>CM077667.1:38373924-39581953 GCA_039707655.1 Elymus sibiricus | reverse complement strand
GACCAATCAGGCTAAGCGACTTGACTTGTTTGTAGGAATTTTTGTATCGACGTGGCTGCTAAACTGTTGGAGAGCAACCATGATTCCCAATTGGTCCCCCCCCCCCCCCCCCCCCCCCCACCCACCACCACCACCACCATCACCAGCCTCCTCCCCCTCCAAAAATTGGATTTTTTTGCTAGTATTCAGCCCAGCCTCATATCGGAATTTTAATCTTATTTGAACTAAAAATCTAAGAGTTAGTGGCATTTTCTTCACGCCGTTAGCTTTAAGCCCCCCTTTGTTTTCTTCCAAGATTCAGCACTTGTCCCATGACAACACGGCACACACTTACATGTTTTTCATTGTGACAAAGCATGTCGACTGGAGCTGATTTTCATTCATACTTACACACTGACTAGAGCTTATTGTTGATTTTTTTTTACCATATACCCTAACTACGTGGTTAGAGCATCTACAGCCGGACCTAGCAAATCTGACCCCTTAAACGCCCGTGGACGCGTCCGGTCAGTGACAGGGCGTGTCCGTTTTGAGCCCCTATAATTTGGTCCGCGCAGACACACTTCTCATATGTCCGATCACTTGCACATGATTGGTGGAGAAGAAGAGAGAAAAAGAAAATAATGAATAAGAAAAGAGAAAAGGTGGTCCGGAGTGGGGTCGCGTCCTACGTGGAGGACTACTCAGGCGTGCCCGGGCGCGTCCGGGAGTCCTCATACCGTCCTCATATTTGATTTGGATACGAGGGGTGCCGGTCAGTCCGGTCATTTGAGACGGATATGAGGGGTCCGGTTGGGTCGCATTTTTGTGACCGGTCAGTGACCGAAAGGACGTTCCGAGCGTTTAAGGAGCATATAGGAGGTCCGACTATAGATGCTCTTATAGGAGAAAAGTTGTGCTCCAACCATAGGCACAAGAGAGTCAAGGGAGGAAAGATGGGAGTCGTCCACGCCTGGTCGTATACATGACAGTAAGTGCAATGAACCATGGCTCGGTCAAACCGAATGGTGTAACAATCAGAACAGGTGTGTGTGCAACGAATCTGAGGAAGCCCGCAGTCGGCTACTTATATGCCATCGTACCGGCAACACGGAAACATGCTACATACACCAGGCGTACGACGTCTGCCTGTATATATAGCCCTTTAAAGTATGTATATACATACTATTGGGTCATGGCTGCCGGCCTAACTCTGAATGTCAAATTAAGCTTCTCCGGTGCACTATTATTAGTTGGTACTACTTGGTGGTCATGAGCATACCCTAGAGGCTAGAAATCCATTATATAATCTTCACCAGACCTTGTTGAAGCTGCAAGTTTGAACGATGTCTGAAGCTACAATCCCTCGGGCTTTTGTCATCAGAGAGGTGGCAGTGATACCGACTGCTCCAGCACGCTCCGAGAAGAGTCCAACATACGCCCATGTCTTCTAGTACGCCCAACACATATAATCTTCAAATTTTCAAACGAAAACTGCTTTGTCCATGTCTTGTAGTGACCCGCCGGTATGATCCTCCAACTCCCAGAAAACGATTGTTTCCTCCGCACGTTCCGGAAGACGATAATAGGTTGCTTCGCCCGAGTTTTCCTGCCAATTAATACATGTAGCCATCGACAGGAAGACAATAGCCGGAAAGAAACAAGAACATCCAGCAAGAAGAGCTGAGAAGTCTGGTCTGACATGACCATACATGTTAAGTGTTCGGCCAAGTTCCAAGCTTCCCTCCTTGATGTGCCAGGTAACTAATGTGACACAGAGGTGATTAGTTTATACTACTAACAGTAAACACTGGCGGCCTTCAGCACCATCCACTCATTCCTAACCTCTGTACTAACGTACGTATTAACAACTGTTAACTGTAGTGTCGGAAACGCTCTTATATTATGGGACGGAGGGAGTAATAAGTAGCAAAGACCAGTGTAGTACAAAGCAAGAAAGTTGTTCAGCAGAGCTGCAGCTTGCTTCAGCCGGCGGAACTCTCTGAAGTCTCTGAAAGTCTTTGACGGCCGAAATACAACACGTTTGCTTTTAAAAAGCCAGGCAGCAGTAGCAAAGGCGGGGTTCCCTGAGACCACGGCAAGAGAGAAAGAGAGTGCGACGTGTTCAGTTTCTTACCACCCTTACCGTTGACGGAGACCGGCGAGTGCGTGCATCAGCAATTCAGCACGCGGACGGCCGGCGACGACGACGACAGGTCCCGGTTTCTGACCGGTTCTCCGGGGCTGCTTGAACTGAATCAGACGTGCTTGCAGGTGCAGCCGGCCACTGGGACTAAGGTTTGACGAGCCGAGCAGGGACTAATTCAGAGGGGTTTTGGGAAGTGCTTGACGTGTGTGCGCCCAAGTGGCCAGCGCCCACGCCATGGAAGATGGCAAATCGGGCCAAGGAAGAAGGAGCAGACTTGATAAAACTCCAAGGCCCCGCTGGCTCTTGGTGACACAGCCCATACGGCAAAGGCGTTCGCTGCTGAAAGCAACATAAGCGGACAGAAAAACTGGCAACAGGACAAGTGGTGCAAATGGACGTGCACCGGACTGGAGCATCTGAAACCCAGAACTTCAGTGAGAGGAAGCAAGAACAGAACCTTCAGCATGTTGTTGAGGCCGAGAATCGCGCCGCCGTCGACAGGATGTAAGCGGGCGTCGTCGTGCCAACGGAGATCTTTCGCCCCGGTCCAGGTGAGCAAGAGGAACAAAAAAACAAAACAATGCAAATGTGCCGTTACTGGTATTTTTCAGCACCTCCAATTATCTTCTGAACTGGACTGAAACATGATTTACATTTGGTTACTGAACAACTACTACAAGGAAACAGAACAAATGGAACTTTTTATTAACAGAACGACTGAAACTTGTTATTATTCACTAACAATAACTCCATCAGTTAGTTCTCTGACAGCAGAGATAATGCCAGAAAACCTATATGCAAGGGACCTTATTACTCGTCCATCGGACAGCACTTCTATCGATCGGCCTATACAGTATATCGGCGGTGCCCCAGCTAACTCGCCATTTCGCATATGTTCTGCAGCTGGGACCTCTTCCCTGCAGCAGCAGCAGCGTTGCAGTCATACAAGGCTCTGCCGTTCACCCCGGCTCTGTACAGCTGCATCGACGCATGGCCACAGGCGGAGAGCTTAACCTCGGTATGCGCGGGCACGAAGAAAACGTCCCCTTCGTTTGCCTTCTCGCAGTCTGACATGGAGTCCACCTGAACCTCGCCCTCTCCGGACATGACAAGGAAGATGGATGGACCTGGTACCGGGGGCATGACAGACACTTCGCCTGGAGGCAGCAAGCAACAGTCAACCTCGAACTCGTCGGTCGGAGGGGTGTAGCGTCGTACATATGGCTGCACGGGCACCCCTCGCAGTATTTCAGGGAAGATCTGCATACAGAAGAGTCCATGATCACGGCACTGACAGACTTGTGAAGTAGAATATGGCATGACATTAAGGTAGAGAAGCAAAGCTCAAACGGTATATCAGCCTGGCTAGTAGCCTGGAACAAGTGATTATTTGTGGATCTTATACTTGGACATGTACCCTAACTAGATGTGTTTACATATCAAGACCAAGATATACAGAAATTTCATGAATGTGTAAAAGGAGCATAGAACAGAAAACAAGAGCACTCGGCAGAACGCATACTTGTTTTAAGATCAAAGAAGAACATTGGCCTAGCATATCTAAGCTCCAAGGATCACAGCCAACAGTCAGCACAATTTTAAACTAAATCTAATGCCAAGAGATAGTAACTGACTGCAGCCTAATAAATATGTAAAGACAAGTGAGGCACCAGTGACAGCGCATAACATTCAGTCTGGTAAGTAGCCCGCAACAAATGATTCTTACGGCTTCCTATACTTGGAACATGTGCCGTAACAAGATTTGTTTGCATGATCAACATCAAGGATAACATAGCACAAGAAAGCTCCAATCCCTAGTGATCACAGTCAACAGTCAGCACAATTTCAAGCTAAGCTCACCTGTTTGTATGTTAGCATGGAGCAAAGGGTTTGCACATCTCTGTATTTAGGTGTCAACCCAGCGCGAACGACATTGTCTGAAGTAGCCATACACTCAATGCATTCCCCAGACAGATAGGCATGTGGTTCATTTGCACCGATATAAATAGCTTCACCGGGACTGAGCTTGACATAGTTGAAGAGAAGTGCGGCTAGAACACCAACATCTTCCGGATACTGTCTCTCTAGACACAAAACAAGTTCTTCCTTCTCTGTTAACGTCCGAATCTGAACATCATCATCAGTAAAAACAGAATCTCAGGCTTGTCAAATGGCACTAATATGATTTTTTAAATGCGAAAAAGTATATTGATGAATTGTCATGCACCATATTTTTTGGTGGGAAGAAAAAAACTTGTTTGGGTAACTGATTGCCGTCAAGGATCGTTTATTAAGAAAATACAACAGAAAATGCTGTCTAAGTAATGTAAATCCTTAACAAAACTATGATTCGATACAATGATCTTCTACCAGATTTATCTTCCCTAGTAACTCGATATCGCTCCAACCAATAGTTCTTAGCAATTTAATCTAGTAATCTACCAGGTCAAGCCCAACTTTTACCCTTATCTGACAGAAAACATGATACGGTGTTCTGTACCTTTTGCATCTACCTATTTTAGTACTGGACACTCTCAGTTTCCAATGTTCCTAGTCCAAAATTAATATATCAAACATGAATAGAGGGCTTTCAGGCTTTGGGAGTAACACCTTCAGCTTGTCAGCTATACTAAGCATGTGTAATATATATCATGTTAACATCTTCCGTATTACATATAACCTACAAAGCATAGACACGGCAGAAGTTGCCGAATCCCCGTGCTGACACGGCCGGACACGGCGACACGGTCGGATACGGTCGGACACGCGTATCCCGCCGTATTTCCCGAAATACGAATTAAAAAAAGAAAAAAATGGCTGGACACGGGTGGGACACGCAGGGGACACGTAGGGGACTCGGGAGGCCCAACTACGCCACGGCCCGATAGGAATCGCTTTCTTTTTGCAGGTCACGTTCACGAGCTGGGAAACCTCCTGGACTAGTCAACGCCACAAAATAGGGTTTCCCATCTGCTGGACTTGCCGCCGCCGCCTCCTCCTGAACTCCTCGTCGCCGCCTCCGCCGCCGCAACTCGCCACCGCCGCCGCAACTCGCCGCCGCTGCCGCCTGGACTCGACCGCCGCCGTCCCCCAAGTGCAGCAGCCTCTCCTCCCAACGGCGACCACGCTGGAGCAGGTAATCCTGATCTCTTTTCATCTATTTGAATCGATTTTTTGTTGAGTTGCTGCTACTTGCTTCCCCTGTTCGTCTGCCCTTGCTGTTTCTGCTTGCTAGTTGCTTCCCCATGCTGTTCATGTGCTGCTGCTGCTTGCTTGTTGCTTCCCCATGGTGTTCATGTGCTGCTGCTGCTTGCTTATTGTTGCTGGCCTTCTGCTGCTTGCTTGTTGCTTCCCCATGTGAATTGCTGATTGATTGATTGCTTCATGTTAGGGAACATTGCATCTGGGAGCAGCGCCACTGCTGGTAGCCAATCATCCGTGGGTGAGAGTGAAGGAGGACCTGGTGCTGTGGATCCGAAATATCCTCTTTGGGGTTATGTTCAGAGAGTTGCTACTGCTGGATATATATATATTAATATATTTTATATATTATATATATACTCGCCGTGTCCCCGATGGTCTGTTTTTGGAAATTGCCGTATCCCGTGTCCCCGTATGCGTGTCGCCGTGTCCGTGTCGCCGTATCCGTGCTTCTTAGCATATAACTCCTTAAATGAAGCGTAGTAAACAACATAATTTTTTACTTCTGCTTTGGAGGCAACGATGTCACTTAGCAGGTTACATTCAGTACTACTTGCTGTGTGGTTTAACAGATAGCTATCATTAGAAAATACAAATGACCACATACATTCTAGAGAAAGCATTTACCTTGCTCTCATCATTCAGGCGGTCCTTCAATTTATTAACCGCTTCGGAAACTACTTCTTTACTTGCTGTCATTAGCTTAGCGAATGCTGATTGCAGACTAGATTTTACATCATTACCCCCATGATACTCTTTTACAGTCATCAGCTTGTCAGCATCTTCATGTCCAATCAGCCCTCCGACTTCAGGTACAGTCCTTATAACATCCTTGAGCTCCTTCACCATGGTATAAACAGCATATTACTTTACAAGTAAAACTACTAGAAGGCATCTACGAGAACATTGCTGCCAACAAAACTGTGCCCATTCTTGAAGCAAATGGTTTTTCTATTAAAAAAATGATAACCTTTATGTAAGAAAATGTGTGATTTACTCCTGATCTCATCAAAGATATATGTGCGGCATGTAAGTTAAGGACATGGAAAGTTACAATATAGGGACTAGAAGCAGAGATGACAGTGGCCATGTAAGCCAGTCGGAGAGCGCCTCAAGCTCAAATGAAAAGAACAAGGGAGGCCTGTGGGTTCCGCCGGCGGCGGGAGTCTGGAAGCTAAACACCGACGCTTCGTTCATTCAGAGTACTGGAGAAACGACAGCAGGTTTCATCGTCAGGAGCTGTTCGGGCCAAGTCGCTGTCTCAGGTGGACAACGTATGCCGGCGTGCAAAGATTCAGAAGAGGCAGAGTTAACCGCGGTGCTGCCTGCTCTTACAGTGGTAAGCAAGTATTTTAGGGGGAGGCTGTGTGTGGAGACAGACTGCTCATCTATCCCTGCTATTCTGAACCCAAATGCAACAAATCACTCAGCTCTTTTCCCCCTCATCACGGATACTTGGAATCTCATGAAAGAGCTCAGGGAAGTCACCATCAATACCGTGAAAAGATCCAGCAACAACGTTGGCCCATGTGTTCGCCGCGCATGTCAGGTTTCAGGGGGATTTTCAGATCATTGGAGATGTGCCTCCGGGCTTGAGAGAGTCCCTCAGGGAGGATTGTAATATCTCTTTGTCGGTAATTTAATTCGTGCTGGGTTTTTTCCTCAAAAAAAAAGATATATGTGCGGCTAAGTAAAAGACAACAGCAAAAATGAAAAACAATGTTAAAGAAAATGTAAAATGAAAGTATAAATTTGTACAACTTGCTCCTCTATTGATCTAGGAACAGTTTCTAAGCCACCTGTTTGGGCAGGCGAAAAAGCTAATATGTAGTACTCCAGTCCAAGTATTATTTCTGGTGGATGTTCTTCATCAGACGCAACACGTTTTGTGAAGGCTTTCCCTTAATAACTGTACTTACTATTTCCAATCTCATTTCAGTTGTCCTACCATAAACTAAATTTGTATTTACCTCTTACCAATAACCAATCAATTACATATGCCCTTGGACAGAATTCAACTTTACTACCACAGTACATTACCATAGAAACCAATTTGATAGGAATGAACAAGTACTAGATCCTGAGACCGATACACACTCACATAGGGGTGAGAAGCACCTTCTCTGAAGAAAAGGGAACATATTTGAAAAGGCGAATACCGGTGCCCAAATTTAATTAATTTCACTGAATCACTAACCCCAAATCTGTGTCCTGTTCTGGCACTAGTGTCTGTCTCCAAGCAGGCACAGACGCACGCCGACAAGTTATTGGATGAGAGAGATATGTGGGACGCAGCCGGCTGGCGTGTCGCATTTATGTGTTTAGATGGACCCCCAGATTTACATGTCAGCAAAATTGGTTGTGGGACACCATTATTTCGTGCCTGATATGCATTTGTTTTCCAAATAAATGCGTGATATTTTTTTCATGGACATTTTGGTGACTGGTGAGTATATCGACAAGCCAAGCAGGAAATGACGGACATGTAAATGTATATCAACTAGGAAAGAAACAAACCATTTGCGTGGTAAAGAAATTACGGTAAAGCTATCTGGTGAACGTTCGCTGGGGATGAGATCCCGGCGAACGCCCACAGAGGCGCACGATCTGGATCCAACGGGTGGCGGTTTTCGACGATTTTGGCACCAAAAAAATAAACAATTGCCAAAACCAAGGCGCGCATTGTGAGGAATTGGCATGGCATTTTCTTCTGGAACACGCATCTAAACATGTGCCATGTCGTGTTAGAAGAAGCTATCGAATGTGCAGCCAATTTCGGCTTACTTTATTGCTCGAAGAAGTCAAGGCGTGCTTTGTTCGTAACGAGATTCAGTTGAGCCAAAAAAAATACTCTGACAGCTCAAGCCCACACGTTTGGCGCATACACTCTATATATGACAAAATATACAAATACTACTGATATGTGCAGAGGCGCAACAGAATTGGACTTATATACGGCGTGGCGGTTGGGAGGGAGACGCACCTCGATGCCGGCGAAGCCGAAGAGCGCGCGGAAGTCGGTGAGGGCGATGGCCATCTCCGGCTTGTGGTTGGCGTCCCGGTACGTGGCCGGCCGCATGGCGTGCAGCAGCTCCGCCAGCGACTTGTCCGGGTGCGCCTGGATCGACAGCGGCTTCGCCACCGACAGCACCTGCATAAAAAATCGCTCGGCGGTGACAGAGTCAGCTTCGCCAACACGTCATGGTTGAGGAACGTATTAATGGGCAAGCGAGCAGAGGAAGGAGGTGGGCACCTTGAAGAGGAACGGGAGGTCGCCGGCCCAGCGCGCGGCGACGGCGGGGCCGAGGGCGGCGGGGTTGCGGGCCAGCCAGGCGCCGAGGGGCTCGCCGCCGGGGAGCACGGCGGAGGGCGCGGCCGGGTGCGTGCCCATCCAGAGCTCCGCGTAGGGACGGGCCTCGTCGATTTCGGCGGCGGGTTCTGCGGCGCCGGAGAGGCGCGCGACGAGGGATTCGCGGCCGCACCGGCCCCACGCGTAGGGCTGCACACCGCAGCGCAGCCGAAGCAGCCTTGTCAGCGGCGGCGGCGGGTCGACGGGCGGGGGAGAGGGGTCGGCCGCGGGCTTGTCGCGCGGCGGGGACGCGCTGGGCGGCGCCGGCGAGGAGGGGGCGCCCATGCTCTGCTCTGCTCGGCTGTGGGTTCTGCGGCGGTTCGGTGCTTGGGAGATGGGCTCGTACTTCGTGGGGAGAGGGAGGAGGAGATGGAGGGAGCGCGTTTTATTTGGAATGGAAAGAAGTTTGACGTGGCGTGGCAGCACACCAGCGGCGCGTCGGTCGGTCGGGGTGCACGTGAGCCACGCGGCGGGCTCGCTGCTCGCCGCTCCGACTCCTGCTCCCGCGCACGCATGATTTTGGGGATCGGTGCTACGCTGATGGCAAACAAATTCCGTTCTTTTTTTTTTTTGAGGGAAAACAAATTCCGTTCAGGGGGACTGATTTGGGAAGATGTTAATTGATTAGATTGTCACGCAGCAGCTTGCTTCCATACCCATATATAGATGGAAATTACTCGTCTGGTTCTTTTTTGGCAACTAGATATTGCTTCCATATATGGTTTGATGGTTATACAATGGCAACGGTTAAAAATCTTAGGTCTGATTTTCAGCGTTTGCCAGCAAGCATTTAGATTTGTCGTGCGAAAACAAATCAATTTGTTATGCTGTTGTGTAAGATTTGTCATGTTGTAAAGTAAGAATTGTCTTCTGTTGTAAAAAAAAAAATTGAACTCCAAAGTAATTGCTGATCTATCAGGATCCAAGACATCATATTCAGGGCGTCCCATTTTGAAGTATAAAAATCTGATGTCAAATGTATGTTGGGGTTATATATAGTTTGTTTGTTTTGGCCGGCCATAGAAGATGCGTCCACGGTATAACTTGGGTGTCTGATTAATAACCATAAAATCTGACGTTGGATGTATATTGAGGTTATATATAGTTAGTTCGTTGGACCGAACTTGCAATCATTTCAATATAGACTGTATGTTTTCTTCTCGCCGGCTAAGAGATTGCTTCGATTTTGTTACACTTTTGTTTGAGACTAGATAATCGTACCCCCTCCCCCGCAAAACAAAAAACATAATTGTGAGTGCGTTCCAATGGGCGTAAACTTTCTACAGTACTCCCTCCGTTCCTCTATATAAGGTGTATTTGTTTTTTTATAAAATTCCAGAATGTAAGGTGCATTTCTTCTGATTCCTCCTAATTCCCTGGTTAGCCCTCCTAAAAAAGGAAAGTATCTCTTTTCTAATTGTATGTATCTCTCCTTATAGTAAAAGAAGGAAACTATCTCTTTATCGATTGCATGTATCTCATACTTTTCTGAAGTAATTGATTCACTTTCCACTAACCAACAAATTTGCCAAGGGTAATTTAGTCTTAACATGTCTATAATTATGTGCCTTGGTCACCGTGCCAAAAATAATACACCTTACATAAAGGAACGGAGGGAGTATATTAGTGTGATTGTTTAAATAGTTGTTTATCAAATCATGTTTGTGATTTACATACCTAAATAAATTTTAAGCTTTTATTTGGTATTTACTTAGTAATAACTTATCGTGTTGCCAAAAAAACATAATTTTCTTTGGTAAGTCTATAAAAGACGAGACAGAAGGGGAAATGTTGGACGAAGGACGAGGTGGACGACCAAATCTTACGTTCTTTTTAAATAGGAGAGATTGCTTTAGTACTTGGTTGAATTGGTGTCATAAACATGTTTCATGCAACCTGAGAATTGTCTATGAAGTAAAAAACATTTATTATGGGACGTGGGTGGCGTAAAGCACCAACCGGAAGACCCACATGCGGAAGTGGATCGGATCGTTCCACACGGCGGACCTCGCCGCGCTCGAATACGACCCGTGGCAGGTCCGGTTCCACGGCGAGGCGGCGAAGCTCAACTTCTCGTGGGGGACGGCACCGATCCACCTCGCCCAGGTGGCGTCGGGTGTGGTGGATGCGGCGACGGTTCGCGAGGATCGGAAGGCGAGGGAGCGGCTCGCGAGGCAAGGGAGCGGCTCGCTGTGGAGGGGGCCGGCAAGGCGTACATGGCGGAGCTCCACCGGCAGCACCCCGAGCTCGTGGGAGGCAAAGCGGGCCATCTTCGCAGAGCATGGCTGAGAGGTCATTGTTATCTCCGACGATGACATGCAAGGCGACGAGGAGGGCATCGAGGAGGATAAGGAGTTCGACATCGAGGAGTAGTGGCGCATCTTCCCCAGCTGTGATGACGACGGCACCGGCCCGAACCCATGTCTCTCTGGCGGTGACCTCTCGAGGTAGGATTGGCTCGACCTCCACTCTGGCCGGAATGATAAGGATGATGAGGAGTTTATTTCGTTCGTTCAAGTTTGAATTTATGTTTAATGTTCGGTTCTCAAGACTAGTTTGAACTTATGTTTAAATATATGCAAATTTTGGTTGAAACTAGGTTGAATTAATGCAAAATTATGCTTTACTTTGCTAAGTTTAGGGGGTTGGCTAGATCCGATCAAAATTTAGTGGATTATAAATACTCCACTAACATTTACTCGGTCGGATCCTTCTCTATGTTTAGGGGATCGTTAGAAATGGCCTTAGATTGTCTGTTGTCTCGGTACAATACAAACACCACCAACGATGGCCGCACATCCTTACACGCCCAGATGATCCAAAGTTTTTTCACACTCTTCATAACAAGTGTTCCACCCCGACGATGATGGCGCTGGTGTGACACCCTAGATTTTGGCTACAGTGATCATTGTAATTAAGCACAGTGATGACCATGATCAGTGCCTAATCATTTTGCTAAACAAAATATGATCAAGTTGAAAATTCATATCTCATTTCAAATTCCATTAAAAAGGGCATTTAATTTTATGGGGATAAAATAAGTTGGCAAACAGCAAAGGAAAAATGTTGCACACTTGTGATAAATCACAAAACAATTGGTGTTAAGGAGGACATCATCACCAAACATATGGTGTGGACCCCACCTTCATTAACAGCACCAAATTGCAATTTAATGTGCTATTAAATTCAACTGGAAATTGCAAACAGATTCTAAAAATCCCCAAAGTGTGTGTGGCCATGCAAAATATTGCAACATGTTTATTGGACCAAGTCACACATTTTTACTAAAGGAAATTAATGCTAAAAGGGAATAAAACAAAAGCTGTAAAATAAATCAGAAAAAGAAAAAGGAAAATGCGGAGGGGGCACTGTGCCCCTGGGCTTTAGTGAGCTACAGGCGGCCCAGCCCACCTAACCCCCCTTCCCTTACCTCCTGCTCACCAGGGAGGACGTGGACGCGGCGATGCGCTCCACCGGCCGTCCCCGTCGCTCTGGCGCCCATCCGGCGGCCCCTCGCCGTCTACAAGGCGCCCCGCGGCGCCCCCGAACCCTAGCCGCCTCCCCATTCGCGCCCCCTGCCAGATCTCCTCCTCCCCTCCCGATCCCGAGCGCCGCCGTCGCCATGGCCGCCGGCTAGCCGCGGCCACCGGGCCCCATCCGCCTCGCCGTCGTGTCCCCCAGCTCCGCCGCCGTCCGTTGCTTCGACCCCGTCCACAGGAGCAAGACCGGAGCCCCTGCACCGCCATCCCCGCGGCTTCTTCCTCCTCGGACCGCCGTCGTTTGCCGTCGTCGATTCGCCCCACCGAGCCCACCTTGCGCAACTACAGGGCTCGGTGAGCTCCCCGCTCTTCCTCCTCCCCCTCTCCCGAGCCCCCTGACCGCGTAGCCCCTTGCCGCCGTGACCGACCTCGAGCTCCGCTCGGGCTCGCCGCCGGCGAGGCCCTGGTGGCCAAACCGCCCCGGGGTCCTGCTCGTTGCCTCCACCGCGTCGCGTAGGCCCCTCTGGCACCGCTAGATTGCTCGCGTGCCTGCTACTACGCCGTCGTCGTAGTTGCCGAACGCCGACCGCCGCCGCGAGCTCGTTTCCGGCGAACTCCGACCACCCCCGCCCCCCTCGACGGTCGGGACGGGACCGCGCTCGCGCTAGCTCTCGAACGAGCCCCTCCGCGCTCGATTTGGCCCTCTATGGCCAAATCCCGTCGACAACCGAGCCGCGCCGCCGCGTTTTTGGTCGCCGTCGTCGAACCGCCGGCCACCACCGACGTGGCCAGGCTGGGGCCACCCCCAGAGTCACCGACCTATGGCTCCGGGCCCCCTTTTGACCAGTTGACCGTGGTCAACTGGCTGACTGGACAGTGCCCAGCCACTGCCATGTGGGTCCAGCCGCCCCTGGGCCACTGACATGTGGGCCCAGGTTTAATTAACCCCTAATGACATGTTTAACTAATTTAATTAATTAGTTTAACTTAATTAGCCCCTGACATGTGGGTCCTCCTATTTATTTAAATCTGTTTAGTTTAATTAAAACACTGCTTTTGCCCACTGTCTATGACAGGTGGGGCCCAACTGTCAGGTTTGACCTGAGTCAGCTGGGTTGACTGCTGACGTCATACTGATGTCATGATGACGTCATAAATGCTTTTTCGAATTAATTTAATTCTGTGAATTTCAGAAAATGATTAAAACCTTAAAAATTAATAGAAAATAATCCGTAGCTCAGATGAAAAAGTTTTATACATGAAAGTTGATCAGAAAAATCCCACGAATCCGAATACGCTGTCCTTTCAATTGTCACGTGCTCCTAGCATGATGAACATGGACATTTAGCATTAGGATCATCTGTCTGGTAATTGCCAGAGACCCGAAAAATATCGTCAGATATTCTTCCGATCCGTCTGCGACGTGTAATACTGCGTTAGTGCATGCCTAGCCCTGCTTATTGCCATGTCATGCATCGTGTTGCATCTGTGCTTTATATTTATTGTTTCTCCCCCCCTCTTCTTACCGGTAGACTCCGAGACTGACGCTGCTGACGGGTACGACTACACCGTTGACGATCAGGCCTTTGCCGCAGAGCAGCAAGGCAAGCAAACCCCCTTGAGCATTCTGATATCGCCCATTTCTTCCCTCTTATTCTTGCATTAGATTTTGCTACTGTATTAGCTAGCTCCTATTTCTGATGCATAGCCTGTTTTTGATAAACTGCTACTATACCTGCAATCATATCAACTGCTTAGTATAGGTTGATCAATGAATCCCCAGTGACCCCTTAGTCCCAGTTGCCCCTGCTTCTTCATCGACGACTCGACGACCCGAAGACTCGAAGACTCGGTCAACCGACCGACGAGCCAGGCCCCCTCACATCACCGCACACCCCTTAGTTGTACGACTCTGCAGAGTTACTATCGAGTACCGAGGGTGACACCTCGTGAAGTACTCATGATGCTAACTCTGTGGTGTAGCTAGTCGGTCGTGGTTATCGAGGGTGATTCCTCCTTCACCACTCCCGACGATGACTCTGTCGTGCAACCCCTCAAGTGTGGGACCCTCGAGGGTGATTCCTCTAAGTCCACCTTGACGGTTTTCATCGAGCGGGGCCCTTTGAGGGTGATTCCTCAGGTTCCATCTTGATGTTTTATACACACAGTTACTATGACCTGGTTACAGAAACATGTTGGTGATGGGTCGGCCCTGAGGGGTACCCATGGTTTGATGTTGATGAGGCGTGGACGGGCAGGAGAGGCCCTTGCCACACATCCTCGAGACGGGGCGACGGGACCGCACTTCATGGGTCGTGCTTGCCCCGCATTAATAAAATGTTAATGGGTTGGGTATTTGATCTGAGTTGGGTCGCTGGCCTTTTTACGCACCAAACCATCGTGTGGGAGAAGTTATGGGTACTCAGCGTCGTTGTATCAGCCGAAGCTCTTCGGACGTCAGCAATGGAGCGGCGCATGCCCGAGTGGCCTGGACGGTGCAGCTCTTGGACTAGAGTGTACTAGGGCTGACCTCGGCCGCCCACGCATCGTGTAGGAGCGCAGAGGGCAAGTGGGCCCACGACCCCTTTGTGCCTCTTCATTGAGCCTAGGTGGGGCGACGACGTGCTGCTATCCCGAGGCCGGACATGACCCAGGAAAGTGTGTCCGGCCGGAGGTGATCAGGCGTGTTGGAAATGCGTTGCACCCCTGCAGGGATGAATTATCTATTCGAATAGCCGTGTCCACGGTAACAGGACGACTTGGAGTTACACTTTGACCTTCTACAACTATAACTGTGACTTAAATTTGAAATTAATGTTTGGCTCCGAGATTGCTTCCTCGCAGGGAGTCGAGGAAGAATCTCTGGGCGTGGTTACTTAATAAAATTGCTACAATAATATGACTATATATGCGATACCAGTCTACTCTCTTCTAATGCTGCAAGATGCTAGTCTTCGATAGGACTAGGCCTTCCCCCTATTCTTGCTTTCTGCAGTCAGCCCAGATATAACCCCATTCCTTGATACTGTTGCATACTTAGCATAGTTCTGATGTCAGTCTTGCGAGTACTTTGGATGAGTACTCACCGCTGCTTTGCTTTCTCTTTCCCTCTCGATACGATTACCGCGTTCAGACGATGGAGCCCAGGAGATGGAGTACGCAGGAGACGACTACTACACCACCGCTGGAGCCTTCTACTACGTGGAGAGTGCCGACGTTCAGGAGTAGTTAGGTTGGTTCCCAGGCCGGAGGCCTCGCCTCTTTCGATTCGCTGCTTATGTTTGTGCTAGCCTTCTTAAGGCAAAACTTGTTTAACTTATGTCTGTACTCAGATATTATTTGGTTCCGCTAACTCGTGCTTGTCGAGATTTGTATTTGAGCCCTCGAGGCCCCTGGCTTGTAATATGAAGCTGTATGACTTTAATTTGTGTCTAGTGTTGTGTTGTGATATCGATCAGTGAGTCCCTAATCTTGGTCGTACGCATTGCGTGTATGATTAGCGTACGGTCGAAATCGGGGGCGACACAAGTTGGTATCAGAACCGACTGCCTGTAGGTAGCCCCCTTTCCAACTCCTTGGCCGAAGTTGAGTCTAGTCATTGAAAAACTTTTACTAACATAGTTGTGTGGCTTACGGGCCCACATCTCAATCGGGTGGTATTAGGATCTTTTATTCCTCGTCTATACTATGGGTTCTGATCTCTCATCTCTTTCGGGTTAAAGATTTTGCTAACTCTATCTCTAGGTTCTCGTAACTACTTCCTCCCGGAGAGCCCCTCATTTCAGACGCTGGCTCGATTCATCAGAAGACTTCGGAGATACTCTCTGATGTTCTCCCGAGAACTTGTGCTCGTCGATTTTACGATTTCCCTCCATCGCCAACCCCTACGGATAACTCCTCATCCTTACCGAGGATTCGTTCGTCCCCAGTTGATCATGGATTTCACAAAATCCTTCGAAACGCTATTCGATCTTCCAAATCCTCAATAGCCTTTGACTCTTGACCTTTCTTTTCTGCTTGCATTATGGTTAATTCCATATGTCTAGCAATTTTCATTTAAAATCCTTTTGTGATTGTCATATGATCTTATTGATCCAACTTGTGTGTGAATGCACACAATTCTCACTTGATACTCTTAAATTATCTTTCCGGCACAGACGTCTTTCCAAACATGAGTTGGTTCCCGACAAATCAACTTTGATTGATTGTCCAACTAAATCCATTCAACTTACTTGTATTTGATCGGAACATCTGTTTCCGATACACCAATTTGGAAATCTTAATTCCTTTGGTTATTTAAGGATCAAATTATTTGGATGTTCTATGATCTGATGCCTTGCATTCTTTCTCTCTCTGATTGGGTACCGATATTCACATCAGGTCCTTTGTGGACCGCCAGACCCATTGTTGGGTTATTATCCGATATCATCCTTCACATTCAAAATTCTTGTGATGTTCTTCCCCTGATACATAATGCCATTGGTAAATTGTGTCTTCTCCCTCTGATAAGTTGTATCCTATGCTTTCGTCAGCTACCATGCTCATCTTGTTCGAGATGCTGAAGCCCGACTATATGCCTTGAATGCATTAAACGAGTCACCTCTTGAAGGGATTGAAAACATTCCAGTTGTCCGGGATTTCCAAGATGTTTTTCCGGAAGAACTTCCAGGGATTCCCCCTGCTAGAGCTGTCAAGTTTGTCATCGACTTGGTACCTGGTACCACTCCTATAGCCAAGCGTCCATATAAGATGCCTCCACATGAACTCCTTGAACTGAAACAAGAAATCGATGATTCGCTTCGTCAAGGGTTCATTCATCCAAGTTCCTCTGCTTGGGGAGCACCTTCTCTCTTTGTCTAGAAAAAGGATGGTACGAATCGGTTGGTCCAAGATTACCGTCCCATTAACCAAGCAACGATTCGAAACAAATATCCGCTTCCTCGGATCAATAATTTATATGATCAACTTGCTGGTTCCTCAATATTCTCCAAACTCGACTTGAGGTTGGGTTACCATTAGATCCGGGTTCGTGAAGAGGATGTTCCCAAGACTGCATTCGTTACTCGCTATGGTTCATATGAGTACACCGTTATGTCCTTCGGCTTAACCAATGCCCCAGCAACCTTCTCTCGCCTGATGAACTATATATTCATGGATTACCTCGATAAATTCGTCGTGGTTTATCTGGATGATATCCTGGTTTACTCCAAGAATAAAGAAGAGCATGCTGAACATCTTCGTCTTATACTGAAAAGCTTCGAGAACATCAACTTTATGCAAAGTATTCCAAGTGTGAGTTCTGGATGGACGAAGTAACCTACCTTGGTCATGTGATCTCCAAGGATGGTATTGCGGTCAACCCTGAACGAGTTCAGGCTATTCTTGACTGGACTCCCCCGAAGAATGTTAAGCAAGTCAGAAGTTTTCTCGGACTCGCCAACTATTGCCGTCGATTCGTCGGGAACTTCTCCAAGATTGCAAAGCCCTTGACCAACTTGCTTCACAAAGGTGTTAAATATGAGTGGACAGAAAAATGTCAGGAGAGCTTTCAGGCACTTAAGGACAAACTGACGTCTGCTCCAGTGCTTGCTCCTCCGGATACTCATAAGGACTTCGTCATTTATTGTGACGCTTCACGTCAGGGAATGGGCCGTGTCTTAATGCAAGAGCGCAGGGTGGTTGCTTATGCTTCTCGTCAATTGCGTCCTCATGAAGAGAACTACCCAGTTCATGACCTTGAACTTGCTGCGGTAATTCATGCACTGAAAGAGTGGCGGCAATAGCTTGTTGGTAATCGTTGCGAGATCTACACCGATCACCAAAGTCTGAAGTACCTGTTTACTCAGCCAGATCTGATTATCCGTCAACAAAGATGGATGGAACAAATAGCAGATTACAACGTGGGAATTTCTTATACACCTGGCAAGGCTAATGTAATGGCTGATACTTTGAGCCGCAAGTCATACTGCAATCACCTTCAGGTTCACAAGGTTCACCCCCTTCTTCAAGAAGAATTCCGCAAGCTGAACCTCCATATTGTTCCTCAGGGATATCTCGCTCCCCCTCCTGAGGGGTCCTACAAAATGAACCTCCACGTTGTTTCCCAGGGTTCTCTTAATACCCTGGTTGCTAAACCAGATCTTGTGGACGTCATCAAGTGGATCCAGAAGTGTGACAATGAAGTCGATAGGATTAAACTCGATCTCGCAGAAGGAAAGCCCTCATCCTTCACTATTGCTGAGGATGGTGCCTTGTACTTCAAAGGCCGCCTAGTGGTACCGAGTAAGGAGAAAAACAATGATGTGACTCAGGAGGTCATGAAGGAAGCACATGACACTCCGCTGTCTATTCATCCTGGTAGTACCAAGATGTACCAAGACATTCGTCAAAGATTCTGGTGGTCTAACATGAAGCAAGACATTGCTCGCTATGTTGCCGAATGTGATGTTTGCCGTCGTATCAAAGCAGAACATCAAAGGCCTGCTGTGTTGGAAATATGCCCTAGAGGCAATAATAAAATGGTTATTATTATATTTCCTTGTTCATGATAATTGTCTATTGTTCATGCTTTAATTGTATTAACCGGAAACCGTAATACATGTGTGAATACATAGACCACACCATGTCCCTAGTGAGCCTCTAGTTGACTAGCTCGTTGATCAATAGATGGTCATGGTTTCCTGACCATGGACATTGGATGTCGTTGATAACGGGATTACATCATTAGGAGAATGATGTGATGGACAAGCCCCAATCCTAAGCATAACACAAGATCGTGTAGTTTGTCTGCTAGAGCTTTCCTAATGTCAAGTATCATTTCCTTAGACCATGAGATTGTGCAACTCCCGGATACCGTAGGAATACTTTGGGTGTATCAAACGTCACAACATAACTGGGTGACTATAAAGGTGCACTACAGGTATTTCCGAAAGTGTCTGTTGGGTTGGCACGAATCGAGACTGGGATTTGTCACTCCGTGTGACGGAGAGGTATCTCTGGGCCCACTCGGTAATACATCATCATAATGAGCTCAATGTGACTAAGGAGTTAGTCACGGGATCATGTGTTACGGAATGAGTAAAGAGACTTGCCGGTAACGAGATTGAACAAGGTATAGGGATACCGACGATCGAATCTCGGGCAAGTAACATACCGATGGACAAAGGGAATTGTATACGGGATTAATTGAATCCCCGACATCGTGGTTCATCCGATGAGATCATCGTGGAACATGTGGGAGCCAATATGGGTATCCAGATCCCGCTATTGGTTATTGGCCAGAGAGGTGTCTCGGTCATGTCTGCATGGTTCCCGAACCCGTAGGGTCTACACACTTAAGGTTCGGTGACGCTAGAGTTGTAATGGGAATTGTATGTGGTTACCGAAAGTTGTTCGGAGTCCCGGATGACATCCCGGACGTCACGAGGAGTTCTGGAATGGTCCGGAGGTAAAGATCTATATATGGGAAGTCCTGTTTTGGCCACCGGAAAATGTTTGGGATTTTTCGGTATTGTATCGGGAAGGTTCTAGAAGGTTCCGGAGTGGGGCCCACCTGCATGGGGGGACCCACATGAACGTGGGTAGTGGGCGCAAGGCCCCACACCCCTGGTCAAGGCACACCAAGATCCCCCCTTAGAAGGAATAAGATCATATCCCGAAGGGATAAGATCAAGATCCCTAAAAAGGGGGGATAACAATCGGTGGGGAAGGGAAAGGATGGGATTTCTTTCCTCCCACCTTTGCCAATGCCCCAATGGACTTGGAGGGCAAGAAACCAGCCCCATCCACCCCTATATATAGTGGGGAGGCGCATGGGAGCTGCACCCCTGGCCCCTGACGCAGCCCTCCCTCCTCCTACACCTCCTCCTCCTCCGTAGTGCTTAGCGAAGCTCTGCCGGAGAACCACGAGCTCCACCGCCACCACGCCGTCGTGCTTCCGGAGCTCTCCCTCAACTTCTCCTCCCCCCTTGCTGGATCAAGAAGGAGGAGACGTCCCCGGGCTGTACGTGTGTTGAACGCGGAGGCGCCGTCCGTTCGGCGCTTGGATCGGATCTTCCGCGATTTGAATCGCCGCGAGTATGACTCCATCAACCGCGTTCTTTGCAACGCTTCCGCTTAGCGATCTTCAAGGGTATGAAGTTGCACTCCCTCTCTCTCATTTCTAGCATCTCCTAGATTGATCTTGGTGACACGTAGGAAAATTTTGAATTATTACTACGTTCCCCAACATGCTGGAACTCTACAACCTATTTCTATTCCTGAATGGAAATGGGATCATGTTGAAATGGACTTCATTACTGGTTTTCCCAGGTCACAGAAAGGTAATGATGCTATTCTTGTCATCATTGACCGGCTGTCCAAAGTTGCACATTTTCTGGCTGTCAAGGAAACTATTACTGCTAGTCAGCTAGCAGATCTTTACATGTCCAGAGTTGTTTCGCTCCACGGTATTCCATTGGTGATTAGTTCAGACCGTGGCAGCTTATTCACTTCAAGGTTCTGGGAAAGTTTCCAGGAAGCTATGGGAACTCATTTGTCCTTCAGCACCGCTTTTCACCCTCAATCCCAGGGTCAAGTTGAAAGAGTCAATCAGATTCTCGAAGACATGCTTCGAGCTTGTGTCATTTCTTTCGGCAAGAAATGGGAGGAATCTCTCCCGTATGCCGAGTTCTACTACAACAATAGCTATCAAGCTAGTCTGAAGATGGCTCCTTTTGAAGTATTATATGGACGTAAGTGTCGAACTCCTCTGAATTGGTCAGAAACTGGGGAACGTACATTTATTGGTCCGGATATTATTCAACATGCTCAAGATCAAGTCCGCATTATTCATGCAAATCTGAAGGCTGCTCAGTCATGTCAGAAGAGTCAGTATGACCGTCATCACAAAGATATGGTCTATCAATCTGGCGAAAAGGCTTATCTTCGAGTCACGCCAATGAGAGGTACAGACCGTTTTGGGATCAAGGGCAAGCTGGCTCCTCGATATATTGGTCCTTTCACTGTTCTCGAAAGGCGTGGTAAAGTGGCATATCAATTGGAACTACCGCCAAACCTTTCTCAGGTTCACGATGTGTTCCATGTGTCACAACTTCGTCGCTGCTTCAAGGATCCTATCCGAGCAGTGGATCATGATATGCTTGAGCTGCAACAAGACCTTTCTTACAAAGAGCAACCAGCCCGCATTCTCGATGAAACTGAACGTCGGACTCGTGAGAAGGTTACCAAATTCTTCAAGGTGCAGTGGGCAAATCATTCTGAAGATGAAGCCACTTGGGAACGCGAAGATCATCTTCGTGCAGAATACCCCGGGCTCTTTCCTTCTACTTCTTAATTCTTGGGACGAGAATTCTTTTTAGTAGGGGAGAATTGTTACACCCTGGATTTTGGCTACAGTGATCATTGTAATTAAGCACAGTGATGACCATGATCAGTTCCTAATCATTTTGCTAAACAAAATATGATCAAGTTGAAAATTCATATCTCATTTCAAATTCCATTAAAAAGGGCATTTAATTTTATGGTGATAAAATAAGTTGACAAACAGCAAAGGAAAAATGTTGCACACTTGTGATAAATCACAAAACAATTGGTGTTAAGGAGGACATCATCACCAAACATATGGTGTGGACCCCACCTTCATTAACAGCACCAAATTGCAATTTAATGTGCTATTAAATTCAACTGGAAATTGCAAACAGATTCTAAAAATCCCCAAAGTGTGTGTGGCCATGCAAAATATTGCAACATGTTTATTGGACCAAGTCACACATTTTTACTAAAGGAAATTAATGCTAAAAGGGAATAAAACAAAAGCTGTAAAATAAATCAGAAAAAGAAAAAGGAAAATGCGGAGGGGGCACTGTGCCCCTGGGCTTTAGTGAGCTACAGGCGGCCCAGCCCACCTAACCCCCCTTCCCCTACCTCCTGCTCACCAGGGAGGACGTGGACGCGGCGATGCGCTCCACCGGCCGTCCCCGTCGCTCTGGCGCCCATCCGGCGGCCCCTCGCCGTCTACAAGGCGCCCCGCGGTGCCCCCGAACCCTAGCCGCCTCCCCATTCGTCCCCCTGCCAGATCTCCTCCTCCCCTCCCGATCCCGAGCGCCGCCGTCGCCATGGCCGCCGGCTAGCCGCGGCCACCGGGCACCATCCGCCTCGCCGTCGTGTCCCCCAGCTCCGCCGCCGTCCGTTGCTTCGACCCCGTCCACAGGAGCAAGACCGGAGCCCCTGCACCGCCATCCCAGCGCCTTCTTCCTCCTCGGGCCGCCGTCGTTCGCCGTCGTCGATTCGCCCCACCGAGCCCACCTTGCGCAACTACAGGGCTCGGTGAGCTCCCCGCTCTTCCTCCTCCCCCTCTCCCGAGCCCCCCGACCGCGTAGCCCCCCTGCCGCCGTGACCGACCTCGAGCTCCGCTCGGGCTCGCCGCCGGTGAGGCCCTGGTGGCCAAACCGCCCCGGGATCCTGCTCGTTGCATCCACCGCGTCGCGTAGGCCCCTCTGGCACCGCTAGATTGCTCGCGTGCTTGCTACTACGCCGTCGCCGTAGTTGCCGAACGCCGGCCACCGCCGCGAGCTCGTTTCCGGCGAGCTCCGACCACCCCCGCCCCCTCGACGGTCGGGACGGGACCGCGCTCGCGCTAGCTCTCGAACGAGCCCCTCCGCGCTCGATTTGGCCCTCTGTGGCCAAATCCCGTCGACGACCGAGCCGCGCCGCCGCGTTTTTGGTCGCCAGCGTCGAACCGCTGGCCACCGCCGACGTGGCCAGGCTGGGGCCACCCCCAAGGTCACCGACCTGTGGCCCCGGGCCCCCTGTTGACCAGTTGACCGTGGTCAATTGGCTGACTGGACAGTGCCCAGCCACTACCATGTGGGTCCAGCCGCCCCTGGGCCACTGACATGTGGGCCCAGGTTTAATTAACCCCTAATGACATGTTTAACTAATTTAATTAATTAGTTTAACTTAATTAGCCACTGACATGTGGGTCCTCCTGTTTATTTAAATCTGTTTAGTTTAATTAAAACACTGCTTTTGCCCACTGTCTATGACAGGTGGGGCCCAGCTATCAGGTTTGACCTGAGTCAGCTGGGTTGACTGCTGATGTCATACTGATGTCATGATGACGTCATAAATGCTTTTTCGAATTAATTTAATTCTGTGAATTTCAGAAAATGATTAAAACCTTAAAAATTAATAGAAAATAATCCGTAGCTCAGATGAAAAAGTTTTATACATGAAAGTTGATCAGAAAAATCCCATGAATCCGAATACGCTGTCCGTTCATCTATCACGTGCTCCTAGCATGATGAACATGGACATTTAGCATTAGGATCATCTGTCCGGTAATAGCCAGAGACCCGAAAAATATCGTCAGATATTCCTCCGATTCGTCTGCGACGTGTAATACTGCGTTAGTGCATGCCTAGCCCTGCTTAATGCCATGTCATGCATCGTGTTGCATCTGTGCTTTATATTTATTGTTTCTCCCCCCTCTTCTTACCGGTAGACCCCGAGACTGACGCTGCTGACGGGTACGACTACACCGTTGACGATCAGGCCTTTGCCGCAGAGCAGCAAGGCAAGCAAACCCCCTTGAGCATTCCGATATCGCCCATTTCTTCCCTCTTATTCTTGCATTAGATTTTTCTACTGTATTAGCTAGCTCCTATTTCTGATGCATAGCCTCTTTTTGATAAACTGCTACTATACCTGCAATCATATCAACTGCTTAGTATAGGTTGATCAATGAATCCCCAGTGACCCCTTAGTCCCAGTTGCCCCTGCTTCTTCATCGACGACTCGACGACCCGAAGACTCGAAGACTCGGTCAACCGACCGACGAGCCAGGCCCCCTCACATCACCGCACACCCCTTAGTTGTACGACTCTGCAGAGTTACTATCGAGTACCGAGGGTGACACCTCGTGAAGTACTCATGATGCTAACTCTGTGGTGTAGCTAGTCGGTCGTGGTTATCGAGGGTGATTCCTCCTTCACCACTCCCGACGATGACTCTGTCGTGCAACCCCTCAAGTGTGGGACCCTCGAGGGTGATTCCTCTAAGTCCACCTTGACGGTTTTCATCGAGCGGGGCCCTTTGAGGGTGATTCCTCAGGTTCCGTCTTGATGTTTTATACACACAGTTACTATGACCTGGTTACAGAAACATGTTGGTGATGGGTCGGCCCTGAGGGGTACCCACGGTTTGATGTTGATGAGGCGTGGACGGGCAGGAGAGGCCCTTGCCACACATCCTCGAGACGGGGCGACGGGACCGCACTTCATGGGTCGTGCTTGCCCCGCATTAATAAAATGTTAATGGGTTGGGTATTTGATCTGAGTTGGGTCGCTGGCCTTTTTACGCACCAAACCATCGTGTGGGAGAAGTTATGGGTACTCAGCGTCGTTGTATCAGCCGAAGCTCTTCGGACGTCAGCAATGGAGCGGCGCGTGCCCGAGTGGCCTGGACGGTGCAGCTCTTGGACTAGAGTGTACTAGGGCTGACCTCGGCCGCCCACGCATCGTGTAGGAGCGCAGAGGGCAAGTGGGCCCACGACCCCTTTGTGCCTCTTCATTGAGCCTAGGTGGGGCGACGACGTGCTGCTATCCCGAGGCCGGACATGACCCAGGAAAGTGTGTCCGGCCGGAGGTGATCAGGCGTGTTGGAAATGCGTTGCACCCCTGCAGGGATGAATTATCTATTCGAATAGCCGTGTCCACGGTAACAGGACGACTTGGAGTTACACTTTGACCTTCTACAACTATAACTGTGACTTAAATTTGAAATTAATGTTTGGCTCCGAGATTGCTTCCTCGCAGGGAGTCGAGGAAGAATCTCTGGGCGTCGTTACTTAATAAAATTGCTACAATAATATGACTATATATGCGATACCAGTCTACTCTCTTCTAATGCTGCAAGATGCTGAAGATGCTAGTCTTCGATAGGACTAGGCCTTCCCCCTATTCTTGCTTTCTGCAGTCAGCCCAGATATAACCCCATTCCTTGATACTGTTGCATACTTAGCATAGTTCTGATGTCAGTCTTGTGAGTACTTTGGATGAGTACTCACCGCTGCTTTGCTTTCTTTTTCCCCCTCGATATGATTACCGCGTTCAGACGATGGAGCCCAGGAGATGGAGTACGCAGGAGATGACTACTACACCACCGCTGGAGCCTTCTACTACGTGGAGAGTGCTGATGCTCAGGAGTAGTTAGGTTGGCTCCCAGGCAGGAGGCCTCGCCTCTTTCGATCCGCTGCTTATGTTTGTGCTAGCCTTCTTAAGGCAAAACTTGTTTAACTTATGTCTGTACTCAGATATTATTTGCTTCCGCTGACTCGTGCTTGTCGAGCTTTGTATTCGAGCCCTCGAGGCCCCTGGCTTGTAATATGAAGCTGTATGACTTTAATTTGTGTCTAGTGTTGTGTTGTGATATTGATCAGTGAGTCCCTAATCTTGGTCGTATGCATTGCATGTATGATTAGCGTACGGTTGAAATCGGGGCCGTCACAGCTGGCAAGAGCATAACCATTGAAGCATAGCTCGACGATGATGGTGAGGACATACGTGACACTGTAGCAAGAACAATGAAGCCTACTCGACGGGATGATACCAACTGAAATATGGGCACCACGTAGAGATGAATTGATTTCATTTATGTAGACTAAATAAACATAAGTAATAATATATGGGTGCATGGAATATTACAATGATGATAACAATGGCAAGAATTAAAAAGAAAATCATGTAGAATGGCATCAATCTCTATTAACTGAACAAGCATATGAAGTACACTGTTGAATCCATGTAGGTAGTATGCATGAAATGTGCTATCTTTTTGTGTGTGCAAGGGAAGCCCTCGGGCTCATTTATTCTTTCCCAATCAAAGTTACATCGTTTATGAGAGCATTCAAAAGGAAGCTAGGTGGTTAATCGACCCAAGTACAAGATTTATATCTAATTGGAACATATGTAGCTACCTTATCAGCTGCCATATTGGCCTCCCTTGGACATAGTTGAAAATGTGCTATCTCATTATGGCTCAACATGATTGGAACCATGAAAAAAATGAAAATTGGAAGCATACACACACTAAGATTGCAGTCAACATTGGACTGCATGGTTTGTGACACCTGCATACAAATTTAACTCGTGTTGCTGACCAATGGAAGGAAACACTCTAACTCAAAGAAGCATAGATTATACAATCTAGAGGAACATTGGGTAAGAAGCATGAAAAGAAAGCTCTGGATAAATAATGTGTGTTACTTGGAAGCATGTATATTTGAGAATGGAATATAAACTAATATGGCGAACAATATGGGAAAGCATATTTCCGCCATGTACACACCAAATTCGCACATATTCATTGATAATTTAGTGATCCACTACACAATGGACATAACGAATTCACATTCAACAAAAGGGAATAGACCAAGATATGTACATAGAGATATCAAACAATACTTGGAGCACAAATATTTTAGAAAACAACTAGCATTGAAATAAAGACGTGAGGACTCAATGTAGGAAATAGGGGGGTTGTGTTTAAAATACAATACTACTGATAATTAAAACAACAAACGTGAAAAAGGTAGAGGCATGGTTCTAACTTTTAATGATGCAACTATCTGAATGGATGAAACACATATAGGATGCTTAAGAAACATGGATATTTGGAAGCATCATTTTATGCTATCTCAACATAACTATGTTGGAAATATGCCCTAGAGGCAATAATAAATTGGTTATTATCATATTTCCCTGTTCATGATAAATGTCTATTATCCATGCTAGAATTGTATTGATCGGAAACTCAGATACATGAGTGGATACATAGACAACACCGTGTCCCTGGTGAGCCTCTACTAGACTAGCTCGTAGATCAAAGATGGTTAAGGTTTTCTAACCAAGACATGAGTTGTCATTTGATAACGGGGTCACATCATTAGGAGAATGACTTGATAGACAAGAACCAACCGTAAGCATAGCATTGATCGTATCACTAAGTTTGTGTTGGGGAACGTTGCATGGGAAACAAAAAATTTCCTACGAACACCCAAGATCTATCTATGGAGATGCATAGCTATGAGAGGGGGGGTGTATCTACATACCCTTGTAGATCGCTAAGCGGAAGCGTATATAACGCAGTTGATGTAGTCGTACTCTTCACGATCCAATCACGATCTGATCCGATCTAGCGCCGAATGGACGGCACCTCCGCGTTCAGCACACGTGCGGCTCGATGAAATCTCCTCCTTCTTGATCCAGCAAGCGAGGGAGGAGAAGTAGATGGGATCTCAACCAGCACGACGGCATGGTGGAGATGGTGGTGGAGCAATCCCGGCAGGGCTTTGTCAAGCGCTACCGTAGATGTGATCTGAGGAGAAAACGGAGTAACGGGAGAGGGAGGGCTGCCACCGGGGCGTAGGAATTGGTGTGTGCAGCCCTCCCCTCCCCTCCACTATATATAGGAGGCAAAGGGAAGATGGGAGGCGCAGCCTTGACCCCTCCTCCAAGGGAGGGGCCGGCGGCCAAGGGAGAGTCCTCCCTTTACAAGGAAGGGAGGAGTCCCCCTCCTCCAAAAGGCACCTCCAGGGTGCCTTGTCCCTTTGGGACTCTTGCCCCCAAGCCTAATTTGCCTCTAGGGGCTGATCCTGGCCCATGATGGCTAGGGCGCACCCCCTATGGCCCATGTGGGCCCACGGGGCAGGTGGACCCCCCGGTGGACCCCCGGAACCCTTTTCGGCACCCCGGTACACTACCAGTAATGCCCGAAACTATTCCGGCGACCAAAATAGGACTTCCCTTATGTAAATCTTTACCTCCGGACCATTCCAGAACTCCTCGTGATGTCCGGGATCTCATCCGGGACTCCGAACAACATTCGGTCACCAACGTACGTATCCCAATACTACTCTAGCATCACCGAACGTTAAGCATGCGGACCCTACGGGTTCGAAAATCATGTAGACATGACCGAGACACCTCTCTGGCCAATAACCAATAGCGGGACCTGGATGCCCATAGTGGTTCCTACATATTCCACAAAGATCTTCATCGGTCAAACCATGATGTCAAGGATTCAGTCAATCCCGTATGCAGTTCCCTTTGTCCAGCGGTATGTTACTTGCTCGAGATTCGATCATCGATATCTCCATACCTAGTTCAATCTCGTTACCGGCAAGTCTCTTTACTCGTTCCGTAATACAAGATCCCGTGACTAACTACTTAGTTACATTGCTTGCAAGCTTCTTGTGATGTTGTATTACCGAGAGGGCCCAGAGATACCTCTCCGTCATACGGAGTGACAAATCCCAGTCTCGATCCATGCCAACCCAACAGTCACCCTTGGAGATACCTGTAGAGTACCTTTATGATCACCCAGTTACGAAGTGACGTTTGATACACACAAAGCATTCCTCCGGTGCCAGGGAGTTGCATGATCTCATGGTCTTAGGAACAGATACTTGACATGAAGAAAGCAGTAGCAATAAACTAGTACGATCAAATGCTATGCTTAGAGTTGGGTCTTGTCCATCACATCATTCTCCTAATGATGTGACCTCGTTATCAAATGAAAATTCATGTCTATGGATAGGAAACTCTAACCATATTTGATCAACGAGCTAGTTTAGTAGAGGCCCACTAGGGACACGGTGTTGTCTATGTATCCACACATGTATCTGAGTTTCCGATCAATACAATTCTAGCATGGATAATAGACATTTATCATGAACAGGGAAATATGATAATAACTCAAGATGAACTTCATCAACATCGAGCATCCACAACAAATTCACCTACAAGCCACGTCATCAACATCACTCAAAGGTATGTACTCATATCCTTGAAAAAGCTTTACTCCAAGTCATGAGATAAAGCAACTCAAGTGATATGAAAACATTAAAATGCTTAATCAAAAAATGGTAACCCCATTTTGAGCTTAACGATGAGTATGACCTATGATCAAGTATTCTTGCTTGTCTCCTAAGTCAATATACTCTAATATAGGTGACCCAGTCACCGACCATCATCTAGTTAAGTATCTTGTTTGGTTCATTCTCTATTTGCAATATTTCTTGGAACCACTCAAATCTTTCCTAGTTGATGTTTTGCTGTAAAGTCTTTTGCATTTCCTTTGAAGATCCTTTTGACACTTTGTTACAAGTTTTCCAAATTCATTTGCAAGTTTCTAAAACATTGCCAAGTTTCTGTTTACTACTCGGAGCCTTCGATCCAAATGACTCAGTTCTACCGATTATGCAGATAGGCTGCAAATACACATCTCGGTTCCACCGACTTATTTGCCTCAGAGACACCGACTTTGCTATCTTTTCTATCCTTTGTTAACTTAGCAATTCTCCATTTCTTCGATGATCCCTTATTATTTAAAAAGGGGGGGGGGGAGAAACTCTATTGTAGGATCCCTAACTCAAAGGAGGAGAAGTCTTACAAGCTCTCAGATCAGTCAAAGAGGGAGAAATTATTTTCTATAATTCCCTCAGTTTTTAATGCTCTCTATGATTCTAAAGTTTTTCATGATCCCTACATTCCATGACCCTTGTTCTCAAGGATCCCTTCTAACTCCATGATCCCTGTGTCTAACCCTGTGTATGGACCTTTTTGGAAATTACTGCCAAAGGGGGAGAAATACCAAAGCTTCAAAATCTAAAGGGGGAGATACATGCTTCAATGCAAAGGGGGAGAAACAATCAAGGGGGAGAATATCAGAGTTTATACTTATATAGACAAGGGGAGAATACCAAAGTAGGGGGAGAAGTTATGTTATGGAGAAGTTTATTCTCTTGACTAATCTTATTCTAATTTGATACTCTTATTTGATTTCTCATGTTAGACTTGTCTCACCCTATCCAATCCCAATATCTACATGCTAAGATTCAGAGGGAAAGGATGAACTACTATTTTCATATCTAAGGGGAGAAATTTCTAAATGATCTTGGAGACATATCAATCTTAAGGAATACTACCTTCTACATGTTCTCCATATCATGGTACTATTGAGCTCTATTGATGTTTGATTGGTAGAATACTCTTGTGTTTCCTAACATTGTTTTCTCAAGTGTATTTCTACTACAAGAACTCAAGGTAAGTATATGCATCATATCCTTGATCAAGATGATCTCTTGCTTCTTGCACATATTGTTTGCAAGAGTGAAGTCTTGAACAAGGATACACCTCACTCATATATATTTGATGCATATAGCCAAGATACACATGACTCATTATATCCCTTCTACTGTATATGTGTCCATGAATTCCAAAGCAACTATCCTTTAAAGGGATTGCACACATTTAGGGGGAGCAAATCTAAGTCATGTGTCTTTCAAAGTCTTCATTATATCCATGCATATCTTTATTTGAAGCTTTGATTGTATGTTGTCATCAATTACCAAAAAGGGGGAGATTGAAAGCACAATATGCTCCCTTGGTGGTTTTGATAATTCATGACAACATACATTGTCTCTTGGACTAATATTTCTACCTAGTGTATTTCAGGTGAAAGTCCATAGAGAGAGATGGGTTGGCAAAGAGGATTGTGAGGAGAAACCCCTAGAAGCAAGGAAATGGATTGGCAAAGCTTCAAGCAAGAGGACTCTACATTTTACTTTGTGAGAAATCACTTTGAGTCCATAGGAAAGCCAATACTATTAAAAGGGGGTAAGGTACTGTTGGTGAACAAGATGATCCACGTGCACAAGTGATAGTCACCAAAAACACCCACAAGCTCTTCCACAAATACTCTGTCTAGAACCCTACCACTCAAATCGGTAAGACCAACAATTCCTATTCGGTCTCACCGAGATTCAAACCCTAGACAGATCCTAAGCCAAACCCTAGCACATCGGTGCAGCCGATTCTGATTCGGTGCCACCGAGTTCAGTTGCCAACTTTCGGGTATCCTATTTTCAAGCATCGGTACCACCGAGTTTTGCCAATCGGTCTCACCGAGATTTGGACCAACTTCCTGGTTAGCCATTCTCAAGAATCGGTACCACCGAGTTTTGTGAATCAGTACCATCAGTATGTATGATTTCCAACAAATCACTCGCCCGCTCCATTGATCCGGAAAACGGGGTTTTCGTCATCTTGCCCATGAGGCATGGTTCGCATGTATCAAGCGATTCAAAATCGAGTGATTCCAAAAGTCCATTAGCATGGAGTTTCTTCATGCGCTTTACACCAATATGACCTTTAGCGGCAGTGCCACAACTATGCGGTACTATCATTATTAACTCTGCATCTTTTTGCATCAATATTATGAACATGTGTATCACTATGATCGAGATTCAATAAACCATTCACATTGGGTGCATGACCATAGAAGGTATTATTCATGTAAACAGAACAATCATTATTCTCTGATTTAAATGAATAACCGTATTGCAATAAACATGATCTAATCATGTTCACACTCAACACGGACACCAAATAACATTTATTTAGGTTCAACACTAATCCCGAAGGTAGAGGGAGCATGTGATGGTGATCACATCAACCTTGGAAACACTTCCAACACACATCGTCACCTCGCCCTTAGCTAGTCTCCGTTTATTCCGCAGCTTTTGTTTCGAGTTACCAATATTAGCAACTGAACCGGTATCTAATACCCAGGCGCTACTAGGAGTACTAGTAAGGTACACATCAATAACACGTATATCAAATATACTTTTGTTGACGTTGCCAGCCTTCTTATCTACCAAGTATTTGGGGTAGTTTCGCTACCAGTGACCGTTTCCCTCATAATAGAAGCACTTAGGCTCGGGTTTGGGTTCAACCTTGGGTTTCTTCACTGGAGCGGCAACTGGCTTGTCATTCTTGAAGTTTCCCTTCTTTCCCTTGCCCTTCTTGAAACTAGTGGTCTTGTTAACCATCAACACTTGATGCTCCTTCTTGATTTCTACCTTCGCGGCCTTAAGCACCACGAATAGCTCAGGGATCATCATCTCCATCCCTTGCATGTTATAGTTCATCATAAAGCTCTGGTACCTTGGTGATAGTGATTGGAGAACTCTGTTAATCACTATCTTATCTGGAAGATTAACTCCCACTTGATTCAAGCGATTTTAGCACCCAGACATTCTGAGCACATGTTCACTGACTGGGCTATTCTCCTCCATCTTGTAGGCAAAGAACTTGTCAGGGGTCTCATACCTCTCAACACGGGCATAAGCCTGAAATACCAATTTCAGATCTTGAACATCTCATATGCTCCATGGCGTTCAAAACGTCTTTCGAGCCCCGATTCTAAGCCATAAAGCATGGCGCACTAAACTATCGAGTAGTCATCACAACATTTCTGTCAGACGTTCATAACATCCACATATGACACTAGAGGGTCTGGCACACCGAGCGGTGCATCGAGGACATAAGCCTTCTGTGCAGCAGTGAGGACAATCCTCAAATTACGGACCCAGTCCGCACAATTGCTTACACTATCTTTCAACTTATCCTTTCTCTAGGAACGTATCAAAATACAGGGGAGCTACAGCGCGAGCTATTGATCTACAACATAATTTTGCAATGACAACTTTAGACTATGTTCATGATAATGAGTTCAATTAATCATATTACTAAAGAACTCCCACTCAAATCAACATCCCTCAGGTTGTCTAAGTGTGACATGATCCAAATCCACCAACCCAAGTCCGATCATCACGTGAGATAAGGTGGTTTCAATGGTGAACATCTCCTTGTTGATCATATCTACTATATGACTCATGTTCGACCTTTCGGTCTCCTGTGTTCCGAGGCCATGTTTGTACATGCTAGGCTCGTCAAGGTTAACCCAAGTATTCCGCGTGTGTAAATCTGGCTTACACCTGTAGTATGCGAACGTAGAGTCTATCACACCCGATCATCACGAGGTGCTTCAAAACGACGATCCTTCGCAAAGGTGCATACTCGGGGAGAACACAATTTTATCTTGAAATTTTAGTGAGGGATCATCTTATAATGCTACTGTCGTCCTAAGAAAAATAAGATGCATAAAAGGATAAACATCACATGCAAATCATATAAGTGACATGATATGGCCATCATCGTCTTGTGCTTTTGACCTCCATCTCCAAAGCACCGGCATGATCTCCATCGTCACCGGCATGACACGATGATCTCCATCATCATGATCTCCATCGTCGTGTCGTCATGTGGTTGTCGTGCCAACTATTGCTAACACATAGCGATAAAGTAAAGCAAATGGCATAAATGAATTAAAGACAACCCTATGGCTCCTGCCGGTTGCCGTACTCATCGACATGCAAGTCGTGATAACTATACAAAACATGATCATCTCATACATAACATATATCAAATCACGTCTTGGCCATATCATATCACAACATGCCCTGCAAAAACAAGTTAGACGTCCTCTACTTTGTTGTTACAAGTTTTACGTGGCTGCTATGGGAAACTAGCAAGAACCGTTCTTACCAACGCAAAGCCACAACGGTGATAATCAAATTGCCTTTTAACCTTCTACAAGGACCCCCTCTGTCGAATCCGATTCAACTAAAGTGGGAGAGACAACACCCGCCAGCCACCTTTATGCAGCTAAGTTACATGTCAGTCGGTGGAACTGGTCTCTTGTACGTGGACAAGTAAGGTTGGTCTGGGCCGCTTCATCCCACAATATCGCCGAATCCAAATAAGACTAAGGAGGTAAGAAATCTGAATATCAACACCCACAAACTCTTTGTGTTCTACTCGTGCATATCATCTACACATAGACCTAGCTCCGATACCACTGTTGGGGAACGTTGCATGAGAATCAAAAAATTTCCTACGAACACCCAATATCTATCTATGGAGATGCATAGCTACGAGAGGGGGAGTGTATCTACATACCCTTGTAGATCGCTAAGCGTAAGCGTATATAACGTGGTTGATGTAGTCGTACTCTTCACGATCTAATTGCGATCCGATTCGATCTAGCGTCGAATGGAAGGCACCTCCACGTTCAGCACACGTGCGGCTCGATGACGTCTCCTCCTTGATCTACCAAGCGAGGGAGGAGAAGTAGATGGGATCTCAACCAGCACGACGGCATGGTGGAGATGGTGGTGGAGCAATACCGGCAGAGCTCCACCACCATCTCCACCACGCCATCGTGCTAGTCAAGATCACATATACTTATCCTCCCTCTCTTGCTGGATCAAGAAGGAGGAGACGTCATCGAGCCACACGTGTGCTGAACGCGGAGGTGTCGTCCGCTCGACGCTGGATCGCGATTGGATCATGAAGAGTACGACTACATCAACCGCGTTATATACGTTTTCGCTTAGCGATCTACAAGGGTATGTAGACACACTCCCCCTCTCGTAGCTATGCATCTCCATGGATAGATCTTGCGTGTGCGTAGGAATTTTTTTGTTTCCCATGCAACGTTCTCCAACAAACTAGTACCATGTAGAAGCATATAAATTATAAAATGGATATTAGCAATGCTTGTGGGTGCATAAATGTATGGTGTACAGACATTTAATCATAATATGGTAATTTAGACAAACTAAAACAAGACAAAGATACATGCTATAAACATGAATTGGTTATAAGTAAGATATAATGGATCCACAACACAATTGTATTTGAAAACAAGTAGATCAATTAATGCGCTACATAGATTTGAACTCCATGATAGACAACGAATGAAATGAATGGGAGAAAATGCCAGTTGAAGATACGAGTTGACGATTCATGTAGTCACCCTTGTCATATGCCTTCACTGAAACAAAAGGGTAGGCCATGGCACGGGAGCCTTCTGCCGCTGTTGGTACTCCCAAGCCGCCACCCTCTCCCCTAGCGGAGCATCCCGTAGATAGATCTCAAACGTATATACTTTTTCTAGCACTTTTGCTATGTTTTTGCCCTCTACCTTGCATAATTTGACTAATAACTAATCCGGACTACGTTTTCAGCAAGTTTTCCATGTTGTTATCTTTGTGTAGAAAATGTGTCCAATAAATCGCAACAATAATACAGGAAATTCTTTCGGGAGAAAAGAGCCATGGAGCCAGAAGATGGAGCTGATGGGTGCCTATGGCGCCCACGCAACCTGAGCAGGTGTGCATCCCCCTGGCTGTGTGGTGTGACTCCATGGGGCCCATAGGATTCCGTTGAACCGCCTCCTGACGCCTATATTTTTATTACGATGCGAAAATCATCGATATATTTTCTTCCAGAATTTTCTATGACATGGAGCTAGTGCCACCATAGTGCATCTTCCCAGAGGGCTAACCTGGCCTCCGATGAGGGGGATTCTTCACCATCGTCAGCACCAACCTCTTCTCCATCACCACCATCAGGATCTTCCCACTTGTGTGGGTAATTTCTCTATAGACACAGGTAATTGATTAAATTGGACGAGATCTCTTATGTAATAGATGTCGGATTTGATAGCGTTTCATGCATAATATCATGTATGTTATAACGTTGATGTTGTTATGAATTTTTTATGCTTAAATATTGACTATAGGGCGGGGTGCCATTGTTAGGTTGAAGACCGTGACGTGGCTTGAGACTGCGTCGGTATTTCCCCAAAGAGGAAGGGATGATGCAGCACAGCGACGGCAAGTATTTCCCTAAGTTATGAAACCAAGGTTATCGAACTAGTAGGAGGATCACCACCACCCAATAAGCAGCACCTGCGCACAAATAACAAATACTTGCAACCCGACGTGAAAGAGAGGTTGTCAATTGATACGTCTCCAACGTATCTACTTTTCCTCACCCTTTTGCCCTTGTTTTGGACTCTAATTTGCATGATTTGAATGGAACTGACCCGGACTGAGGCTGTTTTCAGCAGAACTACCATGGTGTTGTTTTTGTGCAGAAATAAGAGTTCTCAGAATGGAACGAAACTTTTTGGAGAATTATTTCAGAATATATGTGAATTATTGGAGCCAAAATCCACCAAAGAGGGGGTCCAGGGTAGCCAGCACCCACCAGGGCGCGCCCAGGTGGGTTGTGCCCACCTCGTGGCCCCACTAACCCTAATTCCGCCACTATAAATTCCTATTTTTGGAGAGAAAAATCAGAGAGAAAGTTTCATCACGTTTTACGATACGAAGCCGCCGCCACCTCCTGTTCTTCATCGGGAGGCCAGATCTGGAGCCCGTTTGGGGCTCCGGAGAGGGGATTCTTCGTTCTTCGTCATCACCAACCTTTCTCCATCGCCAATTCCATGATGCTCCCCACCGGGAGTGAGTAATTCCTTCGTAGGCTTGCTGGTCGGTGAGGAGTTGGATGAGATTCATCATGTAATTGAGTTAGTTTTGTTAGGGCTTGATCACTAGTATCCATTATGTTCTGAGATTGATGTTACTATGACTTTGCTATGCCTAATGCTTGTCACTAGGGCCCGAGTGCCATGATTTCAGATCTGAACCATTTATGTTATCATCTCTATATCCATGTTCTTGATCCGATCTTGCCTAGTCATATGCACCTATTACGTGTTATGATCCGTCAACCCCATAGTGACAATATTTGGGATATTTCGCGGTGATGACCGTAGTTTGAGGAGTTCATGTATTCACCATGTGTTAATGCTTTGTTCCGGTTCTCTATTAAAAGGAGGCCTTAATATCCCTTAGTTTCCTTATGGACCCCGCCGCCACAGGAGGGTAGGACAAAAGATGTGATGCAAGTTCTTTTCCATAAGCACGTATGACTATTTACGGAATATATGCCTACATTACACTGATGAACTGAGCTAGTTCTGTATCGCCCTAGGTTATGACTGTTACATGACGAATATCATCCAACGAGTTACTGGTCCAGTGCCTACAAGCTTTCCACTTATTGTTCTTGCTAAGTTACTACTGCTGTTGCTACTGTTCCAACTACTACAAAACTACTGCTACTACTGCTACCGCTACTATTACTGTTGCTACTGCTACCAAACTATCATATTATTGTGCTACTGATCACTTTGTTGCAGATATTTAATCTCCAAGTGTGGTTGAATTGACAACTCAACTGCTAATACTCTCAAGTATTCTTTGGCTCCCCTTGTGTCGAATCTATAAATTTGGGCTGAATACTCTACCCTCAAAAACTGTTGCGATCCCCTATACTTGTGGGTTATCATGACCTTTTTCTGGCGTCGTTGCTGGGGAGCATAGCAATATTTGTTGAGTCACTTGGAATTTATATCAATTTATCACTATGAAGAATCTGAAGGATCCGAAGACCAAGATTTTTCCCTCTAAGACGATGGGAGGTAAGGAACTGCCATCTAGCTCTGCACTTGATTCACCTTCTATTATGAGTAAGCTTGCAACACCACCACATGCTAGTAATCCTGATATGTCGCAAGTTATTGATGATGCTACTTCTGCTATGAATGATGCTTATGATGATGGTAGTACCATGCTTGATGATAATGTGCCACTAGGGGAATTTCTTGATGAACAAATTGCTAGAGCTAAAGAGAATGAAACCACTGAAACTGATGAGATTGCTGAAACTGATGAAGCTTCTGAAAATGATGATGACTATGAAACACTTATTAGTCCTAGCTCTCCTAAGTTTGAAATGCCTAAGATACCTGAAGGTTATGTTATGGACGAAGAGATAACTAGAGAAATTCTTTCTTGCAAGGATAGAGACGATCTTAAGAAATTGCTACGCAAGTATAAGGAAAAGACTTTGAATGCTAGAATGAAATGTGATCCTAAGTTTGCTACTTCACCTATCTTTGTTACCGATAAGGATTATGAATTCTCTGTCGACCCAGAGTTAATTACTTTGGTTGAATCTGATCCTTTCCATGGCTATGAAACTGAAACTGTAGTGGCACACCTTACTAAGCTGAATGATATAGCCACCCTCTTTGCTCATGATGAGAAGATTCTCCTACTATTATATCCTTAAGTTATTTCCATTCTCATTAATGGGCGATGCTAAGACATCGTACAATACTCTTACTCCTGGTTGTGTGCGTAGTCCCCAGGATATCATCTACTACTTCTCTAAAAAATATTTTCCTGCTCATAAGAAACAAGCTGCCTTACAGGAAATATTTAACTTTGTGCAAATTGAAGAAGAGAGTCTCCCACAAGCTTGGGGGAGGCTTCTCCAGTTGCTTAATGCTTTGCCTGATCATCCTCTCAAGAAAAATGAAATACTTGATATCTTTTATAATGGACTAACCGATGCTTCTAGGGACTTCCTAGATAGTTGTGCTGGTTGTGTTTTCAGGGAACGAATTGTTGAAAAAGTTGAGGAATTATTGAATAATATATTGAAAAATTATGATGATTGGACTCTTCCCAAACCACCGCCTAAACCCACTCCGAAGAAGAGGGGTATCTTATTTCTCAGTCCTGAAGATATGCAACAGGCAAAGAAATCTATGAAGGAAAAAGGTATTAAAGCTGAGGATGTTCAGAATTTGCCAACTATTGAAGAAATACATGGCCTCGACACACCACCACCTCCATAGGTGGTAGAGGTAAATTCTTTATTAAAGTTTAATGAAAGTGACATTCCCTACAATAAACATCCTAGTCAATGCTTATATGAGTTTGACAACTATATTATAAAGCAAGATCATTTCAATGCCCATGTTCTGAAACAATTGAAATATAATTCCGATATGATTGCTCGCTTGAGTGACTTGCTATTTAGAATCAGTAACGATGTTAGAGATGTAGGAAAGCATGCCTCTATGGTTCAAACTCAGTTAGAACAAGTTGCTAAGTCTCAAAAAGAGTTGCTTGATGAAATGAATAATAATATGCATGATTTTTCTGCTAGAGTAGTAACTAGAGGAGGTAGAATGACCCAAGAACCACTTTATCCTGAGGGTCATCCTAAAAGAATTGAACAAGACTCTCAGAGAATTAATCCTGATGCACCTAGTCCTTCTAAGAAGAAAAAGAAAAAGAAAAATGATAGGACTTTGCATACCTCTAGTGAACCTGAGGCACACAAAAACCTCCTAATAATAATGATGTCTCTATTTCCGATGCTGACACTCAATCTGGTAGTGAACATCAACCTAGTGATAATGAAAATGATAATGATGATGTTCATGAAGATGCTCAACCTAGTAATGATAAAGAACCTGAAAATGATATTGAAATAGAGCCTGCTCCTGATCTTGATAACCCACAACCTAAAAATAAACGTTATCATAAAAGAGACTTTGTGGCTAGGAAACATGGTAAAGAAAGAGAGCCATGGGTTAAAAAACCCATGTCATTTCCACCTAAGCCATCTAAGAAAAAGGATGATGAAGAATTTGAACGCTTTGCTGAAATGATTAGGCCAGTCTTTTTGCGTACCCGCTTAACCGATATCCTAAAAATGGCCCCTTATGCAAAGTATATGAAAGACATCATCACAAATAAAACAAAGATACCTGAAGCTGAAATCTCCACCATGCTTGCTAATTATTCTTTTAAGGAAGGAGTACCTAAAAAACTTGGAGATCCTGGAATACCAACTATACCTTGCTCAATTAAGAGAAACTATGTCAAAACTGCTTTGTGTGACTTGGGAGCCGGTGTTAGTGTTATTCCTTTCTCCTTATATAAAAGACTTGATTTGAATAAACTCACACCTACCGAGATATCATTGCAAATGGCTGACAAATCAACTGCCATACCTATCAGTATTTGTGAGGATGTGCCTGTTGTTGTTGCAAATGTTACTATCCTAACGGACTTTGTTATTCTTGAGATGCCCGAGGACGACAACATGTCGATTATCCTTGGTAGACCCTTTTTGAATACTGCAGGGGCTGTTATTGATTGCAATGAAAGCAAAGTCACTTTTCATATCAATGGTAATGAGCATACGGTGCACTTTCCGAAGAAACAATTCCAAGTGAATGGTATAAATGTTATTGAAGAATCTCCGACCATCACTATTGGAAGTTTTCAATTACCTCTACCTACTGCTAAAAAGAAATATGATATACTTATTGTTGGGGATATGCACATCCCCATTGAGGTAACTTAGTGTTTTACGAAAGTTCTTCGGTTTCATGCTAATCGGAAGTGGTTGTTAATAAGACTTGATCAACCTTATTAATGAAACATTTTTGAGAGGTATGACGTCGATGAATCTAGTAAGCACAACTCTCTGCTCCCACCTTTTATTTTCTGTTTTAGCTAGTCAAATAAAATAAAATGCCATGATCATCCTGTTTTCCGTTTTCTCCGTGCAATAAAAAATGACCCAAAAATAAAAATTCTCAGAATGCCCTGAAAATTTAACACATTTTTTTCCGGAATATTTGTGAATTTCTGGTGCAAATAGTACCAGAGGGGGGGTGCACCTGGTGCCCACAATACACCAGGGCGCGCCCTGGTGGGTTGTGGCCCCCACGTGGGCCCCCTCACTTATCTCTTTAGCCCACTTGATCACCTACCTCTAGAAAAAAATCACCACAGCCACCATTTTCGTGTTCTTGCTCTCAAACCCGCGGATTTCGATCTCTTTGCTCGAAGCTCCGTTTCTGAAACTGTTTGGAGGGATTGCTACTTGGTATGTGACTCCTCCATTGCTCCAATTAGTTTTTGTTTTAGTGGGTTATTTTTAGAGTAATTAGCTACTCTTGGTGCTACTGTAGATGAGCTTGCATGTTGAATTCTTAGAGTTCTAAGTAGTTTGAATGCTCAATATGGCCTCTATGCATGCTTAGGAGTAGTTGCTAACAATCTTACAAAGTTTTGTTGACAAATTTTTTTGTGTACTAAAATTTTTCAGAATTTTTATAGGAATAAAAATGCAATTCTTTTGGAGTTCTTCGATGAGGAGATCCTCGGAAGCCTCATCAAGTGGAAGCTCGGTTCGACAATCTTATGGTTAACCAAGCGAAAGCTCGATGCGACATGCCGCCACCAAATCATGCTTGTGTCCGTGCGACGAGTTCATGGAAGGTGCAGGTATTAAGGAGGAATTTGATCAACTTATTCACAATACAGAGCTTTCTCCCTTCATCGCGGATAAGTGCCCCCAACACCTCGAACTCACGAAAACCTTCACAAAGAAATTTAAATATTTTCCTCGTGAGTCTAGAGTTTCATTCAACCTGTACGATCATTCCTTTAACATGCCGTTAGAAATGTTTAGCGAAGCATACAAACTTCCATATGAGGGTTCCCTCGATGAACCAACAAAAGCTGAGTATGAATCATTTTTAGTTAATCTTTGCTTTGGTGAAGATAGGGGGGTAACACAAGGGAGAATTAACAGCATCCATTTTCCATCATTACAATATTTTTCACTCTTTAACGACAAATGTATCGTAGGCAAACAAGATTGTAGCACACTGTGTGCTCATGATTTGAGTCTCTTACACACTGCCATAACTAGGAATAAGGATTATAGCCTTGGTGCAATTGTTGCACGGAGGTTGCAGCTTAATGCTGCTAGTGGTAATTTTTATGGAGGAATCTATGCCTCCCGTGTAGCTGGGAGATGAAATGTTTCACCATGGCCTAATGACCCCATCCTACCTACTCAGTATTTAGACTTTGATGCCATGAAGCGTCATAAGTTCCTTACGGGTACGGCCACCAACTACACCTATAACTTGAGATTTAATAAAAAAAACGTTGTGCCTATTGCTTTGCCTGCTCCTGCTCTCTTTGATTTTCACACTAGGGGAAGATATTATGTCCTTGAGAGCGAAGCCCATGCGTACAACGCGGAGGTTGAAGCTGCCAGGAGGGCCGCGGAGTCTGCTCCGAGGGCCTCAATGAGCCATCGCCCAGATTATTATTCATACAGATGGTGATTACCAAGCTAGGCCAAAAGCCTAAGCTTGGGGGAGTACGTATTTCCACCGACATTACATTCATGTTCACACATTTCATTCCAGTTGTCGTTGTTCATACTTTTTCATTGTAATATCCATGCTAAATTTATTTTCTCGCTTTCTTCTTGTGTGTTTGAAAAACTTTGAGAAAATCCAAAAATATTTCCTACTTCTTTTTAGTTTTTCTTTCTACCTTAGTTTAATTGTTGCTTCAAAAGAAAACACAAAAAGATTTCTCGCGTCTTCTTTTACTTGTTGGGAGCTTTCCCGTGTTAATAGTTTTTCTCGTTCTTGTTTTTATTCTTTAATTTGCTTTCTTCAAGAAAAACCAAAAACTCCAAAAATATTTCAGTATGTTTCTCTGAAATTCTTTTTCCTTTTTACTTGAGTCGTACCTAGGAGAAGACCACAATGAAATTGTTGAGTGGCTCTCATCTACATTATTGTTTATCCAATAAAGAGCCCATATTACTTTGTCTTTTCCTCTTGAATAAAATGTTTGCTGGTTGCAGCTTAGTCCACGGCACTCTTGCACATTATTATCTTCTTATCGTTCAGTCGTGCAAGTGAAAGGCAATAATGAAGACATCTGATGAATTCACTGTGGCAGAGAAACGCGGGTATGAACTCAACTTGTTTTTGTTTTTGTAAATATGTTTAACCTAGTATCACTTGTAAATATGTTTAACTCATTATCATCAAACATGTTTGCGATGACCATTAGAGATTATAGTTGTTCATGCCAAGCTTAAGTAGCTAGGAGTGGATAATGATTTATCTTGGGTGTCAATGATAACCCACAAGTATAGGGGATCGCAATAATTTTTGAGGGTAGAGTATTCAACCCAAATTTATTGATTCCACACAAGGGGAGCCAAAGAATATTCTCGAGTATTAGCAGCTAAGTTGTCAATTCAACCACACCTGAAAGACTTAGTATCTGCAGCAAAGTATTCAGTAGCAAAGCAGTATGGAAGTAACGGTAACAATGGCAAAGTGACAGTAGCAGTGTTGTAGTGATTGTAACAGTAACAACGGAAAAGTAACTTAGCAAAGATCAATATATCAAAAGCTCGTAGGCAATGGATCAGTGATGGATAATTATGTCGGATGGCATTCATCATGCAACGGTTATAACATAGGGTGACACAGAACTAGCTCCAATTCATCAATGTAATGTAGGCATGTATTCCATATATAGTCATACGTGCTTATGGCAAAGAACTTGCATGCCATCTTTTGTCCTACCCTCCTGTGGTAGAGGGGTCCTAATGGAAACTAAGGGATATTAAGGCCTCCTTTTAATAGAGAACCGGACCAAAGCATTAGCACTTAGGGAATACATGAACCCCTCAAACTACGGTAATCACCGGAAAGAATCCCAGTTATTGTCACCCTGGGGGATGCGGATCATAACTTGTAATAGGTGTCTACAACTTGCAAGATAGGATCAAGAACACATATATATTCATGAAAACATAATAGGTTCAGATCTGAAATCATGGCACTCGGGCCCTAGTGACAAGCATTAAGCATAGCAAAGTCATAGCAACATCAATCTCAGAACATAGTGGATACTAGGGATCAAACCCTAACAAAACTAACTCGATTACATGGTAAATCTCATCCAACCCCTCGCCGTCCAGCAAGCCTACGATGCAATTACTCACGAACGGTAGAGAGAATCATGAAATTGGTGATGAAGGATGGTTGGTGATGACGACGGCGTCGATTTCCCCTCTCTGGAGCCCAAAACGGACCCCAGATCTGCCCTCCCGAGGAAGAACAGGAGGTGGCGGTGGCTCCGTATCGTAAAACGCGATGAACTCTTCTTCCTGATTTTTTTCTCCACGAATAGGAATATATAGAGTTGGAGTTGAGGTCGGAGGAGCTCCAGGGGGCCCACAAGACAGGGGGCGCGCCCTAGGGGGGGGCACCCCCCTGTCTTGTGGCCAGGTGGTGGACCCCCTCCGGTTGATTCTTTCGCCAGTATTTTTTATTAATTCCAAAAATATTCTCCGTAAATTTTCATTTCAATCCGAGAACTTTTATTTCTGCACAAAAATAACACCAAGGCAATTCTGCTGAAAACAGCGTCAGTCCGGGTTAGTTCCATTCAAATCATGCAAATTAGAGTCCAAAACAAGGGCAAAAGAGTTTGGAAAAGTAGATACGATGGAGACGTATCAACTCCCCCAAGCTGAACCCATTGCTTGTCCTCAAGCAATTTAGTTGACAAACTGAAAGTGATAAAGAAAAACTTTTATAAACTCTGTTTGATCTTGCTGTTGTAAATATGTCTAACTGATGTTCAAATTTTCACCAAATATTATAGACTAACCACATTCAGAATAACATTTATGTCTCACATTTACTCATATCAATGGCATAATCAACTAGCGAGCAATAATAATAACTCTCGGATGACAACAATTTTATCAAAACAATCATGATACAATATGATATAATGGTATCTCGCTAGCCCTTTCTGAGACCGCAAAACATAAATGCAGAGCACCTCTGAAGAACAAGGACTGACTAGACATTGTAATTCATGGTAAAAGAGATCCAGTTACACTCATACTCAATATCAATTAATAACAAAGCATACAAATGACGGAGGTGCTCTCTAACTGGTGCTCTTTATAAGAGGAGGATGACTCAATAGTAAATAAAATAGATAGGCCCTTCGCAGAGGGAAGAATTGATTTATAGAGGTGCTAGAGCTCGAGCTTTTAAAACAGGGATGAATCATAATTTTGGGAGGTATGCTTTCATTATCAACATAACAACTAAGAGATCTCGATATCTTCCATGCTAGATACATTATAGGCGGTTCCCAAACAGAATAGTAAAGTTTTTACTCCCCCTCCACCAATCGATCACACTCCACGGCGGGCCGAATCCACGTGTACCGTCCATACAAACAACAATCCTGGGGGAGTTTTATTTCATTATACTTTGATTTGATTTTTGAGCATGGAACTGGGCATCCCGAATACCAGCCACTTTCTCGTGAATGATAGTGAATCAACACATATCGTGAGAATAACCCACCTAGCATGGAAGATACTGACAGCCCCTTGTCACTACATGAGCGATTCGGGCATACAAAACAGGGTATTATTTGAAGGTTTAGAGTTTGGCACATGCAAATTTACTTGGAACGGCAGGTAAATACCGCATATAGGTAGGTATGGTGGACTCATATGGAACAACTTTGGGTTTATGGAAATGGATGCACAAGCAGTATTCCCGCTTAGTACAAGTGAAGGCTAGCAAAAGATTGGGAAGCGACCAACTAGAGAGCGACAACAGTCATAAACATGCTTTGAGATTAACCAACATTGAATGCTAGCATGAGCAGGATATAAATCACCATGAACATAAACATCATGGAGGCTATGTTGGTTTTGTTTCAACTACATGCGTGAACATGTGCCAAGTCAAGCCACTTGAATCATTCAGAGGAGGATACCATCCTATCATACTACATCACAACCATTTTAAAATGCATGTTGGCACTCAAGACAAACCATTATACACTCTTAGCTAATTAAGCATGGCATGAGTAACTATAATCTCTAATTGTCATTGCAAACATGTTCAATCCATAACGAGCTGAATCCAGAACAATGAGCTAATCATATTTACAAAAACAAAATAGGTCGAATTCATACCAGCTTTTCTCCATCTCAATCACTTCATCATATATCGTCATTATTGCCTTTCACTTGCACGACCGAACGGTGTGAATAATAATAAGAGTGCACGTGCATTGGACTAAGCTGGAATCTGCAAGCAATAACTCAAAGGAGAAGGCAAGGTAATATGGGTTCTCTGATAGATAAACAATAATGCATATGAGAGCCACTCAACATGTCATCGTGGTCTTCTCCTTACGACCCAAAGAAGAAAGGAAAACTATTTACACGGGAAAGCTCCCAACAAGCAAAAGAAGAACGAGAAATCTTTTTGGGTTTTCTTTTAATACTACATCTAAACAAACTAAAAGGTAAAGCTAGAACTAATTTTTTTGGATTTTCTCAAGGTTAATTAAACACACAAGAAGAAAGCAAAAAGAAGAAATAAACTACCATGGATGGTACAATGAAAAAGTATGAACACCGACAACTGGAATGAGTGTGTGAACATGAATGTAATGTCGGTGAGAAATACATACTCCCCCAAGCTTAAGCTTTTGGCCTAAGTTGGTCTAGGGCCATGGCTGGCCCGGATAGTATCCAAAGTCATAGTTGGGGTTAAACTGGGCTGCGGCAGCTACTGCCTGAGCGGCCGCAGCGCGGAGGCGGATGGCTTCCGCCTCTCTCTCGTACTCGTTTGCCTCCTCTCTGGTTATAAAGTATCTCCGTTTTTCCTCCGCACGAAGGAATCAGTGAGTTGATAATATTGCTTGCATTGGTCTGAAACAAAATCTTCAAGGCCAGCATTTCGTATGTACGCGTAAAATTCTTCCTTGAATCCGGCATGGACCATGAATGGATCCGACGGCCATTCACAAGGCCGCACTTGAGCTTCCCTCGGTGGTTCAAAGTCGGGCTCGCGTATCGCGAGTCTCGGGGTCTTCTTGCTCGAGGAACCACCTTGGCATATTCTCCTTAGCATTTTTCTTTCTCTGAAAAATTTCTGAAATTTTTAGTGACTCCAAATAAAAGTGAACAAAGCTGAACAAAACTTATAGCAACTACTCCCACAAGTGCCTAGAGGCTATATCATGCATCAAAACTACTTGGGACCATACAAATTTGACATGCAAGCTCAAGAACAAGGTCACCACAGCAGCAAAAATTTGCAATATATAAAACACTAGAACAAAAACTAATTCGACCATTGGAGGAGTCACATACCGATGAACAATCCCGTAAAACATTTTTGCAAATGGAGCTTTGAGCAAGGAGATCGAAAATGGCAGCAAAATGAGCTAGAACAAGGGTTTGAGCAATGGTGGGATTTTTTCTGGAGGAAGACGAAGTGGATGGGTGCTGGAATAAGTGAGGGGGCCCCACGTGGGATCCACAAGCCAGGGGGGGCGCGCCTAGGGGGGGTGGGCGCGCCCTGCAGGCTTGTGGACCACTGGTGCAGCCCCCTGATGTGTTCTCAGTGCCAAAAATTCTTAAAATATTCCAGAAAAAATCATACTAAATTTTCAAGGAATTCTGAGAACTTTTATTTTCAGGCCATTTTTCTATTGCACGGATAAATCGGAAAACAGAGAAATAATAGCATTTTTACTAAATTGAAACTAAAGAACAGAAAATAAAAGTTGGGTGCAGAAGGTTGTGCTTTCTAAATTTATCCATGTCATGTTCATCGAAAAGAATCCATCAATAAGGTTGATCAAGTCTTATTGACAAACTTTTTTTCGAATGACACGGAACCGGAGAATTTTCGAATAACACTAGGTTACCTCAATGGGGATATGCATGTCCCCAACAATAAGTATATCATATTTCTTTTTGGCAGTAGGGAGAGGGAATTCAAAGTCTCCAATAATAATCGTTGAAATTTTTTCAATGGAGTTGATACTATGAACTTGAGGTTGTTTCTTCGGGAAGTGTATTGTATGCTCATTACCATTAACATGAAAAGTGACATTGCCCTTATTGCAATCAATAACAGCCCCTGTAGTATTCAAAAAGGGTCTACCAAGGATGATTGACATACTGTCGTCCTCGGGAATATCAAGAATAACAAACTCCGTTAGGATAGTAACGTTTGCAACTACGACAGGCACATCCTCACAAATACCGATGGGTAAAGCAGTTGATTTATCAGCCATTTGCAGAGAGATTTCAGTAGGTGTCAACTTATTCAAATCAAGTCTATGATACAAAGAGAAAGGCATAACACTAACACCAGCTCCAAGGTCACATAAAGCAGTTTTAACATAATTTCCTTTAATAGAGCATGGTATAGTAGGTACTCCGGGATCTCCTAGTTTCTTTGGTATTCCACCTTTAAAAGTATAATTAGCAAGCATGGTGGAAATCTCAGCTTCCGGTATCTTTCTTTTATTTGTCACAATATCTTTCATATACTTAGCATAAGGAGACATTTTCAGAATATCAGTCAAGCGCATACGCAAAAAGACAGGTCTAAGCATTTCAACAAAGCACTCAAAGTCCTCATCATCCTTCTTCTTGGATGGTTTAGGAGGAAAGGGCATGGGTTTCTGAACCCATGGTTCTCTTTCTCTACCATGCTTCCTAGCAACAAAGTCTCTTTTATCATATCTTTTGTTCTTAGGTTGTGGGTTATCAAGGTCAACAGCAGGTTCAATCTCCACATCATTATCATTACTAGGTTAAGCATCAACACGAACATTACCATTAATATTATCACTAGGCTCATGTTCATTACCAGATTGTGTCTCAGCATCAGAAATAGAAATATCATTTGGGTTTTCATGTGAATCTATAACAGGTTCACTAGCAGCATGCAAAGTCCTATCGTCATTCTGTTTCCTTTTATTAGAATTACCAGGTGCATCAGTATTAACTCTCTGAGAATCTTTCTCAATTCTCTTAGGATGGCCCTCATGATACAAAGGTTCCTGAGTCATTTTACCACCTCTAGTCACAACTCTAACAGAATGATCATTGTTCTTACTAATCATCTCATTAAGCAAATCATTCTGTGCCTTAAGTAGTTGTTCTACTTGAGTAGTTACCATGGAAGCATGTTTACTAATAAGCTTAAGATCATTAACAGTTCTACTCATATAATCACCTAAGCGATCAAGCATGTAAGCATTATGTTTCAGTTGTCTACTAACATAAGCATTGAAATTTTCTTGCTTAACAATGAAGTTATCAAACTCATCCAAGCATTGGCTAGTGCTACTTCTTGTGCATGCGTTGGTTTTCCCTTGAAGAGGTAAGGGTGATGCAGCAAAGTACATAATTATTTCCCTCAGTTGTTGAGAACCAAGGTATCAATCCAGTAGGAGATACAAGCAAGTCCCCAATAGATGTACCTACACAAATAATCAAACACTTGCACCCAACGCTATAAAGGGGTTGTCAATCCCTTCATGTTATTTGCAAGGATGAGATCTGATAGAGATAGATATAAAAGATTGCTAGAACGTAAAGTAAAACAAAAGTAAAAATAATGCAGCGAGGTATTTTTGGTATTTTTGTTTTATAGATCTGAAAATATAATATGGAAAATAGACCCAGGGGCCATAGGTTTTACTAGAGGCTTCTCTCATGAAGTAAAATAATACGGTGGGTGAACAAATTACTGTCGAGCAATTAATAGAAAAGCGAATAATTATGACGATATCCAAGGCAATGATTATGTATATAGGCATCACGTCCGTGTCAAGTAGACCAAAACGATTCTGCATCTACTACTATTACTCCACACATCGACCGACTCCTGCCTGCATCTAGAGTATTAAGTTCATGAAGAACAGAGTAACGCATTAGGTAAGATGACATGATGTAGAGGGATAAACTCAAGCAATATGATGAAAACCCCATCTTTTTATCCTCGATGGCAACAATACAAATACGTGCCTCGCTACCCCTACTTTGTCACTGGGTGAGGACACCGCAAGATTGAACCCAAAACTAAGCACTTCTCCCATTGCAAGAATTACCAATCTAGTTGGCCAAACCAAACCAATAACTCGAAGAGACTTGCAAAGATATGAAATCATGCATATAAGAATTCAGAGAAGATTCAAATAATATTCATAGATAAGCTGATCATAAACCCACAATTCATCGGATCTCGACAAACACACCGCAAAAGAGTATTACATCGGATAGATCACCATGAAGATCATGAAGAACATGGTATTGAAGAACAAAGAGAGAGAAGAAGCCATCTAGCTACAAGCTATGGACCCGAAGGTCTGTGGTAAACTACTCACGCATCATCGGAAGGGCAATGGAGTTGATGTAGATGCCCTCCGTGATCGAATCCCCCTCCGACAGATTACCGGAAAAGGCTCCATGATTGGATCTCACGGGAACATAGGCTTCCGGCAGTGGAAAATTATTTTCGTGGCGCTTTTTGGTATCCAGGGAATATTTGGGAATTTATAGGCCGAAGAATAGGGTTAGGAGGGCTCTCGTGGGGCCGCAAGCCAGGGGGCGCGCCCTGGTGGCTTGTGACGCCACGGCAGGTCTCCTGCCTTCATCTCCAAGTTTGCTGGGTTTCTTCTGGTCCAAGAAAAATCATTCCAAAGATTTTATTCCGTTTGGACTCCGTTTAATATTCCTTATCTGCAGTACTCAAAAACAAGGAAAAAACAGAAACTGGCACTAGGCTCTAGATTAATAGGTTAGTCCCAAAAATAATATAAAATAGCATATTAATGCATATAAAACATGCAAAACAGATAATATAATAACATGGAACAATCAAAAATTATAGATACGTTGGAGACGTATCAAGCATCCCCAAGCTTAATTCCTGCTCGTCCTCGAGTAGGTAAATGATAAAAACAGAATTTTTGATGTGGAATGCTACCTACATATTTATCCATGTAATATTCTTTATTGTGGCATGAATATTCAGATCCATAAGATTCAAAACAAAAGTCTAATATTGACATAAAAACAGTAATACTTCAAGCATACTAACAAGGCAATTGCGTCCTTTCGAAATAACATGGCCTTTGAAAGTTATCCCTACAAAATCATAGGGTCTGGCTATGCTCCATCTTCCCCACACAAAGTATCTAAATCATGCACAACCCCGATGGCAAGTCAAGCAATTGTTTCACACTTTTTATGTTCTCAAACCTTTTCAACTCTCACGCAATACATGAGCGTGAGCCATGTATATAGCACTATAGGTGGAATAGAATATGGTGGAGGTTGCGAGGAAAAAGGAGAAGATAGTCTCACATCAACTAGGCGTATCAACGGGCTATGGAGATGCCCATCAATAGATATCAATGTGAGTGAGTAGGGATTGCCATGCAACGAATGCACTAGAGCTATAAGTGTATGAAAGCTCAAAAAGAAAACTAAGTGGTTGTGCATATGATGAAAAATTCCACTAGTTATATGAAAGTGACAAAATAGGAGACTCTCTATCATGAAGATCATGGTGCTACTTTGAAGCACAAGTGTGGAAAAAGATAGTAACATTGTCCCTTCTCTCTATCTCTCATTTTTTTTTATTTTGGTGGGCATCTTTGGCCTCTTTTTTTTATTTGGGCTTCGCTGGCCTTTTTTATTATTTGTAAAGTCCGGAGACTCTTCCCAACTTGTGAGGGAGTCATAGCTTTCATCATCCTTTTCTCTCACGGGACAATGCTCTAATAATGAAAATCATCATACTTTTATTTACTTACAACTCGAAAATTACAACTCGATACCTAGAACAAAATATGACTCTATATGCAATATGAAAGTGATGGTGCGTGTCATGAAAAACGGAACGGTGGAAGTTGCATGGCAATATATCTCGGAATGGCTATGGAAATGCCATAATAGGTAGGTATGGTGGCTGTTTTGAGGAAAATATATGGTGGCTGTTTTGAGGAAGGTGGGTTTAATGCACTGGCGAAAGTTGCGCGGTACTAGAGAGGCTAGCAAAGGTGGAAGGGTGAGAGTGTGTATAATCCATGGACTCAACATTAGTCATAAAGAACTCACATACTTATTGCAAAAGTCTATTAGTTATCGAAGCAAAGCATTAGACGCATGCTCCTATGGGAGAGGTTGGTAGGAGTTAACCATCGCGCGCTCCCGACCCTTACACAAAGGTTGACAATCATTAAACAAATCATGCTCCGACTTCGTTACATAACAGTTCAGCATAAGTGCATGCTACGGGAATCACAAACTTTAACACAAGTATTTCTTCCAATTCACAATTACTCACTAGCATGACTCTCATATTACCATCTTCATATCTCAAAACTATATGCAAGGAATCAAACTTCTCATAGTATTCAATGCACTTAATATGAAAGTTTTTATTATATCCCTCTTGGATGCCCATTATATTAGGACTAAATTCATAACCTAAACCAATTACCATGCTGTTTAAAGAATCTCAAAATAATATAAGTGAGGTACGAGAGTTCAATAATTTCTATAAAATAAAACACCACCGTGCTCTAAAAAGATATAAGTGAAGCACTAGAGCAACATTGCCTAGCTCAAAAGATATAAGTGAAGCACATAGAGTATTCTAATAAATTCACGATTAATGCGTGTCCCCCTCAAAAGATGTGTGCAGGAAGGATGATTGTGGAAAACTAAAAAGCAAAGACTCATATCATACAAGGCGCTCCAAGCAAAACACATATCATGTGGTGAATAAAAATATAGCCTCAAGTAAATTTACCGATGGATTGAAGACGAAAGAGGGGATGCCTTCCGGGGCATCCCCAAGCTTAGGATTTTTGGTATCCTTGAATATGGCTTGGGGTGCCTTGGGCATCCCCAAGCTTAGGCTCTTGCCACTCCTTATTCCATAGTCCATCAAATCTTTACCCAAAACTTGAAAACTTCACAACACAAAACTCAACAGAAAACTGATGAGATCCGTTAGTATAAGAAAAATAAGTCACCACTTTAGGTACTGTTGTGAACTCATTCTTTATTGATATTTGTGTAATATCTACTGTATTCCAACTTTTCCATGGCTCATACCCCCCGATACAACCCATAGATACATCAAAATAAGCAAACAACACAAAGAAAACAGAATCTGTCTAAAACAGAACAGTCTGTAGCAATCTATAGACTTCGAATACTTCTCTAACTAAAAAATTCTGAAAAATTAGGAACATCAGGGAAATTTGTATATCAATCTTGTGTAAACATTTCAGATCAAAATCATGTTCCAGTGAATTTAAAAAATTCCTGGACTGAGAGCAAAAGTTTCTGTTTTTCAGCAAAATCAAATCACAAACACCGTAGACAATCCCAAAGGTCTTACTTGGCTCAAACACTAATTTAAACAAGAAAACACAATTACTACAGAGGTAATAATGTGCAAAACAATCAAAAACAGAAGCAAAAAAAAAGCATAAAAATAAAATTGGGTTGCCTCCCAACAAGCGCTATTGTTTAACACCCCTAGCTAGGCATAACGCAATAGATCTAGGTATTGTCATCTTTGGTATGCAATCCATAAGTAGCTCTCATAATAGATTCATAAGGTAATTTTATTTTGTTTCTAGGAAATTGTTCCATGCCTTTCCTTAATGGAAATTGGAATCTAATATTTCCTTCCTTCATATCAATAATTGCACCAATCGTTCTAAGGAAAGGTCTACCAAGAATAATAGGACATGTAGGATTGCAATCTATATCAAGAACAATGAAATCTACGGTCACATAATTCCTATTTGCAACAATAAGAACATCATTAATCCTTCCCATAGGTTTCTTAATGGTGGAATCCGCAAGATGCAAATTTAAAGAGCAATCATCAAATTCATGGAAACCTAGCACATCACATAAAGTTTTTGGAATCGTGGAAACGCTAGCACCCAAATCACACAAAGCATGGCACTCCTAATCTTTAATTTTAATCTTAATAGTAGGTTCCCACTCATCATAAAGCTTTCTAGGTATAGAAACTTCCAACTCAAGTTTTTCTTCAAAATATTTCATCATAGCATCCACGATATGTTTAGTAAAAGCTTTATTTTGATTATAAGCATGAGGAGAATTCAACATGGATTGCAACAAGGAAACACAATCAATCAAAGAACAACTATCATAATTAAAGTCCTTGCAATCCAAAAGAGTGGGTTCATTGCTATTTAAAGTTTTGACCTCTTCAATCCCACTTTTATCAATCTTAGCATTAGGATCTATAAACTCCGAATGATTGGGACGCCTTTTAACTAAAGTTGACTTATCTCCAGTCCCATCTTTATCAAGATTTATATTAGAAAACAAAGATTCAATAGGAGTCACATCAATCACTTTAAGATCTTCATCAATATTATCACGAGAACACACTTTTTCAAGCCATTCACGCTTAGCACGTATTCTAGTGGTTCTTTCCTTACACTCATCGATATAATTTCTCATAGCTTTTAAAGATTCATTAATATCATGCCTGGGTGGAATAGATCTAATTTTCAAAGAATCAATCTCAAGAGAAATTCTATCAACGTTCCTAGCCAAATCATCAATCCTGAGCAATTTTTCTTCAATCATAGCATTGAGACCCTTTTGCGAACTAATAAATTCTCTAATATTATTCTCAAGATCAAAGGGCATATTATTATAATTTCCATAAGAATTGTTGTAGGAATTACCATAATTATTAGAGGAATTACTATGAAAATTACCACTATACGCGTTATTACCAAAATTGTTCCTACCAACAAAATTCACATCCATAGATTCATTATTATTTCCAATCAAAGAAGACAAAGGCATATCATTAGGATCAATAGGAGCACTCTTACTAGCAAACTATTTCATCAATTCATCCATCTTTTCACTCAAAGTATTTATTTCTTCAATAGCATGCACTTTTTTACTAGTAGGAGATCTTTCGGTATGCCATTGAGAGTAATTTGCCATAATATTATCTAGGAGTTTAGTAGCTTATCCTAATGTGATTTCCATAAAAGTACCACCCGCGGCGGAATCTAAAAGTTTTCTAGAAGCAAAATTCAATCCCGCATAGAAAATTTGTATAATCATCCATAAACTCAAACCATGCGCGGGGCAATTTCTAATCATTAGTTTCATCCTCTCCCATGATTGTGCAACATGCTCATGATCAAGTTGCTTAAAATTCATTATATTGTCCCTAAGGGAGATGATCTTAGCGGGCGGAAAGTACTTGGAAATAAAAGCATCTTTACACTTATTCCATGAATCAATACTATTTTTAGGCAAAGATGAAAATCAAGTTTTAGCACGATCTCGTAGTGAGAACGGAAATGGCTTCAATTTAACAACATCATTATCCACATCTTTCTAATTTTGCATATCACACAACTCAACGAAAGTATTTAGATGGGATGCAGCATCTTCACTAGGAAGGACGGAAAATTGTTCTTTCACAACAAGATTAAGCAAAGCGGCATTAATTTCATAAGATTCCGCACTAGTGGCGGGAGCAATCGGAGAACTAATAAAATCATTATTATTTGTATTGGAGAAGTCACACAACTAGGTATTCTCTTGAGTGATCGTGACAAGGCAAGCAATCTAGCACACAAGCAAACGAAAAGCAAACGGAAAGACGAACGGAAGAAGGGCGAATAAAAAGGAAAATCTTTTTGGTTTTTTCTGAAAATCATTTTAGAAGTGGGGGAGAGGAAAACGAGAGGCAAATGGAAAATAATGTAAATGCAAGAGATGAGTTTGTGATGGGTACTTGGTAGGCTTGATGTAGATTTCCCCGACAACGGCGCCAGAAATCCTTCTTGCTACTTCTTGAGCATGCGTTGGTTTTCCCTTGAAGAGGAAAGGGTGATGCAGCAAAGTAGATAAGTATTTCCCTCAGTTGTTGAGAACCAAGGTATCAATCCAGTAGGAGATACAAATAATCAAACACTTACACCCAACGCTATAAAGGGGTTGTCAATCCCTTCACGGTTATTTGCAAGGATGAGATCTGATAGAGATAGATATAAAAGATTGCTAGAACGTAAAGTAAAACAAAAGTAAAAATAATGCAGCGAGGTATTTTTGGTATTTTTGCTTTATAGATCTGAAAATATAATATGGAAAATAGACCCGGGGGCCATAGGTTTCACTAGAGGCTTCTCTCATGAAGTAAAATAATACGGTGGGTGAACAAATTACTGTCGAGCAATTGATAGAAAAGCGAATAATTATGAAGATATCCAAGGCAATGATTATGCATATAGGCATCACGTCCGTGTCAAGTAGACCGAAGCGATTCTGCATCTACTACTATTACTCTACACATCGACCGACTCCTGCCTGCATCTAGAGTATTAAGTTCATGAAGAATAGCGTAACGCATTAGGTAAGATGACATGATGCAGAGGGATAAACTCAAGCAATATGATGAAAACCCCATCTTTTTATCCTCGATGGCAATAATACAAATACGTGCCTCGCTACCTGATACGTCTCCGACGTATCTATAGTTTTTGATTGTTCCATGCTATTATATTATCTGTTTTGGATGTTTTATATGCATTAATATGCTATTTTATATTATTTTTTGGACTAACCTATTAATCTAGAGCCTAGTGCCAGATTCTGTTTTTTCCATGTTTTTGAGTATTGCAGATAAGGAATATTATACGGAGTCCAAACGGAATAAAATCTTCGGAATAATTTTTCTTGGACCAGAAGCAACCCGGAAGACTTGGAGATGAAGGCAGGAGAGCCGCCGTGTGGCGACAAGCCACAAGGGCGCGCCCTAGGGGGGCGCCCCCTGGCTTGTGGCCCCACGGCAGCCCCCCTAACCCTATTCTTCGGCCTATAAATTCACAAATATTCCCTGGATACCAAAAGGAGCCACGAAAATACTTTTCCGCCGCCGGAAGCCTCTGTTCCCATGAGATCCAATCTTGGAGCCTTTTTCGGTAATCTGCCGGAGGGGGAATCGATCACGGAGGGCATCTACATCAACTCCATTTCCCCTCCGATGATGCGTGAGTAGTTTACCACAGACCTTCGGGTCCATAGCTAGTAGCTAGATGGCTTCTTCTCTCTCTTTGTTCTTCAATACCATGTTCTTCATGATCTTCATGGAGATATATCCGATGTAATACTATTTTGCGGTGTGTTTGTCGAGATCCGATGAATTGTGGGTTTATGTTCAGATTATCTATGAATATTATTTGAATCTTCTCTGAATTCTTATATGCATGATTTCATATCTTTGCAAGTCTCTTCGAGTTATTGGTTTGGATTGGCCAACTAGATTGGTAATTCTTGCAATGGGAGAAGTGCTTAGTTTTGGGTTCAATCTTGCGGTGTCCTCACCAAGTGACAAAGTAGGGGTAGTGAGGCACGTATTGTATTGTTGCCATCGAGGATAAAAAGATGGGGTTTTCATCATATTTCTTGAGTTTATCCCTCTACATGATGTCATCTTACCTAATGCATTACTCTGTTCTTCATGAACTTAATACTCTAGATGCAGGCAGGAGTCGGTCGATGTGTGGAGTAATAGTAGTAGATGCAGAATCGTTTCGGTCTACTTGACACGGACGTGATGCCTATATGCATAATCATTGCCTTGGATATCTTCATAATTATTCGCTTTTCTATCAATTGCTCGACAGTAATTTGTTCACCCACAGTATTATTTTCCTTCATGAGAGAAGCCTCTAGTGAAACCTATGGCCCCCGGGTCTATTTTCCATCTATTATTTTCAGATCTAAAACCAAAAATACCAAAAATACCTTGCTGCATTCTTTTTTACTTTTGTTTTACTTTACTTTCAAGCAATCATATCTATCTACCTCTATCAGATCTCATCCTTGCAAGTAACCGTGAAGGGATTGACAACCCCTTTATTGCGTTGGGTGCAAGTGTTTGATTATTTGTGTAGGTACACCTATTGGGGACTTGCTTGTATCTCCTAGTGGATTGATACCTTGGTTCTCAACAACTGAGGGAAATACTTATCTACTTTGCTGCATCACCCTTTCCTCTTCAAGGGAAAACCAACGCATGCTCGAGAAGTAGCAAGAAGGATTTCTGGCGCCGTTGCCGGGGAGATACATAGCAAATCAAGACAAGAACTCTCCCGTCAACTTGCCAATTTCTGGCGCCGTTGCCGGGGAGATCTACATCAAGCCAACCAAGTACCCATCACAAACTCATCTCTTGCATTTACTTTAGTTGCCATTTGCCTCTCGTTTTCCTCTCCCCCACTTCTAAAATGATTTTCCAAAAAGATTTGCCTTTTTATTCGCCCTTCTTACGTTCGTCTTTCCGTTTGCTTTTTGTTTGCTTGTGTGCTAGATCGTTTCCTTGCCATCATGTCTGAATCTGGGGAGGTTTTCATTGAAAAGGATAGTGATAATCTTGAGGAAAAACTTGGATCTTGCTCTTTAGATCATGAAATTGAATCTCCTCCTAATTATAAAGCTAAAACTTTTCAAGTAGGAGACGGAAATATTATTGGGAAGAGTGTTATCCAAGAATTCTTTGATTGTACGGGAGTTATGCCTATGAATAATAAATCTATTCTTCTTAGCACAAATTGTTATGCGGATGCTATTGTCATGCTCATTGAAAAATTAGAAAGAAAATTTGTGCACATTCATCCCGCTTTGCAAAAGGTGTTTTATGAACTTCCCAATATTAATCATCCTAAAGCTAAAAAGATTGCTACTATCATCCTTATGCGCGAATTTGATTTTATCGTACATGAAGCTAGGGAGATTTTTGCTTTCTATAATAAATATATTGAACACCCTCCTATTGAAGAAATTCTCCATGATAAAGAAACCTTGCGTAGTCTTGAATCTAGAGACTATCAATCTTATAGTGAGAATCTTAGGAGGAGAGTTCCCTATCCGGAAGTCACTCAAACCTTATATCTCGAGACTTATGATGAATTTGATTGGTTAACTAGGGGAATTTTTGTGGGATATAAGGAGGATATGTTGGAAAAGATGGCTAGGGAACCTGTTAGAAATAAGATACGTGTTTTATACGATGATATCTATGGTGATGATCCAGATTTCGGGTTTATGAATGTCAAAATTACTAGTCAAAGTTCTTTTCATGAATTAAGTTCCTCTACTAGGAGGGAAATAAAGGAAAGGCAAGATCTATTTAGGAAAGCTTTTGATGGTTTGATCATGTATGGATTGCATACCAAAGATGACAATACCTAGATCTATTGCGTTATGCCTAGCTAGGGGCGTTAAACAATAGCGCTTGTTGGGAGGCAACCCAATTTTATTTTTATGCTTTTGTTTTTTCTTATGTTTTTGAGTTTTTCACACATTATTACCTCTGTAATAATGGTGTTTTCTTGTTTAAATTAGTGTTTGAGCCAAGTAAGACCTTTGGGATGGTCTACGGTGTTTGCAATTTGATTTTGCTGAAAAACAGAAACTTTTGCTCTCAGTCCAGGAATTTTGTAAATTCACTGGAACGTGATTTTGATCTGACAGTTTTACACAAGATTTATATACAAATTACCCTGATTGTCCTAATTTTTCAGAATTTTTGGAGTTACAGAAGTATTCGAAGTCTATAGATTGCTACAGACTGTTCTGTTTTAGACAGATTCTGTTTTCTTTGTGTTGTTTGCTTATTTTGATGTATCTATGGGTTGTATCGGGGGGTATGAACCATGGAGAAGTTATAATACAGTAGATATTACACCAATATAAATAAAGAATGATTTCACAACAGTACCTAAAGTGGTGATTTATTTTTCTTATACTAACGGATCTCATGAGTTTTCTGTTGAGTTTTGTGTTGTGAAGTTTTCAAGTTTTGGGTAAAGATTTGATGGACTATGGAATAAGGAGTGGCAAGAGCCTAAGCTTGGGGATGCCCAAGGCACCCCAAGCCAGATTCAAGGATACCAAAAAGCCTAAGCTTGGGGATGCCCCGGAAGGCATCCCCTCTTTCGTCTTCAATCCATCGGTAAATTTACTTGAGGCTATATTTTTATTCACCACATGATATGTGTTTTGCTTGGAGCGTCTTGTATGATATGAGTCTTTGCTTTTTAGTTTGCCACAATCATCCTTGCTGCACACATCTTTTGAGAGAGACATGTTGGAAATATGCCCTAGAGGCAATAATAAATTGGTTATTATTATATTTCCTTGTTCATGATAATCGTTTATTATCCATGCTATAATTGTATTGATTGGAAACTCAAATACATGTGTGGGTACATAGACAACACTGTGTCCCTAGTAAGCCTCTAGTTGACTAGCTCGTTTATCAAAGACGGTTAAGGTTTCCTAGCCATTGACATGAGATGTCATTTGATAACGGGATCACATCATTAGGAGAATGATGTGATGGACAAGACCCAAACTAAGAACGTAGCATTTGATCGTGTCAGTTTATTGCTATTGTTTTCTGCATGTCAAGTATCTGTTCCTATGACCATGAGATCATGCAACTCCCTGACATCGGAGGAGTACCTTGTGTGTATCAAACGTCGCAACGTAACTGGGTGACTATAAAGGTGCTCTACAGGTATCTCCGAGGGTATCTGTTGGGTTGGCATGGATCAAGACTGGGATTTGTTACTCTGTGTGACGGAGAGGTATCTCAGGGCCCACTCGGTAATACAACATCACAATGAGCCTTGCAAGCAATGTGACTAAAGTGTTAGCCACGAGATCTTGTATTACGGAACGAGTAAAGAGACTTCCCGGTAACGAGATTGAACTAGGTATAGAGATACCGACGATCGAATCTCGGGCAAGTAACATACCGAAGAACAAAGGGAACAGCATACGGGATTAACTGAATCCTTGACATAGAGGTTCGACCGATAAAAGATCTTCGTAGAATATGTAGGAGCCAATATGGGCATCCAGGTCCCGCTATTGGTTATTGGCCGTAGAGGTGTCTCGGTCATGTCTACATAGTTCTCGAACCTGCAGGGTCTACACACTTAACGTTTGGTGACGATTAGTATAGTTGAGTTATTTTGTTGGTGACCGAAAGTTGTTCGGAGTCCCGGATAAGATCCCGGACATGACGAGGATCTCCGGAATAGTCCGGAGGTAAAGATTGATATATGTGATAATAGTGTTTTGATCTCCGGAAGGGTTCCGGAATTCACCGGAAGGGGTTCCGGATGTTTACCGAAGTGTTCGGGTGCAGCAACACTTTATATGGTCCAAAGGGATAAAGCCCACGAGGTATTGGAAAGTGCAAAAGTAGTTTTGCTGCCGCGTAAGCGGTACTACCGCTTGGTGAAGCGGTACTACCGCCCGAGCGGTACTACCGCTTGTTGGAAGCGGTACTACCGCCCAAGCGGTACTACCGCTTGTGTGAAGCGGTACTACCGCTTGTGTGCGGCTGTGCACGGTTCGGCAGGGATCCGAGTTGGACTCTTTCCCTGCGGGCCAAACCGACCTTGTGCGGGCAAAACCGACCTGGAGGAGGCTTTTACTCCAAGTTTAGACCCCAAGGCTCAACATATAAATAGAGGGGCAGGGCTAGCACAGGGGACACATCAAGATTTCCCCAAGCCGTGTGCGGCAACCCTAACCCTCTAGTTCCTCCGTCATAATCTCCGTAGCGCTTGGCGAAGCCCTGCTGAGATTGTTCCTCACCACCATCACCACGCCGTCGTGCTGCTGGAACTCAACCACTACTTCACCATCGCTCGCTGGATCGAGGAGGTGAAGGCGTCATCAAGCCGTACGTGTGTTGAACGCGGAGGTGCCGTCCGTTCGGCGCTAGTTCGTGATCGGATCGAGGGACGACTTGCGATTTGGATCGCGGAGACGTTCGACTACATCAACCGCGTTTCTTAAACGCTTCCGCTTAGCGATCTACAAGGGTATGTAGATTCACTCTTCCTCTCGTAGATGCTCATCACCATGGATAGATCTTGTGTGTGCGTAGGAAAGTAGGTTTGCTTTCGTGCAAGGCCCCCGCTGCTGGAACAGGCGGTTGTCATTTTCAAGTAAACGCCCCGCCCCCTTTCTTTGCCCGCCGGCCGCCTAAAATTTTTGTTTCCCATGCAACGTTCCCCAACAAGACACGCTGAATCGTGAATTTATTAGAATACTCTATATGCTTCACTTATATCTTTTGAGCTAGGCAATGTTGCTCTAGTACTTCACTTATATCTTTTTAGAGCACGGTGGTGTTTTATTTTATAGAAATTATTGAACTCTCGTTCTTCACTTATATTATTTTGAGAGTTTCTTTAAAACAGCATGGTAATTGGTTTAGGTTGTGAATTTCGTCCTAATATAATGGGCATCCAAGAGGGATATAATAAAAACTTTCATATTAAGTGCATTGGATACTATGAGAAGTTTGATTCCTTGCATATAGTTTTGAGATAATGAAGATGGTAATATGAGAGTCATGCTGGTGAGTAGTTGTGAATTGGAAGAATACTTGTGTTGAAGTTTGTGATTCCCGTAGCATGCACGTATGGTGAACCGTTATGTAACGAAGTCGGAGCATGATTTGTTTAATGATTGTCAACCTTTGTGTGAGGGTCGGGAGCACACGATGGTTAACTCCTACCAATCTCTCCCCTAGGAGCATGCGTCTAATGCTTTGTTTGATAACTAATAGACTTTTGCAATAAGCATGTGAGTTCTTTATGACTAATGTTGAGTCCATGGATTATACGCACTCTCACCCTTCCACCTTTGCTAGCCTCTCTAGTACCGCGCAACTTTCGCCGGTGCATCAAACCCACCTTCCTCAAAATAGCCACCATATATTTTCCTCAAAACAGCCACCATACTTACCTATTATGGCATTTCCATAGCCATTCCGAGATATATTGCCATGCAACTTCCACCGTTCCGTTTTTCATGACATGCACCATCACTTTCATATTGCATATAGAGTCATATTTTGTCATAGGTATTGAGTTGTAATTTTCCTTTTGAGTTGTAAGTAAATAAAAGTGTGATGATTTTCATTATTTGAGCATTGTCCCATGAGAGAAAAGGATGATGGAAGCTATGAATCCCTCACAAGTTGGGATGAGTCTCCGGACTTTACAAATAATAAAAGAGGCCAGCGAAGCCCAAATAAAAAAAAAGAGGCCAAAGATGCCCACCAAAATAAAAAAAAAGAAAAAAAATGAGAGAAAGAGAGAAGGGACAATTGCTACTATATTTTTCCACACTTGTGCTTCAAAGTAGCACCATGATCTTCATGATGGAGAGTCTCCTATTTTGTCACTTTCATAAAGCTAGTGGAATTTTTCATATGCACAACCACTTAGTTTTCTTTTTGAGCTTTCATACACTTATAGCTCTAGTGCATTTGTTGCATGGCAATCCCTACTCACTCACATTGATATCTATTGATGGGCATCTCCATAGCCCATTGATACGCCTAGTTGATGTGAGACTATCTTCTCCTCTTCCCTTGCAACCTCCACCATATTCTATTCCACCTATAGTGCTATATCCATGGCTCACGCTCATGTATTGCGTGAGAGTTGAAAAGGTTTGAGAACATTAAAAGTGTGAAACAATTGCTTGGCTTGTTCATCGGGGTTGTGCATGATTTAGATACTTTGTGTGGGGAAGATGGAGCATAGCCAGACCATATGATTTTGTAGGGATAACTTTCTAAGGCCATGTTATTTTGAAAGGACGCAATTGCCTTGTTGGCGTGCTCGAAGTATTACTGTTTTTATGTCAATATTAGACTTTTGTTTTGAATCTTACGGATCTGAATATTCATGCCACAATAAATAATATTACAGGGATAAATATGTTAGGTAGCATTCCACATCAAAAATTCTGTTTTTATCATTTACCTACTCGAGGACGAGCAGGAATTAAGCGTGCGGATGCTTGATACGTCTCCAATGTATCTATAATTTTTGATTGTTCCATGCTATTATATTATCTGTTTTGGATGTTTTATATGCATTAATATGCTATTTTATATTATTTTTGGGACTAACCTATTAATCTAGAGCCTAGTGCCAGTTTCTGTTTTTTCCATGTTTTTGAGTATTGCAGATAAGGAATATTAAACGGAGTCCAAACGGAATAAAATCTTCGGAATAATTTTTCTTGGACCAGAAGCAACCCAGAAGACTTGGAGTTGAAGGCAGGAGAGCCGTCATGTGGCGACAAGCCACAGGGGCGCGCCCTAGGGGGGGGCGCCCCCCTGGCTTGTGGCCCCACGGCAACCCCCCCTAACCCTATTCTTCGGCCAATAAATTCACAAATATTCCCTGGATACCAAATGGAGCTACGAAAATACGTTTCCGCCGCCGGAAGCCTCTGTTCCCGTGAGATCCAATGTTGGAGCCTTTTCCGGTAATCTGCCAGAGGGGGAATCGATCACGGAGGGCATCTACATCAACTCCATTGCCCCTCCGATGATGCGTGAGTAGTTTACCACAAACTTTCGGGTCCATAGCTAGTAGCTAGATGGCTTCTTCTCTCTCTTTTTTCTTCAATACCATGTTCTTCATGATCTTCATGGAGATCTATCCGATGTAATACTCTTTCGCGGTGTGTTTGTTGAGATCCGATGAATTGTGTGTTTATGTTCAGATTATCTATGAATATTATTTGAATCTTCTCTGAATTCTTATATGCATGATTTCATATCTTTGCAAGTCTCTTCGAGTTATTGGTTTGGTTTGGCCAACTAGATTGGTAATTCTAGCAATGGGAGAAGTGCTTAGTTTTGGGTTCAATCTTGCGGTGTCCTCACCCAATGACAAAGTAGGGGTAGCGAGGCACGTATTGTATTGTTGCCATCGAGGATAAAAAGATGGGGTTTTCATCATATTTCTTGAGTTTATCCCTCTACATGATGTCATCTTACCTAATGCGTTACTCTGTTCTTCATGAACTTAATACTCTAGATGCAGGCAGGAGTCGGTTGATGTGTGGAGTAATAGTAGTAGATGCAGAATCGTTTCGGTCTACTTGACACGGACGTGATGCCTATATGCATAATCATTGCCTTGGATATCTTCATAATTATTCGCTTTTCTATCAATTGCTCGACAGTAATTTGTTCACCCACCGTATTATTTTCCTTCATGAGAGAAGCCTCTAGTGAAACCTATGGCCCCCGGGTCTATTTTCCATCTATTATTTTCAGATCTAAAACCAAAAAAACCAGAAATACCTTGCTGCATTCTTTTTACTTTTGTTTTACTTTACTTTCAAGCAATCATATCTATCTACCTCCATCAGATCTCATACTTGCAAGTAACCGTGAAGGGATTGACAACCCCTTTATTGCGTTGGGTGCAAGTGTTTGATTATTTGTGTAGGTACACCTATTGGGTACTTGCTTGTATCTCCTACTGGATTGATACCTTGGTTCTCAACAACTGAGGGAAATACTTATCTACTTTGTTGCATCACCCTTTCCTCTTCAAGGGAAAACCAACGCATGCTCGAGAAGTAGCAATACCCCCACTTTGTCACTGGGTGAGGACACCGCAAGATTGAACCCAAAACTAAGCACTTCTCCCATTGCAAGAATTACCAATCTAGTTGGCCAAATCAAACCAATAACTCGAAGAGACTTGCAAAGATATGAAATCATGCATATAAGAATTCAGAGAAGATTCAAATAATATTCATAGATAAGCTGATCATAAACCCACAATTCATCGGATCTCGACAAACACACCGCAAAAGAGTATTACATCGGATAGATCTCCATGAAGATCATGAAGAACATGGTATTGAAGAACAAGGAGAGAGAATAAGCCATCTAGCTACTAGCTATGGACCCGAAGGTCTGTGGTAAACTACTCACGCATCATCGGAGGGGCATTGGAGTTGATGTAGATGCCCTCCGTGATCGAATCCCCCTCCGGCAGATTACCGGAAAAGGCTCCAAGATTGGATCTCACGGGAACAGAGACTTCCGACGGCGGAAAAGTATTTTCGTGGCTCTTTTTGGTATCCAGGGAATATTTGGGAATTTATAGGCCGAAGAATAGGGTTAGGAGGGCTGCCATGGGGCCACAAGCCAGGGGGGCACGCCCCCCCTAGGGCGCGCCCTGGTGGCTTGTGACGCCACGGCAGGTCTCCTGCTTTCATCTCCAAGTTTGCTGGGTTTCTTCTGGTCCAAGAAAAATCATTCCGAAGATTTTATTCCGTTTGGATTCCGTTTAATATTCCTTATCTGCAATACTCAGAAACAAGGAAAAAAACAGAAACTGGCACTAGGCTCTAGATTAATAGGTTTGTCCCAAAAATAATATAAAATAGCATATTAATGCATATAAAACATCCAAAACAGATAATATAATAGCATGGAACAATCAAAAATTATAGATACGTTGGAGACGTATCAGCTAGCAGACTTATTATAAGGAATATCACCATCATCAAATCTACGGAGGGAATTTACCTCTACTTTCTGTGTCGGGTTATCAAGACCATGTATTTCTTCAATAGGTGGTAGATTCTTAACATCTTCAGCTTTAATACCTTTTTCTTTCATAGGTTTCTTTGCCTCTTGCATATCTTCAGGACTGAGAAATAGAATACCTCTTTTCTTTGGAGTTGGCTTTGGAGGTGGTTCGGGAATAGTCCAATCATTATCATTGCTCAATATATTATTCAATAGTAGTTCAGCTTGTTCAACAGTTCGTTCCCTGAAAACACAACCAGCACAACTATCTAGGTGGTCCCTAGAAGCATCGGTTAGTCCATTATAAAAGATATCAAGTATTTCATTTTTCTTGAGAGGGTGATCAGGCAAAGCATTAAGTAACTGGAGAAGCCTCCCCCAAGATTGTGGGAGACTCTCTTCTTCAATTTGCACAAAGTTAAATATTTCCTGCAAGGCAGCTTGTTTCTTATGGGCAGGAAAATATTTTTCAGAGAAGTAATATATCATATCCTGGGGACTACGCACACAACCAGGAGCAAGAGAATTAAACCATATCTTAGCATCACCCTTTAATGAGAAAGGAAACAACTTAAGAATATAGTAATAACAAATTTTTTCCTCATGAGTGAATAGGGTGGCTATATCAGTCAATTTAGTAAGATGCGCCACAACAGTTTCAGATTCATAACCATGGAAAGGATCAGATTCTACCAAAGTAATTAACTCAGGATCGACAGAGAATTCATAATCCTTATTAGTAACAAAGATAGGTGAAGTAGCAAACTTATGATCATATTGCATTCTAGCATTCAACGATTTTTCTTTCCACTTGCATAGTAATTTCTTAAGATCATCTCTATCTTTACAAGCAAGAAAGTCCCTAGCTACCTCTCCTTCCATAACATAACCCTTAGGTATATTAGGCAATTCATATCTAGGAGAGCTAGGTCTAGCAGGTGTCTCATAGTGTTCAGTTTCAGTAATTTCATCGGTTTTAGAAATATCATCAGTTGCAGCATTGACTCTAGCAATTTGTTCATCAAGAAATTCACCCAGTGGCACAGTAGTATCAAGCAAAGTATCATCATAAGCATCATGCATAGCAGAAGTGACATCATCAATTACTTGCGACATATCAGAATCAATAGCAGGTGGTGGTTTCGCAAATTTACTCATAACAGAAGGTGAATCAAGTGCAGAGCTAGATGGCAGTTCCTTACCTGTCCTCGTAGTAGAGGGGCAGATCTTGGGTTTTAGCATCTTTCAAATTCTTCATAGTGATCAACAGATATAAATTCCAAGTGACTCAGAGAATAGAGCTATGCTCCCCGGCAACGGCGCCAGAAAAAGGTCTTGATAACCCACAAGTATAGGGGATCGCAACAGTTTTCGAGGGTAGAGTATTCAACCCAAATTTATTGATTCGACACAAGGGGAGCCAAAGAATATTCTCGAGTATTAGCAGCTGAGTTGTCAATTCAACCACACCTGAAAGACTTAGTATCTGCAGCAAAGTATTCAGTAGCAAAGCAGTATGGAAGTAACGGTAACAATGGCAAAGTGACAGTAGCAGTGTTGTAGTGATTGTAACAGTAGCAACAGAAAAATAACTTAGCAAAGATCAATATATGAAAAGCTCGTAGGCAATGGATCAGTGATGGATAATTATGTCGGATGGCATTCATCATGCAACGGTTATAACATAGGGTGACACAGAACTAGCTCCAATTCATCAATGTAATGTAGGCATGTATTCCATATATAGTCATACGTGCTTATGGAAAACAACTTGCATGACATCTTTTGTCCTACCCTCCCATGGTAACGGGGTCCTAATGGAAATTAAGGGATATTAAGGCCTCCTTTTAATAGAGAACCGGACCAAAGCATTAGCACTTAGTGAATACATGAACTCCTCAAACTACAGTAATCACCGGAAAGAATCCCAGTTATTGTCACCCTGGGGAATGCGGATCATAACTCGTAATAGGTGTCTACAACTTGCAAGATAGGATCAAGAACACATATATATTCATGAAAACATAATAGGTTCAGATCTGAAATCATGGCACTCGGGCCCTAGTGACAAGCATTAAGCATAGCAAAGTCATAGCAACATCAATCTCAGAACATAGTGGATACTAGGGATCAAACCCTAACAAAACTAACTCGATTACATGGTAAATCTCATCCAACCCCTCGCCGTCCAGCAAGCCTACGATGCAATTATTCAATGTTGATTATATGTAATGCATGTTCATGACCGTTTTCTCTCTCTAGCTGGCCGCTTCTCAATCTAATTGCTAGCCTTCGCCTGTACTAAGCGGGAATACTGCTTGTGCATCAAAACCTTTAAACCAAGTTATGCCAGATGAGTCCACTATATCTACCTATATGCGGTATTACCCTGGCATGCCAAGTAAATTTGCATGTGCCACCTCTAAAAATTCAAATGAACATCTGTTTTGTGTGCCTGGACCGCTCATGGAGTGACAGGGGGCGGTCAGTATCTTCCATGCTAAGCGGGTTATTATCATGATGAGTGTTTATTCACTTGTCCTTACACGAGAGGGGCGGTAATAGGGATTCCTAGTCCCGAAATCAAAAATAAAAAATAATTAAACAAAACTCCCCCAGGAATGTTGTTGGTTTGGATGGTACCCGTGGATGCGGCCAGCCGTGGAGTGTGATTGTTGGTGGAGGGGGAGTAAACCTTTACTTTTACCGCTTGGGAACCACCGCTAATTTGTTTAGCATGGAAGATATCGATAACTCTTGGTCGTGACGTTGACAGGAAGGGTGTACCTCCCAAAATTATATATATCTCTGTTTTAAACTTTGAGCTCTGGCACCGCTGCAAATCCATGCTTCCCTCTGCGAAGGGACTATCTATTTACTTTTATGTTGAGTCATCACCTTCTCAAATAAGCGCCAGACCTGAGAGCACTATTGTCATCCTCATGCATTGTGTATAGTTGATGTAGGGTGCAGCATGACTGGATCTTTTCTACCATGAATTACAATGTTTAGTCGCTGCTTGAAGTTTGTAGGTGCTCTGCATTTATGTTTTGCGGTCTCAGAAAGGGCTAGCGAGATATCACTATTGTCATATTGTATCATGATTGTTTTGAGAAAGTGTTGGCGCTTGAGATATCTTATTATTGCTCGCTAGTTGCTTATGTTATTGTTATGAGTTAATATAATTTCTAAGAGTTATTGTTGACATGGTTAGTCATAATCTTTGCTGAAAACCTGGGTACTACTTAAGCATATATATGTAAACAAGAACAAACGAGTTCATAAAAGTTTTTCTTTATCACTTTCAGTTTGTCAACTGGATTGCTTGAGGAAAAGCAAAGGTTTAAGCTTGGGGGAGTTGATACGTCTCCAACGTATCTACTTTTCCTCACCCTTTTGCCCTTGTTTTGGACTCTAATTTGCATGATTTGAATGGAACTAACCCGGACTGGCGCTGTTTTCTGCAGAACTACCATGGTGTTGTTTTTGTGCAGAAATAAAAGTTCTCGGAATGGAACAAAAAATTTGGAGAATTATTATAGAATATATGTGAATTATTGGAGCCAAAATCCACCGAAGAGGGGGGCCAGCGCGGCCAGCACCCACCAGGGCGCGCCAGGCCCCCTGGGCGCGCCCTGGTGGGTTGTGCCCACCTCGTGGCCCCACTGACCCTAATTCCGCCACTATAAATTCCTATTTTGGGAGAAACAAATCAGAGAGAAAGTTTCATTGCGTTTTACGATACGGAGCCGCCGCCACCTCCTGTTCTTCACCGGGAGGCCAGATCTGGAGCCCGTTTGGTGCTCCGGAGAGGGGATTCTTCGGTCTTCGTCATCACCAACCTTTCTCCATCGCCAATTCCATGATGCTCCCCACCGGGAGTGAGTAATTCCTTCGTAGGCTTGCTGGTCGGTGAGAGTTGAATGAGATTCATCATGTAATCGAGTTAGTTTTGTTAGGGCTTGATCACTAGTATCAATTATGTTCTGAGATTGATGTTGCTATGACTTTGCTATGCCTAATGCTTGTCACTAGGGCCCGAGTGCCATGATTTCAGATCTGAACCGCTTATGTTATCATCTCTATATCCATGTTCTTGATCCGATCTTGCCTAGTCATATGCACCTATTACGTGTTATGATCCGTCAACCCCATAGTGACAATATTTGGGATACTTCGCGGTGATGACCGTAGTTTGAGGAGTTCATGTATTCACCATGTGTTAATGCTTTGTTCTGGTTCTCTATTAAAAGGAGGCCTTAATACCCCTTAGTTTCCTTATGTACCCCGCTGCCACGGGAGGGTAGGACAAAAGATGTCATGCAAGTTTTTTCCATAAGCACGTATGACAATTTACGGAATACATGCCTACATTACACTGATGAACTGAGCTAGTTCTGTATCGCCCTAGGTTATGACTGTTACATGATGAATATCATCCAATGAGTTACCGATCCAGTGCCTACGAGCTTTCCACTTATTGTTCTTGCTAAGTTACTACTGCTGTTACTACTGTTCCAACTACTACAAAACTACTGTTACTGCTACTATTACTGTTGCTACTGCTACCAAACTATCATATTACTGTGCTACTGATTACTTTGCTGCAGATATTTAATCTCCAAGTGTGGTTGAATTGACAACTCAACTGCTAATACTCGCAAGTATTCTTTGGCTCCCCTTGTGTCGAATCTATAAATTTGGGTTGAATACTCTACCCTCGAAAATTGTTGCGATCCCCTATACTTGTGGGTTATCAACAATCTCTCTACGATAAAAAGATAGATTAGGTAGTGATAGATAGGAGAGATAGATCTCTCAAGAACACAAAATAAAAAGGGCAAAAAAGTGCAGCAAATTATTTTTGGGTTTTTGGTTTTGTAGATCTGAAAACAAAGAGGCAAAAAGATAGATCGGAAAGCAATATGTTGGAAAAGTAGACCCGGGGGTCGTAGGATTCACTAGTGGCTTCTCTCATGAGTATAGCACACGGTGGGTGAGCAAATTACTGTTGGGCAATTGATAGAAGATCAAATAATCATGACAATATCCAAGGCGATGATCATTATATAGGCATCACGTCCAAGATAAGTAGACCAACTCTTGCCTGCATCTACCACTATTACTCCACACATCGACCGCTATCCAGCATGCATCTAGTGTATTAAGTTCATGGAAAAATGAAGTAATGCAATGAGAATGATGACATGATGTAGACAAGATCTATTCATGTAGGAATAGCCCCCATCTTGTTATCCTTAATGGCAACGATACATGCGTGCCTTGCTGCCCCTTTTGTCACTGGGAAAGGACACCGCAAGATCGAACCCATCACAAAACACCTCTTCCCATGGCAAGAAAAATCGATCTAGTTGGCCTAACTAAACCAAAGATTCGAAGAAGAATTACGAGGCTATAAGTAATCATGCATATAAGAGATCAAAGAAAACTCAAATAATATTCATGGATAGAAACTGATCATGAACTCAAAATTCATTGGATCCCAACAAACACACCGCAAAAGTTTACATCAAATAGATCTCCAAGAGACCATTGTATTGAGAATCAAAAGAGAGAAAGAGGAAGCCATCTAGCTACTGCCTACGGACCCGTAGGTCTATGGTGGACTACTCACGCAGCATCGGAGAGGCACCTATGAAGAAGATGAACCCCTCCGTGATGGTGTTTAGATTGGATCTCGAGGTTCTGGAACTTGCGGCGGCTGGAATTGTGTTTCGTTGACTCCCCTAGGGTTTTCTGAATATTTGAGAATTTATAGGCATCAGAGGCGGTGGAGGGGGGCCCCGTGGAGGGCACAACCCATCAGGGCGCGCCGGGGGCCCCCTGGCGCGCCCTGGTGGGTTGTGCTCCCCACAGCCCACCTTCCTGGCTCTTCTGTGGCCCACTGGGTGTCTTCTGGTCCATAAAAAATCTCCAAAAGTTTCATCGCGATTGGACTCCGTTTGGTACTGATATTCTGCGAAGTAAAAAACAAGCAAAAACAGCAACTGGCACTTTGGCACTATGTCAATAGGTTAGTCCCAAAAAATGATATAAAGTTGCTATAAAGTGATTGTAAAACATTCAAGAATGATAATATAACAGCATGGAACAAGCAAAAAATATAGATACGTTGGAGACGTATCAGCACCCCCTAGCTTAATTCCTACTCGTCCTGGAGTAGGCAAATGATAAAAACAGAATTTTTGATGTGGAATGCTGCCTAACATGTTCATATCATATTCTTTTCTTTTGTATAGCATGGACATTTGGACTTGTAAACGATTCAAAGCAATAGTCTGGTTTTAACATAATGACTTCAAAGCTCAAGCATGTTAACAAGCAACCATGTCTTTCAAAATATCAACACTAAAGAAAGTTATCCCTAGCCCATCATGCTCAATCATTGATCCATTCATGAAACACACTCAAATATTAGCTATGCCCAATGCTCAAGTACGATCATAGTGCCCCCTAGTTGGTGCTTTATAAGAGAAGATGGAGACTCAAAGTAAAAATAAAAAATGCATAAAGCAAATAGATAGGCCCTTCGCAGAGGGAAGTAGGGATTTGTAGAGGTGCCAGAGCTCAATGTTTTAAATTGAGAGAGAAAAATATTTTGGGTGGCATGCTTTTCCTATCAACGAAAACGACAAAGTAGCTCACAATACTTTCCATGCTAGATATATCATAGGCGGTTCCCAAACAGGAAATAAAGTTTATTCCTTTTTCCACCAAACTTTCACTTTCCATGGAGGGCCGTATCCACGGTTGCCTTCCATACCAACACTTTCCAAGGAATTTATTATTTGTCAATATAAAGTAATTTTTTTTTCTTTTTCATTTCGGGAATGGGCAGCCCTATTACCGCCGCACTCTCGTGCAATGACAAGTGAATAAACACTCATCTTGAGAATAACACATCTAGCATGGAAAAATATTGGACACTCCCCACCGTTTCATGAGCGGTACGAGCACACAAAAGAGAAAAATTATTTTGAAAATTTAGAGATGGCACATACAAATTTTCTTGGAATGGCATGGAAATACCGCATATAGGTAGGTATGGTAGACTCATAAGGCAAAACTTGGTTTAAGGATTTTGGATGCACAAGTAGTATTTCTACTTAGTACAAATGGAGGCTAGCAAAAAGATTGAGAAGCAACCAAACGAAGAAACAAAAATTCACATAAGCGAGCACTGAGCATAACTAACACCGAATAATGCACCACAAGTAGGATGTAACTTCATTGCATAAATATTGACTTTCGTACTTGCATAGGGAATCACAAACCTTAACACCAATATTCCTACTAAAGCATAATTACTCACTAACATGACTCACATATTACTATCATCATGTTTCAAAACTATTACAAGGAATCAAGTTTAATTTGCCCAATGATCTTCATGAAAGTTTTTATTATATCCTCCTTGGATATCTATCACTTTGGGACTAGTTTCATATATTGCCATTGCTTTTTGACAAGCTCAAACAAATCTAAGTGAAGCACATGAGCATAAAGATTTCATCTCTCAAAAAGGTATAAGTGAAGCATGAGAGGATTTCTTCAAAATTTACTACTATCAAATTAATCTAAGTGAAGCATGAGAGTATTTCTACAAAAAATTCCAAGCACACGGTGCTCAAAAAGATATAAGTGAAGCACTAGAGCAATTCTATAGCTCAAAAAGTTTAAGTGAAGCATAGAGAGCAATTCTAACAAATCATAGCATAATTTTGGCTCTCTAAAATAGGTGTGTACAGCAAGGATACAAATGACAAACTAACAAGCAAATCAAGCAAAGATACAAGACGCTCCAAGCAAAACTCATGATATGTGACGAATAAAAATATAGCTCCAAGTAAAATACCGATGGTTGTTAGAAGAAAGAGGGGATGCCACTCGGGGGCATCCCCAAGCTTATTTGCTTGTTTCTCTTTGGATATATCTTGGGGGTGCTGTAGCATCCCCAAGCTTAGGCTCTTTTCACTCCTTATTCCTTCATCCATCGTGATTTCACCCAAAACTTGAAAACTTCAATCACACAAAACTCAACAAAATCTTCGTGAGATCCGTTAGTATAATAAAGCAAATCACTACTTTAGGTGCTGTTGAAAACCCATTCATATTTTATTATTGCATTATACCTACTATATTTTAACTTTACCATGGCTCATACCCTTCAATATAACCCATAGATCCATCAAAACAAGCACACAATGCAACGAAAACAGAATCTGTCTTAAACAGAACAGTCTGTAGTAATCTGTACTCTAACCATACTTATGTAACTCTAAAAATTCTGAAACATTAGGAAAACTATGAGAATTTGTATATCAACACTGTGTTAAAATTTCATCTCAAGATCACCTTCTAGTAAAAAATGAAAATTCATATACTGGACGCAAAGTTTCTGTTTCAGATTCAGCATCGCTTCTACTCATCTCATGAGTCATCCTAAAGGCTCTACTTGGCACAAACACTAAATAAACCATGAAAACACAATCATAACAGAGGCATAATTGTGTCAACACACAAAAACAGAAAGGAAAAAGCAAAAATAAATTTATTCATTGGGTTGCCTCCCAACAAGCGCTATCGTTTTACGCCCCTAGCTAGGCATAACGCATAGTTTCAAGTATTGTCAGCTTTGGTTTTCAACTCGTCAATCACACAACTAGATTTCTTCAAGGTTTTAGCATGCATACTCTCAATGACAACACTTCTAGGAAGAAAACCAAAAAGTTCATTCTTGTAAATATGGTCTCTTATGATTTCAACAAAGTCGGGATGAATACTAATCATTTTAAGACCCCCCTTGTGACTACTAGGTGTAGCAACTTTGTTCTTAGAGGCTTGTGTGGTCTTGCCAATTTTTACGGGAGTTTTTTCAATAGTTTTGATAGAATAAAAAGGCGAACCCAAATTACTAAACATTTCTTCCAACTTATCAATCCGGTAAGGATTCTCTTCTACCCTTTCGTTAACTACTATTTCTTTTGCCTTTAGCAATCTAATGGCGTCTCCCGTTTTAGACCCAATTTTATTAGCAAGATTATGCATTTTCTGATCCAAATCTTCAAGATGTTCTTTGGTAATCATCTTCTTTTTAATAGTATCTAATCTCTCCATAACGTGTTCGAGAGTTAAAGTTGTTTCAGTGATCATAATAGGTGGTGATCCCACTAAACTTCCCAAGGCATTAAAAGCATCCAAAGATGGACACATCAAGAAATTCCCACCGGTAATCGTATCAAGGACGAATCTATGCCAAGTGGTGATGCCAACATAAAAACTACGAAGAAGAACAACGGTAGATTGCTTATGGATAGATCTATTATGAGCATTACAAATCCTATACCAAGCATCTTTTAGGTTCTCCCCTCCCCTTTGCTTAAAATTAAGAACCTCATTATCGAGAGTACACACAATAAAGGAAGAACTAGCTGATACGTCCATTTTGCATCATGCTTTTATACTGACATTTATTGCATTATGGGCTGTTATTACACATTATGGTATAATACTTATGCCTTTTCTCTCTTATTTTACAAGGTTTACATGAAGAGGGAGAATGCCGGCAGCTAGAATTCTGGACTGGAAAAGGAGCAAATCTGAGATACCTATTTTGCGCAACTCCAAAAGTCCTGAAAATCTACGGAGAAATATTTTGGAATATATAAAAAATACTGGGCGAAAGTATTACATCAGGGGACCCACCAGGCAGTCACAAGCCAGGGGGCGCGCCCTACACCCCTGGGCGCGCCCCTGTGGCTTGTGGCCCACCTGGCAGGCCTCCGGTGCCCATCTTCTGCTATATGGAGGGTTTTGACCTGAAAAAAATCATAAGGGAGCTTTCGGGACGAAGCGCCGCCGTCTCGAGGCGGAACTTGGACAGAACCAATCTAGGGCTCCGGCGGAACTGTTCTGCCGGGGAAACTTCCCTCCCGGAGGGGGAAATCGAAGCCATCATCATCACCAACGATCTTCTCATCGAGAGGGGGTCAATCTCCATTAACATCTTCACCAGCACCATCTCCTCTCCAAACCCTAGTTCATCTCTTGTATCCGATCTTTGTCTCAAACCTCAGATTGGTACCTGTAGGTTGCTAGTAGTGTTGATTACTCTTCGTAGTTGATGCTAGTTGGTTTACTTGGTGGAAGATCATATGTTCAGATCCTTAATGATAATTAATACTCCTCTGATTATGAACATGAATATGCTTTGTGAGTAATTACGTTTGTTCCTGAGGACATGGGATAAGTCTTGTTATAAGTAATCATGTGAATTTGGTATTCGTTCGGTATTTTGATGAGATGTATGTTGTCTCTCCTCTAGTGGTGTTATGTGAACGTCAACTACATGACACTTCACCATTATTTGGGCCTAGAGGAAGGCATTGGGAAGTAATAAGTAGATGATGGGTTGCTAGAGTGACAGAAGCTTAAACCCTAGTTTATGCGTTGCTTCGTAAGGGGCTGATTTGGATCCACATGTTTCATGCTGTGGTTAGATTTATCTTAATTCTTCTTTCGTAGTTGCGGATGCTTGCGAGAGGGGTTAATCATAAGTGGGAGGCTTGTCCAAGTAAGGGCAGCACCCAAGCACCGGTCCACCCACATATCAAATTATCAAAGTAACGAACGCGAATCATATGAGCATGATGAAAACTAGCTTGACAGAAATTCCCATGTGTCCTCGGGAGCGCTTTGCTTTATATAAGAGTTTGTCCAGGCTTGTCCCTTGCTAAAAAGGGATTGGGCCACCTTTCTGCACCTTTGTTACATTTGTTACTTGCTATCCGTTACGAATTATCCTATCACAAAACTATCTATTACCGATAATTTCAGTGCTTGTAGAGACTACCTTACTGAGAACCGCTTGTCATTTCCTTCTGCTCCTCGTTGGGTTCGACACTCTTACTTATCGAAAGGACTACGATAGATCCCCTATACTTGTGGGTCATCAAGACTCTTTTCTGGCGCCGTTGCCGGGGAGTGAAGCGCCTTTGGTGAGTGGAACTTGGTAAGGAAAAATTTATATACTTTGCTGAAATTTACTGTCACTTGTTACTATGGAAAATAATCCTTTGAGGGGTTTGTTCGGGGTATCTTCACCTCGACCGGAAGCACAAAGAGTTTCCCCTCAACCTACTGAACCTACTAAAAATATTTATTATGAGATTCCTTCGGGTATGATAGAGAAACTGCTAGCTAATCCTTATGCAGGAGATGGAATGCTACATCCTGATTTGCATCTAATGTATGTGGATGAAGTTTGTGAATTATTTAAGCTTGCAGGTTTGCCCGAGGATGATGTCAAGAAGAAGGTCTTTCCTTTATCTTTGAAGGAGAAGGCATTGACATGGTATAGGCTATGCGATGATATTGGATCATGGAACTACAACCGATTGAAATTGGAATTTCATCAGAAGTTTTATCCTATGCATCTGGTTCATCGTGATCGCAATTATATTTATCATTTTTGGCCTCGTGAAGGAGAAAGAATCGCTCAAGCTTGTGGGAGGCTTAATTCAATGTTATATTCATTCCCCAATCATGATCTCCCAAGAGAAATTATTATTCATAATTTTTATGCTCGGCTTTCTCGTAATAATCAATCCATGCTCGATACTTCTTGTGTTGGTTCTTTTATGAAGAAAGATATTGAATTCAAATGGGCTTTATTGGAAAGAATTAAACTTAACTCTGAAGATTGGGAACTCGACGAAGGTAAGGAGTCAGGTATAAACCTTAAGTTCGACTGTGTTAAATCCATTATAGACACCGATGCTTTTCGTGATTTTAGCACTAAATATGGACTTGACTCTGAGATAGTAGCTTCTTTCTGTGAATATTTTGCTACTCATGTTGATCTCCCTAAGGAGAAGTGGTTTAAATATCATCCTCCCATAGAAGTAAAAGTGGTAGAACCTATTAAAGTTGAGGAAGAAACTTTTATTTATAATGCTGATCCTGTTATTCCCGCTGCTTATATTGAGAAACCGCCTTTCCCTGTTAGAATAAAGGAACATGCTAAAGCTTCAACTGTGGTTCGTAAGAGTTGTACTAGAACACCTACCCCTCCTGAACAAATTAAAGTTGAACCTAGTATTTCTATGGTTAAAGATCTCTTGGTTGATAATATTGATGGGCATGTTATTCATTTCTGTGATGAAGCTACTAGAATTGCTAGACCAGATACTAAAGGTAAACATAGACCTATTGTTGGTGTGCCTGTTGTTTCTGTTAAAATAGGAGATCATTTTTATCATGGCTTATGTGATATGGGTGCTAGTGTGAGTGCAATTCCCTTTACCTTATACAAAGAAATTATGCATGATATTGCACCAGCTGAATTGGAGGAAATTGATGTTACTATTAGGCTTGCTAATAGGGATACTATTGCACCAATTGGGATTGTTAGAGATGTTGAAGTCTTGTGTGGGAAAATAAAGTATCCTACTGATTTTCTTGTTCTTGGTTCCCCACAAGATGATTTTTGTCCCATTATATTTGGTAGACCTTTCTTGAATACTGTTAATGCTAGGATTGATTGTGAGAAAGAAACTGTCACTGTGAGTTTTGGGGATGTGTCTCATGAGTTCAATTTCTCTAAATTTTGTAGACAACCCCATGACAAAGAATTGCCTAGTAAAGATGAAATTATTGGTCTTGCTTCTATTGCTGTGCCTCCTACTGATCCCTTAGAACAATATTTGCTCGACCATGAAAATGATATGCATATGAATGAAAGGAATGAAATAGATAGGATTTTCTTTGATCAGCAGCCTATTTTGAAACACAACCTACCTGTTGAAATACTCGGGGATCCTCCTCCACCCAAGGGTGATCCCTTGTTTGAGCTTAAACAATTACCGGATACTTTGAAATATGCTTATCTTGATGAAAAGTAGATATATCCTGATATTATTAGTGCTAACCTTTCAGAGCATGAAGAAAAGAGATTATTGAAAACTTTGAGGAAGCACCGTGCTGCTATTGGATATACTCTGGATGATCTTAAGGGAATTAGTCCCACTCTATGTCAGCATAAAATTAATATGGAGCCTGATGCTAAACCAGTTGTTGATCACCAACGACGGTTGAATCCTAAGATGAAAGAAGTGGTAAGGAATGAAATACTAAAGCTTTTGGAGGCAGGTATAATTTATCCTGTTGCTGATAGTAGATGGGTTAGTCCCGTTCATTGTGTCCCTAAGAAGGGAGGTATTACCGTTGTTCCTAACGATAAAAAATGAATTGATCCCGCAAAGAATTGTTACATGATATAGAATGGTAATTGATTTTAGGAAATTGAATAAAGCTACTAGGAAAGATCATTACCCTCTACCTTTTATTGATCAAATGCTAGAAAGACTACCCAAACATACACATTTTTGCTTTCTAGATGGTTATTCTGGTTTCTCTCAAATACCTGTGTCAAAAGAGGATCAAGAAAAGACCACTTTTACTTGCCCTTTCGGTACCTTTGCTTATAGACCTATTCCTTTTGGTTTATGCAATGCACCTGCTACCTTTCAAAGATGTATGATGGCTATATTCTCTGACTTTTGTGAAAAGATTCTTGAGGTTTTCATGGATGATTTTTCCGTTTATGGAACTTCTTTTGATGATTGCTTGAGCAACCTTGATCGAGTTTTGCAGAGATGCGAAGAAACTAATCTTGTCTTGAATTGGTAAAAGTGCCACTTTATGGTTAATGAAGGCATTGTCTTGGGGCACAAAATCTCCAAAAAGGTATTGAAGTTGATCGAGCTAAAGTTGATGCTATTGAAAAAATGCCGTGTCCCACGGATATCAGAGGTATAAGAAGTTTCCTTGGTCATGCTGGTTTTTATAGGAGGTTTATTAAAGACTTCTCTAAGATTTCTAGGCCTCTCACCAATCTTTTGCAAAAAGATGTTCCATTCGTTTTTGATGATGATTGTGTAGAAGCATTTGAAATTCTTAAGAATGCCTTGTTTACCGCACCTATTGTTCAACCACCTGATTGGAACCTACCCTTTGAAATAATGTGTGATGCTAGTGATTATGTTGTTGGTGTTGTTCTAGGACAAATAGTTGATAAGAAGTTAAATGTTATCCATTATGCTAGTAAAACTCTAGACAGTGCTCAAAGAAATTATGCTACTACTGAGAGGGAATTTTTAGCAGTTGTGTTTGCTTGTGATAAGTTCAGACCTTATATTGTTGATTCTAAAGTAACTGTTCATACTGATCATGCTGCTATTAAATATCTTATGGAAAAGAAAGATGCTAAACCTAGACTTATTAGATGGGTTCTTCTGCTACAAGAATTTGATCTGCATATTATTGATAGAAAGGGTGCCGATAACCCCGTAGCAGATAACTTGTCTAGGTTAGAAAATGTTCTTGATGACCCACTACCTATTGATGATAGCTTTCCTGATAAACAATTAGCTATCATAAATGCTTCGCATAATGCCCCATGGTATGCTGATTATGCTAATTACATTTGCTAAATTTATACCGCCTAGTTTCACATACCAACAAAAGAAAAAGTTCTTCTATGATTTAAGACATTACTTTTGGGATGACCCACACCTTTGTAAAGAAGGAGTAGATGGTGTTATTAGACGTTGTGTACCTGAGCATGAACAGGAACAGATCCTACGCAAGTGTCACTCTGAGGCTTATGGGGGACATCACGCTGGAGATAGAACTGCGCACAAGGTACTACAATCTGGTTTTTATTGGCCTACTCTCTTCAAGGATGCTCGTAAGTTTGTCTTGTCTTGTGATGAATGTCAAAGGACTGGTAATATTAGTAGACGTCAGGAAATGCCTATGAATTACTCTCTTGTTATTGAACCATTTGATGTTTGGGGCTTTGATTATATGGGACCTTTTCCACAATCTAACGGGTATACTCATATTCTTGTTGCTGTTGATTATGTTACTAAGTGGGTAGAAGCTATTCCAACTAGTAGCAATGATCGTAACACTTCTATTAAAATGCTTAAAGAAGTTATTTTCCCTAGATTTGGAGTCCCTAGATATTTAATGACTGATGGTGGTTCACACTTTATTCATGGTGCTTTCCGTAAATTGCTTGCTAAATATGATGTTAATCATAGAATTGCGTCTCCTTATCATCCTCAGTCTAGTGGTCAAGTAGAATTGAGCAATAGAGAAATTAAATTGATCTTGCAGAAGACTGTTAATAGGTCCAGAAAGAATTGGTCTAAGAAACTTGATGATGCATTATGGGCTTATAGAACTGCTTACAAAAACCCTATGGGTATGTCTCGGTATAAAATGGTTTATGGTAAAGCATGTCACTTACCTCTAGAGCTAGAGCATAAAGCTTATTGGGCAATTAAAGAGCTCAACTATGATTTCAAACTTGCTGGTGAGAAGAGGTTATTTGACATTAGCTCACTTGATGAATGGAGAACCCAGGCCTATGAGAATGCCAAGTTGTTTAAAGAAAAGGTTAAGAGATGGCATGATAGAAGGATACAAAAATGTGAATTCAATGTAGGTGATCATGTCTTGCTATACAATTCCCGTTTAAGATTTTTTGCAGGAAAACTTCTCTCTAAATGGGAAGGTCCTTACATTATCGAGGAAGTATATCGTTCCGGTGCGATCAAGATCAACAACGCCGAAAGCACAAATCCGAAGGTGGTAAACGGGCAAAGAATCAAACATTATATCTCAGGTACTCCCATAAATGTTGAAACCAATATTACCAATACCATAACTCTGGAGGAGTACATTAGGGAGACCTACCAGGACGTTTTAGACTCCGAAAAGGAATAGGTATGTGGTACGGTAAGTAAACCGACTCCAAAACTTTTTCAATGGCAATTTCTATCCGTTTTGGAATATTTAAAAACTTAGGAAAATTTAAAGCAGTCCGAATAGTGCACGAGGAGGCGACAAGCCAGGGGGGCGCGCCCTACCCCCTTGGGCGCGCCCCTGTGGCTTGTGGCCACCTCGTGTACCCTCCGGTCTCCGTTTTCTTGTGGTATACTCCTTCTGGTCGGTAAAAATTCATTATATAATCTCCCGAAGGTTTTAACCTTTGTATCACGACAATATCTCTTGTTTTCGTTTTGAGCTGTTTCTGCAGCAGATTTAGATCAACATGACGTCTCCAAGCGCTTCGAAGGACAGGTTCTTCGAGAAGGTCATCAACCCCTACCTCGCGGAGGTGCTGCAACATCCTCAAACCATTGAGATGCGTGAGGGGGTGCTGCACATCCGTGATGTTGAGGGGCCAAAGAAGACCGGAAGCGTGGAGACAAGGCTAGAAGCAATGGAGCAACAAGTTTTCAAGTGCCAAGGGATGGTGGAACGAGGACTCAATGCCAATCACATGATGATCGCGGAGTTTACCCATAAGCACAAGCTTGACGCCAAGGATATCGGAGAGCACATCTTCAAGCTTTACGAGAAGATCGAGCATCTCCAAGCCCAGATCTATGACCTGCAAAACCACAACTGTGAGTATGAATACAAATTTAAGAGAATGAGTTTGGCTGTAGATTTGAGGATCCCGGAGACTCGTTCATCTTTTTACGATGGTGAGCCTATGCCTTGGAATACGGAGGACAAGCCTCCAACCTCATCAACAACTCCAACATCACCACCTCCGAAGCAAGACGACTAAACACATGGTGTCAGGGATATAACCCCGCGATATAACCCGGCCGGAGTATAATCCGGCCTGGACTTGGCGATTCACTGAGGACCCGGTCACCAGCCTGGCGGTTCATAGTCAAGACCCATAAGGTGGGCCAGAAGACGGAGACCAAGCCACATGGCGGGTTACCAAGTGGGCCAAGAGGAAGACAAGACATGAAGACCAGGCCATATGGCGGCTTGCCAGATGGGCTGAGGTCAAGGCCTAAGAGGCATGAGGCGACTCATGGGCCAGAAGATGTAAGCCGCCATAAGATGACTTGTTCTGTAAGACTAAGGAGTTGGAACCAGGATCGGTTACGTTGTATAGTCCGACCCGGACTCTTGTAAGCCGTCGGACCTCAGCCTATGTATATAAAGGCGAGACCTGGCGGCAAGTTAGACAGGTTAAGACAGACAGACAAGCCTTACGGCGAGAGAGACCAAGCAGTCGAGAACTAGGGCAAGCAAGCCGCCCCTTGTAATCGATACACCAGTTAATACAGCATAAGCAGGACGTAGGCTTTTACCTCCACCGTGAGGGGCCGAACCTGGGTAAACTCGTGTCCCTTGTCCCGTTTAACCCCTTTGAGTCCACTTCCATGGCGTTGGCCTCGAACCTAAGCCTTCGGGCATCTGCCGTGACAAAACCACGACAGTTGGCGCCCACCGTGGGGGCAAGCGCTCGGTGGTGTTGAGTTCTCAAAGGGTTCTCTCTCTGGGAGCGAAGGGTACGTCAATGGTGAGATAACCAAGAGTCACCATGGGAGACTCTACCTCGACGACGCCGGCTGGGGTCCTGAGTCCGACTCAATCGAGCATGGTTTCCGGGTCCCCTTCGGTGGAGTCAACATCTTCATCGGCAAGATCGGCGGATCTGAACCTGGGCCGGACATCTGCACCGACATCGTCGAGCCGGCCCCGCCTGAGCAAAGCGCCCAAAGCATGCAACTCGCCTGTGTTGACCCGGGCAGGGAGCACGTCTTCGTTGGCTTTACTCAAGGCATGGATCTTGAAGGTTCTATGTCACAGGAGGAAACTCTGGTCTACTCAGAGGAAGGATCCTCGAGTGGAGAGACGGAATCGATCTATCAGCTTCATAATGGTGGACTTGGGGGCTACGACGAGCCTTACCCCGAGTCAGAGTATCATGAGCCGGAGGAGGATGAGCCGCCAAACCGTGCTGCCGTTTTTGTGGCGGGTTCCGCGGCGGCTCCGAGCGGTACAGCCGCCGGTGCGACCGGGTCTGGGTCAGGCAGGCCCCCGGGTCAAGTTCTTCTGGATCTGATGAACGAGTTTACAACCCTAATGGAGACCGAGGTCACTACTGAAAACCAAGCGGCCCGTAATGCGGAGATCGCGAGATTAAAGAATCAGATGGCCGGAGTCCAACAGGAAATCAATGAGCTGAAGGCTCAGATGGATGCTGAGGCGGAACGCCTTAAGGCGGACGCTTTTCGCCTTGAGTTAGAACAACAGTCAGCAGCGGCTGTTTATCGCATGAGACATCAATCCCGCTTGCCGGAGCAATATGAAGCTAGGAATATTTTTAACACGCCAGGAACGGGAGGGAACATACCTTTGACCGTAACCCGGACGGCGGAAATACCTGGAAACCGGGTGGCGGCTCAGCGTCAGCAGCTAGACCCGCCCCGACGGAACCAAAACCCGCTACCACTTTATGCAACACCGCCAGGTCATTATGCTAACCCGGCGGAGAACATGGTGGCAGCGGCAACCAGGCTTGATACAATCCCAATCCCCGATGAGGCGCCTTATGCACAAGAGGTGCGGAATGCCATCAGATACCTGCAAACGGCGATGGCCCAGCAGGAGAAATATAATTACAGCCGGAGTCGCGTGCACTCAACCCCCATCCACAGCCGTAGCTACAGCCGGCGTTATGAGTCGCCGGCGGTCTCTAGCAGTAACCCGCCTCAAGCTGATCGGGCGGCTCTAGATGTTCAAGCACGGGTGGAATGGGCAAAAGCACAGCAAGAAGCGGCGGCTCAGGCGACGGCGGCGGCTCATCAAGAACCCACAGTTGCACCCTCCGTCTCATTAGGAGCAGGAATAACCTCCAGGGCTGTGGGAGTGCCCTATTTGGTGCCGACTCTGCGGAATGAGCGTTTGCCGAAAGATTTTAAGGGTCCTCAAAAGGTGCCCAATTACACGGCAGACTTACCTCCCGAGGCTTGGGTTGAAAGCTATGAGCTAGCCATGGCGATGTTAGACGTCAGTGATGCAGTCTGCGCAAAGTATTTCATCATGATGCTGGATGGGCCGGCTCGCACATGGTTGAAGGGTTTACCACCAAACACCATTACTTCCTGGGCCGAGTTAAGGGCGAAATTCATCAAAAATTTCCAAGGAACGTGCAAGCAGCCCATGACGATTGTGGATTTGGACCATTGTGTACAACGTACTGATGAGTCGGCTCATCACTGGGTCCGGCGGGTCTCCGAAATCATCCACTCTTCTGAGCAGATTACGGCGTCTCAGGCGGTTTTGATTCTAGAAAAGAATTGTCACTTCACGCCTTTGAAGCAGAAGCTTGGCCGGCTCAAACGGTCATGTCAAGACATGGGGGAGCTCATGACGGCTCTCACCAAATATGCAGACTCCGACAACACGAAAGACCCGGGCTCTGATGATGAGCAATCAGGTCAGGGGAAGAAAGGCAGCAATGGCAAGGGCCAACAGCAAAGTATGGCTGGAAGCAACCCGGGCAAGCGAAAGCACCCGGACGGCGGGTCAGAACTGGTGGCAAACACCAACACCAGGAACACCCGTGCTAAGGGTAAAGCTCCTATCAACCTGGAAGAGATGCTCAATAAGCCTTGCCCAGAGCACAGCCGGCCCGATAAGCCGGCACGACATACCTGGGGGGATTGCTATATTATGCAACAGTTCCGGGATTACAGCCTTCAACAGCATCGTGATAACGGTAATGGTCCATCAGGCGGCTCAGCACCGGGCGGCTCAGGGGCCGGCCTTGGTGCTGGCGGCTCAGGAACCGGTTACCAAGATCAGAGCGATCATGGAGGTCATAATCAAGAGTTTGGCGATGGAAGCCAACAGCAGAATAACCAGTCGGGGTATCTGATTAACCCGAAACAGCTCGGCCAGGGTTAGTACCATGCTTAAAACCCGGCTCAAGAGAAGACCGTCTCTCACAAAGCTTTGAGACCTTGATAGCCGGTTCAGCATCCGGTTCAAAGGAATTCATCTCTCGCAAGTTCGAGTTTTCAAGAATATTGTAAAGTTGCCCAAGAGGACGAGCCGCCATGATGTACCATTCAAATATGGGTACCCTGGTTCATTGGATAATCATAAAGTCATTAGGGGGCTTCCAAACCCACCGGGTTTAGCTTTCATACCCTCTTGACCGGCTTTTAAGCCATAACCAGACTAGAGTAATCCTGCCTGTTCGCCAAGATGCTACTCCGATCCCCTGTACTCTTGATAAGTCATGAACTTATCCAGGTTAAAACATGATGGGTCATGTGAGAGCCGGCTTACGGAAAGCGAGGATACTCCATGGGCTATTAAGCCGCCTTCGTTGAAACTTGGTTAAACCTGCCTGTTCGCCAAGATGCTACTCCGATCCCCTGTACTCTTGATAAGTCATGAACTTATCCAGGTTAAAACATGATGGGTCATGTGAGAGCCGGCTTACAGAAAGCGAGGATACTCCATGGGCTATTAAGCCGCCTTCGATGAAACTTGGTTAAACCTGCCTGTTCGCTAAGATGCTACTCCGATTCCCTGTACTCTTGATAAGTCATGAACTTATCCAGGTTAAAACATGATGGGTCATGTGAGAGCCGGCTTACCGAAGCATGGACAAACCAGTGGCTGTCACGCTAGTTTCATTGAAGTAAGACCCGAAGTCAGACTATAAAAGGTCGTTTGGGGGCTTTTTAACCCACCGGGTTAAGCTTCAACCCTCTCGATCAGGCTCTTCAGCTACCCTCGCAAAGATGAAAGACTTAACAGTTCTGGGTTATGCTTCTTCAAGCCGCCCTCACAGCAATGCAGAGCATGCTCTGTATTGTTTATTTTTGCAAGTCTCGTCTCTTAAGACAAGCCGGTCACCGAACCGGGTTACATCGTAACCTCTGCAAGCATAATGAAGACTCTAAATAGCCGACCTGGCTGGATATTCTTGAGTCGCCCTATTAATTATAATGCCGGGTCATCTAATTGACCGGCTCTTGGATTTCTTCAAACAGTGCCCTGTAGTATACTACAGCACTCATGGATTTCTCAAGCACATATTTGCCGGGTTGCATCGCAACCACGAGCAGGGATTTCATTATTAATACCGGGTTACAACCACGGTCAGGGAATCACAATATTCTTATACAGTCCCGAGTCGCCGCAGGCAGGCAACCCGGCTCTTGGGGGCTATATTATTCAAATCCGGTTTATATCAAGTACGCAAGTCCCATGTCGCTGCAAGCATGCGTCACGGCACTTGGGGGCTAATGCAAGCCGGTTTTCAAGTCAGTACATTGTCAACAAAACCCTATTATCTCAAGGAGATGAGCCGGTTTTCTGCGATCCTTCTAAGTCCCGGCCCAGTACATATTACTGACCCGGCACTTGGGGGCTACACCGCTCAGATCAAATTCTCTGAAGTCCCAAGTCGCCGCAGGCATGCGACCCGGCACTTGGGGGCTACAGTATTCAGCTGTTCAAGCAGATTATAAGGTTCTCATTGAAGACCCGGCCCATCACATGCTAAAGAGCCGGCTCTTGGGGGCTACACCAGTTGAAGCTTTATAAGGTATAAGACAGTTATAAGTCCCAGGCTGCTGCAGGCGAGACAACCTGGTACTTGGGGGCTGCACAGTCAAAGATATTATTGCAAAGCGCCAAGTCATCATGGATACACTTGGAGCTTGGGGGCTACATGTAATAGGGATATATCAAAAAAGTTGAAAAGAGTTATCAAAGTCAGCTGGAGTCTGGTTATCTGACCCGGCGTCACCAACATTACATGACCCGGCGACTCAAAGATTATAACCCGGTGATGATAACCCGCCGAGAGTATTGGAGGCCGACTCAATGGCATATGGGTGTTGTATTCCCAGAATTTTACTTCAAAGGACACTGACGAGCAAGACGATTGAGAAGACGGCTCGAGCTTAGCATGAATAAATTCAAGCTAACCTGGGGGCTAATGTCAGGGATATAACCCCGCGATATAACCCGGCCGGAGTATAACTCAGCCAGGACTTGGCGATTCACTGAAGACCCGGTCACCAGCCTGGCGGTTCATAGTCAAGACCCATAAGGTGGGCCAGAAGACGGAGACCAAGCCACATGGCGGGTTACCAAGTGGGCCAAGAGGAAGACGAGACATGAAGACCAGGCCATATGGCGGCTTGCCAGATGGGCTGAGGTTAAGGCCCAAGAGGCATGAGGCGACTCATGGGCCAGAAGATGTAAGCCGCCATAAGATGACTTGTTCTGTAAGACTAAGGAGTTGGAACCAGGATCGGTTACGTTGTATAGTCCGACCCGGACTCTTGTAAGCCGTCGGACCTCAGCCTATGTATATAAAGGCCAGACCTGGCGGCAAGTTAGACAGGTTAAGACAGACAGAGAAGCCTTACGGCGAGAGAGACCAAGCAGTCGAGAACTAGGGCAAGCAAGCCGCCCCTTGTAATCGATACACCAGTTAATACAGCATAAGCAGGACGTAGGCTTTTACCTCCACCGTGAGGGGCCGATCCTGGGTAAACTCGTGTCCCTTGTCCCGTTTAACCCCTTTGAGTCCACTTCCATGGCGTTGGCCTCGAACCTAAGCCTTCGGGCATCTGCCATGACAAAACCACGACACTTGGGTATGGGCACTCCCCTTGGCTTGTGCCAAGCTTGGGGGAGGTGCCCTCGTATCGTATCACCATCACATCTTTTACTTTTATCGTTTTTCTTAGTTCGATCCTTTTGGTTATATCTTGATCTAGTAGAATAAAGTTTTAGTGTGATTGTGACACCCCCCGATCTCGACCGTACGCTAATCATACACGCAATGCGTACGACCAAGATTAGGGACTTACTGATCGATATCACAACACAACACTAGACACAAATTAAAGTCATACAGCTTCATATTACAAGCCAGGGGCCTCGAGGGCTCGAATACAAAGCTCGACAAGCACGAGTCAGCGGAAGCAAATAATATCTGAGTACAGACATAAGTTAGACAAGTTTTTCCTTAAGAAGACTAGCACAAACATAAGCAGCGGATCGAAAGAGGCGAGGCCTCCTGCCTGGGAACCTCCTAACTACTCCTGAGCGTCGGCGTTCTCCACGTAGTAGTAGGCTCCAGCGGTGGTGTAGTAGTCGTCTCCGGCGTACTCCATCTCCTGGGCTCCATCGTCTGAACGCAGAATCGTAACGCGGGGGGAAAGAGAATGCAAAGCAGCGGTGAGTACTCATCCAAAGTACTTGCAAGACTGACATCAGAACTATGCTAAGTATGCATCAGTATCAAGGAACGGGGTTATATCTGGACTGACTGCAGAAAGCAAGAATAGAGAGAAGGCCTAGTCCTATCGATGACTAGCATCTTCAGCATCCTGCGGCATTAGAAGAGAGTAGACTGGTATCTCATATATAGTCATATTGTTGTAGCAATTTTATTAAGTATCCACGCCCAGAGATTCTTCCTCGACTCCCTGCGAGGAAGCAATCTCGGAGCCACAATTCATTTCAATTTAAATCACAGTTATAGTTGTATAAGGTTAAGGCACAACTCCAAGTCGTACTGTTACCGTGGACAAGGCTATTCGAATAGATTAATCATCCCTGCAGGGGTGCACCGCATTTCCAACATGCCTGATCACCTCCGGCCGGACACACTTTCCTGGGTCATGCCCGGCCTCGGGATAGTAGCACGTCGTCGCCCCACCTAGGCTCAACGAAGAGGCCAGCCCGCCGGTCTAAATCCTAAGCGCGCAGGTTCATGGGCCCACTTGCCCTTGCACTCCTGCACGATGTGTACGCGGCCGGAAGCAGACCTAGTACACTCCAGTCCAAGAGATTCACCGTCCAGTCCAATCCGCCGCGCGCCGCTCCATTGCTGACGTCCGAAGAGCTTCGGCTGATACAACGACGCTGAGTACCCATAACTTCTCCCACGCGATGGTTTGGTGCGTAAAAAGGCCAACGACCCAACTCAGATCAAATACCCAACCCATTAGCATTTTATTAATGCGGGGCAATCGCGACCCTCAAAGTGCGGTCCCGTCACCCCGACTCGAGGATGTGTGGCAAAGGCCTCTCCTGCCCGTACACGCCTCAACATAACCCGGATGCCTTACCGGCGCATCCCACCACATCTCACACACGGGTACCCTTGGGGCCGACCCGTCTCAAGACTGTCGGGAACTCAGGTCCACCTCAACCAGGGTGGTACCGCCTGTCCCTCCAGTCCCGTCTTCCACATGTAAACAATGTCAAGTTAAAACATCAAGACGGAACCTGAGGAATCACCCTCAAAGGGCCCCGCTCGATGAAACCGTCAAGGTGGACCTAGAGGAATCACCCTCGGGGGTCCCACACTTGAGGGGTTGCACGACAGAGACATCGTCGGGAGTGGTGAAGGAGGAATCACCCTCGATAACCATGACCGACTAACTACACTACAGAGTTAGCATCATGAGTACTTCACGAGGTGTCACCCCCGGTACTCGATAGTAGCTCTGCAAAGACGTACAACTAAGGGGTGTGCGGTGATGTGAGGGGCCTGGCTCGTCGGTCGGTTGACCGAGTCTTCGAGTCTTCGAGTCATCGATGAAGAAGCAGGGGCAACTGGGACTAAGGGGGCACTGGGGATTCACTGATCAACCTATACTAAGCAGTTGATATGATTGCAGGTATAGTAACAGTTTATCAAAACAGGCTATGCATCAGAATAGGAGCTAACTAATACAGTAGCAAAAATCTAATGCAAGAATAAGAGGGAGAGGAATAGGCGATATCGGAATGCTCAAGGGGGGGTTGCTTGCCTTGCTGCTCTGCGGCAAAAGGCTGAACGTCAACGGTGTACTCGTACCCGGCAGCAGCGTCGGTCTCGGGGTCTACCGGTAAGAAGAGGGGGGAAGAAACAATAAATACAAAGCAGACAAATGCATCACGATGCATCACATGGCAATATGCAGGGCTAGGCATGCACTAACGCAGTGTTACATGTCGCAGACGGGTCGAAAGAATATCTGACGATATTTCCCGGGTCTTTGGCTTTTACCGGATGGGTGAAACCGATGGAAAAGTTCCATGTTTGCTATGCTAGGAGCATGTGACAGACTAACGGACTGCGTATTCGGATTCGTCTCATTTTTCTGGTCATTTTTCATATATAATTTATTTTCATCCGAGTTACGGTTTAAAAAATATGATTTTTCAAAGTTTAAATGATTTTCTGGAATTTAATTATTTAAATCAACATTATCCAGAACAGTATGGGGATGACGTCAGCATGACGCATTGATGGCGTCAGCAGTCAACAGACGGCTGACCAGGTCAAACCTGACATGTGGGGCCCACATGTCAGCCTCTGTTAGTTTTAAACAGAGTTAATTTTAGCTAATTAACTAATTAGAGCAGCGGGCCCGGTTAGTCAGTGACTAATTAGTGTTTAATTAACTATTTAATTAATTAACAATTTAATTAACAGTTTATTTATTTTTTAAATCGTTTTAATTGTGGGGCCCGCGTGTCATTGACACGGGTTGCCCAGTCAGCAGCGCTGACTGGTCAACGGACCCCACAGGGCCCACAGTCAGTGGCACGGGGGCGGGGCCCGCAGCTGCCACGTCGGCCGGCCGGCGTTTCACGCCGGCGTGCGCTCCGGCGACCACCAGAGACGGCGGCGACGCGCGGAAACGACGCACATGGGGGCATTCGGCCCGCGGTTTCGTCCTATGGGACGGGCGCGACGCGCCGCGTCCGATGGTGGCCGTGGCTAGCGTCGGGGATGGCCGGAACGTCGCCGAAGACGAGCAAGGCGGCGGTGGCGTTCGGTGGCGCGAGGCAAACGGCGTTGCAGGGCACGAGAGGGCGTGTGCGTGGGTGCGTTGGGCTTCTGGGAGCCCCAGGAGCACGCAGGCGAGCTCGGACACGGGCTGCGGCTACGGTGGCGAGCTCGTCCACGGCGGCGAGTACGGGCGAGAAGGGGGCGACGTCTATGGCTATGCGGAGAGGCCGGGGAAAGGGGGAGAAGGAAGGGGGGCTCACGTTGAGCCTGTAGAGGTGCTAGCGTGGGCTCGGGGTGGGCTCGAGGCGGCGAATCGGCGACGGCGTGCGGCGGCGATCCGAGGAGGAAGAAGGGCTCGGGAAGGCGCTGTTGTGTCTCCCGCCTTCGGCTAGTTGGCGTAGGTGGCGTAGTCGAGGACGGCGGGCCCGGTGGACAGGTCAGCCAGGCGGGGCGGTGACGGTGGCCGCGCAGCTCAGTCACGGCCGAACATGGCGGCGCTCGGGTGCGGTGGGGAACGGGCGAGAGGAGCGAATGGGGCGGCTAGGGTTCGCCAGGAGGGCGAGGGGGGTCCTTGTAGGCGCCCGCGGCGCGTGGCGCGGCTCGCTGTCGAGCAGAGGCGAGGGGGGTCCAGTGCGCGCGCGCGTGCAGAGGACGACAGCGAGCGGCGGTGAACAGAGAGAGGTAGGGGACGAGGTGGGGAGTGGGCTGGGCCGGCTGCTTGACTAGAGCCCAGCCACAGTGGGCTTTTTCTTTTTCTGTTTTTGTTTTTCTGTTTTCTTTTCTGTTTTGTCTTTTGTTGTTATTTCAAATGACTTTTGCAAAATATGAAACTTGCTGAAATATTTACAGTGCAATATTTATCACTGTTAGAGAATGGTTTGGAGTGTAAAAGATTTCATAATAATTGTAGATTAAATAAAATGGAATAAATACTTCTGTTTTGTTGCTGTTAGTGTTACTTAAATAATTTAATAAATGTTGCTGGTATTTTTATAAATGCCTCTGAATTATTTGCAACATGATGAACATTTTACTTCCAGGATTTGAACAACTTTTATTTTCACTTTAAGTTTGAATTTGAATTTGAATTTGAACTTGAAATGAGATATGGTGCTAATGATGATTAAGCACTGTTAATCATGATGACATGGCACAATCAAAAGGGTGATCAATGTAGCTTAATACATGGGGTGTCACAAATCTCCCCCACTACAAGAAATCTCGTCCCGAGATTTAGGAGGTAGAAGGAAACAAATCGGGGTATTCATCACGAAGCCGATCCTCGCGTTCCCAAGTGGCTTCCTCCTCAGAATGATTTGACCACTGAACTTTGAGGAACTTGGTAAGCTTCTGACGTGTGTGACGTTCAGCTTGATCGAGAATGCGGACTGGTTGCTCTTTGTAAGAGAGGTCTTGTTGCAGTTCAAGCATATCATGATCCACTGCTCGGATAGGATCCTTGAAGCAGCGACGAAGCTGTGACACATGGAACACATCGTGAACCTGAGAGAGGTTTGGCGGTAGTTCTAGTTGATATGCCACCTTACCACGCCTTTCGAGAACAGTGAAGGGTCCAATATAACGAGGAGCCAGCTTGCCCTTGATCCCGAAACGGTGTGTACCTCTCATTGGCGTGACTCAAAGATAAGCCTTTTCGCCAGGTTGATAGACCATATCTTTGTGATGACGGTCATACTGACTCTTCTGACGAGACTGAGCAGCCTTCAGATTTGCATGAATAATGCGGACTTGATCTTCAGTATGTTGGATAATATCCGGACCGATAAGTGTACGTTCCCCAGTTTCTGACCAATTCAGAGGAGTTTGACACTTAAGTCCATATAACACTTCAAAAGGAGCCATCTTTAGACTAGCTTGATAGCTATTGTTGTAGGAGAACTCAGCATACGGGAGAGATTCCTCCTATTTCTTGCCGAAAGAAATGACACAAGCTCGAAGCATGTCTTCGAGAATCTGATTGACTCTTTCAACTTGTCCCTGGGATTGAGGGTGAAAAGCGGTGCTGAAGGACAAATGAGTTCCCATGGCTTCCTGGAAACTTGCCCAGAATCTTGAAGTGAATAAACTGCCACGGTCTGAACTGATAACCAGTGGAATACCGTGAAGTGAAACAATTCTGGACATGTAGAGAGTTGCCAGCTGACTAGCAGTGATCGTTTCTTTAACGTCTAGGAAATGTGCAACTTTGGACAACCGGTCAATGACGACAAGAATAGCATCATTACCTTTCTGCGATCTGGGAAAACCAGTAATGAAGTCCATTTCAACATGATCCCATTTCCATTCAGGAATAGAAATAGGTTGCAGAGTTCCAGCAGGCCTTTGATGTTCTGCTTTGATACGACGGCAAACATCACACTCGGCAACATAGCGAGCAATGTCTTGCTTCATGTTAGACCACCAGAATCTTTGCCGAATGTCTTGGTACATCTTGGTACTACCAGGATGAATAGACAGCGGAGTGTCATGTGCTTCCTTCATGACCTCCTGAGTCAAATCATTGTTTTCCTCCTCACTCGGTACCACTAGGCGGCCCTTGAAGTACAAAGCGCCATCCTCAGCAATAGTGAAGGGTGAGGGCTTTCCTTCTGCGAGATCGAATTTAATCCTCTCGACTTCATTGTCACACTTCTGAATCCACTTGATGACGTCCACAAGATCTGGTTTAGCAACCAGGGTATTAAGAGAACCCTAGGAAACAACATGGAGGTTCATTTTGTAGGACCCTTCAGGAGGGGGAGCGAGATATCCCTGAGGAACAATATGGAGGTTCAGCTTGCGAAATTCTTCTTGAAGAAGGGGGTGAACCTTGCGAACCTGAAGGTGATTGCAGTACGACTTGCGGCTCAAAGCATCAGCCATTACATTAGCCTTGCCAGGTGTATAAGAAATTCCCACGTTGTAATCTGCTATGCGCTCCATCCATCTCTGTTGACGGAGGTTCAGATCTGGCTGAGTAAACATGTACTTCAGACTTTGGTGGTCGGTGTAGATCTCGCAATGATTTCCAACAAGGTACTGCCGCCACTCTTTCAGTGCATGAATTACTGCTGCAACTTCAAGGTCATGAACTGGGTAGTTCTCTTCATGAGGACGCAATTGACGAGATGCATAAGCAACCACTCTGCGCTCTTGCATTAGGACGCAGCCCATGCCTTGACGTGAAGCATCACAATAGATAACGAAGTCCTTACGAGTATCCGGAGGAGCAAGCACTGGAGCAGACGTCAGTTTGTCCTTAAGTGCCTGAAAGCTCTCCTGGCATTTTTCTGTCCACTCATATTTAACACCTTTGTGAAGCAGATTGGTTAAGGGCTTTGCAATCTTGGAGAAGTTCTCGACGAATCGACGGCAATAGCTAGCGAGTCCGAGAAAACTTCTGACTTGCTTGACATTCTTCGGGGGAGTCCAGTCAAGAATAGCATGAACTCGTTCAGGGTTGACCGCAATACCATCCTTGGAGATCACATGACCAAGGTAGGTTACTTCGTCCATCCAGAACTCACACTTTGAATACTTTGCATAAAGTTGATGTTCTCGAAGCCTCTCCAGTATAAGACGAAGATGTTCTGCATGCTCTTCTTTATTCTTGGAGTAAACCAGGATATCATCTAGATAAACCACGACGAATTTATCGAGGTAATCCATGAATATATAGTTCATCAGGCGAGAGAAGGTTGCTGGAGCATTGGTTAAGCCGAAGGACATGACGATGTACACGTATGAACCATAGCGAGTAACAAATGCAGTCTTGGGAATATCCTCTTTGCAAACCCGGATCTGATGGTAACCCAACCTCAAGTCGAGTTTTGAATACACTGCTGAACCGGCAAGTTGATCATACAGATCGTTGATCCGAGGAAGCGGATATTTGTTTTGAATCGTTGCTTGGTTGATGGGACGGTAATCTTGGACCAACCGATTCGTACCATCTTTCTTCTTGACAAAGAGAGAAGGTGCTCCCCAAGCAGAGGAACTTGGACGAATGAAACCCAGACGAAGCGAATTGTCAATTTCTTGCTTAAGTTCAAGGAGTTCATGGGGTGGCATCTTATACGGACGCTTGGCTATAGGAGTGGTACCAGGTACCAAGTCGATGAAAAACTCAACGGCTCTAGCAGGGGGAATCCCTGGGAGTTCTTCTGGAAAAACATCTTGAAAATCATGGACCACTGGAATGTTTTCAATCCCTTCAAGAGGTGATTCATTTAATACATTCATGGCATATAGTCGGGCTTCAGCATTCCGGACAAGATGAGCATGATAGCTTACAATCTCATTCGAAGGATGTAGGAGGTGGACGGTTTTGGTGTCACAAACAATAGAAGTGGTATGCGCTTTCAACCAATCCATTCCGAGAATGAGATCGATATTGGAAGACTTCAACATTATGGGGGAGGCATGGAATTCCAACCCTTCAATTTCAATGGGAACATTGTGGCTAATAATGGAAGTCTGACATTGGCCTGCGGGGGTGTTTACCACTATTGGGACGCTCATCTCTTCGCACTTAATGTCATGCATGTATGTGAAATCTTTAGACATAAAAGAATGCGATGCTCCTATATCAAACAATATAGAAGCTGGTACTGAATTGACGAGAAGAGTACCCATCACAGTAGCAGGCTGGTCTTGAACTTGATTCAGATCAATATTGTTAGCTTGAACACGACCGGTGTTAGGCCTGGCATTGCTGTTGCGGGGCTGGTTGGAAGGCAGTGCAAGTTGATTCTGATTCTGCCTGCATTCTCTAGTACGGTGTCCTGGACGACCACACTTGAAGCATAGCCCATCCTCAGGACGAGAAGGGGGAACAGGAGCTCGTGGTGGCGGAGCTGGGAGCCTCGGCTGCCTAGGTGGGGGTGGAGGCAGACGAGGTGCAGCATAGGACGGCCTCGGAGCAGGAGGCGGTGCATGGTACATGTTGTGGGGGATCCAGATCTTGCGCTTCTGAGCAGATGGACTCGAAGATGAGCCCATGTCACGGTTGCGCTTGCTGCTGTCCTTGTAGTCCTGCAGACCTGTTTCCACCAGAATGGACTTGTTCACCAAGGTGGCAAAGTTACTGAAGTCTTGAGCAAGGAGTGCCAGCTTGATATCCGGGTGGAGGCCTTCACGGAACTTCTCCTGCCTACGAGCATCAGTTGCAATGTCTTCTTCAGCATAGCGAGATAAGTCCAGAAATTACCGCTGATAAGCATCCACAGTCTTGTTGCCCTGGACTAAGTTGCGGAATTCATGCTTCTTCTTATCCATCATTCCCTGAGGAATGTGACGAGCACGGAACGCAGCTTGGAACTCTGGCCAGGTGATGATTGTTCCAACAGGCTGAGAGCGCCTGTGGCTATCCCACCATTGAGCAGCGGGGCCCTTCAGAAAGTACGAGGCAAAGGTGACATAGCTAGCCTCTGGGGCGCCTGAAGACTCCAGATCATAAGTGATGTCACGGAGCCAGTCATCTGCATCAAGCGGCTGAGTTGAGCTGCGGTAGATCGCAGGGTTGAGACGCATGAAGTCTTGCAGAATCATTGGGGCTGGCTACTGATTCATATTCGGCCTCGGGATCTGGTCCATCAGCCCTTGCATAAACTGGCGATTCAGTTCAAACTGTTGCATCATACCAGCCATGTAGTCCGGTGGTGGTGGTGGTTCAGGCGCACCACGACCACGACCAGCTGGCCTAACCATTCTGTCAAATTTTAACAGTGGTAGTTTAGCATTTGGTAATTGTAAAATCAATGAATCATTCATGAAGTAAATTGCACAAAGAAGGAAGTGCAATAAATACGACATAGTAGTTCAAATTTCAACATACAGATCCATACATAGGTCTATTACAAACCATAAATCCGTTACAAATTAGACGATAGGTCCGGCATGAAAATAACCTAAACAACTAGGCGGCACGCAGGCACGCGGTGGAGGGATACAACAACGAGACATAGCGTTATGCTACATCAACGTCGGGGACAACGAAAGTAAGCACGGAACTGCACGTGACCCTGAATGTGAAACCTGGTGGCAGGGTCCTGCATCCCGTGCACACTCTGATGCAGAATCTGCATATTAAGCGGGAGTGCAGGTCCACGTGCCGGAGTACGACCTCCAACCTCAGGCCATTCAAGACCGGAAGGAAACTCTGTCCGAGGCAGGTAAAGGATGTGCTCCGGATGTATCCTCGCATGGACTAGTGGCATCAACTGCTCCATAGCCTAATGCAGACGAGCTCGGGTGGCATATAGCTCGACATTAAGAGCCCTGACAGTGCGATCCAGAGCCTCAGTGTACTGGACCAGAACCTGTGGGTCGTAACGACGACTCACGTAGGGGGTGCAGACAGAAGTGTAGGACCAGTCGTTGCGCTGCGGTGCGAAAGGGGTCAAGACCTCAGCGTCGGCCGCGGTACCAACTCCAGCAGGAGCATACGGGATGTATCTGTATGCCGTCTCCTCCAAACAAGGGTTCGCTACTCGGAGACGAACAATAGCAGCATAGGCATCATCCTGTACTGCCATCTCAACGGTCACTCCAATGCCACGGAAGGTGTGCAGCTCAGTGATAGAGAGGTCCTGTCGATCCCAGATAACCATCTCAGCCTCATACTGTTCTCGGTTGAACTCGCGGTAGTCCTCGTAAACAGTGTACTCAGGGTACCAGCGATATCCCAGCTTCTTCAAGAGGCTGATCAGAATGGCCGGGAACCCAGTCGTATCGTGCGCAAAGGTCAGACGAACGATCTGCCTAGCGGGACGCATCTGTAACAAGGAGATTCAAGATGTCAAATGACAGTGCGTGCATCATAACTACAAAGAAGACAATTTTCGACGAAACAATTCTCCGGTGGATGTGATCACGAGAACCTAATGTTAGATTTAGCAAAATCTTTAACCTGAAAGAGAATAGAGATCAGAACCCAGAGTATAGACGAGGAGTAAAAGATCCTAATACCACCCGATTGAGATGTGGGCCCATAACCCACAGGTCCCATAAACCAAAAAGTTCATTCTTGTAAATATGGTCTCTTATGATTTCAACAAAATTGGGATGAATCCTAATCATTTTAAGACCCCCCTTGTGACTACTAGGTGTAGCAACTTTGTTCTTAGAGGCTTGTGTGGTCTTGCCAATTTTTACGGGAGTTTTTTCAATAGTTTTGATAGAAGAAAAAGGCGAACCCAAATTACTAAAAATTTCTTCCAACTTATCAATCCGGTAAGGACTCTCTTCTACCCTTTCGTTAACTACTGTTTCTTTTGCCTTTAGCAATCTAATGGCGTCTCCCGTTTTAGACCCAATTTTATTAGCAAGATTATGCATTTTCTGATCCAAATCTTCAAGATGTTCTTTGGTAATCATCTTCTTTTTAATAGTATATAATCTCTCCATAACGTGTTCGAGAGTTAAAGTTGTTTCAGTGATCATAATAGGTGGTGATCCCACTAAACTTCCCAAGGCATTAAAAGCATCCAAAGATGGACACATCAAGAAATTCCCACCGGTAATCGTATCAAGGACGGATCTATGCCAAGTGGTGATGCCAACATAAAAACTACGAAGAAGAACAACGGTAGATTGCTTATGGATAGATCTATTATGAGCATTACAAATCCTATACCAAGCATCTTTTAGGTTCTCCCCTCCCCTTTGCTTAAAATTAAGAACCTCATTATCGAGAGTACACACAATAAAGGAAGAACTAGCTGATACGTCCATTTTGCATCATGCTTTTATACTGACATTTATTGCATTATGGGTTGTTATTACACATTATGGTATAATACTTATGCCTTTTCTCTCTTATTTTACAAGGTTTACATGAAGAGGGAGAATGCCGGCAGCTGGAATTCTGGACTGGAAAAGGAGCAAATCTGAGATACCTATTCTGCACAACTCCAAAAGTCCTGAAAATCTATGGAGAATTATTTTGGAATATATAAAAAATACTGAGCGAAAGAAATACATCAGGGGACCCACCAGGCAATCACAAGCCAGGGGGGCGCGCCCTACCCCCTGGGCCCCTGTGGCTTGTGGCCCACCTGGCAGGCCTCCGGTGCCCATCTTCTGCTATATGGAGGGTTTTGACCTGAAAAAATCATAAGGGAGCTTTCGGGACGAAGCGCCGCCGTCTCGAGGCGGAACTTGGACAGAACCAATCTAGGGCTCCGGCGGAGCTGTTCTGCCGGGGAAACTTCCATTCCGGAGGGGAAAATCGAAGCCATCGTCATTACCAACGATCCTCTCATCGAGAGGGGGTCAATCTCCATTAACATCTTCACCAGCACCATCTCCTCTCCAAACCCTACTTCATCTCTTGTATCCGATCTTTGTCTCAAACCTCAGATTGGTACCTGTAGGTTGCTAGTAGTGTTGATTACTCTTCGTAGTTGATGCTAGTTGGTTTACTTGGTGGAAGATCATATGTTCAGATCCTTAATGATAATTAATACTCCTCTGATTATGAACATGAATATGCTTTGTGAGTAATTACGTTTGTTCCTGAGGACATGGGATAAGTCTTGTTATAAGTAATCATGTGAATTTGGTATTCGTTCGGTATTTTGATGAGATGTATGTTGTCTCTCCTCTAGTGGTGTTATGTGAACGTCGACTACATGACACTTCACCATTATTTGGGCCTAGAGGAAGGAATTGGGAAGTAATAAGTAGATGATGGGTTGCTGGAGTGATAGAAGCTTAAACCCTAGTTTATGCGTTGCTTCGTAAGGGGCTGATTTGGATCCACATGTTTCATGCTATGGTTAGATTTATCTTAATTCTTCTTTCGTAGTTGCGGATGCTTGCGAGAGGGGTTAATCATAAGTGGGAGGCTTGTCCAAGTAAGGGCAGCACCCAAGCACCGGTCCACCCACATATCAAATTATCAAAGTAACGAACGCGAATCATATGAGCATGATGAAAACTAGCTTGACAGAAATTCCCATGTGTCCTCGGGAGCGCTTTGCTTTATATAAGAGTTTGTCCAGGCTTGTCCCTTGCTACAAAAGGGATTGGGCCACCTTGCTGCACCTTTGTTACATTTGTTACTTGCTATCCGTTACGAATTATCCTACCACAAATCTATCTGTTACCGATAATTTCAGTGCTTGCAGAGAATACCTTACTGAGAACCGCTTGTCATTTCCTTCTGCTCCTCGTTGGGTTCGACACTCTTACTTATCGAAAGGACTACGATAGATCCCCTATACTTGTGGGTCATCACTAGCCATAATGACAAGGCAAGAGATCTGGCGAGAAAAAGGCAAACGAAAAAGAGGGCGAATAAAACGGCAAATTGGTGAAGTGGGGGAGAGGAAAACAAGAGGCAAATGGCAAATAATGTAATTGCAAGGAGATGAGATTTGTGATTAGGAACCTGGTAGATGATGATGGAGTCTCCTCGGCGCCTAAGATAGGCACGTAGAAGAGACCGCTTCCTCCCCGGCAACGGCGCCAGAAAATTCCTTTGACGTGGCTTGAGACTGCGTCGGTATTTCCCCAAAGAGGAAGGGATGATGCAGCACAGCGACGCTAAGTATTTCCCTCAGTTATGAAACCAAGGTTATCGAACCAGTAGGAGGATCACCACCACCCAATAAGCAGCACCTGCACACAAATAACAAATACTTGCAACCCGACGCGAAAGAGAGGTTGTCAATCTCTCTACGGTAAAAAGATAGATTAGGTAGTGATAGATGGGAGAGATAGATCTCTCAAGAACACAAAATAAAAAGGGCAAAAAAGTGCAGCAATATATTTTTGGGTTTTTGGTTTTGTAGATCTGAAAACAAAGAAGCAAAAAGATAGATCGGAAAGCAATATGTTGGAAAAGTAGACCCAGGGGCCGTAGGATTCACTAGTGGCTTCTCTCATGAGTATAGCACACGGTGGGTGAACAAATTACTGTTGGGAAATTGATAGAAGATCAAATAATCATGACAATATCCAAGGCGATGATCATTATATAGGCATCACGTCCAAGATAAGTAGAACGACTCCTGCCTGCATCTTCCACTATTACTCCACACATCGACCACTATCCAGCATGCATCTAGTGTATTAAGTTCATGGAAAAACGGAGTAATGCAATGAGAATGATGACATGATGTAGACAAGATCTATTCATGTAGGAATAGACCCCATCTTGTTATCCTTAATGACAACGATACATGCGTGCCTTGCTGCCCCTTCTGTCACTGGGAAAGGACACCACAAGATCGAACCCATCACAAAACACCTCTTCCCATGGCAAGAAAAATCGATCTAGTTGGCCTAACTAAACCAAAGATTCGAAGAAGAAATACGAGGCTATAAGTAATCATGCATATAAGAGATCAAAGAAAACTCAAATAATATTCATGGATAGAAACTGATCATGAACTCAAAATTCATTGGATCCCAACAAACACACCGCAAAAGTTTACATCAAATAGATCTCCAAGAGACCATTGTATTGAGAATCAAAATAGAGAGAGAGAGAGAGGAAGCCATCTAGCTACTGCCTATGGACCCGTAGGTCTATGGTGGACTACTCACGCATCATCGGAGAGGCGCCTATGAAGAAGATGAACCCCTCCGTGATGGTGTTTAGATTGGATCTCGAGGTTCTGGAACTTGCGGTGGCTGGAATTGTGTTTCGTCGACTCCCCTAGGGTTTTCCGAATATTTGAGAATTTATAGGCATCAAAGGCGGTGGAGGGGGGGCCCCGTGGAGGGCACAACCCATCAGGGCACGCCGGGGGCCCCCTGGCGCGCCCTGGTGGGTTGTGCTCTCCACAGCCCACCTTCCTGGCTCTTCTGTGGTCCACTGGGTGTCTTCTGGTCCATAAAAAATCTCCAAAAAGTTTCATCACGATTGGACCCCATTTGATACTGATATTCTGCGAAGTAAAAAACAAGCAAAAACAGCAACTGGCACTTTGGCACTATGTCAATAGGTTAGTCCCAAAAAATGATATAAAGTTGCTATAAAGTGATTGTAAAACATCCAAGAATGATAATATAACAGCATGGAACAAGCAAAAATTATAGATACGTTGGAGACGTATCAGACCGCTTCATTAGGACCCTCAACGGGTGCATCTATCCATGCAACATGATATGTCGGTCACTCCTACTAGATATATAGGATCTCTAACTGTATGTTGTTATGGCATTTGCGTGTGTATATACCATCCTCCTCAATCTCCTTGTATGTCTATATAATGTACCCCTTGAGGATGAATACAACACGTTGATTACTGCCTATAAATACCGCATCTTCAGTCTAACAACCATGATTTCATATGTGAATCGTTTATGTTTTCACGAATATACATATGTATTGGATCATATCTGTAAGTTATATCAAAATGTTATATATACTAAATATTCTAATACATATATGCACAACATGGGCCCTTTCTTGCGTGGGTCCCAAGCGATCTCATTCTTTGATATGACCCAGGGCCGGCCCTAGGAGGGGGCAATGGATCTGGTGGTGGCCAAAACCAGCTGATTTTTTTTAACACGGTACAAACGCAAACACTCATATACACGCGCGTACACTCATCCTTATGAACACACCCACGCACACCCTACCCCTATGAGCACCTCCAAAAGACTGAGCCGACATATCATCTTGATATTTACGAAGTCACCGTAGGCGCCTCGTCGTCGACGGGAACGTCTCCTCCCACTGAATGCGCATCGCCAGAAATCTTGAAATAAATTCAGGAATAATGCAAGCACTAGGACTCTTGAACCCTGGTGGGCTGGGGATACCACTGTCCCTCTAACCATCCAACCACAGGTTGGTTTGTGAAACCAGCTGAATTTGGTGGTCGCACCGGTATGGGAGGGGAAGTGACCGCGGGTAGGTTGTGGATGGGAAGTTTTCGAATGGCGGTTCACGTGCGTGTGGTTGTGGTTCTGATTTCGGGGTTGTCGCCCGTATACTCTATTTCTGCAGCAAAAAGGTCCATTTTAGAGCATCTCTAGCAGACCCCGTATAATGTCCCGACCCGCAAAATAACCGCCAAAATACAGGTCTGCGCGAAAAAAGCTGCCCGATCAGACCCCGTATCGGGCGGTGCCTGTAAATTTTGTTGCGGGGCACGACAAAAGTTAGCCCTCAACCTTTAGATTCACGGGGTGGGAGGCCGACCCGAGCTCGCCCCCTATCCCCAGCGAGATTTGGTGCGAGGGAAATTTCCGCGCGGCTGTACCCGCTTCCCACCCCCTTCGCCGCCATTACCCCACCTTTGCCCGCTCCGGTCCATCTTCCCCGGTCATTCTTCGCCGCCATGGAAGCCTCCCAGCCGTCCCCCGTCACCGTGGTTGTCGCGCACGCGCAATCCCCTCCGGCAGATCTCGTCACCGGCCAAGTCGCCCCCGTCGTCGCTCCAGGCACCACCGCGTCTGCCCGAAAGCGACAGGGCAATGTCGTCGTGCAAGGCGGAAATTCGGAGGGCCCCGCCGGGAAGGCACGCGCGCCCAGCGCCGCCGTCGTTGCGCCATCTGCCCGGCCGCCGCCGGAGAAGAAGGGCAAGGTTTCGGGCGTCAAGCGCAAGAAGGTTCCTACGAAAAGACTGGCGACTTCATCCTCTCATTCCGCCCTGGCAAGAGGTAACACGACGATGCCCTTCAACGGCGCTGCTTCCACCGTAAGCGAGGTGTTCGATGAAATGGCCTGAAGGTATGCTTCTTCGATTTCTTCTACTTGCTTCGCTTTTCGCCATTGCGGTAGCTCATGAGTTGATGATACTCATTGTAGCGCCTGTTCAAATGATGGAACTACCAAGTTCGTCAACTTGTTGGACACCAACACCGTCAACATCGATCAAGCCCCGATTGTTGAATTCGATTACAATGAAATGGATGGTGGCATGGATGATCATGGTGGTGAAGATGAGGTGGAGGAGATAGACGAGGGGGTGTATAACCAAGCGCAAGCAAAAAAAAAGGCACGAGATCAAATAACTACACGGAGTTCGAAGACCAAATCTTGATCAAGGCTTGGAGTGTGGTGTCTCTTGATGCGTGCACCGGCACATCTCAAACCGCCAAGAGGTATTGGCAAAGGATTGAAGATCAATTCTTACGCATGGCGGCAAGGTATCCCAATAGGACTCCACGCACCTTTCGATCACTCCAAGGTCGTTGGGATGTGATCAAGCCGATTTGTAGCCGTTGGGCAGCTTGCTTGGAACAAGTTCGCAATGCACCTCCAAGTGGAACCGTGGAATCCGACTATGTGAGTTCGTTTTCACGTCCCAAGTTGTGCAAATCATTTGTAGCATTTGAAGTGATTGCATCATTTGACATTGTTTTAATTGTGTAGGATAAAATTGCCCAACAAAGATACAAAGACATGGAAGCTTCCGTAGGCAAATTCTTTAAACTAGAGCATTGTTGGGAATTACTAAAAAATTGTGAGAAGTGGGAGTTGATTGAGAAAGAATCCCCACCGAAGAGAGGTTCACTCACGAACATGGATGATGATGATGATGATGATGGCCCACGAAACTTGAACAAGCCCGATGGAGACAAGAAGACAAGAGAGAAGATCAAGAGGGAACACGAGGCATCGACCTTGCGGGACAAGATAGATGCCATGGTGCAATCAAATGAGTTGATGTTGGCGAAGACATTGGAGGCAAAGAAAGAGTTGTCGGAGAAGAAGGCACTAGAGAAGCAAGAGAAGTGGCAATTGCTCAGGGCCGAGGGGTTGCGCAAGGCAGCCATTGAGGAGAGAAAAGTCTTTGCCGATGAGACCAAAGCCATGGCCAAGCTTCTTGCCGAGGAGAATAGGATCATGTCATTGAACCGCGATGACATGGACGACATCACCAAAGAATGGCATGATATGGCAAGGAGAGACATCTTGAAGAGGAGGATGCTAGCGGCGGCCGGTGGGTGTTTCGGTGCCGATGATGTTTTCCCATCAGGAGTTGGAACCAGTGCAGCTGATGCTTTCGGTGCCGGTCTTGGAACAAGTGCCGGCGATGGCATTGATGGCAGTGGTGCGGAGTGAAAATCATGACGACGGCTGAAAAGCGACCAAGATGATGATGGATGTGGTCGTTGCTTTTGCATGAAGACCTTTTGCGTTTGTCGTAGAAAACTATGCTTTTGTTCTTTGAATTTGAACTCAATCATCGGAATCGCTGTCAAATTGGCTGATCTGGGGTTTTCGGTTTGCGGGCTGACGCGGGCTGCGGCCGAACAGGCCCCACGTAACCGACCCGTAAAACAGCATATTACGCGGGGTCTGCTCGGCCGCGGTACGCGTCAGCCCGCAAAACCGTTTTTTCGCGAACTGTAAACATGTTTTGCGGGTCGGGGATATACGGGTATGCTAGAGATGCTCTTAGACTGTCTCAAAACGAGACCACATAAATTTGCATATAGGACAGTGGATGGAACAGTGTTTTGATGCAAAAAAGAAAAATAGACTAAAAACCGTTTTTCGGACAACTGTCCTATTTTAGGACTGTTGTTGAGATGCTTTAAAATAGCTCTACACGGCATGGCTACATACGCGTCGCCGGCGCTTCGATCAGCAGCTCGGCGTGGCGCCGGCGAGCTAGCAAACAAGAAACAAAGAAAGCGGCGCCCACGGTTGGGCCTACGTCACGTACGATCGATCGAGCGAGCGAACACCGCCACGACCCACTGTCTCCCTTCCTCCGTCTGCTTCGCAGTCGCACACATGAAACCAGCTAGCCAATCAGTCATGTCCAAGAAAAAAAAAGATCGATCTAGCTAACCAGTCGAGGATCCACCGACGAGCAGAGTAAACAGAGTGCGATCCACCGACGAGCAGAGTAGCAATCCATAAACAGGGTAGCATGCAACCCCACGGCCACGCAGTGGTTCCTTGGACGTCACATCACACCGTGTAGTCAAAACTCAAAACCTGTGGCTTTTTTATGATCCATTCCAACGTCTTGACTCTTGACCCGAGCACACGAATTAATTTAAGGGTCCTCAGAGTCTAATGAACCTATCTTTTTCAGTTCTACGATATTCCTTCTGCGTGTTTCGGGCAGACTTTGCGGATACAAAAAGTGCCATGTTGAATTGTAGATAGTAGTAGTAGCTTTTTAATTCCACTCTTCGTTCTTGGTTGAGTATAGACGAGCCAAAGTGCACCATCGACCGTCTCGGCAAAACGAACGGCTTGGAAGATGCAGAGGCCCTGGAACACCTTTGACCCAAGCACACGAAGACCGTCACTCCTATCCTTTTTCTTTCGTATAGCTCTGGTCTGCTTGTTTTCTGGCTTTGTTTATACATGCATGTTTCCGGGATGGTGCCATTTGAAGTAACCCTTTATTATATGTTTCGGGACAAGAGTACAAACCCCACGCGCGCGATCGACCTTACTATATACGTGCAACCCTCGGCTACAAGAAAAATAAATCGCATACACACACAATATATTGTATAGAAACAGAGACTATTCCCTCTACCAAAATATTTGTAGTTTTAGAGCAACTCTAGCAGACCCCGCATTCCGCGAGACTGTAAACTGCGTTTACAGTTCGCACGGGGCGTTTATGCAGGCTCAAAATCGCCGCGGCAGAATAGAAACTGTATCCAAACCCGTAAAATTTAAAAAAACTTGTTTCGCGCGAGAAATTTAAGCAAAAGCTCGTCGGAGCTCGCTCGCATAGATAGTTCTTCTTCACATAAGTTCGTACACAGCATGCATATATTACATATAAGTTCATCGGAGCTAGACCGAGCCTACGCTACCGTACCACTACACAAAATTGAGCTCACCGGAGCTCGTGCGGTAGCTGCCCAGCGGTGGCGCTCAATCGGAGTCGGAGGAGTCGAGGTCGATGTAGAACTTCGCCTGCTCCGCCTTCATCAGTCGCAGGTCAGCCTCCTTGGACGCTTGCGCCTGCGACGCGGCGACGCTCGTCTGGAGGAAGAGTCGCTCGTACTCGAGCTCGCGGCGGATCCGCTCTTCCATCTCCTCCTGCTCCCTCGCCGACCGCTCGAGGACGACGCGCTCGAGGAGCTCCTCCTGTCCCTGGGGGAGGTAGTCCTCGGGCCCGATGACGCCTCGGCGCGGCGGCGCATCGGGCTCTACGGCACGAGGCGAGAACTCCTCCTCCGAATCCCTCTTCACCGGAATGAGCCGCGAGCTCGATGCGCCCGCGGATGAGCTCCCGGCGGACCAGGAGCCGGAGGAGGCGTGGCGGCGGCGGGCGAGCTCGCGATCGAACTCGTCCAGCTCGCGGCGGTCGAACGCCGGCGGCGGTCGGCTACCGCGGTTGAACCAACGACGTGCCCCCCGCTTGCGCGCGGCGTCAGATCTGGCGCGGCGGCGGCGCTCCGCCTCATCCCCAGAGCTGTCCATGGCTTTCGAAGGCTTGCCGGCGGCGAGAAATCGAGCGGCGCGGTGGGGAATCGGGGGGAAACGTGGCTGCGGGGGGATAGGGTTTGGACCCGCATCTGCCCCGCAAACCCGTAGTTATACTGCTTCGGGGGTATCGTTTGCGGGCTGCGATAAAAATATTTACGGGCCGGACGAGTATACGGGCTCTATTCTGGCCAGAAAATTGGGCCGAGCCCGTATACTCGCCGGAATTATGCGGGTTCGCGCGTCATGCGGGGTCTGCTAGAGTTGCTCTTAGTAGACTAACTTAGCCTATTAAAACTACAAATATTTCGAAACAGAGGGAGTAACTACCAACGATCGACTTGCATATGTATATACGTTATCCTAGCTGCTATAAGGACGTCAGTGTCGGCATCGTCGTCGAAGCTTCTTCTGGTGTATATCCTCATGGCGACACTTCATCGAGAAGAAGCTAAATCTTAGCTTTATTTCGCTCTCCAGAGATTGCATTGGCACTCGGGCAGTTCTTGCAAGTTGGGCATGAAGATGGAACGCGCAAATGATGGGTATCATCCAATTCTTCCGACCATATCTTAAATGCTCCTTTCGTTTTCATGAAGATGTCTACGCATGCAGCCGCGCGCGTGGGTCCATGAATTCTATGAGCTTTGAGTGACATTTTCTGATTCAGTTGGGATGTATATAATCAAGTACTCACTTCATCCCAAAATGTAAAACCATTATTCGAGACCTCTTGTCTTTGATACCATATTGAATCTATGCTCCATCAATTCATCCCAAGGTCCAAACGGTGCAAAGAGTGGGACAATATATTTCAATATTCTATGTTAGGCAATTGAAAACTTCACAACAAGCGTGCTTTTGAGAGGAAACAAATTTCTTCTCCTATACAGTTAATCTCTCTCTCTTTCTTTGTGTGTGTGTTTCTTGATGCCATGTCATTCATGACCGTGTCCCTCGTAGGGAGCGGCTTGGGCAAAGCCTAGCCGCCTCATCTCTTCTCACCACCTCGCTGCCGCTGGAGGATGCTGGTGGGCAAAGCACGCTCGGCCGACGGCGATGACAAGGATGCCTTCTCGCACGACGGCTTCTCTCGTATGGGGAGTGCACGGGGAGCACCCCCATATCATACGGCGTGGTGGCCCTGCACGGTACGGCACACGCGTTGGAGCTTGGACGTCGGGGCGACCGGCGACGGCCCCAAACACTTTAGGACGAGGCCATTCTGCGGTGCTGCATGGGTAGTAGCAGCCGGCGTGGATGGCTTCCAGCACCCAAATTTAGTCGTGAACCATTGGCGACAACTCGGGAGCTGGTCCTCGGTGGAAAAGCCACAAAGTGATGCAACCATGGGATGGACGTGGTGTGGGTACGAAGTTAACTCCGTGTTTCTCGTTGTCGACCTCTGCGACAGTGGCTCTGGAGCATGTTCACAAGAGTTGAAGTTGCCGACGACGTTCGGCTCTCCTCGTATGTTCATAAACAGATTTTTTTTCAAAACTAGGTCGTTTTCTGTAGCAAATTTGAAAAGTAGCAGTGCGAACACGTTATTTTCAAAAGTAGCACCCCGTCGGTCGTTCGTTGGCCGAAAAGGTAGTTTTCGGTCTACCGATGACCGAAGAGACCTCTTCGGCGTCCCGTGGGCCGAAGACCTGCTGTGCTGGGCCGAAGAGTACTCTTTGGTCTTTGGTTGGCCGAAGAGTACTCTTTGGTCTTTGGTTGGCCGAAGAGTTCATGCACTTTACGTCAGCGCCCGACCGAAGTTGCATGTGAGACATTTCGGTCTTTCGTTGGCCGAAGAGTCCTTTTTGGTATTTCCTTGGCCGAAGAGTGCATTTTCTTTCCCGCCCAACTTTCCCGCCCTTCTTTCCCGCCAGTTTCTTTCCCGCCCTTCTTTCCCGCCATTCTCTCCCGCCATCTTCTCTTCTGACCCTATAAAACCCCCTCCGCAGCAAGGTGGTTGAGCAGGATAGTGTAGTGATTTTTTTTTGTCACCGTTTCTTTGCACGTAATGGCTTGCCCCTTTTGCCGAGCTCCAGGTGGCCCTTGTTCTTCCTTTGATTCTTGTGCGTCTGTCTTCACTGTGGTGCTGGATCGTCGCTGTTCAAGGCGTGTTGTAAGATTCTATATCTTTTTTATCTGATTGTGGCATATGGTTGATGTTGTTTTGGTTGGAATGTATTCTAATGCCTTTGTTTATATGATTATGATGTTTGCTTCCATTCTTTTTGTAGTATGTTCCGTGCAGTGTTAGATCACATCTTGCTCGGTACATTGAGGAGTGCAGAGCTTTAGCTATTCGGAGGGGTGACACAGATATTGATCTTGCTCTTCACAACAGTGAGGGTAACTTATATGGTGTTCTGTTTAGACATGGTCGGGTGAGCAGTAAATTCCATGGTCCTTCCTGGGAGGAACTTGTGAATGATTATGGTCTCCGTCATCGTGACATGATGACTGGTAGGCTTGAGCACTATGGAACTATGATTGGTATTGATTTTCATCGGGATGGTGTTATGTTATTCCCTTTACCCTGCGTTGGTAAGTTTTTTATGTTTTGAGTGATTTTATGTTTTGTTTCAGCTTATACGTTTTGCTGTTCTGCTCAATTTGTGAAATTATTTTTTTGTAGCTCTTGAGGATCTGAGTGAAACTCAGAGGCAACTTGTTGACAGTTGTTTTTATAGTCGTTGTGTCTTCAGTCTGAATTATCACCAAATGTATGTCATGTCGCGACAGCTTTTTGATGACAACTACATATTGTGTACTCATTTTGTTCATAGGATTGATTCCATGAATGTTAATGGTCAACATATGGTGAGCTTTGTTTTTGGCTACTGTTTATTTATTTGTTCTTTGCTCTAGTATACTGTTTTAAATTTGTTAGCTGAACATCAGATAACTTGATGTTTTTTGTCACGTTATTCCGAGCATGGTTGTGAGGAGTTTGAAGGATTTTTTGTCAATTCCTAGGACTGGTTCTTTAACTCTTGAAATTACTTTGGATTCTGAAGATGATGATATATCTGTGAGCATTCCTTATTCCTACTTTATTGGCTTGGGTGGTAGAATGGTGTTCAACAAGGAAGGTTTCGGTAATTTTCTTCGGGCATCGTCTATTGAAGTAAACAATTCGGGCCCGTGCACCTTCCCAGGACAACCTGTTTCAACACATTTCACGGTATAGTCTGCTCGATTTGATATGTGTGTCCGGAAAACCCTCTGCGTGGACATAGCCCATTTTACCACCGCATATTTCAATTTCTTCTTTGTATCATACATAGAACCTATCCGGACTTGGTTCTGATGATACTGCCATGGAGTCTCATGGCCATCGTTGACCGTGAGACCGGTCGATAGGTCCTGATCCCATGCGGCAGGAATCGGTACCTCCACTTCATCCTCGGAATTTTCAGAATCCAGATCCTCAGCCAGTCCATCCTCGTCCTCTTCCTCCATCACCCTCTGCATTTCCTCCCCTTCCTCATCCCCATCAGCAAAACCAGAACCAGCTAATATTAGCGACCGACTACTCTGCCCAGTATCGTTACCACACAAATTGTGTGGCACGTAATCTGGCTCTTCCTCGGGTTGGCTAGCATCCACATCCATTGGCTGTGACCCGGATAAATAAATCTCGTTAGCCACTTGACTGCCCTGCCCGGGTTCATACCCCCCCCTCTGGTTGTCCGGTATTCTCCTCCTTCGCCACAGGTTGCACTAGGGCATATGGGTGGATTTTTTGGTCTCTGCAACGCCTTAACAGGGTCAACCACTTCTGGCTCCTATCTATCAGCATCAACTCCCACTTCACATTTTTACACGATTTGGTCCACAATGCTTGAATACTGACGGAACATACCCCAGGATCCAGCCCAAAACTAGTTGTCAACCAGTACTTCAACTGTCTAATGTCCAGTCTGTCCGGGTCTGGAAGTGTCATGACACATTTTTTATACTCGCTAAGATCAACCCCCAACTCATTATATCGAACATTGCCAGGGCCATAGTAAACAGTCAAATTTACAGATTCAGACATTTTAACCTGTCAGACACTTCCATCTCATTAATCATAACGAACATAATTATTACCCGCTACATAAACTAACCGCTAAAATGACATCACAAACCAATTAACACTAAAAAAATGTGAAGCGTGATTATACCTTCGACGCGTGTGGCCACCTCACGGAGAACTTGCACCAACGGACAACACCAACGCCACCCACTCGGCAGCAAGAAGCTGCACCTCTTCCTCACCAGCCAAACCGCCTCCTCCTTCTCCTCACCCCACCATGATTCCAACTCACTTGTATGCACAAATAGCTATCCCATTGGAAAAAAAATGACCGTAGGCCGGTGGAGATGGCTACAATCTACCGATTCTGTGGTTTGGATTCGAAAATGGGTGGAGAAATGGAGAGATCAGCGAGGGGGGGCGACGCTACAGAGAGGAACGAGAGAGAAACCTCGTAAGAACAGAAGAACAGCCAGAGGAAGAAGAAACCGGGTCGAGCTTATCCACGACCTCTTCGGTCGCTGGTTGGCCGAAAAGGCCTGTCTTCGGCCTCTGGTTAGCCGAAAAGCTTTTCGGCCGCTGGTTGCCCGAAGAGGCCCGTCTTCGGCCCATCTCCCCCACTCTTCGGCCTACGCGTAACCGAAGAGGCCGCTTCGGTTTTCGGCTGGCCGAAATGGCCCTCTTCGGCCAACGAATGACCGACGGGGTGCTATTTTTGAAAAATACGTGTAAGCACTGCTAGTTTTCGAAATTGCTACAAAAAACGTGCCAGTTTTGAAAAAAAATCTCATAAACATGGATCTGTATGCATGGTGATGTCCACGACAAGTATATGCATACGAGCGGCTGCCTCTAGGCATATATGCCATGGAATGGTTGATTTTAATTTCCCGTGATTATATTGTGTGTGCCCCTCCATGCAAAATGGCCATATTCAGAAAGAGCGGATGACAATGCACGGTGAGTTTGACTTGGTGGTTCTCTTCAAGCATCGGGTCTCGAGCTCCGGATTGGACCCTAGGTCTGACCTTTAAACGTTGCATCTGACACTGTCGTTGTTTATGCACTGTGTCTTTGTTAAAGGCGTTGTTTTGCAGTCTGATAAGACGTGTTCTCCTGGGTGAAAACCCAAAATTTGACCCTTAGTGGTTGCATCGGGAGATGTCGGCGCATGTGCGTTGATTCCTTCCTGGGCTTTCATAGGAAAAAAACGTAGCTCGGGTGTTGTCAAACATGATGGGTGATGTTGCAAGTGGTTGCCGTGTTGACTCTCTATATTTATTTTGCATCTTCTTCTTTTTATTTCCTTTTATTTGATTGTTTGCAACTTCGTTGTCTTTGACTTTTGTTTTACTATTGTGCCGTTGCATAGGCTAAATGCAATCTTTATTTTATCGGCTTTGCTAAAAACCAGTCGACTGAGACTTCGCGAAGTCTCGGTCGATACTATAATCCGTTGATCTTGCATCGAGATTCGTGTAAACAAATTTTTTTTTAGTTTTTTTTCTTCTTACATACTCCCTCCGTTCCTAAATATAGGATGTATAGTTTTTGGCATGGAAATTAAAGAACGCACGGGGAGGGAAAATTTCACACAGTTTTGGGCGAGATTACACCTGACTAATTGACATCACAAAATAGAGGAGGTTGCCTAATATAAGAAAATGTAACCAAATCCCTAAAACAAATATCCAAACGAGTGCTGCAACGCAATACACCTTATATTTTGGATTTTTTCTCAAAAATCTATACACCTTATATCAAGGAACGGAGGGAGTACTATATTACTTGACTGAGACTTCGCGAAGTCTCAGTCGACTGAGACCTAGATATTTCCTTATTTTATTTTGGCAGGTTTGCAGTCATCACGAGGACATGAGGAATCTACTGGAGGGAGGCTAGGATGATTTGTGAACACAAATGCATGGGTCCATGTATGACTGCGTCAAGTACGAAACCTGCGTGGAGCGCTAAAGCATGCATCCGTCTTGGACGGCAGAGAGCATCGGGCGTCGACGTCGTCTGCTCTTGGATCAACACCAGATGTCCAGATGGATAGGATAGAGATCGAGACCCGGTACGGTCACTGGCATGCAGCGCGGGTCGTTGATAGATCATTGCAGATTCGCGTGGCGTCCTGGATATAAGGATAGATCATTGCAGATTCGCACGTACGCCGCGGTTGCACGCGTACTAGTAAAAACAGGGCTTTGAAACGGGCCAGAACATTGCATTAGTCCCGATCGTGTTACGAATCGGGACTAATGGGTGCATCAGTCCCGGTTCATGAGGCCAGGGCGCCGGCCGGGCATCGGCAGGAACCAGTCCCGGTTCGTCTGACCCCTTTAGTCCCGGTTCCAGACACGAATCGGGACTAAAGGGCCTCGCTCCTGGCCCAGTCCCTTTAGTCCCGGTTGGTGGCTTGAACCGGGACTAAAGAGGCACCTTTAGTCCCGGTGCTAGCCACCAACCGGGACTTATACAACGCCTATATAAATGCTCGCCCCTGCCCGCTCACTCCTCTGTTTTTTGGCCGGCCGGCGTTTGGGAGGTGTGTTGCTCTCTGTTCTCACCTCCTATGTACATGAGGTGTTTGATGAAATGCCGGAGTCACACTTAAGTTTTCTCCTCTCCAAGCTCGACCTCCAAGCTACATTTTCCCTTAGATTTATTTAGGTTTGGCGGTGCACCAACTACACAAGTGTTCTAAAAGGTTAACGACTTCATCGTTTTATCTCTCACTGCTAGTTTAGCTCATTTCAAATGCTCTAGAAGTAGAGTGTGGTTTGTGGGTTTTAGTGGAGGAGTGTATGTGGGAGTTCTTTTGATTTAGACGCACAATTAGAGTTGAACTTAACTTCTTATAGTCTGCACATTTGTAGGGTTTCGTCCCCGTCCCCGTCCTCACCGCCGTCGATCGCCCGCGCCGATCTCGTCGCCGGCACCACCGTGGTGAGCCTCTTGTTCTTATCTTCTTTTTAAAAGAAAAAAAAATCTTACTTGTATGATTTAGATAGATACTTGTATAATTTTCTTACTTGTATGTTGTTTTATGATAACTATGTATGAACTTTATGTATTTATTTTTTCAGTAATAACATTTGATCACTACTGTACTTTGGTTTTAATGTGATGATGAACTTGTATTAATTTGATCACTTCTCTATTCATGATGTTCTATAATGGTTTTTGATACATTTAATTATATAATGCACGCAGATGAATCGGCAATGGATGTACGGTGACCGACGCACCTCCGAGTACATTGAGGGTCTGCATAAATTTCTCGAAGTGGCTGAGGCAAACAAGCAGAATGGTTTTATGTATTGTCCATGTACTGTCTGTGAGAATACGAAGGATTACTCCAACTCTAAAACCCATCACTTCCACCTGCTTGAGAAGGGTTTCATGCCACACTATAATGTTTGGACCAAGCACGGAGAAAGAGGGGTTATGATGGAAGACAATGAAGAAGAAGAGGATGATGACATCTATCGTCCTATGTACCCTGAATACGGTGATACTGCAACGGGGGAGGCTGAAGATCAAGAGGCACCAGACGATGTGCATGATCCTTTCCGGGTCATTGTTGATGCACAGAGAGAATGCGAAAGTGAAAGGGAGAAGTTGAAGTTCGATCGCATGTTAGAGGATCACAAAAAAGGGTTGTATCCAAAGTGCAAAGATGGCAACACAAAGCTCGGTACCACACTGGAATTGCTGCAATGGAAGGCAGAGAATGGTTTATCTGACAAGAGATTTGAAAAGTTACTGAAAATAATGAAGAATAAGCTTCCAAAGGATAACGAATTGCCTGACACTACGTATGGAGCAAAGAAGGTTCTCTGCCCTCTAGGATTAGAGGTGCATATGATACATGCATGCCCTAATGACTGCGTCCTCTACCGAGGTGAGTATGAGGAATTGAACGCATGCCCGGTATGCAATGCATTGCGGTATAAGATCAGACGAGATGAGCCTGGAGATGTTGAGGGCGAGCGCCCTAGGAAGAGGGTTCCTGCCAAGGTGATGTGGTATGCTCCTATAATACCACGGTTGAAACGTCTGTTTAGAAACAAAGAGCATGCCAAGTTGTTGCGATGGCACAAAGAAGACCGTAAGAAAGACGGGAAGTTGAGAGCACCCGCTGACGGGTCGCAGTGGAGAAAAATCAAGAGAAAGTGGGAGGACTTTGCAGGTGACGCAAGGAACGTATGGTTTGGCTTAAGTGCAGATGGCATTAATCCTTTTGGGGAGCAGAGCAGCAATCATAGCACATGGCCCGTGACTCTATGTATCTATAACCTTCCTCCTTGGTTGTGCATGAAGCGAAAGTTCATTATGATGCCAGTGCTCATCCAAGGCCCTAAGCAACCCGGCAACGACATTGATGTGTACCTATGGCCATTAGTCGAAGAGCTTTTACAGCTGTGGAATGGAAAATGTGTACGTGTGTGGGATGAGCATAAACAAGAGGAATTTGACCTACGAGCGTTGCTGTTTGTAACCATCAATGATTGGCTTGCTCTTAGTAACCTTTCAGGACAGACAAACAAGGGATACAACGCATGCACGCACTGTTTAGATGATACCCAAAGTATATATTTGGACAAATGCAAGAAGAATGTGTACCTGGGACATCGTCGATTTCTTCCGACCAAGCATGCCTTAAGAAAGAAAGGCAAGCATTTCAAAGGTGAGGCAGATCACCGAAAGAAGCCTGTCCTCCGTACTGGTGATGACATACTTGATATGGTCAAGAATTTACAAGTAATCTTTGGAAAGGGTCCTGGCGGACAATCTGTTCCGAATGACGCTGAGGGACGCGCACCCATGTGGAAGAAGAAATCTATATTTTGGGACCTACCCTATTGGAAAGACCTACAGGTCCGCTCTGCAATCGACGTGATGCACGTGACAAAGAATGTTTGCGTGAACGTGCTAGGCTTCTTGGGCGTGTATGGGAAGACAAAAGATACAGTGGTGTCCGCTTTGATGCAGCAATCACTAATAGGGCAAAGGACACATATTATGGTTACATAGAGGAGATATGGGAACTTGACTATGGACATGAATTTAAGGTCCCTTTGTTTCGGTGCAAATGGGTCAATCTGTCAGGAGGCGACGTACAATTAGACCCGCAGTACGGAATGACAACAGTGGATATCAACAATCTTGGGTACACAGAGGAACCATTCGTCCTAGCCAATGATGTGGCGCCGGTTTTCTATGTGAAGGACATGTCTACCAAACCGAGAAAAAAAAGATAAGGAAGCAGATACATCAAACGATGAGCCAAAGCGAAACATAGTTCTTTTAGGGAAAAGAAACATCGTGGGGGTGGAGGGCGAGACAGACATGTCTGAAAATTATGAAAAGTTTCATGAAATTCCTCCCTTCAAAGTGAAGGCTGACCCAAGCATCTTGTTAAACGATGAAGATTATCCATGGTTACGGCGCAATAAGCAAGGGACACACGCGAAGAAAAAGTGAAGACTTTCTCTCCACAACTATTCTGATGATGGCTTTCATTTAGAATATCACTGCACTTACATGTGAAGAATTGAAATCCTTTTGTAATAGACGAGTTTTCGTCCGAAACCCTGATACTTCGAAAGAGATTGTCCAGTTTGTACATGAAGTGCATCCAGTTTTTCCTGTAACCCTCTCAACTTTTTAGCACATGCTATGTGGGTGAAATTATGATACCATGCCAACTTTCAACCATTTCAGAGTTCATTTGCAGTGCTTTTCAATCCATGGTCATTTTAGCTCAAAATAAATCATGAAATGCATGAAAAATAGCAAATGAAGTCAGAAATGGGTTGAAAAGTGATGATGTGGCTTTGAATGGTGCATATTGAATGCAGAAAAAGTCTTGAGTTAAAATATGTTTAAAAAATTGAAATCCCTTTGTAATAGACGAGTTTTTGTCCGAAACCCTGATACTTCGAAAGAGATTGTCTAGTTTGTACACGAAGTGCATCCAGTTTTTCCTGTAACCCTCTCAACTTTTTAGCACATGCTATGTGGGTGAAATTATGATACCATGCCAACTTTCAACCATTTCAGAGTTCATTTGCAGTGCTTTTCAATTCAGGGTCATTTTAGCTCAAAATAAATTATGAAATGCATGAAAACTAGCAAATGAAGTCAGAAAAGGGTTGAAAAGTGATGATGTGGCTTTGAATGGTGCATATTGAATGCAGAAAAAGTCTTGAGTTAAAATATGTTTAAAAAATTGAAATCCCTTTGTAATAGACGAGTTTTCGTCCGAAACCCTGATACTTCGAAAGAGATTGTCTAGTTTGTACACGAAGTGCATCCAGTTTTTCCTGTAACCCTCTCAACTTTTTAGCACATGCTATGTGGGTGAAATTATGATACCATGCCAAATTTCAACCATTTGAGAGTTCATTTGCAGTCCTTTTCAATTCAGGGTCATTTTAGCTCAAAATAAATCATGAAATGCATGAAAAATAGCAAATGAAGTCAGAAAAGGGTTGAAAAGTGATGATGTGGCTTTGAATGGTGCATATTGAATGCAGAAAAAGTCTTGAGTTAAAATATGTTTAAAAAATTGAAATCCCTTTGTAATAGACGTGTTTTCGTCCGATCAAAGTTATTTAACTTAATATTATATAAAATTTATGCAACTAAAATTATCAAAGTTATTTTTGTTAAAAACTTTAATAGCAAAATGAATATTCATAAATTATTTTTTGTTAAGAACTTTTAATATGCAAAAAAATAACATAAAAAAATAGCCAAAGTGAAAATAGATGCACTTATAGAGAAAATTCAACCTAAATTCAAAGTGCTTTAGGTTGAATTTTCTCTATAAGTGCATCTATTTTCACTTTAGTAACAACGACATAGTAAGCACATGTTTGGTTTGAGAGAGGCTCGTGCTGCCTCTCTCACAGCCGGGCTTATAAGCTGGTCGTCGTGCTGCTCAACTAGCGAGGTGGGATTAAACTCCCACCATAGCCAGGACCAACCCTTTAGTCCCGGTTGCTGGCTCCAACCGGGACTAATGCCCCCCTTTAGTCCCGGTTGGAGCCACCAACCGAGACTAAAGGCTGGGCTTCCCGCCCTTTGGGCTGCTGAAATTCACCTTTAGTCCCGGTTGGTGGCACCAACCGAGACTAAAGGGGGACCTTTAGTCCCGGTTAGAGCCAGGTTGGGGTATATAAGTGGACCAAAATCCATCTATAGTTTTCGATCTCCATCTCCCCCGACGGCGCCGAAGAAAACCTGGACGCCGCCAGGCTGCCGGACCGCGTCGTCGCCTCCCCGAGCCCGCTCCTCGTCGCGCCGCCCCCGTCGCCGCCCCCGAAGCCGTCCCTGTCGCCGCCCCCGACGCCGTCCCCGTAGCTGCCCCGAGCCCCGCTTCCCTCCTCCTAGCTAGGTGAGCCGCCGGGCGCCACACCGCCGTTCCCCTCCTCCTACCCCCCCCCCCCCCCGCGGTCACCGTCATCGCCCGTCGCCAGCCAAAGCAGTGGCGGCGTGGGATCCAAAATTCATGGAGTCTCATATATAATTTGGTTCATAGGATATACTAGCGTGTAGTGCGCGGCGGCACGCCGCGTAGTATGAACCTAGTTAATTAGTATGAAATTAACTAGGTTTTATATTTTTCAAGTTCTATATTTTTCTTACTGTTATATGCAAATGATCCGAGTGGCCTATGTTTCGCCGGAATGTTGTTTCATTTCCGTTCCGGTGAATTTCAGGCGCTCGATATGTTCACTTTTTAGCAAGGGTAATGTCGAAATTTTGGCATGACTTGTCCTAGAAAGTAGGCATATCAAGTGCCGGGAATTGCTGGGAAACGGCATTCCGGAAAACCTAGTCAAAAATGAGTCTAACATGAGTTTAAGAAACTAAGCATTTCTAAAATAGCAAAACATTAAACGATATGAAAATGTTCTCATAGGAATTTGTCTCAACGTCGACGATGTGTGGCCCGCATCCTCGTCGTCGTCGAGTCGGCAGCGACATCCTTCTTGAGAGGCGCAATGTCCGGGACTGGGCTCCGCCGGGCTGGCACTGGGAGGTGCTACCTTCTCGGGCTCGGAGCTTGGTGAGGAATCCAGGTCTCGTCGTCGACCCGGAGCTTCTTTGGTGGCGGTCGCGTGGGCCACTTTCGGTGCAGAGGGAGCGGGCCCCCGCGGAGGTGGTACGTCGCCGTGTCAGGGAGTAGGACGAGCACGTCCGTCGCTACATGTCGGCGTTGGACTCCAGGTTCTCCAATACCTGGCAGGTTCTTCAGGGATCTCACCCGAGTTATGATTCGGTGATGGTTCCTTATCTTTGGGTGTCCACCGCCAACGACTCAGAGACCGCTAGTGAACCGAGTTCACCGTCCTCCACTTTGGATTCTAGGATATTTGATCTGTATTAGTGATCTTATATGTGTTGAAAATATGCCCTAGAGGCAATAATAATTTAGTTATTATCATATTTCCTTGTTCATGATAATCGTTTATTATCCATGCTATAATTGTATTGATTGGGTACTCAAATACATGTGTGGGTACATAGACAACACTGTGTCCCTAGTATGCCTCTAATAGACTAGCTCGTTGATCAAAGATGGTCAAGGTTTCCTAGCCATAGACATGAGATGTCATTTGATAACGGGATCACATCATTAGGAGAATGATGTGATGGACAAGACCCAAACTATGAACGTAGCATATGATCGTGTCAGTTTATTGCTATTGTTTTCTGCATGTCAAGTATCTGTTCCTATGACCATGAGATCATGCAACTCACTGACACCGGAGGAATACCTTGTGTGTATCAAATGTCGCAACGTAACTGGGGCACTATAAAGATGCTCTACAGGTATCTCCGAGGGTGTCTGTTAAGTTGGCATGGATCAAGACTAGGATTTGTTACTCCGTGTGACGGAGAGGTATCTCAGTGCCCACTCGGTAATACAACATCACAAAAAGCCTTGCAAGCAAAGTGACTAAAGAGTTAGCCACGGGATCTTGTATTACGGAACGAGTAAAGAAACTTGCCGGTAACGAGATTGAACTAGGTATAGAGATACCGACGATCGAATCTCGCGTATGTAACATACCGAAGAACAAAGGGAACATTATACGGGATTAACTGAATCCTTGACATAGAGGTTCAACCGATGAAGATCTTTGAAGAATATGTAGGAACCAATATGGGCATCCAGGTCCCGCTATTGGTTATTGACCGTAGAGGTATCTCGGTCATGTCTACATAGTTCTCGAACCCGCAGGGTCTGCACACTTAACGTTCGGTGACGTTTCGGTAGTATTGAGTTACGTATGGTGGTGACCTACGGTTGTTCGGAGTCCCGGATGAGATCCAAGACATCACGAGGAGCTCCGGAATGGTCCGGAGGTAAAGATTGATATATAGGAAGTCCCGTTTTGGTCACCGGAAAAGTTTCGGGTACTTCGGTAGTGTACCGGGAGTGCCGGGAGGGTACCGGGGGACCATCGGGAGGGGCCTCTCGCCCCAAAGGGTCTCATGGGCTGTAGGAGGAGTCAAACCAGCCCCTAGTGGGCTGTCCGAACCCCCCACTAAGGCCCATGCGGCTAGGGGTGGGAAATTCCAAGTGGAGATAAGGAAAAACAAGTGGAAGTGGAATCCTACTTGGAGTAGGATTGGAGTAGGACTCCTCCACCTCTCCCACTTCGGCCGCACCTAGGGGCAGCCCTAGGGGCGCCGGCTTCCCTCCCCTTCCTCCTATATATACTGGAGGGGAGAGAGGGCAGCCGCACCAGAAAACCCTAAGCCACGGTGTAGCCCTCTCTCCCCGAAAGATCAAGTCCTCTAGTTTTTTAGCAGTGCCTAGGCGAAGCCCTGCTGGAATAGTTCCACCACCACCGCCGCCGCACCGTCGCGCTGCCGGAGAACTCATCTACCTCTCTGCTCCCTCTTGCTGGATCAAAAAGGCGGAGATCGTCATCGAGCTGTATGTGTGCTGAACGCGGAGGTGCCATCCGTTCGACACTAGATCGTGATTGGATCGTGGGACGCTCGGCGATTTGGATCGCGAAGACGTTCGACTACATCAACCGCGTTTCTTAACGTTTCCCGCTTAGCGATCTACAAGGGTATGTAGATCCACTCTCCCTATCGTAGATGCTCATCACCATGGATAGATCTTGCGTGTGCGTAGGAAAATTTTTGTTTCCCATGCAACGTTCCCCAACAGTGGCATCTGAGCTAGGTCTATGTGTAGATGAGATCACGAGTAGAACACAAAGGAGTTTGTGGGCGTTGATATTCAGATTGCTTCATCCCTTGGTCTTTTCTTGATTCGGCGGTATTGTGGGATGAAGCGGCCCGGACCAACATTACTCGTACGCTTACGAGAGACCGGTTCCATCAACTGACATGTAACTTCATTGCATAAAGATGGCTGGCGGGTGTCTGTTTCTCCCACTTTAGTTGGATCGGATTCGACAGAGGCGGTCCTTGAGAAGGTTGAATAGCGATTTGCGTATCACCGTTGTGGTTTTTGCGTAGGTAAGAATTGTTCTTGCTAGATACCCGTAGCAGCCACGTAAAACTTGCAACAACAATTAGAGGACGTCTAACTTGTTTTTGCAGGGTATGTTGTGATGTGATATGGCCAATTACATGATGAGATATATGTTATGTATGATATGATCATGTACTGTATAGAATATCACGACTTGCATGTCGATGAGTACGGCAACCGGCAGGAGCCATAGGGTTGTCTTTACTTTATTTTCGCCGTTTTGCTTTACTTTATCGCTATGAGTTAGCAATAGTCGTAGAAGCAACAATTGGCGCGACAACTTCATGGCGACACATTGATGGAGATCAAGATGATGAAGATCATGGTGTCATGCCGGTGACGATGGAGATCCTGCCGGTGCTTTGGAGATGGAGATCAAAAGCACAAGTTCATGGACATATCATGTCACTTATGATTTGCATGTGATGTTAATCCTTTTATGCATCTTATTTTGCTTAGGACGACGGTAGCATTATAAGGTGATCCCTCACTTAAATTTCAAGTAAAATTGTGTTCTCCCCGAGTGTGCACCGTTACGAAAGTTCGTCGTTCGAGACACCACGTGATGATCGGGTGTGATAGACTCTACGTTCTCATACAACGGGTGCAAGCCAGTGTTGCACGTGTGGAACACTCGGGTTACACTTGACGAGCCTAGCATGTACAGACATGGCCTCGGAACACAAGAGACCGAAAGGTCGAACATGAGTCATATAGTAGATATGATCAACATGAAGATGTTCACCATTGAAACCACCTCAACTCACGTGATGATCGGACTTGAGTTGGTGAATTTGGATCATGTGACACTCGAATGACTAAAGGGATGTCAATTTGAGTGGGAGTTTTTTAAGTAATATGATTAACTAAACTCATTATCTTGAACATAGTCAAAATGTCTTTGCAAATTATGTTGTAGATTACTAGCTCGCGTTGTAGCTCCCTTGAATTTTTTATATATGTTCCTAGAGAAATAGAGTTGAAAAATGATGGTAGCAATAATGCGGACTGGGTCTGTGATCTGAGGATTGTCCTCATTGCTGCACAGAAGCCTTATGTCCTTAATGCACCGCTCGGTGCGCCACCCCCTCAAGCGTCGTCTGTAGATGTTGTGAACATCTGACAGGCACATTCTGATGACTACTTGATAGTTCAGTGTGTCATGCATTACGGCTTAGAATTGAGGCTCCAAAATGTTTTGAACGTCACGGAACATATGAGATGTTCTAAGAGCTGAAATTGGGATCTCAGGCTCGTGCCCGTGTTGAGAGGTATGAGACCTCCAACAAGATTCTTTGCCTGCAAGATGTAGGAGAATAGCTCAATCGGTGAGCATTTGCTCAGATTGTCTGGGTGCTACAAATCGCTTGAATCGAGTGGGAGTTGATCTTCCAGATAAGATAGTGATTGATATAGTTCTCCAAGTCACTGCCACTAAGCTACTAGAAGCTTCGTGATGAACTATAAAATGCCAGGGATGGAAGTAATGATCCATGAGCTATTCGCGATGTTTGACACCGCGAAGGTAGAAATCAAGAAGGAGCATCAAGTGTTGATGGTTAGTAAAACCACTAGTTTCAAGAAGGGCAAGGGCAAGGAGGGAAACTTCATGGATGGCAAGCCAGTTGCTGCTCCAGTAAAGAAACCCAAGGTTGATCCAAACCCAAGACTGAGTGCTTCTATTATGAGGAGAACGGTCACTGAAGCGGAACTGCCCTAGATACTTGGTAGATAAGAAGGCTGGCAACGTCAACAGAAGTATATTTGATATACGTTTTATTCATGTGTACCTTGCTAGTACTCCTAGTAGCACCTGGGTATTAGATACCGGTTCGATTGCTAAATGTTAGTAACTCGAAATAATAGCTACGGAATAAACGGAGGCTAGCTAAGGGTGAGGTGACGATGAGTGTTGGAAGTGTTTCCAAGGTTGATGTGATCACCATCGCACGCTCTCTCTACCTTCGGGATTAGTGATGAACCTAAATAAATGTTATTTGGTGTTTGCGTTGAGCATGAACGTGATTAGATCATGTTTATTGCAATACGGTTATTCATTTAAGTTAGAGAATAATGGTTATTCTATTTACATGAATAATACCTTCAATGGTCATGCGCCCAATGAGAATGGTTTATTGAATCTTGATCGTAGTGATACACATGTTCATAATGTTGATGCCAAAAGATACAAAGTTAATAATGATAGTACCACATACTTGTGGCACTGCCGCTAAATGTCATATTGGTGTAAAGTGCATGAAGAAACTCCATGCTGATGGATCTTTGGACTCATTCGATTTCGAATCGGTTGAGACATGCGGACCATGCCTCATGGGCAAGATGACTAAGACCCCGTTTTCGGTATGATGGAGCGGGCAAGTGACTTATTGGAAATGATACATGTTGATGTATTCGGTCCAATGAGTGTTGTAGCGTGCGGTGGATATCGTTATTTTCTTACCTTCACTAATGATTTGAGTAGATATGGGTATATTTACTTAATGAAACACAAGTCTGAAACATTTGAAAAGTTCAAACAAATTCAGAGTAAAGTTTGAGATCATCGTGACAAGAAGATAAAATGTCTACAATATGATCGTAGAGGTAAATATCTGAGTTACGAGTTTGGTATACAACTTAAGACAATGTGGAAGTTGTTTCACAACTCACGCCACCTGGAACACCATAGTGTAATGGTGTGTCCGAACGTCGTAGTCATGCTCTATTGGATATGGTGCGTACTATGATGTCTCTTATCGATTTGCCACTATCGTTTTAAGGGTTATGCATTAGAGACAACTACATTCACTTTAAATAGGGCACCATCTAAGTCCGTTGAGATGACACTGTATGAATTTTGGTTTAGCAGAAACCTAAGCTGTCATTTCTTAATGTTTGTGGCTGCGACGCTTATGTTAAAAAGGTTTTAACCTGATGAGCTCGAACCCAAAGCGGACAAATGCATCTTCATAGAATACCCTAACGTAACAGTTGGGTAAACCTTCTATCTTAGATCCAAGCACGAAGTATTTGTTGCTAAAAACGGGTCCTTTCTCGAGAAAGAGTTTCTCTCAAAAGAATTGAGTGGGAGGAAGATAGAACTTGATGAGGTTGTTGAACCTTTGTTTCAACCAGAGAGTAGCGCAGCACAGAAAGTTATTTCTGTGGAGCCTACATTAGTTGAAGAGGAAGTTAATGATGATGATCATGAAGCTTCGGATCAAGTTACTATCGAACCTCGTAGGTCGACAAGGACGCGTACTGCTCCTGAGTGGTACGACAACCCTGTCTTAGAGGTCATGTTGTTGGACAATGATGAACCCATGAGCTATGGAGAAGCGATGATGGGCCCGGATTCCGAGAAATGGTTAGAGGCCATGAAATCCGAGATGGGATCCATGTATGAAAACAAAGTATGGGCTTTGGAAGTATTACCTGAAGGGCGAAAGGCCATTCAGAACAAATGGATCTTTAAAAGGAAAACGGACGCGGACAGTAATGTCACCGTCTATAAAGCTCGACTTGTGGCAAAGGGTTTTTCACAAGTTTAAGGAGTTGACTACGATGAGACCTTCTCACCCGTAGTGATGCTAAAGTCTGTTGGAATTATGTTAGCAGTTGCTGCATTTTTCGATTATGAAATCTGGCAGATGGATGTCAAAACATCGTTTCCTTAACGGTTTCCTTGAGGAAAGGTTGTATGTGATACAACCGGAAGGTTTTGTCAGTCCTAAGGATGCTAAAATGTATGCAAGCTCCAGCGATCCTTCTATGGACTGGAGCAAGCATCTCGGAGTTGGAATATACGCTTTGATGAGGTGATCAAAGTTTTTGAGTCTATACAAAGTTTATCAGAAACTTGTATTTACAATAAAGTGAGTGGGAGCACTATAGAATTTCTGATAAGTATATGTGGATGACATATTGTTGATCGGAAATGATGTAGAATTTCTGGAAAGCATAAAGGGTTGTTTGAAAAGGAGTTTTTCAAAGGAAAACCTGGAATGAAGCTACTTAAATGTTGGGTGTCAGGATCTATAGAGATAGATCAAGACGTCTGATAAAACTTTCAATGAGTACATACCTTGACAAGATTTTGAAAGAGTTCAAAATGGATCAGTCAAAGAAAGAGTTCTTGCCTGACTTGTAAGGTGTGGAGTTGAGTGAGACTCAAAGCTTGACCACGGCAGAAGAAAGAGAAAGGACGAAGGTCATCCCCTATGCCTTATCCATAGGCTCTGTATAGTATGCCATGCTGTGTACCGCACCTGGTGTGTGCCTTGCCATGAGTCTGTCAAGGGGTACAAGAGTGGTCCAGGAGTGGATCACTGGATAGCGGTCAAGATTATCCTTAGTAACTAGACGGCTAAGGAAATGTTTCTCGATTATGGAGGTGATAAAGAGTTTGTCGTAAAGGGTTACGTCGATGCAAGCTTTGACACCTATCCGAATGACTCTGAGTAACAATCCGGATACGTATAGTGGAGTAGTCATTTGGAATAGCTCCAAGTGGAGCGTGGTAGCATCTGCAGAATGACATATAGATTTGCAAAGAACACACGGATCTGAATGTTGCAGACCTTTGACTAAGACCTCTCTCGCATGCAAAACATGATCGAACCCCAGAACTCATTGGGTGTTAGATTCATTACAATGTTAATCACACGGTGATGTGAGCTAGATTATTGACTCTAGTGCAAGTGGGAGACTGTTGGAAATATGCCCTAGAGGCAATAATAATTTAGTTATTATCATATTTCCTTGTTCATGATAATCGTTTATTATCCATGCTATAATTGTATTGATTAGAAACTCACATACATGTGTGGGTACATAGACAACACTGTCTCCCTAGTATGCCTCCAATAGACTAGCTCGTTGATCAAAGATGGTCAAGGTTTCCTACCCATAGACATGAGATGTCATTTGATAACGGGATCACATCATTAGGAGAATGATGTGATGGACAAGATCCAAACTATGAACGTAGCATATGATCGTGTTAGTTTATTGCTATTGTTTTCTGCATGTCAAGTATATGTTCCTATGACCATGAGATCATGCAACTCACTGACACCGGAGGAATACCTTGTGTGTATCAAACGTCGCAACGTAACTGGGTGACTATAAAGATGCTCTATGGGTATCTCCGAGGGTGTCTGTTAAGTTGGCATGGATCAAGACTGGGATTTGTTACTCCGTGTGACGGAGAGGTATCTCAGGGCCCACTCGGTAATACAACATCACAATAAGCCTTGCAAGCAAAGTGACTAAAGAGTTAGCCACGGGATCTTGTATTACGGAACGAGTAAAGAGACTTGCCGGTAACGATATTGAACTAGGTATAGAGATACCGACGATCGAATCTCGGGCAAGTAACATACCGAAGAACAAAAGGAACATTATACGGGATTAACTGAATCCTAGACATAGAGGTTCAACCGATGAAGATCTTCATAGAATATGTAGGAACCAATATGGGCATCCAGGTCCCGCTATTGGTTATTGACCGTAGAGGTGTCTCGGTCATGTCTACATAGTTCTCGAACCCGCAGGGTCTGCACACTTAACGTTCGGTGATGTTTCAGTAGTATTGAGTTATGTATGGTGGTGACTGAAGGTTGTTCGGAGTCCCGGATGAGATCCAGGACATCACGAGGAGCTCCGGAATGGTCCAGAGGTAAAGATTGATATATAGGAAGTCCTGTTTTGGTCACCGGAAAAGTTTCGGGTACTTCGGTAGTGTACCGGGAGTGCCGGGAGGGTACCGGGGGACCATCGGGAGGGGCCTCTCGCCCCAAAGGGTCTCATGGGCTGTAGGAGGAGTCAAACCAGCCCCTAGTGGGCTGGCCGAACCCCCCACTAAGTCACATGCGGCTAGGGGTGGGAAAGTCCAAGTGGAGATAAGGAAAAACAAGTGGAAGTGGAATCCTACTTCGAGTAGGATTGGAGTAGCACTCCTCCACCTCTCCCACCTCGGCCGCACCTAGGGGCAGCCCTAGGGGCGCCGGCCTCCCTCCCCTTCCTCCTATATATACTGGAGGGGAGAGAGGGCAGCCGCACCAGAAAACCCTAAGCCACGGTGCAGCCCTCTCTCCCCGATAGATCAAGTCCTCTAGTTTTTCAGCAGTGCCTAGGCGAAGCCCTGCTGGAATATTTCCACCACCACCGTCGCCGCGCCGTCGTGCTGCCAGAGAACTCATCTACCTCTCCGCTCCCTCTTGCTGGATCAAGAAGGCGGAGATCGTCATCGAGCTATACGTGTGCTGAACGCGGTGGTGCCGTCCGTTCGACACTAGATCGTGATTGGATCGCGGGACGCTCGGCGATTTGGATCGCGAAGACGTTCGACTACATCAACCGCATTTCTTAATGCTTCCTGCTTAGTGATGTCTACTACGCAACCTTCTTCTTGTAGACTCGTGTTGGGCCTCCAAGCATAGAGTTATGGAGGACAGTAGCAAATTTCCCTCAAGTGGATGACCTAAGGTTTATCAATCCATGGGAGGCGTAGGATGAAGATGGTCTCTCTCAAACAACCCTGCAACCAAATAACAAAAAGTCTCTTGTGTCCCCAACACACCCAATACAATGGTAAATTATATAGGTGCACTAGTTCGGCGAAGAGATGGTGATACAAGTGTAATATGGATAGTAGATATAGGTTTTTGTAATCTGAAAATATAAAAACAGCAAGGTAACTAATGATAAAAGTGAGCACAAACGGTATTGCAATGCTTAGAAACAAGGCCTAGGGTTCATACTTTCACTAGTGCAAGTTCTCTCAACAATACTGACATAGTTGAATCATATGTAAATCCCTCACGTGCGACCAAGAGTTCACTCCAAAGTCACAAATAGCGGAGAACAAACGAAGAAATTATTGTAGGGTACGAAACCACCTCAAAGTTATCTTTTCCGATCAATCGTATGAGCTATCCCTATAAGTGTCACGAACAACCCTAGAGTTCGTACTAAAATAACACCTTAAGATACACATCAACCAAAACCCTAATGTCACCTAGATACTCCAATGTCACCACAAGTACCCATGGGCTCGATTATACGATATGCATCACACAATTTCAGATTCATCATGTTCAATCCAACACAAAGAACTTCAAAGAGTGCCCCAAAGTTTCTACCGGAGAGTCAAGACGAAAACATGTGCCAACCCCTATGCATAGATTCCCAAGGTCACGGAACCCGCAAGTTGATCACCAAAACATACATCAAGTGGATCAATAGAACATACCATTGTCACCACGGATATCCCATCGCAAGACATACATCAAGTGTTCTCAAATCCTTAAAGACTCAATCCGATAAGTAAACTTCAAAGGGAAAACTCAATTCATCACAAGAAGATAGAGAGGGGAAAACTCCATATGATTCATCTATATCAATAAAGCTCGCGGTACATCAAGATCGTGCCATCTTAAGAACACGAGAGAGAGAGAGAGATCAAACACATAGCTACTGGTACATACCCTCAGCCCCGAGGGTGAACTACTCCCTCCTCGTCATGGAGACCGCCGGGATGATGAAGATGGCCTCCGGTGATGGTTTCCCCCTCCGGCAGGGTGCCGGAACGGGCTCCCGATTGGTTTTTCGTGGCTACAGAGGCTTGCAGCGGCGGAACTCCCGATCTAGGTTTCTTTCTGGTGGTTACGGGATTTATAGGAATACTTGGCGTTGGAATCAAGTCAGGGGGACTCTCGAGGGGCCCACAAGCCAGGGGGCACGCTCTAGGGGGGGCGCCCCCTAGGCTTGTGGCTGCCTCGGGACTCCTCTCCGGTATCTTTTTGCTCCAGTATTTTTTATATTTTCCAAAAATATTCTCCGTAAATTTTCAGCCCATTCCGAGAACTTTTATTTCTGCACAAAAAACGACACCATGGTAGTTCTGCTGAAAACAGCGTCAGTCCGGGTTAGTTCTAATAAAATCATACCAAAATCATATAAAATTATTTTAAACATGGCATGAATACTTCATAAATTATAGATACGTTGGAGACGTATCAGCATCCCCAAGCTTAATTCCTGCTCGTCCTCGAGTAGGTAAATGATAAAAGAAATAATTTATGAAGTGTGAATGCTAGCAAGTGCACAAGTTTGATCAATGATAATTCCAATCACTTTTTCTAGCATCAATATAAACCATAAACAGTAGCTCATCTCATAAAACTTCTCATGATCAAGTAACAAGCTATTCACATGTTAAAGTATAGACCAGAAAGTTTCTTGAAAACTAACAAACCATATTCCTAGTCATCGAACAATTGCAATTCATCTTATTTTCAGGAAGGGTCTATGTAAGAGCTTTGATTTAGCAAACTCCACATACTCAACTATCATATAGTCTTCCATGATTATTGACACTCAAAGCATATTTTTAGAACAAATAGTATCCATAGAACACAGAGAAAGATAGGGGCTTAATGTTTCGCCTCCCAACTTATTTATCATATAGATAATTTTCAACAATAATAATTCATGATCAAATATATTTGTGTGGATATATATGTCTAGATCATTCCCCAACACATGACGCTTGCCAAGAGAAAAAGGCGAAATATAGGAAGTGGTGAAGATCACCATGACTCTTGCATAAAGGTAAGTACTAGAAAGTAAAAGATAGGCCCTTCGCAGAGGGAAGCATTGATTTGCAAAGGTGCCAGAGCTCGAGCTTTTAAAACAGAGATGAATAATAATTTTGAGCGGTATGCTTTCATTGTCAACATAACAGCCGAGAGATCTCGGTATCTTCCATGCTAGATACATTATAGGCGGTTCCCAAACAGAATGGTAAAGTTTTTACTCCCCCTCCACCAATCAATCACACTCCACGGCGAGCCGAATCCACGGGTACCGTCCATACAAACAACAATCTTGGTGGAGTTTTGTTTCATTATATTTTGATTTGATTTTTGAGCATGGAACTGGGCATCGCGAATACCAGCCACTTTCTCGTGAATGATAGTAAATCAACACATATCGTGAGAATAACCCACCTAGCATGGAAGATACTGACAGCCCCTAGTCACTATATGAGCGATTCGGGCATACAAAACAAAATATTATTTGAAGGTTTAGAGTTTGGCACATGCAAATTTACTTGGAACGGCGGGTAAATACCGAATATAGGTAGGTATGGTGGACTCATATGGAACAACTTTGGGTTTAAGGGTGTTTGGATGCACAAGTAGTATTTCTACTTGGTGCGGAAGTTTTGGCTAGTATGAGCTGGAAGCAAGCACCACATGTTGGAGGATCCATAACAATATAACTTCTATACAAATATACCCAAACATAACTCATTAAGTTGTCTTCCTTGTCCAATTTTAACTAATTTGCTCGAGTTTGAAAATAATTAATGAGCTCACAATCATAGAAGATGTCCAAGATAGTATATTTATATGTGGAATCTCTCTTCCTTCAATATTCTTTCATGAATTGTTCAAGTGACCAATGCAGTGTTTGCTAACTTTCAATAAATTTTACCACCTATACTTATTATGTGTGAAGTCATTACTCCCCATGGGATAAGTATATGAAGCATATTTAAATTTTAGATTTATGATATTCAATTCATTCAACCATTTACTCATAGGATATAAGTGAAGAACGAGAGTGAATGACAAACTACTCCAAAAAAGATATAAGTGAAGATTAATGCGTAGTCAACAATTAAATAACTATGTGAAGACTCTCTCATCTAAGAATTTCAGATCTTAAGCATTTTATTAAACAGCAAGCAAAAGAAAAATAGCACTCCAAGAATAGCACGCATCATGTGAACGAATAAAAATTTAGGCTCAACATAGGCTAACCGATAACTGTTGATGAAGAGAGGTGGGATGCGTAGCATCCCCAAGCTTAGATGCTTGAGACTTCTTGAAATATTTACTTGGGGTGTCTTGGGCATCCCCAAGCTTGAGCTTTTGTATCTCGTTCAATCCTCTCATATCACGGTTTCACCTATTCTCAAAAACTTCATCCACACAAAACTCGAAAAGAACTCGTGAGATCGGTTAGTACACATAATAATAAATCAACTCTTTATGTACTGCAAAGACAAGTTGCACAATAATTTTCAAACATTAGGTACTGTATACTATCATTTTCACAATTTATATCTACCAATATAGGCTATGGAAACTATAGGATAAGTAGATAACAAAACTATGACAGCAATCTGTCCAAACAGAACAGTCTGTAGCAATTTATGAAAACAGTGTACTTCTGTAACTCAAAAAATTATGAAAATTTAGGAAAAGCTAAATAATTTATATGACAACAATATGTAAACATTTCGGAAACTTTCCACGTTCCAGTAAAATATGAAAATTCAAACACTACAGCAAAAGTTTCTGTTTTTACACAGCACATATCAAACATGCAATTCAAGCATCCTAAAGGGCAATTCTTGGAACCTTTTACTGAAAAACAAGATTATAAATGAAACCTAACAGAGAACAAGAAAATAAAATGACGCTCCAAGCAAAACTCATATTATGTGACGAATAAAAATATAGCTCCAAGTAAGATATACCGATAGTGTTGAAGATGAAAGAGGGGATGCCTTCCGGGGCATCCCCAAGCTTAGACGCTTGAGTCTTCCTTGAATATTACCTTGGGGGTGCCTTGGGCATCCCCAAGCTTAGGTTCTTGTCACTCCTTGTTCTCCTCATATCGGCGTCTTACCCAAAACTTGAAAACTTCAATCACACAAAACTTAACGGAACTTCGTGAGATGGGTTAGTATAATAAAGATAGATCATTCACTTAGGTACTATCAAGAAAAGATTCATAATTGTTTCCATATGATACCTACTGTATTCTATCATTCCCATAATTTATACCGCTAAATATAAGCTATGGAAACACTAAAACAAGCAAACTATGCATGCAAAACAGAATCTGTCAAAAACAGAACAGTCTGTGAAGATCTGTAGTGTAACCATACTTCCCTATCTCTAAAAATTCAGAACAATTAGGACAACCTGAAAATTTGTATATCAAGACTGTGTAAAAATTTCAGATCATTATCACGCTCCAGTAAAAAATGAATATTCCTGTACTGGAGTCAAAAGTTTCTGTTTTGGTTCAGCATCAATTCTACTCATCTTGTGACTCATCCCAAAGGCTTTACTTGGCACTTTATTGAAATAAAAGGCACAAAACATGATTACTACAGTAGCTTAATCATGTGAACACACAAAAACATAAAGTAAAAGTGTTGGGTTGTCTCCCAACAAGCGCTTTTCTTTAATGCCTTTTAGCTAGGCATGATGATTTCAATGATGCTCATATAAGAATAGTAGTTGAAACATGCAAAAGAGCATCATGAATCTCATGGAAAGCACATTTAAGTCTAACCCACTTCCTATGCATAGGGATTTTGTGAGCAAACAATTTATGGGAGCAAGAATCAACTAGCATAGGAAGGCAAAACAAGCATAACTTCAAAACTTTGAACACATAGAGAGGAAACTTGATATTATTGCAATTCCTACAAGCATATTTTCCTCCCTCATAATAATTTTCAGTAGCATCATGAAGGAATTTCACAATATAACTATCACATAAAGCATTATCTTCATGATCCACAAGCATAGAAAATTTGTCACTCTCCACATAAGCAATTTTCTTCTCATCAATAGTAGTGGGAGCAAACTCAACAAAATAACTATCATGTGAAGCATAATCCAATTGAAAATTAAAATCATGATGACAAGTTTCATGGTTATCATTATTCTTTATAGCATACATGTCATCACAATAATCATCATAAATAGGGGGCATGCTTTCATCATAATAAATTTGCTCATCAAAACTTGGAGGACTAAACATATCATCTTCATCAAACATAGCATCCCCAAGCTTGTAGCTTTGCATATCATTAGCATCATGAATATTCAAGGAATTCATACTAACAATATTTCTATCATGCTCATCATTCAAGGAATTCTCATCAAGTATTTTCATAAATTCTTCCTCTACCAATTGAGCACAATTTTCCAAACTATCATTTTCACGAAAGACATTAAAAAGACGAACCAATTGATGCAACCTAAACTCCATTTTTTTGTAGTTTTCTTTTATAAAACCCAAATAGTGAAAAACAAGAAACTAAAAGATTTAATTGCAAGATCTAAAGATATACCTTCAAGCACTAACCTCCCCGGCAACGGCGCCAGAAAAGAGCTTGTTGTCTACTACGCAACCTTCTTCTTGTAGACTCGTGTTGGGCCTCCAAGCGCAAAGTTTTGTAGGACAGTAGCAAATTTCCCTCAAGTGGATGACCTAAGGTTTATCAATCCATGGGAGGCGTAGGATGAAGATGGTCTCTCTCACACAACCCTGCAACCAAATAACAAAAAGTCTCTTGTGTCCCCAACACACCCAATACAATGGTAAATTGTATACGTGCACTAGTTCGGCGAAGAGATGGTGATACAAGTGTAATATGGATAGTAGATATAGGTTTTTGTAATCTGAAAATATAAAAACAGCAAGGTAACTAATGATAAAAGTGAGCACAAACGGTATTGCAATGCTTAGAAACAAGGCCTAGGGTTCATACTTTCACTAGTGCAAGTTCTCTCAACAATACTGACATAGTTGAATCATATGTAAATCCCTCACGTGCGACAAAGAGTTCACTCCAAAGTCAAAAATAGCGGAGAACAAACGAAGAAATTATTGTAGGGTACGAAACCACCTCAAAGTTATCTTTTCCGATTAATCGTATGAGCTATCCCTATAAGTGTCACGAACAGCCCTAGAGTTCGTACTAAAATAACACCTTAAGATACACATCAACCAAAACCCTAATGTCACCTAGATACTCCAATGTCACCACAAGTACCCATGGGCTCGATTATACGATATGCATCACACAATTTCAGATTCATCATGTTCAATCCAACACAAAGAACTTCAAAGAGTGCCCCAAAGTTTCTACCGGAGAGTCAAGACGAAAACATGTGCCAACCCCAATGCATAGATTCCCAAGGTCACGGAACCCGCAAGTTGATCACCAAAACATACATCAAGTGGATCAATAGAACATCCCAGTGTCACCACGGATATCCCATCGCAAGACATACATCAAGTGTTCTCAAATCCTTAAAGACTCAATCCGATAAGTAAACTTCAAAGGGAAAACTCAATTCATCACAAGAAGATAGAGAGGGGAAAACTCCATATGATTCATCTATATCAATAAAGCTCGCGGTACATCAAGATCGTGCCATCTCAAGAACACGAGAGAGAGAGAGATCAAACACATAGCTACTGGTACATACCCTCAGCCCCGAGGGTGAACTACTCCCTCCTCGTCATGGAGACCGCCGGGATGATGAAGATGGCCTCCGGTGATGGTTTCCCCCTCCGGCAGGGTACCGGAACGGGCTCCCGACTGGTTTTTCGTGGCTACAGAGGCTTGCGGCGGCGGAACTCCCGATCTAGGTTTCTTTCTGGGGGTTACGGGATTTATAGGAATACTTGGCGTTGGAATCAAGTCAGGGGGACTCTTGAGGGGCCCACAAGCCAGGGGGGCGCCCCATAGGCTTGTGGCTGCCTCGGGACTCCTCTCCGGTATCTTTTTGCTCCAGTATTTTTTATATTTTCCAAAAATATTCTCCGTAAATTTTCAGCCCATTCCGAGAACTTTTATTTCTGCACAAAAAACGACACCATGGTAGTTCTGCTGAAAATAGCGTCAGTCCGGGTTAGTTCTAATAAAATCACACCAAAATCACACTACTACAAAAACGGCTATAGCTAATATGGACATTAATGGCGCACCATGTATGTGGTGCACCACTACTATATAGCAGTGGCGCACCAGATATGGGTGCGCCATTAATGGCCATATTACTAATGGCGCACCTGGTGTGTGGTGCGCCATTACTAGTTTTGTCCTGGCCCCACACCCCTCCCCAGACTTAACAGTGGCGCACCAGGGGAAAGTGCGCCATTACTAGTTTTAACTAGTAATGGCGCACCAGTAAGAGGTGTGCCATTACTATCTATACGTATGGCGCACCCCCTACCAGTGCGCCATTGCTATCACCCGGCTCGGCACCACCACTATACTCTCTCCCCTCGCTGCATCCCCACCCAGCGAGACCTCTCCCCCAAGCAAACCCAAATCAGCCGCCGTCCCCTCTTCTCCTCGCCCCCTCCTCCGCCGCCGGTGCCGCTTCCTCTCCAGATCCCGACCATGGTGAGCTCCCCCTCCCTCCCGCCTCCGGCATCTCCCTCTCCCCCCACCCGGCCCCTTTGCTTCCCCGGGTTTCATCCCCACCGGTCTAGGGTTTCCGATCTGATCTGCTTGTTGCTGTCCGTGTGACGGCGGTGATTCGTGGTGATGCAGGAGGGCAGCAGCAGCAGCCTCGACGCGGCGATCGAGTCGCTCCTGAACGCGGAGAAGCAGTGCCGCCTCGCGGGAGATGTGGCCGGCACCCGGAAGGCCGCCGTCGACATCGTCGAGCTCTGCTTCAAGGACGGCGCCTGGAAGACGCTCAACGACCAGATCGTCGTCCTCTCCAAGCGGAGGGGCCAGCTCAAGCAGGTACGGCTCGCTCGCCACGCCTCCTCCCTTCTCTGCTTCGTGCTCTCTTGTGGCGAACTTGGGCCTGGTGCAGCTGCGATTTAGGTACTTGACCCTAGATTTATGTGTTGGAAACATGTTCAGAGAAGCTGCTTAGAGAGTTGGCTGGATTAACTTGTGAGATTTACTTTTTAGGTTGTAAGAATTGGCTGTTCGGAGAAGCTAGATTATTTGTTTATTGGAGAAACTGGGATTTATGTAGTAGAAATATGTTAGTGGGGCTGTGCGTCAAGGAAGTAGGTCTCAAATATGTTCTGTTCAGCTTGATGCCTTTATGTAATGCGATGTTTGCCGCATCTGTAAAGGGTCGCGAGGAAGACATGCCATATTGCCTCGTAACACCACTCTCTTATAGTGTTCATTATTGTTGTAAAGCTTCATGTCTTAATGGGACTACAGAGTTACTAACTGTTTTATGTGGTAGAAATATGTTCAGAGAAGCTTCTCAGAGAATTGACTGGATTAGCATGTTCGATTTATTCTTTATGACGTAAGAATTGGCTGTTCGGAGATGCTAGACTGTTTGTGTATGGGGAGAAACCGGAACTTATGTAGTAGAAATTTGTTAGTGTGCTATGTCTGAAGGAAGTAGGTCTCAAATACATTCTGTTTAGCTTGATGACTTTATGCAATGGGATGTTTGCCGCCCATAAGGGGTCATGAGGAAGACATGCCAGCCATATTACCTAGTAGTAACATTACTCCCATGCAGTGTTCATTATTGTTGTAAAGCTTCATGTCTTGATGGGACTCGAGAGTTGCTAACTGATTTCTTCTGTTTCTAATGGACTGCTTCAGTGTCAACTGTTATATTTTCTTTGTTTTTCTGTAGCACACGTATGCAATCGATCAACAGTTAAGAGAGCAAGATTAGTCATGCACCCTAATTTTTCTTTTCTACTCCGAGCGCATAATATTGTTTTTATACTGCATAGTTGCAGACATTGTTAAACGACATTGATGTTAGTGTTTACTTGCAGGACCTGTTTGTACTTATAGCTGTTTTTATGCCCATGTCTGCAATATTTTTTTGTTTGAAGTCACCTGCAAACACTCTAATGACAACTGCGGGTTCAGTAATTATATCATTTCACTGCCTTGTCCTGATACTTGCACAAAATTACTTCTGGGCTTCTGGCCAGTATTTTATCACAAATCATTAAATCTGAATCTGAAGTGATTGCATGGTTTGATTCACTAAATAACTATTTTCCTACAGCTCTCTCTCTCTCTCTCTCTCTCTCTCTGACAGTAAGACCTTTTGCTAGACCCTGTATGTTCTGCTTAATGTTCATCTTTCATCTTATTTGCTTATGGATTGGACCATATGCCATTACCAGTTAAGCACTCATGGCTATGTCTGCAATTGCTGTTACTTCTTGCTTTTGGTTTTGAGTTATGCACATATCTCACCTTCATGTTCTTTATTATATGCAGGCTATTACTGTTGTGGTGCAGAAAGCAATGGAGTACATTGACGTGACACCAGACGTGGAGACACGTATTGAGCTTATCAAAACATTGAGCAGTGTCGCTGCTGGAAAAGTGAGAAGAATGGCTACTTTTTATTGTTTACTTCTGTAATACTTCTTGGCTCTCAGAATCTCATTCTTGAGTATGCACCGTAGATATATGTGGAGATAGAGAGAGCTAGATTGATCAAAAGACTTGCAAAAATCAAAGAAGAGCAGGGGAAGATCGATGAGGCTGCTGAAATCATGCAGGAAGTTGCTGTAAGTTTGCACGTGCACTAGAATTCTGGATAAACTGTTCATCCACTATAATCATGATGTGTTCATTTTGCTGTTGCTCTTGATCCTCAGGTTGAAACATTTGGCTCAATGGCGAAGATAGAGAAACTTGCATTCATTCTGGAGCAGGTATGTTGCCAGTTGGCAATGATAGAACTTTGAAGGGTCACAGAGAAGATTGCATTCATAAAAAACCTTTCTATATCATGGCTGCAGGAAAAATGTTCAGTGGGGATTGACTTTATAGTTATATAGGATTATTACAACTATAGTGTACTTCATGATAATCACATGCTAACGATGTACCGTATGCTTCCTTCATTTGTTTTGTGCAGGGAGGGAGCTTATACTTGCTTTAATCAAACCGTTGGAGATGAAGAATTCAGTTATGGTTCTAGAATAGATCACATTCTCATTTCAAAACGCACACACTGTCGAGATGAGGACCCTACGGCACAGCGAGCCGCACTGGACGGTGGCGCAATGCATGAGGTACAGAACTTAAACTCCTTCATCGTCACATCACTCACAACGTTTATGTCACTGAATAGTTAATTTCTTAGGAATAGAGCATGTCTCCTTGGGCTAAACTGTAACAAAGTTCAGAATATTAAAGTTTAGATTATTAACCTTAACTTTCATTTATCAAAGGTCTGCACACTTTGTTTTGGATCCACACACCTAGGCTCGTCTAATGTGATCGGATCTGGCCAGATTCCTTTTGATGCATCACCTGTTACTCTTTTCGGTGAATTATGTTAGTAGTAATCTTGATTAGCAATGTTCATTCTCACATATTTCTATCATTCTTTGCAGGGATAAAGTAAAGAAAAAAAAGAAAAGATTACTAGAAGATTAGTTTTAGAATTTTCTTTTATTTCCTTGTAATTTTTCTTTTATTGGATACTTGTAAAGACATTGTAATATTCTTACTATAATAAAAATTATGATTCTATTTCATTTTTTGTTTTTAAATTATTTTTCCTTATAGGTTGTTTTCTGTAAATTTGGATTTTTTTTTGTTTTCCAAATACATTACTAGTGGCGCATTTCAGCCCTTATTAGTGGCGCACCTTCCTTTATTACTAGTGGCGCACCTATAAGGCTATTAGTGGCGCACCTAGAGGGAATACCAGTGGAGCACCTAAGGGTTAGTAGTGGCGCACCAGAGGTGTGCCATTACTATCTGGATTACTAATGGCGCACCAGAGGTGCGCCATTACTATCTGTTACTAGTGGCGTGTTAATAGTGGCGCACCTATAGTGCGCCATTACTAACGAAAACAGGTGCGCCACTAATAGGGCTTTTTCTAGTAGTGTCATATAAAATTATTGTAAACATGGCATGAATACTTCATAAATTATAGATACGTTGGAGACGTATCACTTCGCGATCTACAAGGGTATGTAGATCCACTCTCCCTCTCGTAGATGCTCATCATCATGGATAGATCTTGCGTGTGCATAGGAAATTTTTTGTTTCCCATGCAACGTTCCCCAACAATATGATAATATTCGAGATGTATTAGTTAATATTTGATGATGCATTAACTGGATTATTCGAGATGATGTATTTGTGATATTATATTCGAGTTCATTATAAATGTATTAGTGATATTATATGGGTATAATGCGTGTGTGACTTTCGGTCTGTCGTTGCTCCTTGTGTGACTTTCATGTGTGTTCTTGATGGAGGAATCCCGACTGTTGTCGTGGGGTGCGCTTCCTCCTCTTCTCTTCTTGCGATATATACCTCGGTGTAATGCGCAAGGAGACGAGAGGAGGTGCGCCCATCACCGACGGTCGAACTATTAGTGTGAGAGAGTGTCCACCAACATATATACACCACCATATCAGTTTGAGAGAGTGCGCACCAACACACCATAAGATATGAGAGTTATTTAAGGAAAGCCTCGACGGACCTAAGGTCAACCGATATTGAATTAGGTCTATTTGGACATGTGTGTATGTTATTGCAGGGAACCCCTCCTAGTGCCTATGTTTTGTCGGAATGTTGATTTATTTCCGTTCCGGCAAATTTTAGGCGCTCAATATGTCTTCCATTAGCAATGGTCATGCCGTAATTTTTGAATCATGAACACAGGAAATGTCGTCGTCTGATGACGACGATAGGATCCAAGCGTGTGAACTCTGCGGCGAAGATAAGGGTCTTTGCGACCAGCCTGGGCTGCGAGACAACAGGTTCTTCACCATCAAGCTTAATGAGACCTTCGATGTTTCTACGGTACGCAATGATGACAAGTGTTTTTTTGTAATTAAGCATGACTTCTTTTTCTTTGCTTCAACGTATAATTTCTGTTTTATACAATTCGACTAGTTCATCCCTTGTCATGCAAGACGGTATTTCTTGGAGAGGCTCGGTTTCGAAGAGCACGAGAGTTTCGAGACGAGGAGAGCCAACCTAAGGACTAAACATGGTCACACATTTCTGGTCAAAGTAATGAATGCAGTTAATAACACAGAATTAGGGTGCTCAAATTGGGAAGCTCTTTGCAAGGCATATGGATTTCAGGAGGATATGGAAATAACCTTCGATCTTCGTCCTGAAGATCATATTGAAGGTAACATCGACATTTGGGTGGATGTCGATATGCTTCCTGTTTTACCTCCATGTGAGTTTATCAACCATGCATATTTGTCAAGTAATTTGCATTCTATATTTAAAAATAGTTGGTGTTCATCCATACTAAATTTGTTAATTTATAATTTACAGCTTATTTCGTTTCTTCGAGTGAAACACAGAAAATAATTGACACGACACACTACACTTATGGATCACATCTAACTTGGGAGGAGAAGGATGATCTTATCAACTTTGTTATTGGTGTCCTAGTTGGTAGGGAGATCTTCCCGTATAATTTGGGAACTGGCCGAAATTATACATTGTACAGGACACTAGTGCATAGGTTGAGGGCGGATGACATTCGCCGAAATATCTTGGTAAGAGTTGCTAATTAAGTACACTACTATTGCATAAATGGTATTGATTACATTGCTAACTAGGCTACTATTATGTTCTTCAACAGAAACTGCCAAATGAAGTTGTGCCTCCGTTGATGCAAGCCGAAGGTAATATGACAATTAAAAGCCCTATGAGGCCCGAGTTCTCTTTTGCATACTCGACTGAGCGCAAACCACCAAGACGGCTCCAAATTGAAGCATGGGGACAAATAAAGAAGGATCGCAAGCCACAAGTTGGAGACCGTTGGATCTCTTTGCTTCATCACGGAGACATAGGTGTTATTCTGTTTTATGTCATTTTACCTAGGAGGGAGGACTAGGTCCTATGAGAGAGAAGTTTTTCTGGTTTATTTTAACTTGCATGATCGATTAGGATGATTACTATTATGATGTTTTTCTGTTTTATGAGATTTTAACTTGGTATGATTAAGATGATGATGAGTTGTTAGATGAGTAGGATGATGATGAGTTATATGACATATATTTGATTAAGGTGGATGGATGCAAGTGATCATGTTGAATTAGAGGAAAATATGATGTTGCGGTCGCAACATCATATTTTCCTCTAATTCAACATGATCACTTGCATCCATCCACTTTAATCTAAATGTAGTTGCTGGCACAATAATTATTATCATGTTATTAAATGTAGTTGCTGGCACAATATTAACACGGCCCTTTCCAAACAAAAAAACCCAGCGCCTTATTGTCCCGGCTAAAGGTCCTCGTGCCTCGACGCCGCAGTGCGGCCACGTGAAGCACCTTTGGTCCCGGTTCGTAAGCCAACCGGGATTAAAAGTTATCGGCATTAGTCCCGATCGTGTTGTCCCGGTTGTAGAACCGGGACTAAAGGCCCTCTGAAACCGGGACTGTTGCCCTGTTTTACGTCGCCGGCGCTTCGATCAGCGGTGGCTAGCAAAGAAGAGACGAGAGCGGCGCTCATGGCCGGCGTCGCTTCTTCAATCAGCCTTTGCTTGGCAGCCATGAACAGCAAGCTAGCTAGCTAATTGGTCGAAGATATATCCACCGACAAGCAGATTCAACAGAGCGCGGAAATGCAATCCTGGTGCTGTGGTTCCAGTTAACCATGTGGGAAGTGCATCGATTGTGTCGGAAGCCGACGGAATCATGTTATCACTGATCAGGTGTAATTTTTACAATATTCAGGTTCAATTCATTCTTCGACTGTGTCACTTGTTGTACATATTTGCACTCTGTCCATACCCGCGGATTTCACGATCCAGGGTTCAAGGGCCTTCCAAAGCACACTAATTGGTTAAGAGTCTTCAGAGTCTCTCTTAATATAAACAGCTTTTCCCACTTCTAAGCGTACTCAGTGATGTTTCGGCCAGACTTTGTGGATCGAAAGGAGGGCCATGTTAGGTACGGTACCATTTGAAGTAACCTTTTAGATGCAAGAGCATCTACAGCCGGAACCTCATACCCTCCTAAAACGTTCGGTCAGGCCGTCCGGTCACTGCTCGGTCATAAAAAATCGAGAGAATTTCTTATTTGGCCCTTTTTTAAAATTTGCTTTCCTTTTTAGCCCTAAAAACTTTTTTCTTGTGTTTTTGACACTCAAACTTCATTTTGTGCCCTATGTGACACTTCTGTCGGTTTTGGCTAGTAAAGATGTTAAGTCTGACCTAAAAAGACAATTTTACCCCTGGTGTTGTATGTAACCAGATTATGACCGGATTATTTACGTGCAAACGCAGATGTAATGTGATATATTTTGTCATGCTTAAATAAAAAATAGTACTATATGATGAATCCTTTTTTGGGGAGGGGATAAATAATAATATAATCAGTGGAACAATATGACGTGCGTGTTATTGGCTAGTGCCAAGCTAGCTTTCTACGTGTGCTCCTGAATCAATCAAGGGGCCTGCCTGCCTGCTTAGGAAGTTAGCCTTGTATGTCTACGTATGTGCAGTCTTCATACGGCCAGAAAGTACTCGGCTAGCGCCCGAGCCGTGGTGAGGAGGAAAAGTGGCAGGAGTGCAGATTCCCTTTCAAATATATTTTTTGTCGTTCACACCCCTTCTTTTTCTCATTTTTCTTGACATACTACCATCAGGGACAAAATAGTCTTTGTACATGCCAGCTAACACCATTGGATGAAAATATGGATGAAAGTGTCACATAGGGAACAAAATGAAGTTTGAGTGTCAAAAAAGGAAGAAAAGAGTTTTTTGGGTCAAAAAAGGAAGCAAATTTTAACAAAGGGCCAAATAAGAAATTCTCTCTAAAAAATCGACCCAGGGCCTCTCAAACCGGCCTCAAACGCCCGGGCTGATAGGCATCCCTCATTTCCAGCCCAAATATGGGGCAGGTATAAGGGAGCCCGGGCGCGTCCGGGCAGGCCCGCCTGGCCCGCATCGATCCCATATATATCCGTCCCCATCCGCTCGCCGGACCAAACCCTAGCCACTTCACTCCCCCCTCCACTCCCATCTGCCACCCTTGCTCACCTCCGGCGATCTCCGGCCGTCTCCGGTACGGAGGGCAGCTGATCTGACTCAAACCTGTCCGGATCCGTTGACTGGGGGGTCGTCCCCTGCAGATTGGAGGAGGCAATGGCGGTTCGCATTGCACTCCGCCGCTCCCGCGAGGACAGTGCCCGACCGACGGCAGGCTCTGTCCGCCACGACTCCATAGCGTCTGCTCAACGGGCGCTCGGTTCCTCCGGGGGATCGTCAAGGTCCCAACGGGCGGATCCGAAGGCCTTCGAGTCCCACCGGGAACGGGCTGCCCGCCATGGGAAGGAGCGGATAAGGATCGCCGAGGCCTTTCTCGCGGAGGAAATGGCGGAGGCGGAGGCGGCTGATGCGGTGATGTCTACTATGCAACTTTATTCTTGTAGACTCTTGTTGGGTCTCCAAGCACAGAGTTTTGTAAGACAGTAGCAATTTTCCCTCTAGTGGATGAGCTAAGGTTTATCAATCCGTGGGATGTGTAGGATGAAGATGGTCTCTCTCAAACAACCCTACAATCAAATACAAGAAATCTCTTGTGTCGCCAACACACCCAATACAATGGCAAATTGTATAGGTGCACTAGTTCGGCGAAGAGATGGTGATACAAGTGCAATATGGATGATAGATATAGGTTTTTGTAATCTAAAAATATAAAAACAGCAAGGTAGCAAGTAACAAAAGTGAGCATAAACGGTATTGCAATGCTTGAAAACAAGGCCTAGAGTCCGTACATTCGCTAGTGCAATCTCTCAACAATACTAATATAATTGGATCACATAACCATTCCTCAACGTGCAACGAAGAATCACTCCAAAGTTCTTATCTAGCGGAGAACATAAGAAGAAATTGTTTGTAGGGTACAAAACCACCTTAAAGTTATCCTTTCCGATCGATCTATCCAAGAGTTCGTACTAAAATAACACCAAGTTATCATTTCCGATCAATCTATCTAAGAGTTCGTACTAAAATAACATCATATGATACGCATCAACCAACTCTAATGTCACATAGATACTCCAATGTCATCACAAGTATCCATGAGTTAATTATACGATACACACCAAACAATTTCAGATTCATAATACTCAATCCAACACAAAGAACCTCAAAGAGTGCCCCGAGATTTCTACCGGAGAAAGTAGGACGAAAACGTGCATCAACCCCTATGCATAGATTACCCCAATGTCACCTCGGGAATCCGCGAGTTGAGTGCCAAGACATAGATCAAGTGCTGTCAAATCCATAAAAGTTTTTAATCCGGTAATAACGAAATTTCAAAGGGAAAACTCAATTCATCACAACAAGATAGAGAGGGGAAAATACCATATGATCCAACTATATTTAAAAAGCCCGCGATACACAAGATCGTGACATCCCAAGAACACGAGAGAGAGAGAGAGAGAGAGAGAGAGAGAGAGAGAGAGATATTGAACACATAGCTACTGGTACAAACCGTCAGCCCCGAGGGTGGACTACTCCCTCCTCATCATGGCCTCTGCCGGGATGATGAAGATGGCCATCGGAGATGATCTACCCTCTCCGGCAAGATACTGGAACGCCTCCAGATTGGTTTTTCGTCGATACAGAGAGTTGCGGCGAAGGAACTTCTCATCTAGGGTTATTTCTGGGGGTTTCTGAATATATAGGATTTTTGGGCGTCGGTTTCACGCGAAGATGACCCACGAGTGGACCACAAGACACCAGGGGCGCGCCCTGGTGGGTTGTGCCCACCTCGTGGCTCTTCTGGCCCTCCAACGAAGCTTCCAGTGCTCTTTTGTTCCAAAAAAATCGTCAAAAAGTTTCGTTGCATTTGGAGAACTTTGATTTCTGCACAAAAAACAACATCACGGTAGTTCTGCTGAAAACATCGTCAGTCCGGGTTAGTTCTAAATAAATCATGTAAAGTGCATCAAAATCATATAAAAGTATTGTAAACATAGGTGAATGTGGCATGAATACTTCATAAATTATCGATACATTGGAGACGTATCATCATCCCCAAGCTTAATTCCTACTCGTCCTCGAGTCACTACTAGGAGAAAGCCTACTAGTAGCGCTTGAAAAACCTATAGCAGTAGCGCTGGATCCAGCGCTACTGCTAACTCGCTACAGCTAAGTTGTAGCAGTAGCGCTGGTTGGTGCAGCGCTACTGCTAAGTATGGTTAGCAGTAGCGCTGCGCTGACCAGCGCTATTGCTAACTATCTGTAGCGCTGCAGAAAGGCAAGCGCTGCTGCTAGATGCCTTCCAGCGCTGCTGCTAGTATTCCTGCTTTCACAGATTCATACCCCCTCTACGTATTTGTGATGTATTTATATAGGCTCTATACAGTAGTTTCATCAGATCACAATAAACATACACTATTCTCATCATATCATACACATATAGGGGTATCGTTGGCCTATGAATACATGTCTGCGACGTCAAACATCCGAAAGGCAACTGAAACGGAAGACTATATAGACATGCTGGTGAATAGGGTATGACGCGTAATTACCGTGAGGGCGTCAAGCTCAGCCATAGACGAACGCCCGCCGAGCATGCCAGAGACGGAGGTCGGGCTGCTATGAACAGGAGCGGGACCTTTTGCGGTTGCTTGAGCAGGTGCTGGTGGTGTGATGTTCACCGAATTGCTCCCGACGTAGCTGGGAAGGGGAAAGTCCTCTGGCCCTTTCTCTGGATTGCACTTCGACCAATCGATAATTGCCGGAATCAAGCTGGTAATAATTGCAGATTGGAAGTCATTGACCCTTGCATTGACTACCCCGAGCAACTCTTCTTTGGTCTCAGCTTTGGTCTTATTGACCGCAATCGCGACCTTCTCGTCGATGGTCTGCTGGTTGAGGGCCCGTCTCTTCCTTCTTTCCTTTGGCTCCTCGCGGTAGCACGTCTTCCACGAGGCGCCATCTCCGACGCCGTGCACACGTCCATAGGACGGCAGTTGGTCCTGCGGGACCTTTTTCAGTATGTTCAGGGCCCGGTTGAAATGGGTGTCCCACTTGGGCCTCGCCGACGACTGAGACGACTCGTCGCTTTCGGCTGCCTTTTGGTGCTGCTCTTTCTGCAAAAGGAACGTGGATGGTTTACTAATAATGTGACAAAATTGTAGTCGAATTGATTGGAAGCTAATATGATAATGTGGTAATATAACAATTACCAGAAGTCTCATGAACTCCCTCGTGTTCGGGTCCGTGTAAAAGATCTTCTTGATGCGGACCCACTTGTACCGGGCCCTGATCCAGTCACGCTCCAGCGGGTCGGTGAACTCCGCCAATGGGTCTGGGATTCCATGACTTTCACGTTCGGCGTCCTCCTTGGCCCATACGTGCCTCTTCCCCTCGTAATCACGGCTTCCGAGGCGGTGGGGAGGCGTGTTCCTGGCCTGGAGCGCCTTCATTTTCTCTGACTTTTTCTTGGTTTCATCTTTAGCGCAAGTCTCCTTGAATTTTTAAAAGTCCTCTTCCGTAAGTGTCGGATTGTCAGCATGAATCTTGGACCACGGTTCATTCTTATCAATCGCTTTTTTCACCCGAACTTTCCAGGCGGACAAGTCGTTGGTGAACGTCACCATCGCCTTGCTGTTTATCTTTGTCATGGCGTCGTCGTCCCACGGTTCTTTGCTTTCTGTGCGGCCGGGGAACAGGAACCTATTGTGCAACTTCTTTAGGAGCATGTGCTCCATATGTGGTATCTTCTTCAACTTCTCGTCGTTGATGTTGGCGGTTTCCCTGAGGATGCATCCTAGTTGATTGCCCCAGCATGAGCACGCTTCATCCGGCGCCGTTGGCTCTAATTTCTTGGGGTGCATCTCCGTGACCACAATTTGTCCGATGCCGAGCTCGTTTGGTCTTCGTGACCTCTTCTGCTTCGGTGCTTTGCCGGTCTCGGGGGTGGTGTCGGTGCCGGTGCCAGTGCTGGTGCCGGTGTCGGCGTCGGTGTCGGGGTTGGTGCCACTGCCGCCACCATGCACCCTCATCTGGTGTTCGTCCAGGTAATCGAAATAGTGATTTGCTGCCTCGATGGGGTCTTCTTCGAGGCGAGCAGAACCCTCGGCTTCGGCGTGGCTAGACATGTTTCCTATTCAACAATTGTAAATAAAAGATACAATGAAGAGAAAAAAGGGGCCTATATTTGGTCGGAATGTTGATTCATTACACCCGGCAAATCCCGGGCACTCCATATGTCCTAGTTTCTAGCACGAGTCATGCCGAAAATCACGGAAATTTTCGGCATGACCTTTGCTAAAAAGTGGACATATGGAGTGCCCGAAATTTGCCGGAACAGAAATGAATCAACATTCCGGCAAAACATAGGCCACTCGGATATTCTTCGACATTCAGCCAACATTGCAAAATCATATAATATCATGCGCAGATTCAGATAAAATGCGTCTATAATACACCCGGTTCAGAAAAACATTAAAACATTTTATAACAGCGAACGAAGGGAGTAACAAGTAACTTGGTTTGAAGAAACGTTTCTTCAGACTTCGGGTTACAGGTGGCACTACACTGGCTCTGGGCTCCTAAATTTCCATACTGAGAACAAACTGGATCTCAACAATTCTAAATGAACTAGTGTTTTTTTTTCAAGGAAAGGAGCACATGCCCCAATTTCATTTTCATGAATGAAATTGATAGCACAACATTCTTACTCAGCTGTGCACTCTCTGAATCACACATCTGCACTGACCATCTCTAATTGCCGCCTTGAGCAGGGGCCCGGCGGCGCCGCCATTCTGGCAGCCGGCGCTACAGGCAAGCAAAGGGGATCTGTCTACGGCTCTGCCCCTGTTTTCCCCACCTGATGTAGCTCTCTATCCCCTTCCCCCGGCCTAGGAAACCCTAGCTAGCGGTCGGCGGCGGCGGTGTGCATCTCGGGCTAATGAATGTAGAGAAGAAGGACGGGGAATCGCCGGAGGGAGCTCACCTTGGTTGAGCGAAGGTTGAGGCTGCAGGCGGCAGCGAGGTCGAGGGCGGGCCCGCGCGGCGACGGTGAGGTCGATGGAGGGCTCGGGCGACGGCCGGCAGCGAGGTCGACGGCGGGCAGGGGCGACGGCGGGCAGGGGCGACTGCCGGTGGCGACAGAGTGGGGGGGGAGGTGGAGATCGAGGGGGGGGTTCGGACTTGGCCAAAATCTTGAGTCCGCGCGGCGGGGTTAACTAAAAATAGTAGTAGCGCTGGATTAGGACCAGCGCTATAGCGCTGGTCCTAATCCAGCGCTACTGCTAATTCTTATTATTTTCTGTTTATTATTTTCCTTTTATAGTTTTTAGTTTTCTTTTCTTTTTATTATTTTCCTTTCCTTTTCTGTTTACTTTTATTTTTCTTTTGTATTGCTTTCTCCCTTTTGTTTTTGTTTTTTGTTTTTCTCCCGACGGCCTCGCACGCAATCGACGAGAACGTCTCCCTCCCACACTGCGCGAATATCACCGGAACCATGTGGTGGTAATTGAAGGGGATACGATGTATACATCATTTGACCGATAACGGTTACTTAAGTGCGTACACAAAATAGATACATATATATAAATGATGGTTTCTCAGCTGCGTCGACGACGTTTCACATTGAGCTTCTTCCCTTTCTTGTTCGTTGCCGAATAATTGAGCCCCTCCTTGTGACTTTTCCGGAACCATGGAGTACGATCTTTCTTACGTAATGTAGTATTGATTCTTCTTTTCACGTATGCTTCATCGTCATCATCATCTTCCCTCATCGGGTTGCCGTATTGGTCGTAGTCTCCTCATTGGCGACTCCATCCATTCCGACGATGCTCCTTTTGCCTCTCCTCACGACAACACGGCTGGGATTGGTCGGGTCGGTTATGAAGAAGCATTGTGTCACGTGCTTAGCGTGTACCCATGTCTCAGTTTTGGCAATGACGTTAACGTTCACGGTTGCGCTCTTCGCGTCGGGTATAGACATGGTAGTGAAATACTTGTTTTCTCTTACGATGTCCTTAGCCCATCTGACACGGAACATCGTCGCATCGTGCATTCCAGCATAGTCAAGCTCCCAGATCTCTTTGACCCTTCCGTAGAATCTTTCAGTTGTGCCGTTGGCGTCAGTCACGCATTCAATCATCACCCCGGAGTTCTGGTAATCACTGTCCATATCTTTGGCCTCCGTGTAGAACGTGTACCCGTTGATATCGTATGACTGATAGGTCGCGAGTTTGGGCGCGGGGCCATGTGCTAAGGCGTGTATGAGCAATCCGTCCGAACTGCCCTCTTCCGGGGGATGTGCGCTGATAGGTCGCGAGTTTGGGCGCGGGGCCATGTGCTAAAGCGCTACTACTAAAATCTTAGTAGTAGCGCTGTATTCTGGACAGCGCTGCTACTACCAAGAGTGTCGGTGGGCTCGTCGGGTCCCACTTAGCAGTAGCGCTCTTTTTGTTTCCAGCGCTACTGCTAAGTCTTTACTTGTAGCGCTGCCGAAATCCAGCGCTACTGGTAATTACCAGCAGCGCATGTTACTTTCCAGCGCTACTGATAGTGTCCTGCCTATAAGGTTTCTCCTAGTAGTGAGTAGGTAAATGATAAAAGAAATAATTTATGAAGTGTGAATGCTAGCATAGTGCATAAGTTTGATCAATGATAATTTCAACCACTTTTCCTAGCATCATAACAGCAACTCTTTCTCATAAAACTCATCATGATAAAGTAGCAACCAATTCACATGTTATGGTTCAAACAATGAATTCTCTTGAAACTTAACAACCTATGTTCTTAGTCAGCAAACAATTGCAATTCAACTTATTCTCAACAAAGTCTAAGTAAGAGCTCCACATACTCAATCATCATATAGTCTTCTATGATTGCTAGTACTCAAAGCATATTTTTAGAACAAATGGCATCCATCGAACAAAGAGAAAGATAAGGGCTTAATGTTTCACCTCCCAACTCATTTATCATAGAGATGATTGTCAACAATAATAAGTCATGATCAAATATATTTGACTGGCCATATGTGCCTAGATCTTTCCCCACCACATGATGCTTGCCAATTAGAGAATAATTGACGTTGAAATGAGAATGCATACTATTGACTCTTGCATAAAAGTAAATAGTGAAAGGTAAAAGATAGGCCCTTCGCAGAGGGAAGCAGATGTTGTCATGCGCTTTTTGGTTTTGTATGCATAATCCCTTAATGCAAAAGAATGTCACGTTATACTGCCCCTTATGATAGCAACCTTTATTATGCAGTCCGCCGCTTTTATTACTTTGCCATCACAAGTTCGTACAACGCTCAATTTTCTCTTACACTAAATGATCAAACACATTTAGAAGCAATTTTTATTGCCTTTTTGCACCGATGACAACTTACTTGAAGGATCTTATTCTATCCATAGGTAGGTATGATGGACACTCATGGCAAGAAACTGGGTTTAAGGGTTTTTGGATGCACAGGTAGTATCTCTACTTAGTACAAATTTTTGGCTAGCAAAAGATCCTAAGCAAACACCACATATTAGAGGATCCATAACAATATAACTTCTATGCAAATATACACAACCATAACTCATTACGTTGTCTTCCTTGTCCAACTTCAACTAATTTGCTCAAGTTTGAAAATAATTAATGGGTATTCACAATCATAGAAGATGTCCAAGATAATATATTTGTATGTGAAAATTCTCTTCCTTATACTAATCATTTACGAATTGCTTGTATGACCAATATTGTGATTGTCAAGCTTCAAAAGATTTCACTTTATAAACCCAATGTGAAGCTACTACAAGGCATGATATGAACATATAATTTCAACTTCATGGTATTCAATTCATTCAACAATTTACTCATAGGATATAAGCGAAGCACAAGAGTAAATGACAAGCTACTCCAAAAAGATATAAGTGAAGATCAAGCGAGTAGTTAAGTAAATGGGTAGCCATTTGAGAACTCTCTCTCATCTAAAAACTTTCAGATCTAAGTATTTTATTAAAACGGCATGCAAAACAAAATAAAATGACATTCCAAGAATAGCACACGTCATGTGAAGAAGCAAAAAACTTAGGCTCAACCGCTACTAACCGATAATTGTTGATGAAGAAAGGTGGGATGCCTACCGGGGCATCCCCAAGCTTAGATGCTTAAGACTTCTTGAAATATTATCTTGGGATGCCTTGGGCATCCCCAAGCTTGAGATTTTGTGTCTCCTTAATTCCTTTTATATCACGGTTTCCCTAAATCTTAAAAACTTCATCCACAAAAACTTGAAAAGAACTCGTGAGATAGGTTAGTACAGATAAGAATAAGTCCACACTTCTTGTACTGCCAAGACAAGTTGCACAATAATTTCCAAACATCATCTACTATTTACTATCGTTTCCACAATTTATATCTACCAATATAGGCTATGGAAACTATAGGATAAGTAGATAACAAAACTATGACAGCAATCTGTCCAAACAGAACAGTTTGTAGCAATTTATGAAAACAGTGTACTTCTGTAAATCAAAAAATTATGAAAATTTCGGATGTGATAAATAATTTATATGAGAACACTGTGTAAAAATTTAAGAAACTTTCCACGTTTGAGTAAAATATGAAAATTCAAACACTACAGCAAAAGTTTCTGTTTTTACACAGCACACATCAAACATGCAATTCAAGCATCCTAAAGGCAACTCTTGGAACTTTTGATTGAAAAACAAGATTATAAATAACAGAAATCAAATACTACAAAATAAAATGACTCTCCAAGCAAAACATATATTATGTGACGAATAAATATATAGCTCCAAGTAAGATATACCGATAGTGTTGAAGACGAAAGAGGGGATGCCTTCTGGGGCATCCCCGAGCTTAGACGCTTGAGTCTTCCTTGGATATTACCTTGGGGGTGTCTTGGGCATCCCCAAGATTATGTTCTTGTCATTCCTTATTCTCCTCATATCGGTGTCTCACCCAAAACTTGAAAACTTCAATCACACAAAACTTAACGGAACTTCGTGAGATGGGTTAGTATAATAAATAAAGATCATTCACTTAGGTACAGTAAATACAAGATTAATAATTGTTATCACATAATACCTACTGTATTCTACCATTCACATAATTTATATCACTGAATATAAGCTATGGGAAAGCCAAAACAAGCAAACTATGCATGCAAAACAGAATCTGTCAAAAACAGAACAGTCTGTGAAGATATGTAGTATAACCATACTTCCATGTCTCTAAAATATCTGAAACATTAGGACAACCTGAATAATTTGTATATAAATACTGTATAAAAATTTTAGATCATTATCACGCTCCAGTAAAAAATGAAAATTTCTGTACTGGAGTCAAAAGTTTCTGTTTTGGTTCAGCATCAATTATACTCATCTTGTGAGTCATCCCAAAGGCTTTACTTGGCACTTTATTGAAATAAAAGACACAAAACATGATTAAGTAATCATGTTAACACATAAAAATAGAAAATAAAAGTGTTGGGTTGTCTCCCAACAAGCGATTTTCTTTAATGCCTTTTAGCTAGGCATGATGATTTCAATGATGCTCACGTAAGAATAATAATTGAAACATGAAAAAGAGCATCATGGATCAAATGGCAAGCACATTTAAGTCTAACCCACTTCCTATGCATAGGGATTTTGTGAGCAAACAATTTATGGGAGCAAGAATCAACTTGCATAGGAAGGCAAAACAAGCATATCTTCATGACTTTCAACACATAGAGAGGAAACTTGGTATTATTGCAATTCCTACAAGCATATGTTCCTCCCTCATAATAAATTTCAGTATCATCATGAAGGAATTCAACAATATAACTATCACATAAATCATTCTTTTCATGATGCACAAGCATAGAATTTTCATTACTGTCCATATAAGCAAATTCCTTCTCATTCATTGTAGTGGGAGCAAACTCAACAAAATAAATATCATGAGACACTTGATTGACATAACCACATTCAATATTAAAATCATGATGACAAGTTTCATAGTTACTATCACTCTTTATAGCATACATGTCATCATCATAATCATCATAGCTAGGAGGCATGCCATCATCATAATAAATTTGCTCATCAAAACTTCGGGGACTAAAAATATCATCTTCATCAAACATAGCATCCCCAAGCTTGTGGCTTTGCATATCATTAGCATCATGGATATTCAGAGAATTCATACTAGCAACATTGCAATCATGCTCATTATTCAAGAAATTATCATTAAGTATTTTCATAATTTCTTCCTTTACCAATTGAGCACAATTTTCTGAATCCTTATTTTCACGAAAGACATTATAAAGACGAAACAAATGATGCAACCTAAACTCCATGTTTTTGCAGTTTTCTTTTATAAAACCAAACTAGTGAAAAACAAGAAACTAAAAGATTTAATTGCAAGATCTAAAGATATATCTTTAAGCACTCACCTCCCCGGCAACGACACCAAAAAAGAGCTTGATGTCTACTACGCAACTTTATTTTTGTAGACTCTTGTTGGGCCTCTGTAAGAGCACATTTCTCCATGTGTGGTTTTGGGTAATTGATGACAATCCCTATGGACTAATTGTTGCCTTAAGTTATATTCGAAGGATTTGTCCATAGGCACTTCTTGAAGTCCATCTGTTGGTTTCAAGGAGCTTATATGGTGACCAAGGTGGTATTCAAGGTTTTATCCAAAGATTGGTCATAGAGAAGATAAGATACAAGGTTGATCAAGACTAAGTCAAAGAGTGAATCAAGTTGATCAACACACAAAGCGTACAAGATGTGCCGAGAGGGATCAAGTGATCCCATGGTATGGTAAGCATTGTCCATTACACTTTGTGTACTAACCCATGTTCCCTGTGAGTGTTCTTTGTGAGGTTAGGTATATTTCCATGGGCTTGCATCAAGAGGAAGATCCCATACATCCCATGGAAGATGACATCAAGTGGTGATCGTCATCAAGGTTGCGGTGTGCAAGCTCAAGTGAAGCATCACGGAGAGATCATGCTTGAGGCTTGTCGTTCATTGTGGTGACAATGGACTTGTGAAGATGTGCCGAAGAGTGGCTCACCCATAGTGGAGTATGGGGGAGCAAGAAAGGTGGTCCATCTTGAGAAGGACAAGATCGTCATCATCTAGCTCAAGTGGACTATGTGCAAGGCAAAGGTTTGACCTTGATAGGGTTTTCTATTATACCGGTCTCATAGTGGTAGTTGGGAGACTAGGTTATAGGATAGATAGTTGTACTATCAAGGGGGCTCTCAAGTGAGTAGCTTGATCGTATCGTTCATCGAGAGCTCAAACCATTGCATTCTTGGCATCATCATCTTTCTTGGTTCTTGGTTGGTTTTTCTCTTTGAGGTTTCTTGAGCTTATGGTCAGCTTCATGACAAGCTCAAGTTCATCGAAAACGGAGTCCATATGCATCTTCTATGATGTTTTCGATGTTGGAGTTCTTGCGGGTTCTTCATTGATAGAGGTTTCACATCTCTATACCATTGGCATTTTTATACTGCCTCTTCTTAGGATAACTTGAGTTTGCTCAATTCGGAGCTCGTATGCGAAAGTTATGGTAGTTTCAGTGCTAGAGCTGTTTTTCTCTGAACAAGCGGTAGTATTGCTCGGTAGCACGGTAGTACCGCTTGGGCGGTACTTCCGCTATGTACTACCGTTGTCACTACCGCTTATATTTGACTTCTGGTGCCTACAGGGGTCTCTGGCCATTTTCAGCGGAAGTACCGCTCTCCCCAGAGCGGTAGTACCGCTCCAGCGGTACTACCGCCCTGAAGAGCCGCTCGAACTACCGCTTATTTTTTTAAGCGGAAGTACCGAGCGGTACTGCCGCCCTGAAGATCCGCGGCCTCTTTCGCATCCTTTTTTCTTCCGGTCTTCTGGGATTTCTAAGCGGAAGTACCGCTCCCTCCAGAGCGGTACTACCGCCCCAAGCGGAAGTACCGCTCCCTCCAGAGCGGTACTACCGCTTTGTTGTTCCAGGACGGGTATAAGAGGAAGTACCGCTCCCCCCTGAGCGGTACTACCGCTTGTGTGCGGGCTGTGGGGGTAACGGTTGGATTTTCCCCCACCTATAAAAGGGGGTCTTCTTCCCCATTGCTCCTCAACTCTTGAGCTTGTGTTCTTCCCCCATTGTTGACCTTCCTCGAGCTTGCTAACTCTCAATCCCTTCAATGATTCTTGCTAGTTCTTGAGGGAAAAGAGAGAGGAGATCTAGATCCACATTTCCACCAATCACTTTCTTCTCTTTGTGAGGGGAACCCCTTGGATCTTGATCTTGGAGTTCTTCGTGTTCCTCTTTGTTCTTCCTCTCTTTTTCCTCCATAGCATTAGTTATTGTGGTGGGATTTGGGAGAGAAGGACTTGGGCACTCCGTGTGCCCTTGCCATTGCATTTGGTGCATAGGTTTGAGTTCTCCACGGTGATACGTGGAAGTGAGAAGTTGAGAAGCTTATTACTCTTGGGTGTTTGAGCACGCTTGAGCTTGTTCCTCTTGGGTGCTTTGGCGCCCTAGACGGTTGGTGGTGCCTCGGAGCTCAATCATTGTGGTGCAAAGCTCCGGGCAAGCTTCGGGGTCTCCAATTAGGTTGTGGAGATTGCCCCGAGCATTTGAGGTCACCTCGGAGCCACAATCCATTGTGGTGAAGCTTCGTGGTGTTGTTGGGAGCCTCCAATTAAGTTGTGGAGTTTGCCCAACCTTGTTTCTACGGGTTCGGTGACCGCCCTCAAGGGTCCCTTAGTGGAATCACGGCATCTTGCATTGTGCGAGGGCGTGAGGAGATTACGGTGGCCCTAGTGGCTTCTTGGGGAGCATTGTGCCTCCACACCGCTCCGAACGGAGATTAGCTTCCGCAAGGGTGTGAACTTCGGGATACATCGTCGTCTCCGCGTGCCTCGGTTATCTCTTACCCGAGCCCTTTACTTATGCACTTTACTTTGTGATAGCCATATTGTTTCTTGTTATATATCTTGCTATCACTTAGTTGTCTATCTTGCTTAGCATAAGTTGTTGGTGCACATAGGTGAGCCTAGTTGTTTTAGGTTTTGTGCTTGACTAATTAAACGATAGTTTTATTCCGCATTTGTTCAAGCCTAAACCGTAATTATTTTAAAGCGCCTATTCACCCCCCCCCCTCTAGGCGACATCCACGTCCTTTCAGCCTCCAAGCGCAGAGTTTTGTAGGACGATAACAATTTTCCCTCAAGTGGATGACCTAAGGTTTATCAATCCGTGGGAGGTGTAGGATAAAGATGGTCTCTCTCAAACAACCCTGCAATCAAATACAAGAAATCTTTTGTGTCCCCAACACACCCAATACAATGGCAAATTGTATAGGTGCACTAGATCGGCGAAGAGATGGTGATACAAGTGCAATATGAATGATAGATATAGGTTTTTGTAATCTGAAAATATAAAAACAGCAAGGTAGAAAGTAACAAAAGTGAGCATAAACGGTATTGCAATGCTTGAAAACAAGGCCTAGGGTCCGTACTTTCTCTAGTGCAATCTCTCAACAATGCTAATATAATTGGATCACATAACCATTCCTCAACGTGCAACGAAGAATCACAACTAAGTTCTTATCTAGCGGAGAACATAAGAAGAAATTGTTTGTAGGGTACGAAACCACCTTAAAGTTATCCTTTCCGATCGATCTATCCAAGAGTTCGTACTAAAATAACACCAAGTTGTCCTTTCCGATCAATCTATCTAAGAGTTCATACTAAAATAACACCATATGATACGCATCAACCAACTCTAATGTCACCTAGATACTCCAATGTCACCACAAGTATCCATGAGTTAATTATACGATACGCATCAAACAATTTCAGATTCATAATACTCAATCCAACACAAAGAACCTCAAAGAGTGCCCCAAGATTTCTACCGGAGAAAGTAGGACGAAAACATGCATCAACCCCTATGCATAGATTACCCCAATGTCACCTCGGGAATCCGCGAGTTGAGTGCCAAGACATAGATCAAGTGCTCTCAAATTCATAAAAGTATTCAATCAGGTAATAACGAAATCTCAAAGGGAAAACTCAATTCATCACAGCAAGATAGAGAGGGGAAAACACCATATGATCCAACTATATTAACAAAGCCCGCGATACATCAAGATCGTGACATCTCAAGAACACGAGAGAGAGAGATTGAACACATAGATACCGGTACAAACCGTCAGCCCCGAGGGTGGACTACTCCCTCCTCGTCATGGCCTCCGCCGGGATGATGAAGATGGCCACCGGAGATGATCTACCCTCACCGGCAGGGTACTGGAACGCCTCCAGATTGGTTTTTCGTCGATACAGAGAGTTGCGGCAGCGGAACTTCTCATCTAGGGTTATTTCTGGGGGTTTCTGAATATATAGGATTTTTGGGCGTCGGTTTCACGCGAAGATGGGCCACGAGTGGACCACAAGACACCAGGGCGCGCCAGAGGGGCCTGGCGCGCCCTGGTGGGTTGTGCCTACCTCGTGGCTCTTCTGGTCCTTCAACGAAGCTTCTAGTGCCTCTTTTGTTCCAAAAAAACCTCAAAAAGTTTCGTTGCATTTGGAGAATTTTGATTTCTGCACAAAAAACAACACCACGGTAGTTGTGCTGAAAACAGCGTCGGTCCGGGTTAGTTCTAAATAAAGCATGTAAAGTGCATCAAAACCATATAAAAGTATTGTAAACATAGGTGAATGTGGCATGAATACTTCATAAATTATCGATACGTTGGAGACGTATCATGTGGCGGCGTGGGCGGCCGCACAGGAGGAAGCCATCCGCGCCCGCATTTTAAAGAAACGGTAGCGGAGGAACATGCGCGCCCTCGCCCGCGAGCAGAATCGAGCGGTCCGTGAACTGGCCGGACTGCCACCGAACGAGGAGAAGGATGTGAGCTCCGGTGACGACAGCTCCGGTGACGACAGCTCCGGCGACGAGCAGATCCGGCTCGATCTGTACTGTGTCTTCGACCGGTACTTCCACGAGAACGACGGCGTCGGGAAGGGCAAGGGCAGCCGTGGATGATCTCCACCATAGCCAAACATGCCAAATTTTGGTAGTCCGATGATATGTTAGTAGTGATGGAGTAGTCGGACGATGTGTGTAATGCATCGACGTAGTAGTTGCATGAGTTTGTATGGATTTGAGATATGAGATTTGAGGTATCCGGATGTAGAATGCATTATTTAAGGCGTGATCAGTCAGTGTCCGCGGAGGCGTCCGGGCGCGTCCGCGGGCGTTTGAGGGCCCGAATTTGCAAGGTCCGACTGTAGATGCTCTAAGTTATACTCCAGACGGTCATCCAGTGAATAATCATTTTTTAGTTTGGGGACGAGGATATGAGCGCAGTCCCTACGCCACGTCATAGTACTCCATGTACCATGTGCAACATCTTAAGTAACGTACCACATATGCCAAATAGATGCAATTACGTACTATTGCCTTCGTTTCAATTTATAAGATGTTTTGAATATTTTAATGTAGACTACATACGAACTAAATAAGTGAACGGACACACTAAGGCCCTATTTGTTTAGGCCGCGGCTGGATAAGAAGCAGCTGGAGCCGGTATAAGCTGAGAAGCGGGTTGGAGCTGATAAAAGCTAAGACCAAAAAGCCTGTTTGGTAATCTTTTTAGAACGGCTGGTGAGGCTGTAGCTGGTGGTGAAAGTCTTTAATGCCCTTGGCTGCTGAAGATGTTATTTAAAACGTTCTACATGCATCGAATTCAGAAAAAAAAAACATATTATATATACTCCCTCCGTCCCATAATATAAGAGCGTTTTTGACACTACACTAGTGTTAAAAACGCTCTTATATTATAGGACGGAGTAAGTAATTTGGAAGAAAGGCAGTACTACACATATTGCAGAACTTCTAGTACGTACATGTACAAAATGACGAGCGAACCAACCTATGGTTGGGTGGCTAAAGGAACAGTGGTATCCCTAGCCCACGATGGTTCAAGTTCTAGTGCTCGCATTATTCCTGGATTTATTTCAGGATTCGACGATGCGCGTTCGGTGGGAGGAGACGTTCTTGACGGCGAGGCGCCTATAGTGACTTCGTAAATCTCAAGATGATATGCCGACTCAGTCTCTCGACGGTACTCATAAAAGTAGGGCGTGCATATGTGCATTCATAGGGGTGAATGTATGTGCATATATAATACTGTTTGCGTCTGTATTGTGTTAAAAAAATATACAAAACGACGATATGTCTCACCTGGGTTAACCTGTGTGCATGGGTGCATGACACGTCATCTTCGATAGCGTTGAAGCTTCTGGCCTATCCGTCTACGTATCCCACCTCATGGGACCACTTGATCTAAGATTGCATTGCCACACGGGTAGTTCTTGCAAGTTGGTGATGGAGATGGAGCGCGCAAGTGATGGATACGATCCAATTCTTCCAACCTTATCCTAGAAATAACTCCTTTCTTTTCACTGAAGATATGTACGCATGCATGGCTCCATTTATTTTGTTCCAGGAGCTTTCAGTTTTTTTTTTCGTTTTTCTTTATTTCGAGGGAAGCATGAGTTTTAAGTGTCCTTTTAATTAGTTTTCAGTTCGGTATACAGCATCTACCTTTTCATGGGCTGGACTTTTTCTACTCCCTTTGATCCAAATTAATCGACGCAACCTCTATACAATGATGTATAGAGACCGCATCAATTAATAATTCGGATCGGAGGAAGTACCCTTTTTCTTCTGCAAATAACGTATGCACGCTTGCATACACCATTAGAGTGAAACAATACATGGCAACTTTTCTTTTTGATAAATCGCCAAAAGGACTTTGACGCGAGAGTAGGTCAGAAAACTAAGGTTCCCGCATAAAATGTCCGCATATTAAGTATCAGTTATGTGCCTACTACTACTATATTTCGTTCATCCACGCATGAGAATACTTTACCAGTAGTCCTGACCACATGCAGCATGAACATAGCACAGGCATATATCATAACACAACAGGCATACAGCATATCACACAGCAGATATACGATGTGCTGCAAAGACATATACGCCACAAGCACGCGAGCATGCAGATATACAGTAGGGTATCTCTTGCGTGAGCTAGGTTGATCAAACCATTCGCACGCAAAGGTACGGCGACTACTCTGCCAAGTTGTTGCTCTCACAAGCATGTACTAGAATTTATGATGGGATCCAAGGCCCGTTAAACCAGGGTACGTACTCTTGCTTTTTTTTTAAAACACAGTACAGACGCAAGCGCTCACATACACGCGCATACACTCACCCCTATGAACGCACACACGCACACCCTATCCCTATGAGCATCTCCGAGAGACTGAGCCGGCATATCATCTTGAGATTTACGAAGTCACCGTAGGCGCCTCGTCGTCGACGGGAACGTCTCCTCCCACTGAATGCGCATCGCCCGAAATCCTGAAATAAATCCAGGAATAAATGCGAGCACCAGGACTTAAACCCTGGTGGGCTGGGGATACCACAGTCCCTCTAACCTTGATTAGTTGTGGTCAGCCAAGACGGCCCTTTTTGAAAGTATAGTATACGATTTGCTTTATCCTTTAATTTCTTATTTTCACTCTCTTTTATCTGGAGAAAGGAAAAATCTCGTAGATGCTATTCTCTTGCCAAAGATTGAACCTACCTTTTTGGGGAGTTAACTATTGAATTGCAGTATCTGTCAACAAGAATGCAATGACTCTGGTTAAGTAATGAAGCTGCTTTGTTCACAAATAAAAAACTATTGAACTCCATTGCAGAAAAAAAATTGAACATAATTGTGTTTACCTTTTTTTAGACAAACAAAATTGTGTTTACCTGCCAGTATCCGGTGGTGGGTCTTCTAGCCATGGTATGGTATACTACAGGCCCTAAATTGTCGAGTAGCCAAGGTATGGACACCCAATCAACGGCAGGGATATTTCTCATCCGTTAGGAGACATATTTCCGTCTCGTCTCTGGCACGGTGCTACGGAGCCAGCCCAACGTAGTAGCTGCACGCGAGTATTTTTTTTGTTTAGTTTTTCTTATCGTTTTCACTGTTTGAATCAGTTTTCCTTGGGATTTCTTTGGTTTTATTTATTTATTTAATTTTTTTTTTCTTCGGGTTTCCTTGTTTCTTTCTCTGGGTTACTGTGGTTTTTTTACATTTCCCATAACATGCCTACATTTTTTTCAAATTTGTTGTACAGTTTTTGTATACACCAAGAGTATTTTTATACAAATTTAACAATTTCAAATACATAATTAACTTTTGTCAAACGTATTGTACATTTTTATATACATTTCGAACTTTTTATGCACTTTTAACATTTTTCAAATACATAATTACAATTTTTAAAACAAATGTTTTTGAACTCTACTAAATGCGTGCTGATGCTTTTTCAAATACACGTTGAAACATTGTTTTGAGGAATATACGTTTTTATAAACTATGTGAACATTTATTTACGTTGGATAAACAGATTTTGGAAGTGTGATGACCCTATTTCTAAATTCAAACTAATTTTTTAATGCAATGTACATTTTTAATGGTATGAAGAATTTTCTTTTAGTTACATGAAAAACTTTTTACACTGTATAAATTTTTTAGAAAAATGGCCCATCGATTTTTTTAAACATGTGAACATTTTTAAATGCCGCCACATTTCTTCTGAATGTTATCAACAATTTTCATAATTACAACATCAAATTATTTACACTGCATTAACATTTTACAGATTAGCTGTTTTTCTTTTTTTAATAAATTTAAATTTTGGAACATTTGAATTCAAATGTTTTTGTAAATATGAACCAAACAAGAAAATAAAATAGAACAAACGAATTATAAAATAGAGAAGAAAAATAAACTAACATATCGGAAGCTACTTGGGACGGACCATTATAAACAACGCCTGAGGCGAGGCAAACTTGTGCCTCGCTTGATGCGAGACATACCAAATCAAGGTGCAACGAATTGCCGTTATAACCTGTGGCGGGCCGGCTGAGCAGAAGACCCGCAGGTGGTTCTTTTCCCAGCTGGAGGCAAAATCGGTGTCGCATTCTCTTGAGAGAAAAACAGGATGAAAAAACCTAGCAACACCAGGCTCGGAAGAAAACCAGCTACTGATTTTTTTTGAACGATTTAATATTTTATTAGGAATATATTTGCACGATTTTTAAGATTTTACGTGTTTGAGAAATATTTTATTAATTAAATTTTTTTTGCAATTTTTTTGAAAAACTCATAGATTTAAAAGTTGTTCATATATTTAAAAAACATTATCATAAATTCTAGAATTTTTTCCATAAATATTTAAAATATTACTGAATTAATAAAAAGGTTCATGAATCTCAGAAAATGTTCACAAGTTGTTCTATAAGGGTTTTCAAGAATCTGATTTTTTCATGAATTTAATAAATATGCTGATTATTAAATAAAACAAAAAATGAAAATAAGAAAACAAAAAACGTGAAAATGGTTGAAACCGACTGCCATTTTTAGGTGAAAAATCGTATGCCGCTTGCAGCCCGATGCTCGGTAGTTGTTTGTGTACACGCTTAGCCATCCCGCCAGAGGAATCCTTCTCCGTAGTCTTGACATTTCTAGTTCCCTGGCCTATGTTGTTCACGGGAGCGCAGTTTCTACCATTTTGCATTCCATGGAAAATGGCTCATTGATGGGTAAGCGTTGGTTTTTCTTGCGAGGAACTACATAATCGATCTCAGTCTGTCAAGTGAAACGGATAAAACTACCACATTTGTATTGTCATTAGCAAGAAGATCAGTTTTGGTTTTCGTCACAAAATGCACCGAATGCAACACTAAACATTGATAAAATGCAATGACCTCTTCGTTGACCCTCGTTTTGATGTGGCAAAAAAAACTGACGGCTCGGGGCGGACAAACAGGTCAGTGCGTTTTGTCAATGTTTAACGTTCGGTGCATTTTGCGACAAAAACCAAAAGTGGTGGCTTATTGCTAATAACAACATAGTTGTGGTTTTTTTTTTATCCTAAGGATCCACGCATTTAGCTTTAGCGCCTCCCTGACCTTCCAATTCTTTCTCATGGACGCCTCATAGATGAGCGGGGCAATATCCTTTGGCATCCGGCCAAGGAGCCAGGGGGAGTCCCAAAACGGGGTCCGCCTTGATGACCTCGCCGAGGGTGACATAGTGTGGAAGCATACGACTAGTGGGCACTACTCGGCGGCCTCCGCGTACAAGGCGCAATTTCTTGGGCTAGTTTCCTCTCCCATGGATAAGATGGTTTGGAAGGTTTGGGCGCCTCCAAAAGTTAAATTCTTTTCTTGGCTGGCCCTCCAAGATAGAATTTGGACCGCGGACAGACTGGCAAGGCGTGGATGGCCGAATTGCGATCTTTGCCCTCTTTGCAATAGGGTGCAAGAATGCGGACCTCATCTCTTCTACGAGTGCCGCTTCACTATGCGGCTTTGGTCCTTGGTCATCGAGAAATTCCATTGGCTAGGGCTCAACACTTCCGCTTGGCCCTTGTTCGAATCGGTGGAGGAGTGGTGGGCAAGTACTTGTGCCGGCGATACGCCAAACCGACAAGCCAAGGCTTCCTTAACCATGCTCGTCTCTTGGACAATTTGGAACGAGCGCAATGCGAGAGTTTTCAAGCAAGAGCGCTCCCCCGCCTATCCTACTCGCCTCTATAGTCGCTGAGGCCAACCTTTGGGTTCTCGCCGGTGCAAAAAAGCTAGGGTATTTTATTTCGCGTGAGTGATCCGCATGCCGTGTTTTAGGGTGTCTTGTAACAAACAAACTCTATTTCCTCTTATTTAATGAATGAGGCAAAGCTTTTGCCTCCGGTTCAAAAAAAAAAACATAGTTGTGGTGGCTTTATGCATTTCACTATGTCTATCGCCCAACAACTTCATTTTTTTTTCTTCCTTTTGCTGGGAACAACAGCTTCATACCTCAGTTAGAGCATCTCCAGTAGACGCATAAAAATATCGATCATTAAAATAGTTTTGCAGCGTTACTGTAGTATTTTTAGCACGCAGGGACCAACATTGGTTTTTCACATGTTCAAAATCGCGCGCCGAAAAAAACACGCAGTGCAAATTATGAAGCGCACGCGGTCCAGCGTCCAAAATATGCAGCTTGCAATAACGCATTTTAGAGTGTGCCCAATCGAAAGTGCTATTGTGATCTTGAGCTCACATGCTCTCGAATGAACAGTAAAATCCGAAAAAATAGTAAAATAATTCTGAAATTTTGTGACAAGAAACATTGATGTTTTTCCTACATGCGTGCAAAAATTCATAACGGAATCACATTTCTGGAGGTGTGGACAAAAGAAACAAAATTGATGCTCCAAAATGCTTTCAAAAATAGTTTTTTTGAAGCATTGATTTTGGTTTTTTTTCACACCTCCACAAATGTTATTTCACCATGAAATTTTGCACGCATGTAGAAAAAATATAAATGTTTCATGCCTCAAAATTTCAGATTTTTTTTTATTTTTTTACTATATTTCCCGATTGTACTGTTCACCCCGGGAGTATGTGAGCTCGAGCTCACATACTCCATGTCCGTGCCCAATTTTTTTTTGCGCGCACACTATTTTACAGCATCTGTTGGAGCGTGTCCGGCGTCTAAAAAGGACGGTTTTTAGAGTGCGGAGCAGTTTTTGGGCGCCTGTTGGAGATGCTCTAAGGGTTAAAATTCCAAATGATATATATGCAAATCAGTCTAACTGCAGTCACTTATATACTAATCTAGACCATTTACTCGCACCACCATTTCATCGATTTCTTATTATCATTTTACCGGCCTTCAGTGGTGAAGGATATGGAAATGGAGTTCCTGGATTCGTCTTCAGCAATGTTTCCCAGCGTCGAGGCCTTGGTCGTGTCGGTGGCGAACGTGCTGTTCGTGTTCGCGCCGGAGGCGGAGCTCGACGCCGAGCCGGTGGTGGTCTTCCACCGGCCCACCCGGCCGTGGATCGCCGGCTTCCCGGGCTTGGGCAGCGTGAAGGAGTCGCTGGAGAGCATGAGGTGCACGCTGTACATGTCCGGCCGCTCCGACACGATGGCCTGGCAGCACAGCAGCCCGAGCTGGACGCACATCCCCACCTCGCCGGCGTCCCAGCCGGACAGGCCTGGGTCCACGATCTCCAGTGACCGGCCTTCCTCTGACAGCTTCCATGCCTGAAAGTTTCACCATAGATGTATTCTTCAGCACATCAGACCAGCACATGACAATGTTCAGTTTTCACTTATCACTCTTCTCATATTGAGATAGTAAAATGCAGGTTATGTAATCTTGTTTTAATAATGAGAAATGCTCACGTAATTCAAGAGGTCGACTTTTTCGTCGCCGAGATGCCGGTCGATGTTCTTCCTCCCGCTGACGATCTCCAGCACGAGCATCCCGAAGCTGAAAACATCGGTCTTGGTCGACAGGTAACCGTTCATCGCGTACTCTGGGGCCATATAACCACTGCAAAAATCACATCATTTCTTGGTATTTGCACAATCATAAAAAAAAAGACTTTTGAATGGAAGTGGTACATGTGTTTGGGGCTTACTATGTGCCAGAGATCCTGAACGTGTTGACGTGCGTGGCGTCTTCGAGGAAGAGCCTCGCCATGCCGAAATCCGAGATCTTCGGGTTCAGCTTCTCGTCGAGGAGCACGTTGCTCGCCTTGATGTCCCTGTGGATGATCTTCACCGGAGACTCTTCGTGGAGGTAGAGGAGGCCCCTTGCTAGTCCGAGGATTATTTGGTACCGTTTCGGCCAGTCTAGCTGTACCCTCTTCTCCCTGTCTGAAAGTATGCAGTTCAGATAACAGAGCAGTTCTTCTATGTTCTGTAATACCTTCGTGTTTCAGATCCTTTCATGTATAAGAGATGCATATCGCCTTTTAAATCAAATTGCAGCAATTCTTTGTTGTAATTTTGCAACACGCAATATTCCCCTTATGTATATGCACAGCTGCACCTGGTTTGCTTGCTGACAAGAATAAATCCTAATCAAGAACTGGTCTGGTGTGGATGTGACATTTCAACCTTTGGGGTTAAGAAATCAGGAGTCTGCTTCCGATTCAGTCAAGGTCAATGATAATACTTGGAACCAGCTGTTATATGAGGACGCCAAGGCCAACTTTAATACTACTACTCAGCTGACATGAACTCAAGACTTGCAACAGATTGAATGCTCTGTCTGACCAAACTGCTATTGACACGAACATTAATTCACCTTTAAATTTCATCAGGTTTGACTGAAACTTCAGGGAAACACCAAAGTTAGTGAGATCGATGGATGATTTTGATCTTTAGTTTAGAAACAGAGGGCCGAAGTTTTCATCCGAATATGAAATCCAGCCAAGTTCGGCACACAATTCGACAAAAAAAGGCCAGAGTTATGTGTTGTCCCAAAATGTGGCTGAGGTAGAAGAAGGATTTAGGGTGACTGACGGAAGAAGACGAAAACTCCTACTGAGACGAACATTCACCTATTCGGTTTGGCTGGAATTTCAGGCACCACTAAAAAAAGGAAAAAAAAAAGACTGGAATTTCAAGCACCACTGAATTTACTGAAATCGGTGGTTTTGGTTTGCGATTTGGACAAAGAGGGCCGATGTTTTCTTCTGAATATGAAATCCAGCCAAGTTTTGGCGCGCAATTTGGTTAAAAAAAAACGAAATATGTTGTCTGAACTTTAACCATTTTTCTGACTGAAAAATGTAAGCTGAGGTTGGAATGGGGTAGAGGAAGGACTGACCGAAGAGGATGTGGTCGAGGCTGCCGTTGGGGAAGTAGGGGTAGACGAGCATCTTGTGGCCGGCGGCGGCGCAGCAGCCGAGGAGGGAGACGAGGTTGCGGTGCTGCACCTTGAGCAGCAGCCGCACCTCGTTGAGGAACTCCCGCACCCCCTGCCGCGACTCCAGCGACAGCCGCTTCACCGCGATCTCCTGCCCGCCAGCCATCACGCCCTGCACAAAAATGGACATCAGCGATCGATCCAAGCGCCCGAGCAGGGAGACGACGAGGAGATTGCTTGCCTTGTAGACGGGGCCGAAGCCGCCGCGGCCGAGCAGGTTGCCGTCGGAGAAGCCGGCGGTGGCGGCCTCCAGCACGGGCAGGTCGATGAAGAGCGTCCACTTGTCCCCCTCCCGCCCCGACGCGCCGGCGCCGTCGCCGTCCCCCGCGCCGCCTCCCTTGCCCTTCCTCCGTCTGCCGCAGCACGCCCACGGCCACGACGCGGCGGCCGGCGGCATCTAGGCTCTCGCTAGCTAGCTAGCACAACCAAAGACCACCCGACGCGACGCCGCCGGAGCTAGCAACGGAGAAAGCTCCACCCTGCTCGCTGCCTCGCGCGCCGAACCAACGGCCAGCAGAGAAACTCTGCGACGCGACGTCGGGGCCGGCGGCCGGACCGGGCCACGCGCGTACTAGTAGCGAGCACCACCGAAAAAATGGCAATTTCCGAGCACGGGAGGGAGGGAACCGGAAACGTGACGTGCTCACATACCACTCTCTGTGGCTGCTAGCTGACCGGCGCAGGGCAGATTGGGTTGCGCTGTGGAGCAGTAGGGAGCGACAAGTGTGCCCCAGCTTCTGTGCGCGCGCCGCGCGGTGAGCAATGGGACCTGGAATTCGACGTCAACCAAGACGACGAGTCTCCGGCCGTCCGGCCGCTGTCGTGTGTGGTTGTGGTGTGGGCGCGAGAGATGTGCAAGCGCGTGCTTGACTCCCGCACGTACGGGTCAAGCGGCGGTTAGTAGTCGCGTCGTGTGGCCGCCCTTCTTCAACCAGGCTGCTCTCCGGGGCATCTCTAGCATATCCCCAAAATTCAAAATTAAGAGCCGGTCCTACATGTTAGGTTAAAAAAACGTTTTATATTTTGAGACGGAGAAAGTATGTCTCAAGGGAGTTATGGATCCCCTGTAGCATATAATGTTTAAAAATATAGCTTTTCACTCTCAAAAAAAATCTACTCAGGTGGCTGTTCGCCAAAGTCCTTGCGTTCGGCCGCGACCCGGGGAAATTGTTTCCTCGAACCAAAGCGCATTCATCGTCGGGCGTGGTGTTTTGTCTTGTGCATCAGACTGTGTGTGAACTTCACAACCTTCGGGCACCGAGGGAGGGTTCTTCTCAAGCTGGATATTGCACGAGCGTTCTATTCCGTGTCATGGCCCTTCCTTCTCGAGATACTTCGCCACCTGGATTTAGGCAACCGTTCCTTCATGTCGACTATCAAGGCCACTTGTAGGCGAAGGAGGGAAGGTGGGTAAGCGGTGATACGGGTGAGATGGCGTGTTTGAAATAGAGGACGTGGGCCCGTGGGAGGTCTTGAGCCATGTTATGAGGCTAGGGGCGTGTGCTATTTTTTTCCCGTTGCAACGCACGGGCATGTTTGCTATAATGTTTTAAAATATAGCTTTTCACTCTCAAAAAAAATCTACTCAGGTGGCTGTTCGCCAAAGTCCTTGCGTTCGGCCGCGACCCGGGGAAATTGTTTCCTCGAACCAAAGCGCATTCATCGTCGGGCGTGGTGTTTTGTCTTGTGCATCAGACTGTGTGTGAACTTCACAACCTCCGGGCACCGAGGGAGGGTTCTTCTCAAGCTGGATATTGCACGAGCGTTCTATTCCGTGTCATGGCCCTTCCTTCTCGAGATACTTCGCCACCTGGATTTAGGCAACCGTTGGTGCGAATAGATCTCTATCATGGTCTTTACCGTGTCCACCTGTGTGCTAAACAATGGAAGCCCGGGACCTCCCATTCCCCATGCTTGAGGACTCCGACGGGGCGACCAGCTCTCCCCAATGTTATTCACCATTGTCATCAATGCGTCGAACTCCATGCTACAGCACACCGTGCACGCCGATGTTCTCTAATGCCCGACCACCAGACACGTTGCATCTAGCATCTCTCTATTTGCGTACGGTGTCGTAATCTTCTGTCACACTATGCCGAGGAGATCGCCGAAGTGCGTGGGATCTTGCATTTGTTTGGGAACACTTCTAGCCTTCAGACGAATTTCGCCAAGTGCTCGGCCACTCCCATTCAGTGCACCCAGGAGACTGCCATGGATATCAAGATCACGCTCGCAAGCCCAATTACCACATTTCCGACTACCTACTTGTTTTTCTAAATTTGCGAACATTTCATCTTTTTTGAACATTTTTCAAAATTCATGAACATGATTTGAATTAGTTAAACTTTGTTCAAATTCAGGAATTTTCTTTGAATAGACGAACATTTTTTAAAATTGTGAAGATTTTAAAAAAGTTCAGGAGCATTTTTTGAATTCACGAGCCTTTTTTGAATATGGAAATATTTTTCCATGTCATGAATATTTTTTAATCCACGAATGTTTTATCATTTCTAGAACAGTTTTTTTCTAACTACACTTTTTCAAAGAAATACTATTTTTTTGAAATACCAATTTATTTTAAATAAGAAAAAATAAGAGCGGGAAAAAAAGCAAATAGGAAAGAAACAAAATAAAAAACAGAGGGCGTCCATGCCCGTTCATCGGCAAGCCCAATAGAACTGGGGAAGTAGGTGCGCGCTGGCCGTTTCACCGACGCGTTACACGCGTTATAGGAGCTCCCATTTGATGGTGTGTAGACTACTTAGCACCAAACAAATGAAGCCACAATTACCCCGATGTGTCGGTTTCATCTTGATCAATGGTTCTAGTGTGAGATGATCAATACTGTCAGACTTGCTTAATGTTGGAGGAAGGCATTCTACACAAATATTGTGTCGCTCAATGGCAATTGCCAATGCCAGGAATGTATGCATGGGCGGCTATCTCTAGTTTTGTACACCATAGATGGAGCCGCATTTTCAAATCCTGGGACCAAGGATCGCTCGCGTCCCATTTCCACGGGCATCCCAACAAGACTCTTTCTTGCAATTTAGTGGTGGCAACGTAGGGGCGTTTGCTTTCGATGGCGCTCTTCAAGTACCGTGTCTCAAGTTCGAGGGTGAAGAACTTATGTGTGATCTTCATTTGGTCTACGCTTCTAAGTTGAAGGTGTTGTTCAAGATTGCCCGAACTTTATCTGTTGTGTGAGAAACAATGTTCCGATATATGTTGTTGGATTTGGCGATGATCGCACTCATGCACCTTTCCCTTCCTTGAGGAATCATTGTTGAAAACCATGACACGTAGTCTGAGTGTAGCCGAAGGTGGTTGTAGTGGTTGGTCCTTTGTCGCTGTGGGTCGTTCTCTTCGTCGTGACATTTTTTACTTATTTTCTTTAATGCAATATTTTGGATATGTGCATATGTTGAGAAATGCTAGTGTGCACACGGTGGCATCCGCTCAGCCCTATCGATGGCTCGTGAGACTTTAAGATTCGGGCACCCACGTGGACCAATCGATGTATAGTTTGTTATTTTGAGCAAAACTTAATGTATAGTTTAGAGATAGAGTTTATATGGACCGTATTCAGAGTTAGTGGGCCACACAGGTCGTACGAGGACCCATGCTTTTTTCCTGATGAATCCTTAACAAAAACTCTACTTCCTTCGTTTATATTCACTTCACATATTAGTTTTTCTCTCAAGCCACACTTTGTTTGACAAAAAGTTTGTAGAAAAAACAATATAAACATTTACAGTGACAAATCTATATGATGTGAAAATATATTCAGTAATGAATGAAATGATATTGATTTAGCGATGTAAGTATGTATTGATATATTTTTCTACAAACTTGTTAAAAGTTTATAAAGTTTGTCTTTAAACAAATCTAATATGTGGAGTAGATAAAAACCAAGGGTTTCCACAAAAAAACAACAACACAAGGGAGTATGGTGAGGTTGTAAATACCAAGTTGTCGCCGTGACCAGGACGTCCTCACTTTGCAGATGTTCCCCTCTTGAAGAGACAGCGTTAGCTATGAGGACGGTGGCGACAAAGAGCTGGGAGGAGTCGAAGCTGCTATGGCGTCTCGCCTTCCCGGCGGTCCTCACCGAGGTGTTCCAGTTCTCCATCGGCTTCGTCACCGCCAGCTTCGTCGGGCACATCGGCGTCGTCGAGCTCGCCGCGGTCACCGTCGTCGAGAGCATCCTTGAGGGCTTCGCCTACGGAGTCCTGGTAGGCACACCGCAGGGCCGGGAGATCCAATCAACCTCCGTGCGTGCTAGAAATCTCACTAACCATCAATCTTGTGTGCGGTGCGGCAGTGCAGTTCGGCATGGGCTGCGCGCTGGACACGCTGTGCGGGCAGGCCGTGGGCGCCGGGCAGCTGGACTTGCTGGGCGTGTACGTGCAGCAGTCGTGGATCGTCTGCGGCGTCACCGCGGTGGCGCTCACGCCGGCGTACGCCTTCGCGACGCCGATCCTCGGGTCCCTGCTCCGCCAGCCGGCCGCCGTCGCGGTCGCCGCGGGGCCGTACGCGCGGTGGGCGATCCCGCGGCTGCTCGCGCACGCCGCCAACTTCCCGCTGCAGAAGTTCTTCCAGACGCAGAGCAGGGTCTGGGCCCTGACCGGCATCACCGGCGCCGCGCTCGCCGTCCACGTCGCGCTCACCTACGTCGCCGTGAACCGGCTCGGGTACGGCCTCCACGGCGCGGCCGTCGCCGGGAACGTCTCGTACTGGATCATCGACGCGGCGCAGTTCGCCTACCTTGTCAGCGGCCGGTTCCCTGACGCGTGGAAGGGGTTCTCCGTTCTCACGTTCAGGAACCTCGCCGCCTTCGTCAAGCTATCGCTCGTGTCGGCCGCCATGATCTGGTCGGTATAAATTTCTACAGTTGAGCTTGAGCCGATCCATACTTTTGCAAGAGTTCTCATACATTTTGTAAATTGATTTGGGAAAGCTTGGAGTTTTGGTACTACGCCGCATTGCTCATTCTGGTGGGTCTCCTCAAGAATGGCCAGCTCCAGCTTGATATCATGTCAGTTTGGTGAGTGTTTCATCTTGTTTTCTTTTCTCACGCCTCTATATTTTCTGATTACAAGAACCATATTAACATGCATGGGGAATTAATTTGACAGCATCAACTACGAGTTCTGGACCATGATGGTGGCGTTGGGCTTCAGCGAAGCAGTCAGCGTCAGGGTGTCGAACGAGCTCGGAGGGAGCAGACCCAAGGAGGCAAAGTTCGTGGTGGCCGTGGCGGCCATGACATCCGTGCTCATCGGGGCCACCTTCATGGCCGTCTTCTTCATCTGGAGGAGAAGCTTGCCGAAGCTCTTCAGCGACGACGATGACGTGGTCGACGGCGCGGCGAGGTTGGGGTACCTGCTCGCCGTGACCGTCTTCTTCAGCAGCATCGGGCCAGTGCTCTCAGGTAATTAATTAACATAGCTCCAATTGACATAGCTATCAACTTGACCTCTAAGGCGTTGCTCCTTTGTTTGTGAATTTGCAGGTGTGGCTGTAGGAGCAGGGTGGCAGCTGCAGGTAGCGTTCGTAAACATCGGCTGCTACTACTTGGTGGGCATTCCGGTTGGTGTCCTGCTTGGATTCAAGCTAAAACTTGGTGCATTGGTATGTTAAAATCTAATTAGCTTGTTGATCGGCATGTTCTTCGACGCAGAAGAAATTATTCTGTTGTTCAATTGATGATGGATGCAGGGGGTATGGACGGGCATGCTAACGGGCACGTTGCTCCAGATGGCGATACTTCTTCTCATCATCAAGAGAACAGAGTGGGAGAAACAGGTAGGAGGACTACCTGTTAAATTTCCAAAAAAGGAAATCATGAATGAATTTTGTTGTTAGTTAACATCTTGTTATCTACGCTTTAGGCGTTATATAGACTATGCTTATTTTCATGTATTTCGTCTTTTTATTTCCGTTTGATTGAGAGAATATTATTTGGCTGTGTGCATCTTAGCTATACAGAGGCTGGGTGTAATGCTTAAATCTTTTAAGTAATAAAGCACCCTTTTTCGAAAAAGTTATCAACCTTACTGAAACAAGAAGAATCGTGTATTGTTTTTACTACAGGCCTTGTTGGCAGCGGCGAGGATCAAGGAGGTCGGAGGGAAGAATGAGCACCAGCCAATGACCACAACGGCTTGTACAGAAGATGATCGTATGAAAAATATAGAGTTAGAGTGTAAAGAACAAGTAGTATAGTAGAAGCAATGATAGAAGCTCGTCTATTCTCCCGTGTTTGCATTGATCGTTGATCAAAGTTGTCAAATTAATGGCAATGAAAGATCTTAATTATGTGGCCCATTCCATCGCTGTCACACTTACTACTATTTCTCTTTTCTTTAAAGAAGGTAGGCAGGTGGGGGTGCAGTTTCAATGAGGAACGTAATGAGGAAGACATCAAGTTCGATCGGCTGGTAAAATTTGGTGGGAGCTGCATCGAACTTATGGAGTTTGTTGCGTTGTAGTACTACGTGCCTTTATGGGCACACTGTCGTGACAAAGGCCAGTTGCAAGAGTGGAGATTTTCAACATGTTGCTGCCTAGAAAGGGTACAGACGCAGATCCTCCAGCGACGCTCATGTGCTCATGGCCCCATGCATCACAAGTCGATCTGTTTCTCCACAGGCATGCAGCACGGCCACAAATCATGGCCCCCATGTTGCAGCACGGCCACAGGCAAAACCCGCTGACGGCTGGCGGCGACGGTGCCTGCTGCCCTGCTCCATCGCGGTTAGGCACTGTCCCACGTAGATATCGCGGTGCTCTGGCTTGGTTGCCTAAGGCCCTCGTGGCTGATCTCCAGCGTTCCTGTTGGTGTCATGGCTGCATGTTCCGGCCCTTGCGCCCTCTGCCTTCTCTCTACGGGGAAGGTATTGGATCCCTAAGTACAAGAGTTTGCTGCAAGCAGCAGTTTATCTCAAGTGACCTCAAGGTTTATCGAATCCATGAGAACTACACGATTACAATCGATGATTCGTACCTACACACACATGAGTAACTTCCTTGCGCCCCTAACAGGACTAGCGAGATCATCAGTCTCACTAGCTTTGCTAATTACAAAAGAAATTAAAACGCAAGTGTGTAAAGAGTTGATGTAAATTAACGGAGAAGTAAAACAAAGAATTAAAGGAGTGTTGATTGTGACTGGAAACTTTATGAAGGAAAAAGGACCGGGGTCCATAGGTTTACTAGTGGTCTGTGTCAAAAAGATAAGCAATGGTGTGGTAAAGAAATTATAGTTGGACAACCGTTAAATTGCAATAATTATTAGTATGACTATTCATGACATAATTAACATATGAGCATCACATCCATAACTCTATAGATTGTTATCCAATTGCATCTTTGGCCACCCAAAGGCTGCTATCCATCATGCATTTCAAAGTATTAAGTAAAACAGAGTATTGCAGTAAAGACGATGACATTAAGCAAATGATATATTGTATTCACCCTACCTTCAAGGGACAACCACGCAACCATCTTTCTATCCCTAGTGGCAATGATATCAATACAAGCCTTTTGCACTTTCTGTCACTGAGGTAGCTTACTTGCACGGTTGAACCCAGCTATCATACATGACTCCCTTTTTTGATCAAACCCCAAACCTAGCCAAAACAGAAAGAATATATCGGAGAACATATATGAATAAGAATTACGCGGCAAAAGAACCAAACAGATATCAAGTGAATTCATCAACAAATCTGATCATAAAGTGACAATTTATCATATCTAACAAGAGTTAATTACATGAAACCACATTTTCAGGTCAACTTATAACAGATTACCACAACTATTGGGTTATTTATCACAGAACCACAACTCGTGGGCTAATTGACAACGCTGTTGTAAGAGCACATTTCTCCATGTATGGTTTTGGTAATTGATGACATCCCTATGGACTAATGGTTGCCTTGATTTATATTCGAATGATTTGTCCATAGGCATTTCTTGAAGTCCATTTGTTGGTTTCAAGGAGTTTATGTGATGACCAAGGTGGTGTGCAAGGATTTATCCAAAGATTGGTCATGTGAGAGTTGAGCTTATTGCAAGCATGTCTTGAAGAAGAAGATTGTGGGAACATTGATGTTTACCTTCAAGACATCATCTTTATGAAGAGAGACGATAAGATACAAGGTTGATCAAGACTAAATACAAAGAGTGATTCTAGTTGATCAACACACAAAGCGTAGAAGATGTGCCAAGTGGGATGAAGTGATACCATGGGATGGTAAGTATTGTCCATTATGCTTTGTGTACTAACCCATGGTCTTTGTGAGGTTTCCATGTGGGGTTAGATATCTTTCCATGGGGCTGCATCAAGAGGAAGATCTTATGCAACCCATCGAGGATGATATCAAGTGGTGATCGTCATCAATATAGCGGTGTGCAAGTTCAAGTGGAGCATCACGAAGAGATCACATGCTTGAAGCTTGCCATCCTTTATGGTGATAATGGACATGTGAAGATGTGTCGAAGAGAGGCTCACCCATAGTGGAGTATGGGGAGCAATCTACTAGTCTTCATCGAGCCGGCGCAATCAAGAAAGATGGTCCATCTTGAGGAGGACAAGATCGTCATCATCTAGCTCAAGTGGACTATGCGCAAGGCAAAGGTTTGCCCTTGATAGGTTTTCTATTTTACCGGTCTCATGGTGGTAGTTGGGAGACCGGGTTATAGGATTGATTGCCGTTCTATCAAGGGGGGGGGGGGGGGCTCTCAAGTGAGTAGCTTGATCGTATCATTCGTTGAGAGCTCAAACCATTTGCATCCTTGCATCATCTTTTTTGGTTCTTGTTTGGTGTTTCTCTTAGTGAGTTTTAGATCTTATGGTCATCTTCATGACAAGCTCGAGTTCATCGAAAACGGAGTCCATATGCATCTTGTATGATGTTTTCGATGTTGGAGTTTTTGCCGGTTCTTCATTGATAGAGGTTTCACATATCTATATCATTGACATTGTTATACTTCCTCTTCTTATTGTTGTTGGATAGCTCTTGTCGTCCTGAATCCAACAAGCTTGAGTTTGCTCAATTCGAAGCTCGTATGCGAAAGTTATGGCAGTTTCTTCCTCACGACATTATTAGCTCTGAGGCGGTAGTACCGCTGCTATGGAGCGGTAGTACCACTCAGGTGGTTCTGGCGTCCACGCTAGCCACCAGACACCTGTCTGATGCCCCGCGCCACCTGAGCGGAAGTAGAGCAGCTGTAACAGGCGGTAGTACTACTGGCGGGAGCGGTAGTACCGCTCCGGCGGCACTACCGCCTCGAGGTTTCTGCCGTTTGCATGTTTTCTCCTGGAACTACCACACTAAGCGGTACTACCGCTCAACCGAGCGGTAGTATCGCTTGTGCACGACCTGTGCACATAACGGTTGGATTTGGGGAGACCTATTTAAGGGGGTCTTCTTCCCCAATGGTTCTTATCCTTTGAGCACGAGTTTGCCTCCCATTGTTGACCTTCTTCGAGCTTGCTAACTCTCAATCCCTCCAATGATTCTTGCTAGTTCTTGAGGGAAAAGAGAGAGGAGATCTAGATCCACATTTCCACCAATCACTTTCTCCTCTATGTGAGGGTAACCCCTTGGATCTAGATCTTGGAGTTCTTCGTGTTCTTCTTCGTTCTTCCTCTCATATTCCTCCATATCTTTTGTTGTTGTGGTGGGATTTGGGAGTGACGGACTTGACCACTTCGTGTGTTCTTGCCATTGCATTAGTTGCATCGGTTTGAGTTCTCCACGGTGATACGTGGAAGTGATAAGTTGAGAAGCTTATTACTCTTGGGTGTTTGGGCACCCTAGAGCTTGTGCCTCTTGGGTGCTTTGGCGCCCTAGACGGTTGGTGGTGCCTCGGAGCTCAATCATTGTGGTGTAAAGCTCCGGGCAAGCGCCGGGGTCTCCAATTAGGTTGTGGAGATTGCCCCGAGCAATTTGTATGGGTTCCGGTGACCGCCCCAAGGGTTACCAAAGTGTACGGGTACGGTGACTGCCCCCAAGTGTTGCCATTTGTACGGGTTCGATAACCGCCCTCAAGGGTCCCTTAGTGGAATCACGGCATCTTGCATTGTGCAAGGGCGTGAGGAGATTACAGTGGCCCTAGTGACTTCTTGGGGAGCATTGTGTCTCCACACCGCTCCAAACGGAGATTAGCATCTGCAAGGGTGTGAACTTCGGGATACATCATCGTCTCCGCGTGCCTCGGTTATCTCTTACCCGAGCCCTTTACTTATGCACTTTACTTTGTGATAGCCATATTGTTTCATGCTATATATCTTGCTATCACTTAGTTGTTTATCTTGCTTAGCATAAGTTGTTGGTGCACATATGTGAGCCTAGTTGTTTTAGGTTTTGTGCTTGACATATTAACGCTAGTTTTATTCCGCATTTGTTCAAGCCTAAACAGTAATTATTTTAAAGCGCCTATTCACCCCCCCTCTAGGCGACATCCACGTCCTTTCAGCTGTGCCCAAACCCTCGTACATGCCTCTCCTAATTGCAAAACTGACAACCCTGCCCCATTTGTCAGGCACGACGTGGCTGAAACTTGCCATGCCAGCAGCACCAGAGTGGCACCGACGACCTGGGCAAAAAGCACTAGAAGGAGTGCGACGACCTGGTTCTCCCACTCTCCCCCATTTTATGTCCCACCCCTTGCCGCCGCTGCCATCACCGCCACACACGAAGGCCGCGTCGCCGCCGCCGCCGCCACATCGCAGACACACGAAGGCCGCGCCGCCGCCGCTGCACGAAGGCCGCACCGCAGATGCACAAAGGCCGTGCCACCGCCGCCGCACATGAAGGATGCGCCGGAAGGAGACAACCATTTCTCTCCTATGGATTTGAAGCAGAGGACAGTGCACGTAGGGTCTGAACTGAGCCGGTAACTGCAATTTCTGATTTTGTTCAGGGCAGGACATGTGCGACTTTGTGTATTGTCTAGATGATGAGTGGCCTGAGAAAATGCAGGGCATTGCAGAGATTGTGGGCTAGGCTGGAAGCAAGAGTTTAAAAGGAGCATAGTGAAATCTGGTTGTTTTCAATGAAGAGAAGAGGAGGAGGAAAGAGGCATAAGAGAAGAAGAAGGAAATTGAAGAAAATAGGAATAATAAAATCAAACTGGCAGTTGCTACATTTGTTGGAGGAGTTTTAGTTCCTGTTTTCCTGTTTAGGCTTTGAGTGTTATGCGTATTTATGTATCTGGTGGAAGAGAACATTTAGTATCACTAGTAGAGAACAGGGTACTAGTCCCGGTTCCAGAGGGCCTTTAGTCCCGGTTCTGGAACCGGGACAAACCAAACGGGACTAATACCCAAAACCTTTAGTCCCAGTTTGCTTACGAACCGGGACCAAAGGGGCTCCACGTGGCCGCTGCGGGGTGCCCAGGCAGGAGGACCTTTAGTCCCGGTTGGTAACACCAACCGGGACCAAAAGGCGGCCACGCGTCAGCAGCTCGCAGGCGCTGGGGTTTTTTTTTGGAAGGGGGGGTTTAGTGGTTTTGGAGGGTTAATTTAGGGGTTTCATATTGTGTTAGCTAGCTAATAGAGAGAAGTGACCTCTCTTTCTCCGTGCTTGGTCGACGCTAGCTACTATACATATAGAGAGAACTCGACGCTACCTAGTAAGCAAATGAAGGAAACCATTAATTTCACAAGATCGTCATGAACATATATAGAGAGAAGTGACATCTCTTTCTCCGTGCTTGGTCGAACAACAAGTTTTCGTATATCTATCCGACGCTACTACAATATAACATCTCTTACAATCCTAACATCATCTACCTAAGACCATTTCAATTCCACATGGTATTCTCCGTATTCAGGTATGACATGGTCAAGAAAGAATCCCGTCAATTCTTCTTGAATTGCTCGTATGCGATCATGTGGTAGGATTTCATCCCGCATCTGCCAGATCTAATTTAAAGAAGGGGGTCAATACATATATATGAATGAAACTCAACACAATTGATGGTAATATATAAAATAAAATTGTGAATATTGTTTACGTACTTCAAATTGTTTCTCAGAGAAGCCCCGCTCAGAGGTCGAGTGGCGAATGAACTCGCATACGTAGTATCCACATAAATGATTCTCGGGTGCATGGTACAAGCACTTTACGAGAATAGAGTTCAATCAAACTGATAAGCAAGCATGATAATGGTATTGGTGAAACTAGAATCAATGAGAGATGCGCGGAACTAGCTAGTACTACTTACTCTGGGGTGTGTAAATCACAGCTCGTTGTTTAGACCAGGAACCATTCGGGTGAACTTTTTCCAAACCCTGGCAGGCAAAGAAAATGATTACTTGATATCAGGAAATGAACGAAAGTTGTCGATATGGTCCCGGTATTGATTGAACTTACTTCTGGAGCATTGCAGTCATGTCCGCATAATTCTCGGGATCTTTACGTCTCGAGTCTAAGACAGTTACTAATGCCCCGTCAAGCTTAATGGATACAGAATAAAGTGGAACCTGCGCACGCATAACTCATCAATTACATTACTTAACCTCGAGTAAGCGAAACCGAATATGCACAAGACAGTAACACTCACTTGAAGTTGTAAGGAAAGAGTATTTCCCTTTTGTTTTGATGTCTAAGGAACGCTTCTAGCAAGTTGTCCTCGGTATCTTTGGCTCTCTTTTGTACCGACCATTCATTTACGGTATTTGGGCTAATGAACCCAATGTCATAGATTTGTTCTTTTTTGCATTCGACCATCTTCAATCTGCATAATATAGTGAGGATAATTATATATACATGCAATGAACGAGCTGAGCTAGAGACTTAATTATAGAAGTAATACTTACAGACAGTAGCAAGTCAAGAGTTGTTTGTCGAGGGCCTCTTGATTGTATAACTGAAATAACTCCACAAATTTAACATGCATCAGGTCGACTCCAATGAAGTCGTGCTCTTTTTTAATTCCGATCATCAAACTGTCTTTCCCAGACTTCCTGCAGGTTTCCATGTACCACTCATGCAATTTTTGCATCATCGTTGTTAGATGAGGATGATCAGGTTTGACGAGAGGCTTCCCGTGCTCGTATCTAAAGTCGTCCTCTGCTGCTACTACCTTAGCCGTTTCAAATTGTACATCATCGCTCACATAATCACCAAGAGTGGTACCGGGCACTAGCACCGGATGATTAGCGATATCGCTAGACACCTTGAGCGGGGGGCACGATTGCTTCTCCTGTTCGCCGAGCTGGGGAATTGTTTTCCCACTTCTTCGTTTTTTGTCTCTTGCAGCACTGGAAGTACTTCCCGACCGCAGCGCTTCATCATGTGTCTTTGTAATTATGCGGTCATAGTTGGATAGCCGAGGCGGTGGTGGTCGCTTCAGGGCATGCAGAGTGCGCTTCGCTTTCACCGGATCTACCGTTTCCTTCGGAGGTGGATCTTTCCGTGCAAAATGGGCCTTCACTTCGGCTTCACTGATTTCAGCGTTTTCCTTGTCAGTCCTCTCATATGGTAACTTTGGAAGAGACTTGAGGCTTGGACCAAATTTGTATTTCTTCCCGCCTATTGTACTGCTAGCCGCCGGAGCGGCGGCGGCGACTCTCTTCCGCCGTTGCTGACGCGCCGGAGGAGGCGGAGTGCCCTGATGCGCCGGAGGAGGAGGAGGAGGAGGCGGAGTGCCCTGACGCGCCGGAGGAGGCGAAGGAGGAGGCGAAGTGCCATGACATGCTGGAGGAGGAGAAGGAGGAGGCGGAGTGACCTGACGCGCCGGAGGAGGAGGAGGAGGAGTGCCCTGACGCGCCGGAGGAGGAGGAGGAGGAGTGCCCTGACGCGCCGGAGGAGGCTGAGTCTGCTGAGGCGTCCAGTTTGGAAGCTTGATGTACTCCTTTCTCCATAGACAGGTACTCCTCAAAGCATTTTCCAGAAGAATAATATCCTCTTCTCCTGTAGGGTTGTCAAGCTCCAGCCCCTCAAATCCATCCATTATTTCATCCACCGTCACAACAGCATAGCCATGTGGAATCGGACGACAATGGTAAGTTCCCTCAGCTCGAGGAGGTACAACAGAGCTGACTGCCGCCTTGAAGGTCATGTTCTGGCATTTCGTCATTAGCTCGCAATGTTCAGCCTCCGTGATACTATCCACGGGGTAGCGAGGAGCCGTGAAATCAGGCTGAACGAGCTCCGTGGAAGCCACGCTGCTTCTCCGCTGAGATGGTGGGGTAGCTTCTGGGGCAGCGTCGAAGGAAGGATCTTTGTGCCGCTCAGATGGTTGGCCGGTAGCTCGCTGGCTCTCAAGTTCCTCTAGTTTTGCTAATCTTGCACTGAGCTTCTGCATTTCGCTTGCTTCCTGTTTCCTCTTTCTCTCTCAGCTTCTATAACCACCGCTGTCGGGAAACCCATGCTTCCACAGAACGGAGCCTGATGTGCCTCGTGTTCGTCCAGGGTGTTCAGGATTCCCGAGGGCCTCTGTCAGCTCGTCCTTCTCTCTGTCAGGAATGAACGTCCCTTCCTGCGCTGCCTTGATTGCTGTCTGAAGCTTCCGGAAGGGTATTGCAAGTTGCTCGTCCGTCCAAACACACTCCCCTGTTTCTGGGTCCAAAGTTCCCCTAACCCCGAAGAACCAAGTCCTTGAACGATCTGGCCAGTGCAATGTCGCTGGTTGGACATTCTTAGCAAGCAGGTCTTGCTCAGCTTTGTCCCACAACTGTCGGGCTTTGTAGTAGCCACCTGACCCCGTGTGATGGTGATACTTCTTCTTTGCAGCATTTTTCTTGTTTGTCAGTGACCATTTCTTACCCTTCTCCGATTTCTTGTAGGCCACAAATTCGGGCCATTGATCTCTTATCTTCTCATATCGACCGATGAATTTCGGAGTCTCCTCTTTCTCGACAAACTTTGTGTTCAACTCTTTCTTCCAGTTCCTGAATAGTTCTGCCATCTTCTTAAGAGCAAACGCCTTGACCTTTCGCTCTATAACTGGGTTATTCGGATCCTCCTCTCGCGGTAGGCTGAAATTTGTCATCAGCTCGGTCCAAAGATCATCTTTCAGTCTATCATGGACATAAGAAACTTCAGGGTCCTTATTATTCTTATTCCATTGCTGGGTGTTGATCGAGACATAGTCCCTAACAACAACTCCACACTGATGTACAAATGCGTCCTTGGTCCGCTAGGGAGCAATCGGTTGGCCATCTTTCGCGACTTCTGTGAACGTGAACCTTTCATCCGGGCGCAACCTTTTCTTCGGGCCTCATCTCCTTACCTCGTCGGACTTTGAAACAGTTGAGGCTCCCTCCTCCGTCCGGTCACCGGAGCCGTGATCATGATCTCCTTCCTCCGCCATTCGGTCACTGGAGCCATCATGATCTCCTTCCTCCTCCATTGTTCGATCACCGGAGCCGTCATCCTCTCGTTCCTGACAATCGGTGTCGTTGAGATACGACAAGGGATCACCTCCGGTGAGGATTATATGCCCCAACAACTGTTCTTTTTCTAAGTCTCTGTGATCCATAGTTTCTGCAAATATTATACAACATGGCAATATACAAACATGAGATATGCAAATCAATACAAGGCATTGCAACAATACGATCATATAATATCACTAATACATCATCGAATAGTATCGCTAATACATCATCGAATATTATCATTAATACATCTTGAATATTATTATATAATATCACTAATACAGATATAGTTGACGTCTCGCGGCGCAGGCGGTGGACACCCAAAGAGAAGGAACTATGACAGGATCATAGCTCGGGTGAGATCGCTGAAGAACCTGCCAGGTATTGGAGAACCTGGCGTCCAACGCAGCCATGTAGCGTCGGACGTGCTCGTCCTCCTCCCTGACACAACGACGTACCACTACTAGGAGAAACCCTACTAGTAGCGCTTGAAAAACCTATAGCAGTAGCGCTGGGTCCAGCGCTACTGCTAACGCGCTACAGCTAAGTTGTAGCAGTAGCGCTGGTTGGTGCAGCGCTACTGCTAACCAGACTTAGCAGTAGCGCTGCACTGACCAGCGCTACTGCTAACTATCTGTAGCGCTGTGGAAAGGTAAGCGCTGCTGCTAATCCAGTGCTGCTGCTAGATGCCTTCCAGCGCTACTGCTAGTATTCCTGCTTTCTGTAACTATTCGTGATGTATTTATACATGCTCTATACAGTAGTTTCATCAGATCACAATAAACATACACTATTATCATCATATCATACACATACAGTAGTCTCGTCATACCATCATCATCATCATTCAACACAAATATCATCACATCTCGAAAATAGCGATACACAAGTCATGTCATGTCTCGAATAAGTGCAACTGCATGGTCATGGCACACACACAAGTTTCATCATCTCTATCTAAACCATGATGTAGAAGAGAAGAGCGATCAGCATGAGCAGGACCGCGACTATGTAGTACTTGAGGCACCGGCGGTTCCGCCCCTGCTCTTGCCGGAGCGTCCACCTCAAGTAACTACTTTCCGCTTCGGCTCTGCTGTCGAACCCTCTGTGGCTAGCACCCGGGTACTTGTCCACCTGGGCCTGAGCGTCTGGCCAGCGGTCGTAGACTCCTGGAACCTTCCCAACGAACACGACGTAGCAGCCCTTCACCATCTCTGATCTATGTACCTGCATCGTGAACGATAATATGCAACATAATGTACTTAAGAAAACAAAGAGGCATAATTAGCAAAATACAAGCAACCTATAGTAAACATAAATGACGAAGTTCCTCATACCCAAACTAATTAACTAGAGCGATCTACGCTAGTTCAGGACCACGGTTTAATTACATCACATAGTTTCGTCTGGAAACTAGTGACACATATATTGTCAATGACAATCAGTCCTCGGTCCAATCTTCATAGTCAGGGAGGAAGCACCCGAGCTTCTTGAAAGGCTTCAGGTCCAGACGCTGAGCGATTAGCAGTGCTCGGACATCATCCCGCGTGATTGGCCCATGGTAGAACATCCCCGTTGGTTCGAGGACCTGCTTCATGATCACTTGGGCAAGTTCACACTGTACGTGATAAAACTCAGCTCAGATTCGATGATCCAGTGTCTTTCCTATGCTTGTGGCCCAGTTGACAATCTCGGCATCATTGGTAGTAGCTGACATGCGAAGGCATTGATTATCCCTTCTGAAATCGAGCAGGTGATGCATGAGGTAGAATCCATCAGCCTCACTGTTGTGCGGTTGCTGGATGCAGCAGAAGTCGGTCTTATGGCTGAAAACCAGCCCGTTCTTCCTGTGCTTTTTCGCCTAGATATATCCACCAGACAGGCTGAAGGTTAACAGGGCACTATCGAGAACACTCTTTATGTGCTTGTAATCCTTTTTCTTGATGTTCTTCGATGAGTCCAAGTATATAGCATGGGAGTATTCTGGGTACAGAACGATGAGGACGGCGCCCCCCCGCTGCGCAAATTAAGTACACCTCAAATTAGCCTCCATGCTTGCAAAGGAATGATTAACACTTACGAAAGGATATGCGCAGATGACTTACGTGGGATGATAAGGCAGGAGAATCGCTTCCTTGTACTTATTAGCGATCATGAAGCCGCCGATGTACTTGCTCGCATAGTCACGGTGCTCTTTGCAGACATCCAAGAAGCTCTCGTGCATATGGTACGGGTCCGCAACGCAGATATATTTTATGTTCTCGATCCTGATGATGTAGTTGAGATACAGGGCATACATGCGGATGAACTGGAAATCTAGCTTGGTCATGTGGAACATGTCGTAGATGTAGTCAAATCGCAGGATGAACTTATCCGCGGGCCATCCCTCGACGTACAACTTCCCACCCGGCACCTGAGCCGCGTAAAGCGGGTATCCTGGTTTTCCCGAGATGAGAAGGCTTTTCTCTCTGGCCAGCACATCATCATGAAGTCTCCTTAGATCATTGTTCAGTATGTCCTCTAGCGCTTTCTGAGGTAGGATCGGGTGGCCAGCGACATGGAAACGCTCCGCACCTACGACAGGTATTCTGTCTACCTCCCGGGGCTTCAGAGGCGGCTGGCTGCTTGAAGAAGCTCTGGCGCCTTTAGGGCCTTTCTTGCCCGGTCTCCTCCTTTGCTTCTTGGCGGGTGGCGGTAGTGAGCCCACCATACCTTCCCTAACTGTCACCCCCAGTGTCGTTGGGTTAATCAGTGGACGGCCCTCGGGTTGTTGCTGGGTAGAGGCGGCATCTGGAGGCGTCTCCTGCGAGGATCGCTTGAAGAGAGACTTTTTGCATTCCGCCTTATTAGGACGTTCCGGCTCCGGCAAATCAGGCAGCATCAAGTCATCATCTCCACGCTCATAGCCTGAGTCTTCGTCGCCCTGAGCCATCAATCCTGCATCATCATAGGCGGTATTGAAATACTTGTCTGGGTCATCATCATCCTCCTCCATGTCATCATCAGCATTTGCTTCTTCGACAACGGGGGCGGCGTCATCTGGCACTAATGGAGGCTCTCCCTCGCGTCCTCCGCTATCACCCGCCACGACAGGTGCAGGTAATTTGGTAGGTGGGGTGGTGTTCATACGTTCTTGAGAAGCTGTCGTTGGTGTGATACCGGGCGCCTCGACACGAAGAAGAGTCTTCGGCCAAGGCAAGAACCAGCTCTTGCATGCGCCAATCCGTTGAGGGGTCTCCTCGTCATCGACTGGTACCGGAGGAGGCAAATCCTCGAAGCCCGCTAAGACACTGGCCACGTTAACCTTGAAGACGCCATCGGGCATCTCTCGGTTTTGGAACATGCGGTCCTTCGGCTTCACGATCGTTGCCTTTCCCACGGCCACCTTCTGGCCCTTGATGTCGTACAGTAGGGTGCACAGGGTATCGTTGGCCTACGAAGACATGTCTGCGACGTGAAACATCTGAAAGGCAATTGAAACGGAAGACTATATAGACATGCTGGTGAAAAGGGTATGACGCGTAATTACCGTGAGGGCGTCGAGCTCAGCCATAGACGAAGGCCCACCGAGTAGTCCAGAGACGGAGGACGGGCTGCTATGAACAGGAGCGGGAGCATGTGCGGTGGCGTGAGCAGGTGCTGGTGGTGCGATGTTCACCGAATTGCTCCCGACGTAGCTGGGAAGGGGAAAGTCCGCTGGCCGTTTATCTGGATTTTTCTTCGTCCATTCAAAAAATGCCGGAAGCAAGCTGGAAATGGAAGATGTGAAGTCAGCCGTGACGCCAGCTACCGCTGCACTGACCCTTGCATCGACTATCTGTTCCAACTCTGCTTTGGTCTCAGCTTTGGACTTATTGATCGCAAGCGCGACCTTCTGGTCGATGGTCTGTTGAGTACGCAACTTTCTCTTCCTTCTTTCCTCTAGCTCCTCGTGGTAGCACGTCTTCCACGAGGCGCCATCTCCGACGTCGTGCACACGTCCATAGGACGGCGGTGTGTCCTCCGGGACCTTTTTCAGTATGTTCAGGGCCCGGTTGAAATGGGTGTCCCACTTGGGCCTCGCTGACGACTGTGACGACTCGTCGCTTTCGGCTACCTTTTGGTGCTGCTCTTTCTGCAAAAGGAACGTCGATGGTTTACTAATAATGTGACAAAACTTGTAGTCGAATTGATTGGAAGCTAATATGATAATGTGGTAATATAACAATTACCAGAAGTCTCATGAACTCCCTCGTGTTCGGGTCCGTGTAAAAGGTCTTCTTGACGCAGTCCCACTTGTACCGGGCCCTGATCCAGTCACGCTCCAGCGGGTCGGTGAACTCCGCCGAGGGGTCTGGGATTCCGTGATTTTCATGTTCGGCGTCCTCCTTGGCCCATACGTGCCTCTTCCCCTCGTAACCACGGCTTCCGAGGCGGTGGGGAGGCGTGTTCCTGGCCTGGAGCGTCTTCATTTTCTCTGACTTTTTCTTGGTTTCATCTTTAGCGCAAGTCTCCTTGAATTTTTCAAAGTCCTCTTCCGTAAGTGACGGATTGTCAGCATGAATCTTGGACCACGGTTCATTCTTATCAATCGCTTTTTTCACCCAAACTTTCCAGGCGGACAAGTCGTTGGTGAACGTCACCATCGCCTTGTTGTTTATCTTTGTCATGGCATCGTCGTCCCACGGTTCTTTGCTTTCTGTGCGGCCGGGGAACAGGAACCTATTGTGCAACTTCTTTAGGAGCATGTGCTCCATATGCGGTATCTTCTTCAACTTCTCGTCGTTGATGTTGGCGGTTTCCCTGAGGATGCATCCTAGTTGATTGCCCCAGCACGAGCGCGCTTCATCCAGCGCTGTTGGCTCTAATTTCTTGGGGTGCATCTCCGTGACCACAATTTGTCCGATGCCGAGCTTGTTTGGTCTTCATGACCTCTTCTGCTTCGGTGCTTTACCGGCTACGACAGCATCGTTGCCGGTCTCAGGGGTGGTGTCGGTGCCGGTGCCAGTGCTGGTGCCGGTGTCGGGGTTGGTGCCACTGCCGCCACCAGGCACCCCCATCTGGTGTTCGTCCAGGTAATCGAAATAGTGATTTGCTGCCTCGATGGGGTCTTCTTCGAGGCGAGCTGAACCCCCGGCTGAGGCGTGGCTAGACATGTTTCCTATTCAACAATTGTAAATAAAAGATATAATGAAGAGAAAAAAGGGGCCTATATTTGGTCAGAATGTTGATTCATTCCCCTTTCCGGCAAATCCCGGGCACTCCATATGTCCTAGTTTCTAGCACAAGTCATGCCGAAAATCATGGAAATTTTCGGCATGACCTTTGCTAAAAAGTGGACATATGGAGCGCCTGAAATTTGCCGGAACGGAAATGAATCAACATTCTGGCAAAACAAAGGCCACTCGGATATTCTTCGACATTCAACCAACATTGCAAACATTTTGCAACCAACATCAATTTGCAACCAACATCAAATTGCAACAAACATTTTGCAACCAACAGGAGCACATATATAACATCAATTTGCAACCAACATTCAACCAACAGGAGCACATATACAAACATATACAAAGCAATCAACATTCTATTACTAAGTAGCAACAATTCTGTTTTTAACCCTAGATATGAACCCTAGATTTTTTTTCCTAATTGACTAGAGAGAGGGGGAGGTGAGGGGGAGGTGGGGGGAGGGGGGGGGGGTACCTGAAGCGGCGCGGACGAGGAGGCCGGAGCGGGCAGGGGCGACGACGGCGGGCAGGGGCGACGGCGGCGGGCAGGGGCAACGGCGGCGGGCAGGGGCAACGGCGGCGCGCGACAGAGAGGAGGGGGAGAGGTGGGAGAGTGGGGGTGGGGAATGGGAGGGCTCGGGCGTCCGCGTGGATGAGGAGGAGGTCGGAGCGGCGGGCAGGGGCGACGGCGGCGCGCGATAGAGAGGAGGGGGAGAGGTGGGAGAGTGGGGGGGGGGGGGCATGGGAGTTGGCAAAATTTGAGCACGCGCGGCGGTTAACTCAAAAATAGTAGTAGCGCTGGCTTAGGACCAGCGCTATAGCTAAATTAGCTATAGCGTTGGTTCATAAACCAGCGCTACTGATAACTGTTTTAATTTTCAGTTTTTTAAATTCTAAAATACACATAGTAGTAGCGCTGGGTTAGGATCCAGCGCTATAACTATATTAGCTATAGCGTTGGTTCATAATCCAGCGCTACTGATATGTATTAGTTTTTATTATTTCCCTTTTCTTTTCTGTTTACTTTTATTTTTCTTTTGTATTACTTTCTCCCTTTTGTTTTTGTTCTTTTGTATTGCTTTCTCCCTTTTGTATTTCTTTTGTATTGCTTTCTTCCTTTCTGTTTACGACGGCGTCTCCCTCCCACACTGCGCGAATATCACCGGAATCATGCATGTGGTGGTAACATATATATCAGTTGACCGATAACGGTTACTTAAGTGCGTACACAAAATAGATACATATATATAAATGATGGTTTCTCAGCTGCGTCGACGACGTTTCACATTGAGCTTCTTCCCTTTCTTGTTCGTTGCCGAATAATTGAGCCCCTCCTTGTGACTTTTCCGGAACCATGGAGTACGATCTTTCTTATGTAATGTAGTATTGATTCTTCTTTTCACGTATGCTTCATCGTCATCGTCATCTTCCCTCATCGGGTTGCCGTATTGGTCGTAGTCTTCCTCGTTGGCGACTCCATCCATTCCGACGATGCTCCTTTTGCCTCTCCTCACGACAACACGGCTGGGATTGGTCGTGTCAGTTATGAAGAAGCATTGTGTCATGTGCTTAGCGTGTACCCATGGCTCAGTTTTGGCGATGACGTTAACGTTCACGGTTGCACTCTTCGCGTCAGCGGGTATAGACATGGTAGTGAAATACTTGTTTTCTCTTACGACGTCCTTAGCCCATCTGACACGGAACATCGTCGCATCGTGCAATCCAGTATAGTCAAGCTCCTAGATCTCTTCGACCCTTCCGTAGAATCTTTCAGTTGTGCCGTTGGCGTCGGTCACGCATTCAATCGTCACCCCGGAGTTCTGGTAATCACTGTCCATGTCTTTGGCCTCTGTGTAGAACGTGTACCCGTTGATATCGTATGACTGATAGGTCGCGAGTTTGGGCGCGGGGCCATGTGCTAAGGCGTGTATGAGCAATCCGTCTGAACTGCCCTCTTCCGAGGGATTTTCAAGAACTTGCTCTTTGAACCAACGCAAGAAAGTGGCGTTGTGCTCTACAGTAACTTCGTCGTCCGTCTTGAGAATCCCCTTATCACGGTACTTATTTGCGATGATTTCTTTATGCCGTGCCACATAATCATCTACCACATCTAGGTGTTGTAGCACTACTAAGTTAGCCCTGTCAAAGTCGTTCCATCGATCCGAGTAGTCCACGTGTAATTCCCTCCGGCCGTTGTTGTGACCTTCTCCTCCGAGCCTCCCATCGTGCTTCTTGACGGGCAAACCAACAACAGTGTCTCCGACGCCTATATAATTCTCGCAAAAGGAGATGCACTCATGCGTCAGATACCCCTGGACGATTCTCCCATCGGGACGGGACATGTTACGAACGAATCCTTTGATGACCCCATTCATCCTCTCGAATGGCATCATGCTGTGAAGGAATGTCGGCCCGAGGTCGATGATGTCGTCCACTATGTGGACACACAGATGCACCATGACGTCAAAGAACGCGGGCGGGAAGTACATCTCAAGCTCACATAGTATGACAACGATCTCTTCCTGTAGCCTTCGGAGCTGCTTCACACTTATGGACTTTCGAGAGATAACGTCGAAGAAGTTGCAGAGACCAATAAGCGTGTCACGGACGTGCTTGTCCATTATCCCTCTAATGGCAACCGGGAGTATCTGCGTCATCATCACGTGACAGTCATGAGACTTCATCCCGCTGAACCTTTTCTTCTTGGGGTCTAGAAATCTGCTAATCTTCCCACAGTAACCGGAACTGACTTTGATTCCCATAAGGCACTTGATGAATTGATCGATCTCCTTCGCACTTAAGGTGAAGCAAGAAGGGGGGCAATAATTCTCCTCCTTCTTGTTGACTTTTCTGCCCCTTTCCCCCTCCTCCGTCTCCGTCTCTGTCTCCTCCGTCGACTTTTTACGGTGGAGATCTTTCCTGATGTTCAAATCTTCCAAGTCTTTCCTTGCCTTCGGCCCGTCCTTGGTCTTCTCCGACATGTTCATCAGTGTGCCAAGCAAGCTTTCGAGGACATTCTTCGTGATATGCATTTGATCAAGGCAATGAGGCGTGTCGTGATTGGGCCAGTACTCCAAGTCCCAGAAAACAGACCTCGTTTTCCATACCTTCAATAGCGGCTCCGGCACCTTTTTCATCGTTCCCGGCGCGGGGCACTGTTCCCAGTTTTTCAACAGCTCGTTGATTTCGGCGCCGCTCCTCTTACGTGGAGGTCCTCGATGCTCAGCCAACCCATTGAATAGATCTCCACGCTTTCTCCACGGGTCATCCTTCTCGAGCCATCTACGATGCCCCATGTACACGATTTTCCTGGACCCACCATCTTTCGTTGACGTAAGCTGCTGAGACATTGTATCATCCATGCACCTCGTGCATCCGCAGTATCCGTGGCACACCTGGCCTGAGGTGCACCCGTAACCGAGATAGTCGTGCACCGTCGTCATCAGCGCGGCTCTCATATAGAAATACTCTCCTTTGCTGGCGTCCCATGTCCATGCCGGTGTTTTCCATAACGTGTCTAGCTCCTCTTTCAGAAGCTCCATATATAGGTTAATATTATTTCTCGGTTGTTTCGGCCCTTGAATCAGCATGCTCATGTGTATGTACTTTGTCTTCATGCACTTCCATGGAGGGAGGTTGTACATCCATACAAAGACGGGCCATGTGCTGTGGTTGGTGTTTTGGTTTCCAAACGGATTCATGCCATCGGTACTCGCACCAAGCACGATGTTCCTTGGATCTTCTGCAGCAAATCCATATACGGTGTTGAATGCTCTCCACTGGCTACCATCTACGAGGTGTCTCAGCTTCGGATCATCTCCATCGTCGGGCTTCTTCCTCTCCGCGTGCCAGCGCATGAGCTTTGCTTCCTTAGGATCTACGAAATACCGCTGCAGACGGGGAGTGATCGGAAAGTACCATACAACTTTCTGAGGAGCTTTCTTTCCTGCCTTCTTGTATCGAGAAGCATTGCACACTGGACAGCTGGTTTTTTCCGCGTGCTCCCCCCGATAAATGATGCAATCGTTGATGCATGCGTGGTACCTAATGTGTGGCAAATCAAAAGGGCAAACGATTTTCTTGGCCTCATCGACACTAGTAGGACACAGGTTCCCCGCGGGAAGAACTTTATTATGTAGATACTTCAAATGTTCATCGAGGCTTTTGTCTGTCCATTTATTTTTGGCCTTCGTCTTTAGAAGTTCGAGCGTGAAACTCAAGCGGGTCACCTCGGGATCGCAACCATCATACAATGGAGTCTTCGAGTCTACTTCAAGTTGCGCCAGCTTGGCCTCCTCTCTAGAAGCATCTCTCTCGCTAGTCGTACTCTTGCGAAGGAGGTCTCGAACATGAGAGTCCTGCACGACTGCACTTAGTAGCGTCGAAGACTGCGGCGTGACCGCCGCCTCTGCTTCTCCGCCATGTTCGGACTCTTCTTCACCGTGTCCGGAATCTTCTCCGCCGCCATGTTCGGAATCTTCTCCACCGCCGTCATTTAACTCTTCCCCACCGCCATGTCCGACGCCATCGTCTTCGTGTCGATCGGTCATCTGTTCGTCTAGCCCCATGTCGTTATTCCCTGCCATGTGGACGTCCTCATCATCATCATCTTCACTTATCCACCGAGTATAGCCATCCATGAAACCATTCATCAGCAGGTGCGCCTTCAACCTGCCATGATCAAAAGGGTCCAAAAGGACTCCTTCTTTGCATCTTGTACACAGACATCTAATCCTAGTCCGATTATTTGCATGCTTGTCCATCACCGCGGATTGCATGTATCGCTCCACCTTCCATCCACTCACCTTCATGACCGACTGCATGCACAGTATAACAAGCAAAAGGGTTATAAACAAAATGCATGCATGCATCAAAGTCATATAAAAATTTGGCATGACCTTGCCTAAAAATAGGACATATCGAGTTTGCTCGAAATTCACCGAAATGGAAATAAATCGACATTTCGGCAAAACATAAGCAACTCGGGGGCATGTCACTCGCACAAATCTCTCCATATCCCAAACACACATATTCCCATTCTTGAAATGAACAACTTTTTACTCACCTATATCTAGCTAGATCTAGCTAGATCTACTTGTTGGGGACATGTCAATAGCTAGCTAGATCAAGTTGTTGGGGAGGAGAGATGACTCTAGGTAACTAATGGAGATGGAGAGAGATGAGCTAGCTAGATCTATATCTAATGGAATGGAGGGAGAGCCAAACAAATGAGGTAGGGGGGCATTTATGGAGCTAGCTAGAGATGAGAAGGCCATTTATGGATGAGAGTTATGGTGGAGGGGGGCATTAATGGGGAGAGAAGAGAGGTAGGAGGAAGAGAGAAGAAGGGCAACAATGGTGAGGGGAGAGGGGAAAGGAGGGGGAGAGAGGGCAAAGGGGGGGAGGAGGGGGAGGGGGGGGGGTGAAAAGATGGCACCAGCCACGCTTAGCAGTAGCGCTGTTTTCCAGAACGCGCTACTGCTATGTCACTTAGTAGTAGCGCTTTCCAGAAAGCGCGCTACTATTAAGTGGGGCCCATTAGCAGTAGCGGTTCCACCAAATAAAGCGCTACTGCTAAAGTCTTAGTAGTAGCGCTGTATTCTGGACAGCGCTGCTACTACCAATAGTGTCGGTGGGCTCGTCGGGTCCCGCTTAGCAGTAGTGCTCTTTATGTTTCCAGCGCTACTGCTAAGTCTTTACTTGTAGCGCTGCCTAAATCCAGCGCTACTGGTAATTAGCAGCAGCGCCTGTTACATTCCAGCGCTACTGATAGTGTCCTGCCTATAAGGTTTCTCCTAGTAGTGTACCACCTCCGCGGGGGCCGGCTCCCTCTGCACCGATAGTGGTCCACGCGACCGCCACCAAAGAACCTCCGGGTCGACAACGGGACCCTCATTCCTCACCAAGCTGGGCGCCCCAGAAGGCAGCACCTCCCAGTGCCAGCCCGGCGGAGCCCAGTCCCGGACATGGCGCCTCTCAAGCAGGTGGTTGCCACCGAGTCGACGACGAGGATGCTGGCCGGGCATCGTCGACTCAACGACTACGCTATGCAACTAAACATTTAAACATCTAAACATCATATATCTGCCTAATATAAAATCATCGATATCGTCGGGGACTCTCGCTCCCTCACCAACGATCGTCGGGGACTCTCCCTCACCGACGATCGTCGGGGACTCCTCGATATCGCGTCACCGACGACCGACGGTACTACATTATTTCCAACTAAAACAACTAAAACATAAAAAAACTAAACAACTAAAACCTAAAACAACTAAATTAACTAAAACAATATGAAAATAATCATCTATAGAAAATGATCTATCATCATCTATCCTCCATCATGTATATGAAAATAATTAACTAAATTAACTAAAACAACCAAATAATCAACAAAAACAATATGAAAATAATCATCTATATGAAAATAATCAACTAAATTAACTAAAACAATATGAAAACAACTAAACTAAATTAACTAAAAAATTACTATAGAAAATCATCGATGCGGGGGAGCTCACCGGGGGGCTGACGAGGAGAGCGGCGACGGCGACGAGCGGCGACGGCGTCGGGTCGGGGCGGCGATGGCGACAAGCGGTGACGGTGTCGGATCGGGGCGGCGGCAGCGCAGGGCAGGGGCGGCGGCGGCGGCAGGGCAGGGGCGGCGGCAGCGCAGGGGAAGGCCGGAGCTCACTGGGGCGGCGACAGCGGAGGGCAGGGCGGCGGCGGCAGGGCAGGGCGGTGACTGCGGCAGGGCAGGGGCGGCGTCGGGGCAGCTAGTGTCGAGGGCGTCGGCGAGGGCGTCGACGGCGAGGTGGAGCAGCCTGACGGCGTCGACGGGGCAGAGGGCGGCGAGGGCGTCTACAGCGAGCTCGGGCAACCTGGCGGCGTCGATGTGCTCGGCGTCGTCGGGGGCAAATGCAGATGAAATCTGAAAAATTCCTAACTCCCGCTTATATACAGAGACCTTTCGTCCCGGTTGGTGCCACCAACCGGGACCAATGCCACCCTTTAGTCCCGGTTGGAGCCACCAACCGGGACCAAAGGTCAATTTCAGCAGCCCAAAGGGCGGGAAGCAGAGATCTTTGGTCCCGGTTGGTGCCTACAACCGGGACTAAAGGGTGGCATTGGTCCCGGTTGGTGGCACCAACTGGGACGAAAGGGTGGCATTGGTCCCGGTTGGAGCCACCAACCGGGACTAAAGGGTTGGTCCTCGTTGTGGTGGGAGTTTAGTCCCACCTCGCCAAGCGAGAGGCGCTCGCACCGGTTTATAAGCCCGCCCCTCTCTGCCTTGTTGAGTTCCTCTCAAAGTGAAAATAGATGCCCTTATACGGGAAATTCGACCTAAATTCAAAGTGCATACTAGCACTTTGAATTTTGGTCGAATTTTCTCTATAAGCGCATCTATGTTCACTTTTGCTATTTTTTATGTTATTTTTTTGCATATTAAAAGTTCTTAACAAAAAATACTTTATGAATATTCTTTTTGCTATTAACGTTTTTAACAAAAATAACTTTGATAATTTTAGTTGCATAAATTTTATATAATATTAAGTTAAACAACTTTGATCGGACGAAAACACGTCTATTACAAAGGGATTTCAATTTTTAAACATATTTTAACTCAAGACTTTTTCTGCATTCAATATGCACCATTCAAAGCCACATCATTACTTTTCAACCCTTTTCTAACTTCATTTGCTATTTTTCATGCATTTCATGATTTATTTTGAGCTAAAATGACCCTGAATTGAAAAGCACTGCAAATGAACTCTGAAATGGTTGCAAGTTGGCATGGTATCATCATTTCACCCACATAGCATGTGCTAAAAAGTTGAGAGGGTTACGGCAAAAACTGGATGCACTTCGTGTACGAACTGGACAATCTCTTTCGAAGTGTCAGGGTTTTGGACGAAAACTCATCTGTTACAAAAGGATTTCAATTTTTTAAACATATTTGAACTCAAGACTTTTTCTGCATTCAATATGCACCATTCAAAGCCACATCATCACTTTTCAAACCTTTTCTGACTTCATTTGCTAATTTTCATGCATTTCATGATTTATTTTGAGCTAAAATGACCCTGAATTGAAAAGCACTGCAAATGAACTCTGAAATGGTTGAAAGTTGGCATGGTATCATCATTTCACCCACATGGCATGGCCTAAAAAGTTGAGAGGGTTACGGCAAAAACTGGATGCACTTCGTGTACAAACTGGACAATCTCTTTCGAAGTGTCAGGGTTTTGGATGAAAACTCATGTGTTACAAAAGGATTTCAAATTTTTAAACATATTTGAACTCAAGATTGTTTCTGCATTTAATATGCACCATTCAAAGCCACATCATCACTTTTCAAACCTTTTCTGATTTCATTTGCTATTTTTCATGCATTTCATGATTTATTTTGAGCTAAGATGACCATGAATTGAAAAGCACTGCAAATGAACTCTGAAATGGTTGAAAGTTGGCATGGTATCATCATTTCACCCACATAGCATGTGCTAAAAAGTTGAGAGGGTTACGGCAAAAAATGGATGCACTTCGTGTACAAAATGAACAATCTCTTTCGAAGTATCAGGGTTTCAGATGAAAACTCATCTGTTACAAAAGGCATTTCATTTCTTGACATGTAACTGCAGTGATATTCTAGATCAAAGCCATCATCAGAATAGTTGTGGATAGAAAGTCTTCACTTTTTCTTCGCATGTAACCATGGATAATCTTCATCGTTTAACAGGGTGCTTGGGTCAGCCTTCACTTTGAAGGGAGGAATTTCATGAAACTTTTCATAATCTTCAGACATGTCTGTCTTGCCCTCCACTCCCACGATGTCTCTTTTCCCTGAAAGAACTATGTGACGCTTTGGCTCATCGTATGATGTATTCGCTTCCTTATCTTTTCATTTTCTCGGTTTGGTAGACATGTCCTTCACATAGAAAACATGTGCCACATCATTGGCTAGGACGAATGGTTCGTCTGTGTACGCAAGATTGTTCAGATCCACTGTTGTCATTCCGTACTGCGGGTCTACCTATACCCCGCCTCCTGACAAATTGACCCATTTGCACCGAAACAAAGGGACCTTAAAATCATGTCCATAGTCCAGTTCCCATATGTCCACTATGTAACCATAATATGTGTCAGTTCCCCTGTTGGTTGCTGCATCAAAGCGGACACCACTATTTTGGTTGGTGCTCTTTTGATCTTGGGCGATCATGTAAAATGTATTCCCATTTATCTCGTACCCTTTGTAAGTCAATACAGTCGAAGATGGTCCCCTGGCCAACGAGTACAGCTCATCTGCAACAGTGGTGTTACCCATGAGATGTGTTTGCAACCAACTGCCGAAAGTCCTGATGTGTTCACATGTAATCCAGTCGTCACACTACTCCGGGTGTTTGGAGCGCAGAATATTCTTGTGTTCATTGACATACGGGGTCACCAAGGTAGAATTCTGTAGAACTGTGTAGTGTGCTTGAGACCAAGAATGCCCGTCCCTACATATTATTGAATTCGGTCCTAGCGTGCCTTTTCCAGCCAGTCTCCCCTCATACCGCGATTGAGGGAGACCAATCGGCTTAAGGTCAAGAATAAAGTCAACACAAAACCCAATGCTTTCCTCTGTTTGATGGCCCATGGAGATGCTTCCTTCTGGCCTAGCACGGGTACGACATATTTCTTTAAGACTCCCATGAACCTCTCAAAGGGGAACATGTTGTGTAGAAATACAGGGCCCAGAATGCCAATCTCGTCGACTAGATGAACTAGGACGTGCGTCATGATATTGAAGAAGGATGGTGGGAACACCAGCTCGAAACTGACAAGACATTGCACCAAATCACTCTTTAACCTTGGTAGGATTTCTGGATCTATTACCTTCTGAGAGATTGCATTGAGGAATGCACATAGCTTCACAATGTCTAATCGAACGTTTTCCGGTAGAAGCCCCCTCAATGCAACCGGAAGAAGTTGCGTCATAATCACGTGGCAGTCATGAGACTTTAGGTTCTGGAACTTTTTCTCTGCCATATTTATTATTCCCTTTATATGCGACGAGAAGCCAGACGGGACCTTCATACTGAGCAGGCATTCAAAGAAGATTTCCTTCTCTTCTTTGGTAAGAGCGTAGCTGGAAGGACCTTCATACTGCTTTGGATGCATGCCGTCTTTTTCGTGCACACGTTGCTGGTCCTCCCGTGCCTCCGCTGTATCTTTTGGCTTCCCATACACTCCCAAGAAGCCTAGCAGGTTCACGCAAAGATTCTTCGTCCCGTGCATCACGTAGATTGCAGAGCCTAACAGATAGTCTTTCTAATAGGGTAGGTCCCAAAATATAGATTTCTTCTTCCACATGGGTGTGCGTCCCTCAGCGTCATTCGGAACAGATAGTCCGCCAGGACCCTTTCCAAAGATTACTTGTAAATCATTGACCATATCAAGTATGTGATCACCAGTACGGAGGGTAGGCTTCTTCCGGTGATCTGCCTCACCTTTGAAATGCTTTCCTTTCTTTCGACATTGATGGTTGGTAGGAAGAAATCGACGATGCCCCAGGTACACATTCTTCCTACATTTGTCCAAATATATACTATCGGTGTCATCTAAACAGTGCGTGCATGCATGGTATCCCTTGTTTGTCTGTCCTGAAAGGTTACTGAGAGCAAGCCAATCATTGATGGTTACAAACTGCAACGCTCGTTGGTCAAATTCCTCTTGTGCATTCTCATCCCACACATGTACACCTTTTCCATTCCACAGTTGTAAAAGTTCATCAACTAATGGCCTTAGGTACACATCAATGTCATTGCCGGGTTGCTTAGGGCCTTGGATGAGCACTGGCATCATAATGAATTTCCGCTTCATGCACAACCAAGGAGGAAGGTTATACATACATAGAGTCACAGGCCATGTGCTATGCTTGCTGCTCTGCTCCCCAAAAGGATTAATGCCATCTGCACTTAAACCAAACCATACGTTCCTTGGGTCACCTGTAAAGTCCCCCCACTTTCTCTCGATCTTTCTCCACTGTGACCCATCACCGGGTGCTCGCAACTTCCCGTCTTTCTTACGGTCTTCCTTGTGCCATGATACGTCCATTTTGCATCATGCTTTTATATTGATATTTATTGCATTATGGGCTGTTATTACACATTATGGTACAATAGTTATGCCTTTTCTCTCTTATTTTACAAGGTTTACATGAAGAGGGAGAATGCCGGCAGCTGGAATTCTGGACTGGAAAAGGAGCAAATATGAGAGACCTATTCCGCACAACTCCAAAAGTCTTGAAAAGTTACGGAGAATTATTTTGGAATATATAAAAAATATTGGGCGAAAGAAATACCAGAGGGGACCCACCAGGAGGCCACAAGCCTGGGGGGCGCGCCCTACCCCCCAGGGCGCGCCCCTGTGGCTTGTGGGCCCCCTCGGAGCCCTCCGGTGCCCATCTTCTGCTATATGGAGGGTTTTGACCTGGAAAAAAAATCAGAAGAGAGCTTTCGGGATGAAGCGCCGCTGTCTCGAGGCGGAACTTGGGCAGAACCAATCTAGGGCTCCGGCGGACCTGTTCTGCCGGGGAAACTTCCCTCCCGGAGGGGGAAATCGAAGCCATCGTCATCACCAGCGAACCTCTCATCGAGAGGGGGTGAATCTCCATCAACATCTTCACCAGCACCGTCTCCTCTCCAAACCCTAGTTCATCTCTTGTATCCGATCTTTGTCTCAAAACCTCATATTGGTATCTGTGGGTTGCTAGTAGTGTTGATTACTCCTTGTAGTTGATTCTAGTTGGTTTACTTGGTGGAAGATCATATGTTCAGATCCTTAATGATAATTAATACTCCTCTGATTATGAACATGAATATGCTTTGTGAGTAGTTACGTTTGTTCCTGAGGACATGGGATAAGTCTTGTTATAAGTAATCATGTGAATTTGGTATTTGTTCGATATTTTGATGAGATGTATGTTGTCTCTACTCTAGTGGTGTTATGTGAACGTCGACTACATGACACTTCACCATTATTTGGGCCTAGGGGAAGGAATTGGGAAGTAATAAGTAGATGATGGGTTGCTAGAGTGACAGAAGCTTAAACCCTAGTTTATGCATTGCTTCGTAAGGGGCTGATTTCGATCCATATGTTTCATGCTATGGTTAGATTTATCTTAATTCTTCTTTCGTAGTTGCGGATGCTTGCGAGAGAGGTTAATCATAAGTGGGAGGCTTGTCCAAGTAAGGGCAGCACCCAAGAACCGGTCCACCCACATATCAAATATCAAAGTAACGAACGCGAATCATATGAGCATGATGAAAACTAGCTTGACAGAAATTCCCATGTGTCCTCGGGAGCGCTTTGCTTTATATAAGAGTTTGTCCAGGCTTGTACTTTGCTACAAAAAGGATTGGGACACCTTGCTGCACCTTTGCTACATTTATTACCTGCTACCCGTTACGAATTATCTTATCACAAAACTATCTGTTACCGATAATTTCAGTGCTTGCAGAGAAAACCTTACTGAAAACCGCTTGTCATTTCCTTCTGCTCCTCGTTGGGTTTGACACTCTTACTTATCGAAAGGACTACGATAGATCCCCCATACTTGTGGGTCATCAAGACTCTTTTCTGGCACCGTTGCCGGGGAGTGAAGCGCCTTTGGTGAGTGGAATTTGGTAAGGAAAAATTTATATAGTGTGCTGAAATTTACTGTCACTTGTTACTATGGAAAATAATCCTTTGAGGGGCTTGTTCGGGGTATCTTCATCGCGACTGGAAGCACAAAGAGTTGCTCCTCAACCTACTGAACCTACTGAAAATATTTATTATGAAATTCCTTCAGGTATGATAGAGAAACTGCTAGCTAATCCGTATGCAGGAGATGGAACACTACATCCTGATTTGCATCTAATCTATGTGGATGAAGTTTGTGGATTATTTAAGCTTGCAGGTTTGCCCGAGGATGATGTCAAGAAGAAGGTCTTTCCTTTATCTTTGAAGGAGAAGGCATTGACATGGTATAGGCTATGTGATGATATTGGATCATGGAACTACAACCGATTGAAATTGGAATTTCATCAGAAGTTTTATCCTATGCATCTGGTTCATCGTGATCGGAATTATATTTATAATTTTTGGCCTCGTGAAGGAGAAAGTATCGCTCAAGCTTGGGGGAGGCTTAATTCAATGTTATATTCATGCCCCAATCATGAGCTCTCAAGAGAAATTATTATTCAGAATTTTTATGCTCGGCTTTCTCGTAATGATCAATCCATGCTCGATACTTCTTGTACTGGTTCCTTTATGAAGAAAGATATTGAATTCAAATGAGATTTATTGGAAAGAATTAAACGCAACTCTAAAGATTGGGAACTCGACGAAGGTAAGGAGTCAGGTATAAACCTTAAGTTTGATTGTGTTAAATCCTTTATAGACACCGATGCTTTTCGTGAATTTAGCACTAAATATGAACTTGACTCTGAGATAGTAGCTTCTTTCTGTGAATCGTTTGCTACTCATGTTGATCTCCCTAAGGAGAAGTGGTTTAAATATCATCCTCCCATTGAAGTGAAATTAGTTGAACCTATTAAAGTTGAAGAAGAAACTATTACTTATAGTGTTGATCCTGTTATTCCTGCTGCTTATATTGAGAAACCACCTTTCCCTGTTAGAATAACGGAACATGCTAAAGCTTCAACTGTGGTTCGTAAGAGTTATACTAGAACACCTACACCCCCTGAACAAATTAAAGTTGAACCTAGTATTGCCATGGTCAAAGATCTCTTGGTCGATAATATAGATGGGCATGTTATTCATTTCTGTGATGAAGCTGCTAGAATTGCTAGACCTGATACTAAAGATAAACATAGACCTATAGTTGGCATGCCTGTTGTTTCTGTTAAAATAGAAGATCATTGTTATCATGGCTTATGTGATGTGGGTGCTAGTGTGAGTGCAATTCCCTTTACCTTATATCAAGAAATTATGAATGATATTGCACCAGCTGAATTAGAAGAAATTGATGTTACCATTAAACTTTCTAATAGAGATACTATAGCACCAGTTGGGATTGTTAGAGATGTTGAAGTCTTGTGTGGGAAAATAAAATATCCTACTGATTTTCTTGTTCTTGGTTCCCTGCAAGATGATTTTTGCCCCATTATATTTGGTAGGCCTTTCTTGAATACTATTAATGCTAAGATAGATTGTGAGAAAGAAACTGTTACTGTGAGTTTTGGGGATGTGTCCCATGAGTTTAATTTCTCTAAATTTCATAGACAACCCCATGATAAAGAATTGCCTAGTAAGGATGAAATTATTGGTCTTGCTTCTATTGCTGTGCCTCCTACTGATCCCTTAGAACAATATTTGCTAGACCATGAAAACGATATGCATATGAATGAAAGGAATGAAATAGATAAGATTTTCTTTGATCAGCATCCTATTTTGAAACACAACTTGCCCGTTGAGATTCTTGGGGATCCTCCTCCACCCAAGGGTGATCCCGTGTTTGAGATTAAACAATTACAGGATACTCTGAAATATGTTTATCTTGATGAAAAGAAGATATATCCTGTTATTATTAGTGCTAACCTTTCAGAACATGAAGAAAAGAGATTATTGAAAACTCTGAAGAAGCACCGTGCTGCTATTGGATATACTCTTGATGATCTTAAGGGCATTAGTCCCACTCTATGTCAGCATAAAATTAATATGGAGCCTGATGCTAAACCAGTTGTTGATCACCAATGACGGTTAAATCCTAAAATGAAAGAAGTGGTAAGAAATGAAGTATTAAAGCTTCTGGAGGCAGGTATAATTTATCCTATTGCTGATAGTAGATGGGTTAGTCCTGTTCATTATGTCCCTAAGAAGGGAGGTATTACCGTTGTTCCTAATGATAAAAATGAATTGATCCCGCAAAGAATTGTTACAGGATATAGAATGGTAATTGATTTTAGGAAATTAAATAAAGCTACTAGGAAAGATCATTACCCTCTACCTTTTATTGATCAAATGCTAGAAAGACTATCCAAACACACACACTTTTGCTTTCTAGATGGTTATTCTGGTTTTTCTCAAATACCTATGTCAAAAGAGGACCAAGAGAAGACCACTTTTACTTGTCCTTTTGGTACCTTTGCTTATAGACGTATGCCTTTTGGTTTATGCAATGCACCTGCTACCTTTCAAAGATGTATGACTGCTATATTCTCTGACTTTTGTGAAAAGATTGTTGAGGTTTTCATGGATGATTTCTCCGTTTACGGAACTTCTTTTGATGATTGCTTGAGCAACCTTGATCGAGTTTTGTAGAGATGTGAAGAAACTAATCTTGTCTTGAATTGGGAGAAGTGCCACTTTATGGTTAATGAGGGCATTGTCTTGGGACACAAAATCTTCGAAAGAGGTATTGAGGTGGATAAAGCTAAAGTTGATGCTATTGAAAAAATGTCGTGTCCCACGGATATCAAAGGTATAAGAAGTTTCCTTGGTCATGCTGGTTTCTATAGGAGATTTATTAAAGACTTCTCTAAAATTTCTAGGCCTCTCACTAATCTCTTGCAAAAAGATGTTCCATTCGTTTTTGATGATGATTGTGTAGAAGCATTTGAAATTCTTAAGAAAGCCTTGATTACTGCACCTGTTGTTCAACCACCTGATTGGAACGTACCCTTTGAAATTATGTGTGATGCTAGTGATTATGCCGTTGGTGCTGTTCTAGGACAAAGAGTTGATAAGAAATTAAATGTTATCCATTATGCTAGTAAAACTCTAGACAGTGCTCAAAGAAACTATGCTACCACTGAAAAGGAATTTTTAGCAGTTGTGTTTGCTTGTGATAAGTTCAGACCTTATATTGTTGATTCCAAAGTAACTGTTCACACTGATCATGCTGCTATTAAATATCTTATGGAAAAGAAAGATGCTAAACCTAGACTTATTAGATGGGTTCTTCTGCTACAAGAATTTGATTTGCATATTATTGATAGAAAGGGAGTTGAGAACCCCGTAGCAGACAACTTGTCTAGGTTAGAAAATGTTCTTAATGACCCACTACCTATTGATGATAGCTTTCTTGATGAACAGTTAGCTGTCATAAATGCTTCACGTAATGCTCCATGGTATGCTGATTATGCTAATTACATTGTTGCTAAATTAATACCGCCTAGTTTCACATACCAACAAAAGAAAAAGTTCTTCTATGATTTAAGACATTACTTTTGGGATCATCCACACCTTTATAAAGAAGGAGTAGATGGTGTTATTAGACTTTGTGTACCTAAGCATGAACAGGAACAGATCCTACACAAGTGTCACTCCGAGGCCTACGGAGGACACCACGCTGGAGATAGAACTGCACACAAGGTATTACAATCTGTTTTTTATTGGCCTACTCTCTTCAAGGATGCTCGTAAGTTTGTCTTGTCTTGTGATGAATGTCAAAGAATTGGTAATATTAGTAGACGTCAGGAAATGCCCATGAATTACTCACTTGTTATTGAACCATTTTATGTTTGGGGTTTTGATTATATGGGACCTTTTCCAAAGTCCAACGGGTATACTCATATTCTAGTTGCTGTTGGTTATGTTATTAAGTGGGTAGAAGCTATTCCAACTAGTAGTGCTGATCATAACACTTCTATTAAAATGCTTAAAGAAGTTATTTTCCCTAGATTTGGAGTCCCTAGATATTTAATGACTGATGGTGGTTCACACTTTATTCATGGTGCTTTCCGTAAATTGCTTGCTAAGTATGATGTTAATCATAGAATTGCATCTCCATATCATGCTGATTCTAGTGGTCAAGTAGAATTAAGCAATAGAGAAATTAAATTGATTTTGCAAAAGGCTGTTAATAGATCTAGAAAGAATTGGTCTAAGAAACTTGATGATGCATTATGGGCTTATAGAACTGCTTACAAAAACCCTATGGGTATGTCTCCGTATAAAATGGTTTATGGTAAAGCATGTCACTTACCTCTTGAACTAGAACATAAAGCTTATTGGGCAATTAAAGGGCTCAACTATGATTTCAAACTTGCTGGTGAGAAGAGGTTATTTGACATTAGCTCACTTGATGAATGGAGAACCCAGGCCTATGAGAATGCCAAGTTGTTTAAAGAAAAGGTTAAGAGATGGCATGATAAAAGGATACAAAAGCGTGAATTCAATTTAGGTGACCATGTCTTGCTATACAATTCTCGTTTAAGATTTTTTGCAGGAAAACTTCTCTCTAAATGGGAAGGGCCTTACATTATCGAGGAAGTATATCGTTCCGGTGCCATCAAGATCAACAATGCCAAAGGCACTAAACCGAAGGTGGTAAACGGGCAAAGAATCATGGGATTTTTATTTCTGTGCCCCTGGTTCGTTAGTTCTACTCATTCATCCCCACGTTCTTAACTTTTGCTCACTTTTCCCCACTCCCTTGCCTGAAACCCTCAGAACTGGTCATAGCGGACGTTGCCATCGGGTCAATGGCTTGACCGTTAACTCTGACGAGTGGGGCCGCATAGGGCCGTGTCCACATTTTGACCGTTATGTGCTAACGAGGGGGGCCGCAAAACTGACACTCACTGTAACCTGAATCAGATCGAGTCGCTTCCGCGCCGCCCCCTCCGCCGCCGTCGTACCGCCTCCGCCGCCGTCATGCCGCCTCCACCGCAGTCATGCCGCCTCCGCCGCATCTACCCTCTCTCCCCATCTAGGATTAGGAAACGATGTCGGGGGAGCACCCCGTCCGGCCCATCGACCGTGGAGATGATTGGGTCGAATCAGAGGCGGATAATTCATGGATTCCACCTGGGTAAGCATCGTTTTCCTCTCAAATTGATTAGGAAATCCGTAAATTAGGCTGTATCTGACCACCGTTAGCGTGAATCAGTGCAATTTTTCTGAAAATTTTCGGCCTAACTGCGCCCTTTATTTCAATCGAATAGGGTTGATCCTGCACTTGCTTTTCGACTGGCGGTTAGAATGGAAACTAGCGAGCTGCGTGGAACTAAACCGTATCTGATTTCTGGATTTTTCTATCCGAAAGTGGAAGAAACCAGCGTTTCGTTCATAGATTTCCGCGAGGCACTCTGTTGTGAGTATCCGTGGAGCCCTGCCGATGCTGTTGAACTGAGATATTTCGACAGTACCGAGCAGAGATTTGTCCCATTAACTTGTGATGAGCATCTGGGATTGCTATTTAGTTTGAATGCTGACAGCCGTTTCGGTAAAATCCATATCGGTGTGCTTCAGCCACACAAACAACGTATCCCGAAGGGGAAGGGTGTTCAGACATCATCTGTCTCTGCTAATAGCGAGCGTCCTCGCACTCCTTGTAGGTCGAGTCCAAGTAAACCTAGTGGTTCTGAAAGCCACAACATGTCGGCTGCCGCTAATTCTGCCACTTCTCCTCTCCCTTCTGCACCTGATGTAGAAGTAGATGCAGAGCCTGACGAGGAAGTGCCTCGACATGATGATGAGGATGAGACTCTATTCCCTGAACTGGTAGATAGAGTCAGTCAACAGGCAATGGAAGATGAATATCCAGAGGAGCCTAGCAGCCGTGCTAGATTTGATGACACTAACGATGAAGAGAGGGAGGAGAACATTGACTCCTTAGTTTTACAAGAATATGATGGTGAGGACATGCCAACAATTGAGTGGAACAGGGAGAATCCTCAGCTTACTCCAGGAACCATATTCGAATCGATGGTGGACTCTCGTAATGCAGTGACTACATATTGCATTCTCACTGAAAACTCCTATGAGGTTGATAGGAGTGAGCCAAGAAGATTCACTGTTCATTGCCCTTATGATAGGTGTAGGTGGAGGTTGCATGCATCCACTATCCTAAAGAGCAAATTGATTCACGTATTACAACTGAATCTTTTTTTTAGATTATTTATCCATTCTATATTCAGATCATGTGTACTATTTCTTAATTGTATTTGACATCATTTTTCATTTTGTTTCAGATAAAAAAAACCACACGAGCACACTTGCCCACCTGGAGGGGGAGGGGGAAAGGACAAATCAAAGCTTGCAAAGACTAGGTGGGTGGCGGATGCAATCTTGGATTGGGTGAGGGAAACACAACCAATTGGTCCAACAACACTCCATGTGAAGCTATTTGAGAAGTACAAGATTAATATACCTTACATGAGGATTTTCTATTCTAAGGAAAGGACTCTTGATAGGATTAATGGTCCATGGAATGAGAGTTTTCAGTTGCTTTACACCTTCAAAGCTGAAGTGGAGACGACTAGTCCAGGGAGTGTTGTAGAGATTGACAAGCATACAGTTCAGTACAAATTAAAAGGTAAGACAATGGAGAAGGAGTGCTTCAGGAGGGCTTTTGTTTGTTTCAAGGCTTGATGGCAGGGTTTTTTGAATGGTTGTAGGCCCTATTTGGCTGTCGATGCAACTGCTTTGAATGGAAGATGGAGAGGCTAGCTAGCAGCAGCTTCTGCAGTTGATGGACACAACTGGCTATTCGCAGTTGCATTTGGTGTGTTGGAGGCAGAGTCCGAGGAGAGTTGGGTCTGGTTTCTGCAGCAGTTGCGCAACATTATAGGTACACCCTCAGGTTTAGTTATACACACAGATGCTTGCAAGGGTTTAGAGAGTGCAGTAGAAATTGTATTCCCTGGAGTGGAACATAGGGAATGTATGCGACACCTAGCGTAGAATTTTAAAAAGAAATTCAAAGGAAAAGTTTATGATGAGAACCTATGGCCAGCATCATACACATGCAGCTTGAGGAAGCATGAGCACCATTTGAGAGTGTTGTATGCTCACAATCCTTTGGTGAAGGAGTACATGGATGAACATCATGGAAATGTGTGGTCAAGAAGCAAATTCAATGAAATCTGCAAAGTAGACTATGTGACCAATAACCTCGCTGAGTGTTTCAATGCAAAGTTCAAGTCAGTGAAAGGGCTTTTGTTGTGGCAAGCATTTGATAAGATCAGGCAGATGATCATGATAAAGATGGCTCTTCGTAAAAGAAATGCAGAAACACAATATGTTGGCCATCTTATGCTCCCATCTCTGATTAAGGCATTGCATGCCAAGGCAAGAGGACTAAGGATGAAATGCATTCGACCGTCGACATACGAGGCTGAGGTGACATACACTGACAGTAAAAATAGGGAATGGAGATATCCAGTGAACCTTGCAACTAAGCAATGCAGTTGTAGGCAATGGCAGATCTGCGGGAAGCCGTGCATACATGCCCTACATCTCATGACTGTTATTGGAGGTGAAGATGGTGAAGTTGATCAGTATTGCTCTGAATATTTCTCTGTTGCCAAATTTAGGGCTGCTTATGCTGAAAATGTGCCTGCACTCTTGGGAAAAGACCAATGGAACATAGTAGACCCAGGGTTCAAACTCCATTCTCCTGTACTGACTAGACCACCAGGAAGACCAAGGAAAAACAGGATAAGAGCTGGTGAAGAGGGTCGTGTAAAAAAACAGCGTACACTACTGGAATCTGGCATTTTGCCATCTGCCAGCTCTTTGCCGTCTGCCAGCTGATGGCAAAGAAGGTCTTTGCCGTCTGCTTACAAAAAACAGACGGCAAAGAACTGACAGATGGCAAAGAACCTGGTTGCCATCAGCCAATTCTTTGCCGTCTGCCAGCAGATGGCAAAGAATCTTTGCCGTCTGCTGGCAGACGGCAAAGAGGTGGGTGGGGTCCAGTGGACGCCAGCGCCGTAACGGCCCACCAGCCCCACCTCTTTGCCGTCTGCCAGCAGACGGCAAAGATTCTTTGCCGTCCCCCAACAGACGGCAAAGATTCTTTGCCATCTGTTCTTTTTTCGCAGACGGCGAAGAAGAAACGCATGCAGCGGATCGATCCCACGGATCGATGACTTGGCACACACCCACGACCCACACAGCCCCGGACCCAACCCACGCACACACACACCCACGTTGGATCCCATCTCTCTCGTCTTCCTCGATCCCCTTTCTCCACCGTACGTGCATCTCTCTCTCTCTCTTTCTCTCTCTCTCGCTGACGAGCCGCTGCCGCCGACCCGCTGCACCCCGCCCCGCCGCCCCCCCTACGCAGCCGCCCCGCCGCACCCCGCCCCGCCGCCCCCCTGCCCAGCCGCCCCGCCCCCCTGCCCAGCCGCCCCCCCGCCCCCCTGCCCAGCCCCGAAGCCGCCCCGACGAGCGCCGCGCCGCCGCCCCGACGCCCCTCTGGTGAGCCCCCTGCCCTTCCCCTCCTCTCTCGTCGGGATCCAGCTTCCCCACCTCACCTCACCTTCTCCTCCCTTCCTTCCCTTTGCTGCAGGTCACCATGGCGCGGAGACGGCGACGACGGAAGTACGGCGCCGGCTCGAGGAGGAGGAGCAGGAGAGGCGCACCTCCCTCTTCTTCCAAGGCGACAAAGGGCTGCTGCACCCCAGCTCTTCTTCCTGGCATGGCGGCTTCCTCCTCTCTGCCAGGGCATGGTGAGCTCGTCCCTCCCCATCTATGCTCTTCGCTCTCTGTTCCACTGCAATCTTGCTATGGATGGATGTTTTGGTACAGTTTGCCATGGATGAGTGTATATTATCTCTGAATCTCATTGTTGTTTCACCTGCAAAAGATGAACAAATAAATCTGCAAAGATAGAACGTGATAAAAAAAATCATAGTAGCATGCAGAGATAATTTTACTGCAACCAGAACAGACTATATAGAAATTTGCGCAAAAAAGTACAGCAAATAAGTATCTAAGAGGGGGAGTGGCAAAATTACAAAAGTCCAACTTTGAAGTATAATATAAGATTAAGTTATGTAAGAATTGTTTAGTCAAGGTAAAGGGAGAGGGAACCGCACTCAACATGATTTTTTTACATGAGATTGTGAGAAGGTAGAGGAACTGAATTTTAGACACATGTCTCTGTGTGTGGTGAGTCGATGTGACATGTTCAATTATTTCTGAGACCTTATCAAGCTCCAACGACAATGAGCAAGTAGCATCCCTTACTTTTTTACTTCAAAACTTTAATATAGAGTTGGATGCCATGCGTCCTTTGGCGTTTGAACCTGGCCAGGGCTGTTTGCCTGCCACGCACAAGTGCTAGTTAACCTTCTGTTTCATAGCTAGGGAATAGTATGATAAGGTAAGTGAGGGAACTCCATCCCAACGGGTTGGACTTGACGATGGTGATTGATTGCATTCTATTAGAAACTAGCACATACAACAATTCCCATAAATATTGAAATATGAGCATTGTTGCAAAAAAAACATGTTAGAATAAACAATCAGCATAGCACGTCAGTTCTGGTCATTACATGTGCAGCCGGTTGATCATTCTAATCATCTAGGTGCTCATTCCGATTAGATTCATGCATTGCTTATTATTCCATGAACTCTTTATTATATTCCAGCTAGATCTTTTTGTGCTACATATGCAATTAGGGTTGAGGATTCAGATGACTTGTGTAGTTGTGTAATAATCGGCACAGAATCCTACCGAATCCTTTCTATTTGCCAAATGCTATAATCTGAAAGAACTTGCTTGGTTTTCTGCTGGTCTGAATCTACATACATGCTTCACTGAATTTTGCTTAGTGCATTATTGTACATGTGCACGGGGAATGCCCATTGGACTGCACGACAAGGAAGGATTGCGCCCAAGGAGGGACGGGTCGACCTTGTCCTGCTGCTGGCCGGGACGCATCAGCCATGGGGCTTCCTCTCTGGCTTGAGGTGAGCTCGTCTCCTCCTGCTCTCTGCTATGGTTCATGGCCATAGAGTCATTGCTTTTCTGGTGTTAGGATTTGACACTGTTTGGCCTCAAATAGCTGCTAGTTGATGGTTGAATTGAACTGCAAGGTTGATCCCTAGTAGCTACCACACAATTTAGAATTTGAACCGCAAAGCGATATGAATTGTTCAATTGATGATAGCAATCTTGGACCATACTATAGTTTTAGTGCAAAAAACAAACAGAAAACTAAGCAAGTATTCCTGTAACAGAGAAGGACTATGTTATATATTTTGAACCAAAGAAACACGTTATGCAAGACATACATATGTCAAAATGGAATTTCCAAAAGTAAACTTATTAACACAAATTGGTATCTTACAAATAGTAGGAACTTAGTAAGACTAATTACAAACTGCTTCTTTAACAATGGCCGCTAATATGCTTTTCCTATAAAAGAATCAATATGCACATTTGGTTAAAACTTTAGGCTATAGTTATTATTGGCTAAACTTTTAAACAAGGGTCAGTTCTGTTAATTCTCATCACTACAGGAGATATGGTGAGTTAATTAAGGACTGTAAACATGAGATTACTATATTATTAGTGAAGTTAACATTTATCACTGCCTCGTTTGTTTTCAGGGGCTAAATATGGCGAGTAGTTTTGGTAGTATGTGTACATACAATATTTGTGTAGTGTTCCTGTTGGTATGCTTCCTGTTTGTTTCATTGTTATTAGCCTTGCTAAGCAAATAAATCCCGGACCAAATCAGTGGCACAACGAATCAGAAAACGAGAACGAATAATAAAAAAATGTGTGCAAGTTCCAGTTTATTCCCTCATTTATTCCCCTTTCTGGTTCATATGCGATGTCTATTTTTTCTTAGTTTTAATTAATTGATTACATGTCATCAGTAACTGTTCGTGAATTTCCTTGCTAACAGTTGTTATCTTTCAAGGCTGCAAGCGTCTCATTTGCTTTATTCACAACACTGTTTTTATGTCCATGTCTGGGGTTAACATGCTGGTATTTTAACTTAAAATCTGAAAGTAATACTTGGGTTCCATCTCTGGATTTGTGGTGTGATTCTGATTTATTGTGTGTGTGTGTGTGTGTGTGACTTAGATGAGAAGGATGGCATGGCGAAGGAGGATTTCGACAAGTTTGCCTCCATAATCATGCAACAGAGCTTGCATGATCTTAGTAAGATCACGAAACACCACCTCTCGCGTTTTTTCTCTCAAAAATGCAGGTGTCTGCATATATTCATGCACTAGGTAACAACTATGTACCTCTTGCAGATGGACCATTTGGTGATTATAAATATAGGGTATGTTTCACATAATGAAGTGTGGTTGTTCTTATAAATTATCTTCTACTTTGAGTCCAGATGTAACCTCTGCATAAAACTTGGGATGCTAATTGAAGATAAGGCAATCTTTGACAGTTCCAAATCCCCCTCTTACTGTAATAGGCCCTTACCGTAAAACAAAATGTCTTCTCCTCCAGACTATAGCATATTATATTACAGATAGTTGTAGCTGGGTGCAGTATTTTTATGCTTGGAGACATAGTAATTACCTAGAACAAGTTGAGCCCTGTATACAATACAAGATTCAAGCTAATAATTTGTGCTCTATCTTTTGAAACGCATGTGCAACATGTTTTTTCTCTTTCATAGCTACTATGCAAAATTGTATTGTTTTATAGCCATTTGGGTCATAGGAGTGAGCTTTGTAGGACTGGGATAGTATATCCATATGCAGTATTATAGATACACAGTTAGCTGTCGAACGGTTCTTATTTTTAGTTATCTGAAATATTACTTCCTGACTTTAAATTTACCTTCTTTCTTATCCATGTACAAGCAAAGGGATTTATAGCTGGTGAAGAGTAGGAAGGCAAGGCCATTGCCCCGGCTGTTGAGCTTGAGAAGTTCATATGGAACATGCAATTTTGTTGATTTTTTTCAGTTATGTTCTGTTGGAATTTTTTCACATTTCTTTTGTGAAAGAATGTGTCATTGTGTAATATATTTGTGAAACAAAAGTTAGTTGTATATACTAGACTGGATGGTTTCAGAAATTATGGGCAGTAATAAAGAGTGTGTTACAGGAGATTTGTTTAATTACATATATGTTCTGCTCTGAAGAGATTAGTTTAATTACATGTATGTTCTGCTTTGTGGTGTCATTCATTTGCTGCATGGAGATGTGAACTGTACTGCGTACAGTACTGTACTGTATGCAGTACAGTATGTATTTTTTTTAAAATCCTATTGAGTACTTTGCCGTCTGCTAGCAGACGGCAAAGAGCCTGCGTTGGCCCAGCTGACGCCTGACATCAGCTGACGTCAGCTGCAGCTCTTTGCCGTCTGTCAGCAGACGGCAAAGAAGCAAAGGTCTTTGCCGTCTGCTGGCAGACGGCAAAGAGCGCCGTTAGCCCCCTAACGGGGCTGGTACCTTTTGTCTGCCGTCCAGGGCCTTTGCCGTCTGCCAGCAGACGGCAAAAAGCTTTGCTTCTTTGCCGTCTGCCAGCAGACGGCAAAGCGGCCTTTGCCGGCACCTGTTCAGCCGGAGTGTTTGCCATCCGCCAGCAGACAGCAAAGGCTTTGCCGTCCGCCAGACATGCCTTTGCCGTCTGCTATGGCAGACGGCAAAGTGCCTGATTCCTGTAGTGGTAAGTGCAAAAAATGTGGTATCCTAGGGCATATTGCTAGGATTTGTACCAATCCAGTTGATCCATCATTTGGAGAAGAGGAACTATGGGCAGTAGCAAATGCAGAGGAGAATGCAGCAGCAGAGGATAATGCAGCAGGAAATGCAAATACTGAAGTAGCAGCTTGGTATGTGTGCAACCTTTCCCTTTTTTTTGCATCTGTTCACTTTTTTATCGATGGCTAAGCTTATTTCTGTTTGACCCAGCTCTAGGATAATTAGAGGCACAGGACAGAAAAGACCTAGAGAGGAAGAAACTTCGGTTGAACCATCATCTGATGCGGAATTTGAAACCGTGGCTTATGAAGGTTTTGAAGCTATAAGAGAGGAGGAAGTTATTTTGTCTGAAGTTCCTTTAAGGATTAGCGAACCCACAGATGACCGTCAACTGGTCATCACTTGCTCGGTCAGTCAAAGCTCAACAAAACCGCCACCACCAGAAGTGAAGATCAGAAGCAACAAGACAAAGCTTTCAAAAGCACAAAATATCCCAGCTAGGGAAACCAGGAGCAAGACGGTTAACCCATCCCGGAACACAAGGAGCAAGGCAAATATTTGAATTTGAACTTGAATGCAAGTCATAAACTTTGAACTTTAAGGATTTGGAATAAGGATTCTGTCGTCAAATTGAACTACTGTGAAATCTTGTAAGGTGTAATAATTCTATTTGTAATTTGATGTGAAACTTTGAATTTGAACCAACACTTGAAGTCCATTGCCCTGTGGTGTGAGTTGCAAAGTTTGCTGAACTATTATAAACGTTAGGTGATCAATCCGATCTCTTTTGCGTGGTAAAACTTGTAGTCATGAGAAATGTGCTCCAAATGAGCTCCCAACTTGCGTGGTAAACAGCCCCATTTGTAATCATGTTTTTTTGGACCTACTCTAAATGAGCCAAATATTTTTTATTAACACCTATTCAATCTATATAGTGTAGATTCGAAGTATCACTATTTATTGAATTAATCTTCATATTTTTACATTTTTTTGAAAAAAATATACTTTAATAGAAAACCATTAAAAACACGTTTAAAATATGAAAATGGAAAACTAAGTTCAGATCCTTCTTATTCACTTTGAAATCAAGCTTTGGTGATTTTTTTGATTTTTTTTTAAATTTTCAAAAACCGAAGGGAACCCTACCACCTCTCCTTGGCCTCTATGAAATGTTGTACGTGATAGCTCATATGTGTGAAGGTTTTTTCATGAAAATGTCCATAGACAAAGTTTATGATTTTGGTTGGTAACATGTCACACAAGACAACATTGTGCGCAGGTTTTATATTTTTTCAATTTTTTTTAAATTAGTTATGCTTAGTCAAAGCCTTGGAAACCCCGTTGACCAGCTCAAAACCCCTCTAAACCCCGCGGGGTTTCGCCTAACCCAAGCTCCGAACGTCAGCCGTCCGATCATACCCTAGCGCCAAGCGACAGCCCTCAGATGTGGTCTTCTAGAAGGAATTCCGAGGGCAGGCTGCGTGCAGGCTCCGCGCCGTTGGATCACATGGACGGCTCCGCATCATTGGATCGTGGGGCGATCCACGAGAGTTGTTGGTTGTTCTCGCCCACCCTTGCCTCCCCTTTCTTCTGCTGCTTATTCTGCGGCGACAAGAGGAGCCACTCCTCTGCTTCTTCTTCTCCGGCGACGAGAGGAGCCACTCCTCTGCTTCTTCTTCTCCGGCGACTTTGGGCGATATGTCGAGCTCCACTTCAGCCTCCCACCCCTCGTGGACCCAGTATGGTCCACTTCCCATGGAGCGATGTCCTGACTGCCCACGCAGCGCGCCACTGATACGGTTAACTTCGAAGGAGGTCAAGAATGGCAACTATGGGTGCGAGTTCGTGAAATGCGAGAGCAAGCCAGAGGGGCAGGTTAGATCTCATGATTTTTCTCTGATTTCTTTTTCTATTTCCTTGGATCTGGGATTTAGGGTTCATGTTTTCGTTTCAGATCGTGAAGAAATGCGCACATTTTGAATGGCTGGATGACTACGTTAAGCGGATTCAAAGCAATGGGGCCCCAACCCGGGAGCTCAATCTGCCATCAGCACCAACGAATTTGGTTTCTGAAAGTGCTGCTCTGACAGTTGGGGATGCAGATCTGAAGGGGGAATTAAAGAAGATGAACAAGAAGTTGAAGCAGATGATTCAATTGAACAAGCAGGTGAATCTGATAGCTTTAGGATTTTATTTTTGTATAGTTGCTCTAGGATTTTCTTACTTGCTGGTCATCACTCGTTAGAGATGTTATTAGTGTGGTGTCATGTGCTCTAGGATTTGGTTAAATTTGTGGATCATGTGCTCTAGGATTTGGTTAAATTTGTGGATCATGTGCTCTAGGATTTGCTTAAATTTGTGGATCATGTGCTCTATGCTCTGTGTTGCTTAATTTGTGGATCATGTCAGTTTCGTCAGTTTTGTACACTTTCAGTTTCTTCAGTTTCGTCAGACAACACCGACCGCAGAAGAAAAAAAACCGTAGTTCTACGGCCCAAATTGAAACTAAGCTCTGGTTTGGCCGTCGCATTGCGTTGAGTGTCGAAGGCCCACAAAGATAAAAGAGGCCTAGAAAATAGTGCACGCGCTGGCCCTGTCTTTTTTGCTTGATTATTGCCATGGTAAATCCATTTATTGCCATGCCGAACAAAAATAGTGCATGATGGTAAATCGATTTATTGTTAGCAGTACAACTTTTGTCCCATGGCATTTTTGTACAGATAATTGCCATGGCGAACTTAAGAATAACTTTTTCCATGTAATTGTTAGTGTAGATACCATGAGAAATTCTTTATTGAACTTTCCCCTGTCAAATTTATTTGTACATATCGTGGCAATTTCCTTCTGTATATAGCCTACGGCACAACACTTTGATTTTTTGACATGCGGGTATTATAAACATGTTTTCGTTGCAAGAAAAATATTGTATACACGATTTTTTGTTTTTGTTTTTGTTTTATACACGATTTTTTTTGTAGAACATGGCAAATTTTTTATTAAGAGCATGTCAGATTTAATTATGTAGATCATGATATCCATCAGAAACCACGTCTAAAATAAAGTCCGGTGGCACCATTAGCCACCATATCCATCTAGAGAGCATGTCTAGGGCTCGGCTACGACACCATATCCATCTAGAGAGCATGTCTAGGGCTCGGCTACGGCACCATATCCATCTACCGATAGCTCACGTAGCAAGCATACATCCATAACATAGAAAGTAGCAAGCATAGCATAGTTCTTACATAAAACATAGGGTGCCATAAAACATAGGGTGCCCTACAATCATCCATGACACTAGAGAAAATAACCAGCAACCAGAATCAGCTAAACATAGCTCAGAGAGCATAATAGCGAAAGCATACAATATATATCCTACGTACTACCTAGTGCACTACGCGTCTTCGTAGTCGGAGATGGCTTGATCCGCCTGCGCCGGAGCCTGGTCCGCCTGGGCCGCCACCTGTGCCTCCTCCTGTGCTGCCCGCGCTGCCCATCTGCTGCTGACGAAGACGCCGGGCCTGCGCAGCTGCTTCCGAGCGGATGGAGTTGAGGATCACCACCTGGTCGGGCCACAGATAGTAGACCGGCGGTGCCTCCACTTCCGGCTCCTCCGGCGGAGCCTCCACTTCTGGCTCCTGCGGCAGCGCCTCCACTTCCGGCTCCTGTGGCGGCGCCTCCACCTCCGGCTCCTGCGGCGGCGCCTCCTCCTCCGGCTCCTGTGCCTGCGCCTCTGCCTCCTCCTCCCCCATCTCTGACCCCTCCTCGAAATCCTCCTTCGGTACCAGAGGTAGCCTCACTTGCCTCCGGATTTGGGCCTGCTGAAGGAGGAAGAGACGGTCTTCGATTGTGTAGTACTGGTGGCGTGGTGGCATGGCTAATGGGCTCGGAGAGGGGAGTGCTCGGGTCCCTGCGGGGAGAGGGAGCAGGCGGATGAGCTAGGGTTGGGGGACGCCGTCCCGCTTAAATAGCCATCTACGGATAATGACGGGGAGCCGGATAGGTGCCTCGACAGTCAAGGAGAGGAGGTCAAAGAAATTTGAATTTGAGAAATGTGCTCCCAGGCTAGGGTAAACAGCCCCATTTGTGATGAGTAATACATCCCTACATTATTTCACCCGCAAAAAAAATGCTTCTGTACATGAAGGGAGTGACATATGGGTGGGTAATAAAGGTGGGCGAAGCCCGCATGTAGCACTGCAATCTGGCCTCGGTCTGTGGCACTTGGAAGGTGGAGACGCGTGCGAGAAGAAAGGAACCCGTGGCAGTGACCGACGCTGCGTCCGTGGTGGCGCGCATGCAGGCAGGCTAGCTCGATCACATGGCATGCATAGCAGGCTTCTGTATCATGGCGGCGCACGTCGATCGGTATGCCCTAGACTTTAATGGCCGCGCTGAATTGATGCTGCGGAGGTCAAAGGCTGAGACGGTGTGAACTGTGAATCGATCGAAGAGGCGCTTGACAGAAGGGACGAATCGGCAGCCGTGACAGACGCTGCGTCCCATGGCGGCTCACAGGAAGGTTGCGTCCGTGGCGGCGCGCGTCGGCGCATGCAGGCAGGCTGGCTGGTTCATGTCGCGCATGCATAGCAGGCTTATCGTGGCGGCATGCATTAGCGCATGATGCACGCGGGCGTTTAATGCAACGGCCAAAACGAAACCATGGCCCAACGGTCCAACCAACGCCACGGTCCAACGCGACCCCACTTGGCAGGTCCAACGGGCGACACAGTCCAGCGCGGCCCCACACGTCAGAATGGTCAAAGGAGGGCGACACGGTCCAACGCGGCCCCACTTGGCATGTCCAACGGGCGACACAGTCCAGCGCGGCCCCACTCGTCCGAGTTAACGGTCAAGCCATTGACCCGACGGCAACGTCGGCTGTGACCAGTTCTGCGGGTTTCGGGCAAGGGAGTGGGGAAAAGTGAGCAAAAGTTAAGAGCGTGGGGATGAATGAGTAGAACTAACGAACCAGGGGCACAGAAATAAAAATGCCAAGAATCAAACATTATATCTCAGGTACTCCCATAAATGTTGAAACCAATATTATCAATACCATAACTCCGGAGGAGTACATTAGGGAGACCCACCAGAACGTTTCAGACTCCGAAAAGGAATAGGTATGTGGTACGGTAAGCAAACCGACTCCAAAACTTTTCCAATAGCAATTTTTCTCCGTTTCGGAATATTTAATAAATTAGGAAAATTTAAAGTAGTCCGAAAAGTGCACGAGGAGGCGACAAGCCAGGGGGGCGCGCCCTACCCCCTGGGCGCCCCCCTGTGGCTTGTGGCCACCCCATGTACCATCCAGACTCCGATTTCTTGTGGTATACTCCTGTTGGTGGTAGAAATTCATTATATAATCTCCCGAAGGTTTTGACCACCGTACCATGAAAAAATCCTCTGTTCTTGTTTGTTGTTGTTTTTCCGGACAGATCTAAAAATATGTCGTCCCAAGAGTCCGATGGGGAGAGCTATGTATCGCATTATCTTGCCAATCCCAAGCTCTATGGGGACTTAGATCCTTATGGATTGTTCTCGGAGGTGGAACAAGAAGGCAAGTATGAGGAAGAAAGCTCGGATGAAGAAGAGATCCCTCTGCCTCAACCAGGAGATATGCACGTGGAGTTCAGGAAATCGAGCCTCCCAAACACAAGGAGAAAACCCAAGGTTCTATTTATCCCTTCTCGTTTTCTGTAGGAGAGCAAGCAAGAATTATGTCAAAGGATATTGAAGCTCGAGTACGAAGTTGACGATCTGAGGGAACATAATTTTATGCATAAGAGGAAACTGAACAAGCTTAAAGATCCTTCTCCACCATCACCACCTCCGAAGAAAGACAACTAAACACATGGGTATGGGCACTCCCCTTGGCCTGTGCCAAGCTTGGGGGAGGTGCCCCGGTATTGTATCACCATCACATCTTTTACTTTTATCGTTTTTCTTAGTTCGATCCTTTTGGTTATATCTTGATCTAGTAGAATAAAGTTTTTAGTGTGATCTAGCTTTGAGTTTTACTTTATGTCCCCCCCTATGTAATCGAGTCCGAGGGTTATATTATAAAAAGTAATTTTGAGTTGAGGGCTTTGCTTGCTTGCTATGATCTTGAGAAAAAGAAATAAAAGAAGAATAGAATAAAAGCAAAGAGTATATATGATGATCTTATGGGGAGTGATGACTTCACATATAAGAAGTATGTCGATTGAAATTTGTTGTGAGTTGACAAACATAGCGATTGGTCATTGTTGCAATTAAAAGGAAGTAATAAAGAAAGAGAGGTTCACATATAAATATATTATCTTGGACATCTTTTATGATTGTGAGCACTCATTAAAATATTATATGCTAAGAAGTTGATGTTGGACAAGGAAGACAACATAATGGGTTATGTTTGCTTATTTCCGAATAGAAGTTATATGGTTATAGATCCTTTAACATGTGGCGCTTGCTTCTACCCCATATCAGCCAAAACTTCCGCACCAAGTAGAGATACTACTTGTGCATCCAAACACCCTCAACCCAGTTTTGCCATGAGAGTCCACCATACCTACCTATGGATTGAGTAAGATCCTTCAAGTAAGTTGTCATCGGTGGAAGCAATAAAAAATTTGCTCTCTAAATAAACTTTATACGAACATGTGATATGGAAGAAATAAAAGCGACAGACTGCATAATAAAGTTCTTTATCACAAGTGGCAATATAAAGTGACGTTCTTTTCGGAAATCTCTGCTTCCCTCTGCGAAGGGCCTATCTGTTACTTTTACTTTCCAGTACTTACCTTTATGCAAGAGTCATGGTGATCTTCACCACTTCCTATATTTCGCCTCTCTCTCTTGGCAAGCGTCATGTGTTGGGGAATGATCTAGACACATATATCCACTCGGATGTGGGTGATCATGAGTTATTTCTGTTGACATTACCCTTGAGGTAAATAGTTGGGAGGCAAAACTATAAGCCCCTATCTTTCTCTGTGTCCAATTGAAGCTTTGACCTTATGAGTACCGCGTGAGTGTTAGCAATTATGAAAGACTAAAAGATGACAGAGTATGTGGATTTGCTTTACAAGCTCTTATATTTACTCTTTCCGATGTTATGATAAATTGCAATTGCTTCAATGACTGAGATCATAGTTCGTTGGTTCTCAATAGAGTTCTTGGTTCATACTTTACCTTGTGAATGAATTGTTACTCTAGTATAAGAAATTATATATCAATAAGTATTGTTGTTCTTAAGATGATCATGATGCTCTCATGTCCGTATTTTATTTTATCGACACCTCTATCTCTAAACATGTGGACATATTTATCGATCTCGGCTCTCGCTTGAGGACAAGTGAGGTCTAAGCTTGGGGGAGTTGATACGTCCATTTTGCATCATGCTTTTATATTGATATTTATTGCATTATGGGCTATTATTACACATTATGGTACAATACTTATGTCTTTTCTCTCTTATTTTACAAGGTTTACATGAAGAGGGAGAATGCCGGCAACTGGAATTCTAGACTGGAAAAGGAGCAAATATGAGAGACCTATTATGCACAACTCCAAAAGTCCTGAAAAGTTACGGAGAATTATTTTGGAATATAAAAAAAATATTGGGCGAAAGAAATACCAGAGGGGACCCACCAGCAGGCCACAAGCCTGGGGGGCGCGCCCTACCCCCCAGGGCGCGCCCCTGTGGCTTGTGGATCCCCTGGCAGCCCTCCGGTGCCCATCTTCTGCTATATGGAGGGTTTTGACCTGGAAAAAAAATCAGAAGAGAGCTTTCGGGACGAAGCTCCGCCATCTCGAGGCAGAACTTGGGCAGAACCAATCTAGGGCTCCGACGGACCTGTTCTGCCGGGGAAACTTCCCTCCCGGAGGGGGAAATCAAAGCCATCGTCATCACCAGCGATCCTCTCATCGAGAGGGGGTGAATCTCCATCAACATCTTCACCAGCACCGTCTCCTCTCCAAACCGTAGTTCATCTCTTGTATCCGATCTTTGTCTCAAAACCTCAGATTGGTACCTGTGGGTTGCTAGTAGTGTTGATTACTCCTTGTAGTTGATGCTAGTTGGTTTACTTGGTGGAAGATCATAGGTTCAGATCTTTAATGATAATTAATACTCCTCTGATTATGAACATGAATATGCTTTGTGAGTAGTTACGTTTGTTCCTGAGGACATGGGATAAGTCTTGTTATAAGTAATCATGTGAATTTGGTATTCGTTCGATATTTTTATGAGATGTATGTTGTCTCTCCTCTAGTGGTGTTATGTGAACGTCGACTACATGACACTTCACCATTATTTGGGCCTAGGGGAAGGCATTGGGAAGTAATAAGTAGATGATGGGTTGCTAGAGTGACAGAGGCTTTACCCTAGTTTATGCGTTGCTTCGTAAGGGGCTGATTTGGATCCATATGTTTCATGCTATGGTTAGATTTATCTTAATTCTTCTTTCGTAGTTGCGGATGCTTGCGAGAGAGGTTAATCATAAGTGGGAGGCTTGTCCAAGTAAGGGCAGCACCCAAGCACCGGTCTACCCACATATCAAATTATCAAAGTAACGAACGCGAATCATATGAGCATGATGAAAACTAGCTTGACAGAAATTCCCATGTGTCCTGGGGAGCGCTTTGCTTTATATAAGAGTTTGTCCGCGCTTGTCCTTTGCTACAAAAAGGATTGGGCCACCTTGCTGCACCTTTGCTACATTTATTACTTGCTACCCGTTACGAATTATCTTATCACAAAACTATCTGTTACCGATAATTTCAGTGCTTGCAGAGAATACCTTACTGAAAACCGCTTGTCATTTCCTTCTGCTCCTCGTTGGGTTCGACACTCTTACTTATCGAAAGGACTACGATAGATCCCCTATACTTCTGGGTCATCATGCCATCGCATCGACTTGGCATGCTCTTTGTTTCTGAACAAACGTTTCAACCGTGGTATTATAGGAGCATACCACATCACCTTGGCAGGAACCCTCTTCCCGGTGCGCTGGCCCTCAACATCTCGCCTGATCTTATACCGCAATGCACAACATACGGGGCATGCGTTCAAATCCTCGTACGCACCGCGGTAGAGGATGCAGTCATTAGGGCATGCATGTATCTTCTGCACCTCCAATCCTAGAGGGCAGACAACCTTCTTTGCTTCGTATGTACTATCGGGCAATTCGTTGTCCTTTGGAAGCTTATTCTTCATTATTTTCAGCACCTTTTCAAATGCCTTGTCAGATACACCATTCTCTGCCTTCCATTGCAGCAATTCCTGTGTGGTACCGAGCTTTGTGTTGTCATCTTCGCAATTTGGGTACAACCCTTTTTTGTGATCCTCTAACATGCGATCGAACTTCAACTTCTCCCTTTCACTTTGGCATTGTCTCTTTATATCAACAATGACCCGGCGAAACTCATCATCGGGCACATCATCTGGTTCTTCCTCTTGATCTTCAGCTTCCCCCATTGCAGCATCACCATATTCAGGGGGCGGATAGTTGTCATCATCCTCTTCTTCTTCGTTGTCTTCCATCATAACCCCTCTTTCTCCGTGCTTGGTCCAAACATTATAGTGTGGCATGAAACCCTTCTCAAGTAGGTGGACATGAAGGGTTTTCGAGTTAGAGTAATCCTTCATATTCCCACAGATAGTACATGGACAATACATAAATCCATTCTGCTTGTTTGCCTGAGCCACTTCGAGAAAATTATGCAGGCCCTTAATGTACTCGGAGGTGCGTCGGTCACCGTACATCCATTGCCGGTTCATCTGCGTGCATTATATAATTAAGTGTATCAAAAACCATTACAGAACATCATGAATAGAGAAGTGACCAAATTAACAGAAGTTCATCATCACATTAAAACCAAAGTACAGTAGTGACCAAAATAAATACATAAAGTTCATACATAGTTCTCATTGAACAACATATAGCTCTCTAGAGCATCTAATTAAAACATACATTGAAACTATGTAAAACATTTAAATGCAACAACAAATGCGATCATAACCGCAACTAAGGTACCAATTGATCCAACGGCATAATGATACCAAGCCTCGGTATGAATGGCATATTTTTTAATCTTTCTAATCTTCAAGCGCACTGCATCCATCTTATCTTGTGATCTTCGACGACATCGGCAACATGCAGCTCCAATTTCATCTTCTCCTCCTCGATTCTTTTCAATTTTTTCTTCAAGTAATTGTTTTCTTTTTCAACTAAATTTAACCTCTCGACAAGAGGGTCGGTTCGAATTTCCGGTTCACATACCTCCTAGATAAAAACATCTGTCACGTTGGTCGGCATAATTGTCATAAACACTAAATGAAACAAATAGTTATAAAAGATAATATACCACATCCGAATCATAGACAGGACGACGGCCGACGGGGGCGGATACCAAAACCATGGCACTATATAATAACAAACAATAATAAAAGTAAGAAAATTATACAAGTATCTATCTAAATCATACAAGATTTTTTTTCTTTTAGAAAGAAGATAAGAACAAGAGGCTCACCACGGTGGTGCCGGCGACGAGATCGGCGCGGGCGATCGACGGCGGTGAGGACGGGGACGGGACAGGACGGACCGCCAAACCTAGACAAATCTTGAGGAAAATGGAGCTTGGAGTTCGAGCTTGGAGAGGATAAAGCAAGTGTGGCTCGGGCATTTCATCGAACACCTCATGTGCATAGGAGGTGAGAGCTAGAGCAACACACAACTGCACACGCCGGCCGGCCAAAAAACAGAGTGAGCGGGCAGGGGCGGGGGTATATATAGGCTTGTCTTTAGTCCTGGTTGGTGGCTAGAACCGGGTGATATGTCTCCAACGTATCTATAATTTTTGATTGTTCCATGCTATTATATTATCTGTTTTGGATGTTTTATATGCATTAATATGCTATTTTATATTATTTTTGGGACTAACCTATTAATCTAGAGCCTAGTGCCAGTTTCTGTTTTTTCCTTGTTTTTGAGTATTGCAGATAAGGAATATTAAACGGAGTCCAAACGGAATAAAATCTTCGGAATGATTTTTCTTGGACCAGAAGAAACCCAGCAGACTTGGAGATGAAGGCAGGAGACCTGCCGTGGAGTCACAAGCCACCAGGGCGCACCCTAGGGGGGCGCCCCCCTGGCTTGTGGCCCCACGGCAGCCCTCCTAACCCTATTCTTCGGCCTATATATTTCCAAATATTCCCTGGATACCAAAAATAGCCACGAAAATACTTTTCCGCCGCCGGAAGCCTCTGTTCCCGTGAGATCCAATCTTGGAGTCTTTTCCGGTAATCTGCCGGAGGGGGATTCGATCACGGTGGGCATCTACATCAACTCCATTGCCCCTCCGATGATGCGTGAGTAGTTCACCACAGAGCTTCGGGTCCATAGCTAGTAGCTAGATGGCTTCTTCTCTCTCTTTGTTCTTTAATACCATGTTCTTCTTGATCTTCATGGAGATCTATCCGATGTAATACTCTTTTGCGGTGTGTTTGTCGAGATCCGATGAATTATGGGTTTATGATCAGCTTATCTATGAATATTATTTGAATCTTCTCTGAATTCTTATATGCATGATTTCATATATTTGCAAGTCTCTTGGAGTTATTGGTTTGGTTTGGCCAACTAGATTGGTAATTCTTGCAATGGGAGAAGTGCTTAGTTTTGGGTTCAATCTTGCGGTGTCCTCACCCAGTGACAAAGTAGGGGTAGCGAGGCACGTATTTGTATTGTTGCCATCGAGGATAAAAAGATGGGGTTTTCATCATATTGCTTGAGTTTATCCCTCTACATCATGTCATCTTACCTAATGCGTTACTCTGTTCTTCATGAACTTAATACTCTAGATGCATGCAGGAGTCGGTCGATGTGTGGAGTAATAGTCGTAGATGCAGAATCGTTTTGGTCTACTTGACACGGACGTGATGCCTATATGCATAATCATTGCCTTGGATATCGTCATAACTATGCGCTTTTCTATTAATTGCTCGACAGTAATTTGTTCACCCACCATATTATTTTCCTTCATGAGAGAAGCCTCTAGTGAAACCTATGGCCCCCGGGTCTATTTTCCATATTATATTTTCAGATCTATAAACCAAAAATACCAAAAATACCTCGCTGCATTCTTTTTACTTTTGTTTTACTTTACGTTCTAGCAATCTTGTATATCTATCTCTATCAGATCTCATCCTTGCAAATAACCGTGAAGGGATTTACAACCCCTTTTAGCGTTGGGTGCAAGAGTTTGATTGTTTGTGTAGGTGCGAAGATTGGGGACTTGCTTGTATCTCCTACTGGATTGATACCTTGGTTCTCAACAACTGAGGGAAATACTTATCTACTTTGCTGCATCACCCTTTCCTCTTCAAGGGAAAACCAACGCAAGCTCAAGAAGTAGCAAGAAGGATTTCTGGCACCGTTGCCGAGGAGATCTACATCAAGCCTACCAAGTACCCATCACAAACTCATCTCTTGCATTTACATTATTTGCCATTTGCCTCTCGTTTTCCTCTCCCCCACTTCACCAATTTGCCGTTTTATTCGCCCTCTTTTCCGTTTGCCTTTTTGCTGGTGTTACCATGTGCCTTCTATTTGCTTGCATCTTCGCTTGCTAAAAATCTATTGATATGGATCCTCATCCACTTGCTAATCTTTTCAAAAGGCCAAATTATGATGAACCAATTGCTAGTGAGTTCCGTGCACTTGATTATCTCTATGAAATTTTGTTTGAAAACCATGAATCTGAAAATTGTGATGAAGTGTTGAAAGAAGAAATTTATAAGGTGATTCATGATAGCTCCTTGATTGAAAAGCATGATTGCAATGATGTTACTATAAATTCTATTAATGTCAATTATGCTAATGATATGCAAAGCCACAAGCTTGGGGATGCTATGTTTGATGAAGATTATATTTTTTGTCCCCCAAGTTTTGATGAGCAAATTCATTATGATGATTGCATGCTCATGTATCATGAAAAGAATGATTTATGTGATAGTTATATTGTTGACTTCCTTCTTGATTCCACTGAAATTTATTATGAGGGAGGAACATATGCTTGTAGGAATTGCAATAATATCAAGTTTCCTCTCTATGTGTTCAGAGTTTTGAAGTTATGCTTGTTTTGCCTTCCTATGCTAATTGATTCTTGTTCCCATAAATTGTTTCCTCACAAAATCCCTATGCATAGGAAGTGTGTTAGACTTAAATGTGTTTTTCATGAGATTCATGATGCTCTTTTGTATTTCAATTACTACTTTTTATGGGAGCATCATTGAAATCGTTATGCCTAGCTAGGGGCGTTAAACAATAGCGCTTGTTGGGAGGCAACCCAATTTTATTTTCATGCTTTTGTTTTTGCTTCTGTTTTTGAGTGTTTTACACATTATTACCTCTGTAGTAATTGTGTTTTCTTGTTTAAATTAGTGTTTGAGCCAAGTAAGACCTTTGGGATGGTCTACGGTGTTTGTGATTTGATTTTGCTGAAAAACAGAAACTTTTGCTCTCAGTCCAGGAATTTTTGAAATTCAGTAGAACTTGATTTTGATCTGAAATTTTTACACAAGATTTATATACAAATTTCCCTGATTTTCCTAATTTTTCAGAATTTTTGGAGTTACATAAGTATTCGAATTCTATAGATTGCTACAGACTGTTCTGTTTTAGATAGATTCTGTTTTCTTTGTGTTGTTTGCTTATTTTGATGTATCTATGGGTTGTATCGGGGGGTATGAACCATGGAGAAATTGGAATACAGTAGAGATTACACCAATATAAATAAAGAATGAGTTCACAACAGTACCTAAAGTGGTGATTTATTTTTCTTATACTAATGGATCTCACGAGTTTTCTGTTGAGTTTTGTGTTGTGAAGTTTTCAAGTTTTGGGTAAAGATTTGATGGACTATGGAATAAGGAGTGGCAAGAGCCTAAGCTTGGGGATGCCCAAGGCACCCCAAGCCATATTCAAGGATACCAAAGAGCCTAAGCTTGGGGATGCCCCGGAAGGCATCCCCTCTTTCGTCTTCAATCCATCGGTAAATTTACTTGAGGCTATATTTTTATTCACCACATGATATGTGTTTTTCTTGGAGCGTCTTGTATGATATGAGTCTTTGCTTTTTAGTTTGCCACAATCATCCTTGCTTCACACATCTTTTGAGGGGGACACGCATTAATCGTGAATTTATTAGAATACTCTATGTGCTTCACTTATATCTTTTGAGCTAGGCAATGTTGCTCTAGTACTTCACTTATATCTTTTTAGAGCACGGTGGTGTTTTATTTTATAGAAATAATTGAACTCTCGTACCTCACTTATATTATTTTGAGAGTCTTTAAACAGCATGGTAATTGGTTTAGGTTATGAATTTAGTCCTAATATAATGGGCATCCAAGAGGGATATAATAAAAACTTTCATATTAAGTGCATTGAATACTATGAGAAGTTTGATTCCTTGCATATAGTTTTGAGATATAAAGATGGTAATATGAGAGTCATGCTAGTGAGTAAATATTGTGAATTGGAAGAAATACTTGTGTTAAAGTTTGTGATTCTCGTAGCATGCACGTATGGTGAACCGTTATGTAACGAAGTCGGAGCATGATTTGTTTAATGATTGCCAACCTTTGTGTGAGGGTCCGGAGCGCGCGATGGTTAACTCCTACCAACCTCTCCCCTAGGAGCATGCGTCTAATACTTTGTTTCGATAACTAATAGACTTTTGCAATAAGTATGTGAGTTCTTTATGACTAATGTTGAGTCCATGGATTATACGCACTCTCACCCTTCCACCTTTGCTAGCCTCTCTAGTACCGCGCAACTTTCGCCGGTGCATTAAACCCACCTTCCTCAAAACAGCCACCATACCTAACTATTATGGCATTTCCATAGCCATTCCGAGATATATTGCCATGCAACTTCCACCGTTCCGTTTTTCATGACACGCACCATCACTTTCATATTGCATATAGAGTCATATTTTGTTCTAGGTATCGAGTTGTAATTCTTGAGTTGTAAGTAAATAAAAGTGTGATGATTTTCATTATTAGAGCATTGTCCCATGAGAGAAAAGGATGATGGAAGCTATGACTCCCTCACAAGTTGGGATGAGTCTCCGGACTTTACAAATAATAAAAGAGGCCAGCGAAGCCCAAATAAAAAAAAAGAGGCCAAAGATGCCCACCAAAATAAAAAATAAATAAAAAAATGAGAGAAAGAGAGAAGGGACAAAGCTACTATCTTTTTCCACACTTGTGCTTCAAAGTAGCACCATGATCTTCCTGATAGAGAGTCTCCTATTTTGTCACTTTCATATAACTAGTGGAATTTTTCATCTTATGCACAACCACTTAGTTCTCTTTTTGAGCTTTCATACACTTATAGCTCTAGTGCATTCGTTGCATGGCAATCCCTACTCACTCACATTGATATCTATTGATGGGCATCTCCATAGCCGGTTGATACGCCTAGTTTACATGAGACTATCTTCTCCTTTTTTTTTCCTCACAACCTCCACCATATTCTATTCCACCTATAGTGCTATATCCATGGCTCAGGCTCATGTATTGCGTGAGAGTTGAAAAGGTTTGAGAACATAAAAGGTGTGAAACAATTGCTTGACTTGTCATCGGGGTTGTACATGATTTAGATACTTTGTGTGGGGAAGATGGAGCATAGCCAGACCATATGATTTTGTAGGGATAACTTTCTAAGGCCATGTTATTTCGAAAGGATGCAATTGCCTTGTTAGTATGCTTGAAGTATTACTGTTTTTATGTCAATATTAGACTTTTGTTTTGAATCTTATGGATCTGAATATTCATGCCATAATAAAGAATATTACATGGATAAATATGTTAGGTAGCATTCCACATCAAAAATTCTGTTTTTATCATTCACCTACTCTAGGACGAGCATGAATTAAGCTTGGGGATGCTTGATACGTCTCCAACGTATCTATAATTTTTTATTGTTCCATGCTATTATATTATCTGTTTTGGATGTTTTATATGCATTAATATGCTATTTTATATTATTTTTGGGACTAACCTATTAATCTAGAGCCTAGTGCCAGTTTCTGTTTTTTCCTTGTTTTTGAGTATTGCAGATAAGGAATATTAAACGGAGTCCAAACGGAATAAAATCTTCGGAATGATTTTTCTTGGACCAGAAGAAACCCAGCAGACTTGGAGATTAAGGCAGGAGACCTGCCGTGGAGTCACAAGCCACCAGGACGCGCCCTAGGGGGGGGGCCCTCCTGGCTTGTGGCCCCACGGCAGCCCTCCTAACCCTATTGTTCGGCCTATAAATTCCCAAATATTCCCTGGATACCAAAAAGAGCCACGAAAATACTTTTCCGCCGCCGGAAGCCTCTGTTCCCGTGAGATCCAATCTTGGAGCCTTTTCTGGTAATCTGCCGGAGAGGGATTCGATCACGGAGGGCATCTACATCAACTCCATTGCCCCTCCGATGATGCGTGAGTAGTTCACCACAGACCTTCGGGTCCATAGCTAGTAGCTAGATGGCTTCTTCTCTCACTTTGTTCTTCAATACCATGTTCTTCATGATCTTCATGGAGATCTATCCGATGTAATACTCTTTTGCGGTGTGTTTGTCGAGATCCGATGAATTGTGGGTTTATGATCAGCTTATCTATGAATATTATTTGAATCTTCTCTGAATTCTTATATGCATGATTTCATATCTTTGCAAGTCTCTTCGAGTTATTGGTTTGGTTTGGCCAACTAGATTGGTAATTCTTGCAATGGGAGAAGTGCTTAGTTTTGGGTTCAATCTTGCGGTGTCCTCACCCAGTGACAAAGTAGGGGTAGCGAGGCACGTATTTGTATTGTTGCCATCGAGGATAAAAAGATGGGGTTTTCATCATATTGCTTGAGTTTATCCCTCTACATCATGTCATCTTACGTAATGTGTTACTCTGTTCATCATGAACTTAATACTCTAGATGCAGGCAGGAGTCGGTCGATGTGCGGAGTAATAGTAGTAGATGCAGAATCGTTTCGGTCTACTTGACACGGACGTGATGCCTATATGCATAATCATTGCCTTGGATATCGTCATAACTATGCGCTTTTCTATCAATTGCTCGACAGTAATTTGTTCACCCACCGTATTATTTTCCTTCATGAGAGAAGCCTCTAGTGAAACCTATGGCCCCCGGGTCTATTTTCCATATTATATTTTCAGATCTATAAACCAAAAATACCAAAAATACCTTGCTGCATTCTTTTTACTTTTGTTTTACTTTACGTTCTAGCAATATTTTATATCTATCTCTATCAGATCTCATCCTTGCAAATAACCGTGAAGGGATTGACAACCCCTTTTAGCGTTGGGTGCAAGAGTTTGATTGTTTGTGTAGGTGCGAAGATTGGGGACTTGCTTGTATCTCCTACTGGATTGATACCTTGGTTCTCAACAACTGAGGAAAATACTTATCTACTTTGCTGCATCACCCTTTCCTCTTCAAGGGAAAACCAACGCAGGCTCAAGAAGTAGCACCGGGACAGAAGAGCGACCTTTGGTCCCGGTTCCAGCCACCAACCGGGACTAAAGGTGCTGGGCCAGGAGCGAGGCCCATTGGTCCCAGTTCGTGTCTGGAACCGGGACCAAAAGTGTCAGACGAACCGGGACCAATGGCCCCCGAGGCCCGGCCGGCGCCCTGGCCTCACGAACCAGGACTGATGCACCCTTTGGTCCCGGTTCGTAAGTGAACCAGGATTAATGCCCTTATCCTGGCCTCAACCAAAGCCCTGTTTTCTACTAGTATATGTGATCATGTGGTATTTGAGATTGGATACAAATCAAACATGTGGTATTTGAGAGTATCTTGTATGTGTCCTGTGTGCATTTGTCAATAAGCCTGTGACCAATACATGATAGTGGCACACATATGCTGGACAAACTGAACATATATTTGAACAAACTGAGAATATATTTGAACAAGCATATGATTTGAACAAAATGGATATATATTTGAAACACCTACAACATAGCTTTTCAACAAATGTTGTGACACTACACCTACAAACATAACATCATGAAACGGTTGCATTCAACATGTCTTTTGTGTCTGCACCTACTAGCATAACATCAGAAGGTTTTGTGACACTAGACTTACAATCAACATGTCTTGTGCCATTGCACTTACAAAATATGATTTGTGCCACCAGACTTACAATCAACATGTCTTGTGCCACTGCACTTACAAAATAACATGAACTGCGCTAACTATCACTCGCAAGTCCGAGGAAGACACCAAAAGGTTTCATGCATTCACAAGTATATGGAAGTTGGTTTTCACAGAAAGATGCTAATTTTCATTCTTTCTAGTAGTTCTCACTGGCTGTGAAGTAGCCCATCATCCTGCCATTCGTTGATGTGCCCCTACCTCTTGTGACTGGTGTTTTTTCCATGCCCCTGCCTCCACCAGTGCTTGGTCCAGGAGGATGCCAAGGCTAGTATCATATGAAATAGTAGTATATAGTTGGTTCAGTCAGTGAAATAATAGTTAGTGGAATCAAAATAGGTGGTTACTACAGTTAGTGAGTTACCATGTTTGTTGGAGTTAGTTGTACATTTGCAGATGTTGTTCTTCCACCTCTTACAGATGTTGTTGATGTTATAACACTTGTAGTTGTTGTTCTTCCTCCCCTTCCACCTCCTGTTGTTCCTCTTCCACCTCTTGGTGTCGTTGTTGTTCTTCCTCCTCTTCCACCTCTTGTTGTTCCTCTTCCAACTCTTGGTGCTGGCACAGAGCCTACTCTTTCCGCTGCTTGTTCTTCTGCTCTTTCACACTCATGAGCTGTCAACTGAGTTGCTGCTTGTGCTCTTTGATTTGCTAGAAGTGTTGCGGTTCTTGCCTTTTGTTCAGCCCTTTTAGCTGTTGCAAGTGCCTTTTGAGCTGCAACAGGTGCTCTTTGTGCAGCCACCTGGGCAGCATGCTTGGCTGCAATTTGAGCTTCTTTCTCTACAGCTGCTCTCTCTGCTGCCTCTGGTATTTCTTCTTCCATTGTCTTTTCTGGTTGTGCTACATACTTCTGTTGTTGGTTAAGCCCTTCTTGTGCAACATATGCCTATTTTTGTGTGACATCTTCCTCCTCTTGTGCTATAACATAGTCAGGTATCCTTCTATTACTTTTGTACTTATTTCTCCTAATCTCCAAGTCAGGCCTCAATGGTTGAGCACAATGTGTGTACTTGTGACCTTGTAGGTTGCAGTTTGAGCAGGTTGTGGTTGTCATCCTGTTGTTGCCACTAGGTTGTGGCACCTCATGAATTCCCTTCCTTCTATTTTTCTTTGGCCTCCCTGGATGCCTTGTAAAAATAGGTGGATCAATGTCTATTGTGTCAGTATTTGTCCAACCACTTTTATCAGGCACTGGATAGATCATGTTGTTGTATGCAAGTTGGTACATATGGTTTTTTGAAGAAGTCACTTTTGTAATCTTCTAGGTGCTCCTTCCTCTTGTAGATGCAAGACACTGCATGCTTGCAAGGCACCCCTGTGCTGTCCCACTTTCTACATCCACATGTCCTAGATACTATGTTGACTACATATGTTCTCTCTCCACTTGCTACCTGATACAGTCCTTGTCATGCATGAACTGGCCTACATGGTTTTGCTGCCATCTTCTCCAACTCATGTTTTTCAGCATAAGTTGGTGTGATCTCCCAAGCACAGCCAGCTGCACCTTCCCTATTTATGGCATACATAACTAGTAGTTTAGTTCTTATGCTGTCTATCATGGTGAGAATTGGTTTATCTCTAACATCCAGGATGTAGTTGTTAAAAACTTCACTCAAGTTGTTGACTACTAAATCTGTCTTGCATGTAGTGTCCATTGCCCATCTAGCCCAGTGTTTAGGATGTACGTTGCTCAACCATTCCCATGCACTTTCACTCTCTTTTTTCAAATCAGCCATGTGAGCATCAAAGAAGTTTTTGTTCCATGAATAAACATCATTATCCATCAATTTCTTCAGATCAACACCCCTATGCCCAGCAGTTTGGAAATTTGCATATATGTGCCTGAGGCAAAACCTTTGTGGACAATTGGGAAAGACAACATCTATTGCATTGAGCAGGCCCTAGTAGTCAAGAAACATTATAAAAAATACAGTACATTGTATTATGAAACTATATTAAATAAGCACATGGATAAAGACTCTCGACTTCGATCACATGGATAAGGGTACCCACCCACACACCCATACGACAACCTAGAGACTCTCGACTTCGACCACATGGATATTGGAACAACAAGCATACAAATTATGACTCAAGAATGTTTAAACAACTATACTACAAGAAGATACAAATTATGCCTCAACTATGTTCAACAAGTTTAAAAAATACCTTTTATCTATCTGACATGAAAGTAAATTGGCCATGTGGTTCAGCTTCACCCCCCAAGTGCTTCTTTAAGTTGCTCTAGAAACCATGTCCAAGTTTCCGTCTCTTCCTTCCCCACCATAGCAAATGCAAAAGGAAATAAATTATAATTGCCATCTCTTCCTGTTGCAGACAGCACTTGAGCTCCTGTGGCTGATACGTCTCCAACGTATCTATAATTTATGAAGTATTCATGCCATGTTTACAATAATTTTATATGATTTTGGTATGATTTTATTAGAACTAACCCGGACTGACGCTGTTTTCAGCAGAACTACCATGGTGTCGTTTTTTGTGCAGAAATAAAAGTTCTCGGAATGGGTTGGAAATTTACGGAGAATATTTTTGGAAAATATAAAAAATACTGGAGCAAAAAGATACCGGAGAGGAGTCCCGAGGAGGTCACAAGCCTAGGGGGCGCGCCCCCCCTAGGGCGCGCCCCCTGGCTTGTGGGTCCCTCGGAAACCCCCTTGACGTGAGACCGATGCCAAAAATTCCTATGAATCCCAAAACCCCCAGAAAGAAACCTAGATCGGGAGTTCCGCCGCCGCAAGCCTCCAGAGCCACGAAAAACCAATCGGGAGCCCGTTCCGGCACCCTGCCGGAGGGGGAAACCATCACCGGAGGCCATCTTCATCATCCCGGCGGTCTCCATGACGAGGAGGGAGTAGTTCACCCTCGGGGCTGAGGGTATGTACCAGTAGCTATGTGTTTGATCTCTCTCTCTCTCGTGTTCTTGAGTTGACACGATCTTGATGTACCGCGAGCTTTATTAATATAGATGAATCATATGGAGTTTTCCCCTCTCTATCTTCTTGTGATGAATTGAGTTTTCCCTTTGAAGTTTTCTTATCGGATTGAGTCTTTAAAGGATTTGAGAACACTTGATGTATGTCTTGCGATGGGATATCCGTGGTGACAATGGGATGTTCTATTGATCCACTTGATGTATGTTTTGGTGATCAACTTGCGGGTTCCGTGACCTTGGGAATCTATGCATAGGGGTTGGCACACGTTTTCGTCTTGACTCTCCGGTAGAAACTTTGGGGCACTCTTTGAAGTTCTTTGTGTTGGATTGAACATGATGAATCTGAAATTGTGTGATGCATATCGTATAATCAAGCCCATGGGTACTTGTGGTGACATTGGAGTATCTAGGTGACATTAGGGTTTTGGTTGATGTGTATCTTAAGGTGTTATTTTAGTACGAACTCTACGGCTGTTCGTGACACTTATAGGGATAGCTCATAAGATTGATCGGAAAATATAACTTTGAGGTGGTTTCGTACCCTACAATAATTTCTTCGTTTGTTCTCCGCTATTTGTGACTTTGGAGTGAACTCTTTGTAGCACCTAAGGGATTTACATATGATTCAACTATGTCAGTATTGTTGAGAGAACTTGCACTAGTGAAAGTATGAACCCTAGGCCTTGTTTCTAAGCATTGCAATACCGTTTGTGCTCACTTTTACCATTAGTTACCTTGCTGTTTTTATATTTTCAGATTACAAAAACTTATATCTACCATACATATTACACTTGTATCACCATCTCTTCGCCGAACTAGTGCACCTATACAATTTACCATTGTATTGGGTGTGTTGGGGACACAAGAGACTCTTTGTTATTTGATTGCAGGGTTGCTTGACAGAGACCATCTTCATACTACACCTCCCACGGATTGATAAACCTTAGGTCATCCACTTGAGGAAAATTTGCTACTGTCCTACAAAACTCTGCACTTGGAGGCCCAACACGAGTCTACAAGAAGAAGGTTGTGTAGTAGACATCAAGCTCTTTTCTGGCGCCGTTGCCGGGGAGGTGAGTGCTTCAAGGTATATCTTTAGATCTTGCAATTGAATCTTTTAGTTTCTTGTTTTATCACTAGTTTGGTTTTATAAAAGAAAACTACAAAAAAAATGGAATTGAGGTTGCCTCATATGCTTCATCTTTTTAATGTCTTTCGTGAAAATGATGGAAAGGAAAATTGTGCTCAACTGTTAGAAGAAGAAGTTATTAAAATGTTTGGCACTAAATCTTTGAGTGATGAGCATGATTGCAATGTTGTTAGTATGAATTCTATGAATATCCATGATGCTAATGATATGCAAAGCCATAAGCTTGGGGATGCTATGTTTGATGAAGATGATATTTTTTGTCCCCCAAGTTTTGATGAGCAAAACTATTATGATGATAGCATGCCTCCTATATATGATGATTATTGTGATGACATGTATGCTATAGGGAGTAATGACAACCATGAAACTTGTTATCATGATTTGAATATTCAATATGGTTATGTCAATCAAGTGTCTCATGATAGTTATTTTGTTGAGTTTGCTCCCACTATTATGAATGAGAAGAAAATTGCTTATGTGGAGAGTGACAAAATTTCTATGCTTGTAGATCATGAAAAGAATGATTTATGTGCTGGTTATATTGTGGAATTCCTTCATTATGCTACTGAAAATTATTATGAGGGAGGAACATATGCTTGTAGGAATTGCAATAATATCAAGTTTCCTCTCTATGTGTTCAAAGTTTTGAAGTTATGCTTGTTTTGCCTTCCTATGCTAGTTGATTCTTGTTCCCATAAATTGTTTGCTCACAAAATCCCTATGCATAGGAAGTGGGTTAGACTTAAATGTGCTTATCATGAGATTCATGATGCTCTTTTTGCATGTTTCAATTATTATTCCTATGCGAGCATCATTGAAATCATCATGCCTAGCTAAAAGGCATTAAAGAAAAGCGCTTGTTGGGAGGCAACCCAACACTTTTACTTTCTGTTTTTGTGTGTTCACATGATTAAGCTACTGTAGTAATCATGTTTTTTGTCTTTTATTTCAATAAAGTGCCAATTAAAGCCTTTGGGATGACTCACAAGATGAGTAGAATTGATGCTGAACAAAAATAGAAACTTTTGACTCCAGTATAGGAATTTTCATTTTTTACTGGTCTGAAATTTTTACACAGTCTTGATATACAAATTCTTCAGGTTGTCCTAATTTTTCAGAATTTTTAGAGACAGGGAAGTATGGTTACACTACAGATCTTCACAGACTGTTCTGTTTTTGACAGATTCTGTTTTGCATGCATAGTTTGCTTGTTTTAGTGTTCCCATAGCTTATATTCAGTGATATAAATTATGGGAATAGTAGAATACAGTAGGTATCATGTGGGAACAATTATGAATTGTCTTGACAGTACCTAAGTGAATGATTTATCTTTACTACACTAACCCTTCTCACGAAGTTCCATTAAGTTTTGTGTGATTGAAGTTTTCAAGTTTTGGGTGAGACGCCGATATGAGGATAATAAGGAGTGAAAAGAACCTAAGCTTGGGGATGCCCAAGGCACCCCCAAGGTAATATCTAAGGAATACTCAAGCGCCTAAGCTTGGGGATGCCCCGGAAGGCATCCCCTCTTTCGTCTTCAACACTATCGGTATATCTTACTTGGAGCTATATTTTTATTCGTCACATAATATGAGTTTTGCTTGGAGCTTCATTTTATTTTGTTGTTCTCTGTTAGGTGTTATTTATAATCTTGTTTTTCAATAAAAAGTTCCAAGAATTGCTTTAGGATGCTTGAATTGCATGTTTTGATGTGTGCTGTGTAAAAAACAGAAACTTTTTCTGTAGTGTTTGAATTTTCATATTTTACTGGAACGTGGAAAGTTTCTGAAATTTTTACACAGTGTTGTCATATAAATTATTTAGCATGTCCTAAATTGTCATAATTTTTTGAGTTACAGAAGTACACTGTTTTCATAAATTTCTACAGGCTGTTCTGTTTGGACAGATTGCTGTCATAGTTTCGTTATCTACTTATCCTATAGTTTCCATAGCCTATATTGATAGATATACATTGTGGAAATGATAGTATACAGTACCTAATGTTTGAAAATTATTATGCAACTTTTATTGGCAGTACATAAAGAGTTGATTTATTATTATGTGTACTAACCTATCTCACGAGTTCTTTTCGAGTTTTGTGTGGATGAAGTTTTTGAGAATAGGTGAAACCATGATATGAGAGGATTGAACGAGATACAAAAGCTCAAGCTTGGGGATGCCCAAGGCACCCCAAGTAAATATTTCAAGAAGTCTCAAGCATCTAAGCTTGGGGATGCTACGCATCCCACCTCTCTTCATCAACAATTATCGGTTAGCCTATGTTGAGCCTAAATTTTTATTTGTTCACATGATGCATGCTATTCTTGGAGTGCTATTTTTATTTTGTTTTGCTGTTTGAATAAAAGCATTGGATCTGAAATTTTGAATAAGAGAGAGAGAGTCCTCACATGGCTATTTAACTAATTGACTACGCATCGATCTTCACTTATATCTTTTTGCAGTAGTTTGTCATTCACTCTCGTGCTTCACTTATATCCTATGAGTAAATGGTTGACTGAATTGAATATCATAAATCTGAAATTAAATATGCTTCATATACTTATCCCATGGGGAGTAATGACTTCATACATAATAAGTATAGGTGGTAAAATTTATTGAATGTTAGCAAACACCGCATTGGTCACTTGAACAATTCATGAAAGAATATTGAAGGAAGAGAGATTCCACATATGAATATACTATCTTGGACATCTTCTATGATTGTGAGCTCATTAATTATTTTCAAACTCGAGCAAATTAGTTAAAATTGGACAAGGAAGACAACTTAATGAGTTATGTTTGGGTATATTTGTATAGAAGTTATATTGTTATGGATCCTCCAACATGTGGTGCTTCCTTCCACCTCATACTAGCCAAAACTTCCGCACCAAGTAGAAATACTACTTGTGCATCCAAACACCCTTAAACCCAAAGTTGTTCCATATGAGTCCACCATACCTACCTATATGCGGTATTTACCTGCCGTTCCAAGTAAATTTGCATGTGCCAAACTCTAAACCTTCAAATAATATTCTGTTTTGTATGCCCGAATCGCTCATATAGTGACTAGGGGCTGTCAGTATCTTCCATGCTAGGTGGGTTATTCTCACGATATGTGTTGATTCACTATCATTCACGAGAAAGTGGCTGGTATTCGGGATGCCCAGTTCCATGCTCAAAAATCAAAACAAAACATAATGAAACAAAACTCCGCCAGGATTGTTGTTTGTATGGACGGTACCCGTGGATTCGGCTCGCCGTGGAGTGTGATTGATTGGTGGAGGGGGAGTAAAAACTTTACCATTCTGCTTGGGAACCGCCTATAATGTATCTAGCATGGAAGATATCGAGATCTCTCGGTTGTTATGTTGACAATGAAAGCATACCGCTCAAAATTATTATTCATCTCTGTTTTAAAAGCTCGAGCTCTGGCACCTTTGCAAATCAATGCTTCCCTCTGCGAAGGGCCTATCTTTTACTTTCTAGTACTTACCTTTATGCAAGAGTCATGGTGATCTTCACCACTTCCTATATTTCGCCTTTTTCTCTTGGCAAGCGTCAAGTGTTGGGGAATGATCTAGACATATATATCCACACAAATATATTTGATCATGAATTATTATTGTTGACAATTATCTATATGATAAATAAGTTGGGAGGCAAAACATTAACCCCTATCTTTCTCTGTGTTCGATGGACGCTATTTCTTCTAAAAATATGCTTTGAGTGTCAATAATCATGGAAGACTATATGATAGTTGAGTATGTGGAATTTGCTAAATCAAAGCTCTTACATAGACCCTTCCTAAAAATAAGATGAATTGCAATTGTTCGATGACTAGGAATATGGTTTGTTAGTTTTCAAGAAACTTTTTGGTCTATACTTTAACATGTGAATAGCTTGTTACTTGACCATGAGAAGTTTTATGAGATGAGCTACTGTTTATGGTTTATATTGATGCTAGAAAAAGTGATTGGAATTATCATTGATCAAACTTGTGCACTTGCTAGCATTCACACTTCATAAATTGTATCTTTTATCATTTACCTACTCGAGGACGAGCAGGAATTAAGCTTGGGGATGCTGATACGTCTCCAACGTATCTATAATTTATGAAGTATTCATGCCATGTTTACAATAATTTTATATGATTTTGGTATGATTTTATTAGAACTAACCCGGACTGACGTTGTTTTCAGCAGAACTACCATGGTGTCGTTTTTTGTGCAGAAATAAAAGTTCTCGGAATGGGCTGAAAATTTACGGAGAATATTTTTGGAAAATATAAAAAATCAGGAGCAAAAAGATACAGGAGAGGAGTCCCGAGGAGGTCACACGCGCCCCCCCCCTAGGGCGCGCCCCCTGGCTTGTGGGTCCCTCGGAAACCCCCTTGACTTGAGACCGACGCCAAAAATTCCTATAAATGTCAAAACCCCCAGAAAGAAACCTAGATCGGGAGTTCCGCCGCCGCAAGCCTCCAGAGCCACGAAAAACCAATCGGGGGCCCGTTCCGGCAACCTGCCGGAGGGGGAAACCATCACCGGAGGCCATCTTCATCATCCCGGCGGTCTCCATGACGAGGAGGGAGTAGTTCACCCTCGGGGCTGAGGGTATGTACCAGTAGCTATGTGTTTGATCTCTCTCTCTCGTGTTCTTGAGATGACACGATCTTGATGTACCGCGAGCTTTATTAATATAGATGAATCATATGGAGTTTTCCCCTCTCTATCTTCTTGTGATGAATTGAGTTTTCCCTTTGAAGTTTTCTTATCGGATTGAGTCTTTAAAGGATTTGAGAACACTTGATGTATGTCTTGCGATGGGATATCCGTGGTGACAATGGGATGTTCTATTGATCCACTTGATGTATGTTTTGGTGATCAACTTGCGGGTTCCGTGACCTTGGGAATCTATGCATAGGGGTTGGCACACGTTTTCGTCTTGACTCTCCGGTAGAAACTTTGGGGCACTCTTTGAAGTTCTTTGTGTTGGATTGAACATGATGAATCTGAAATTGTGTGATGCATATCGTATAATCAAGCCCATGGGTACTTGTGGTGACATTGGAGTATCTAGGTGACATTAGGGTTTTGGTTGATGTGTATCTTAAGGTGTTATTTTAGTACGAACTCTAGGGCTGTTCGTGACACTTATAGGGATAGCTCATAAGATTGATCAGAAAATATAACTTTGAGGTGGTTTCGTACCCTACAATAATTTCTTCGTTTGTTCTCCGCTATTTGTGACTTTGGAGTGAACTCTTTGTAGCACCTGAGGGATTTACATATGATTCAACTATGTCAGTATTGTTGAGAGAACTTGCACTAGTGAAAGTATGAACCCTAGGCCTTGTTTCTAAGCATTACAATACCGTTTGTGCTCACTTTTACCATTAGTTACCTTGCTATTTTTATATTTTCAGATTACAAAAACTTATATCTACCATCCATATTACACTTGTATCACCATCTCTTCGCCGAACTAGTGCACCTATACAATTTACCATTGTATTGGGTGTGTTGGGGACACAAGAGACTCTTTGTTATTTGATTGCAGGGTTGCTTGAGAGAGACCATCTTCATCCTACACCTCCCACGGATTGATAAACCTTAGGTCATCCACTTGAGGGAAATTTGCTACTGTCCTACAAAACTCTGCGCTTGGAGGCCCAACACGAGTCTACAAGAAGAAGGTTGTGTAGTAGACATCAGTGGCCAATTTTACAAAGCAACCATCAAGACCAATGAAGGGTCGGCAACCATTTAAAAACCCTTTCTTTGCAGCATTGATACAGTAAAAAAAACCATGAAATCTAGGGTTCATAGCCATTGGTTCTTGCATGCAGTTGTGACAATGCATCTTGAACCTGGGTTTGTGTCAATGACAGTTTGCAAATAGTCTCTAATCCTACAATACTGAGCCTTGTGGTCCCCAAGTACCACATCCGCAGCCTTTTTCCTTGCCCTATATGCCAGCGTTGGATTGATCTCAACACCAAACTGCCTCTTAGTGTTGTCAATCAGAGCACTGACTTTCCATTCAGGATTACTTATAAAATTATCCTCATAAGTCTTGCTGAGCCATGAGCTGTTAATTATTGAAATCTCATAAGTAATGCCACAAGTGTGTGGCAATGTCATCTTCCTTATGCAGACTGTTTTTCACTTTTGATCCCTGAAGTAGACATATAGAATTGGCAATGCTCCTCCACACAACAAACATTCACTCTGTCTTTGTCATTTCTTAGATACATATAATCTCTGCTTTCTTTTATATCGTAGTCGTTGAGTGCCCTTCTGAATTGGTGAATATCTAGGAAACACATGTTCAAACAAAACTGATCACCAACAAGTTCCCTCCTCTCATCAAACCATACTCTAGGAGCTAATGGCTTTGCTCTACTCTTCTGCAACTTGGGTGCCAATGAAATGGGTTGTTCAAATCCATCATCATCAGTAGCAATTAAATCTCCACCAATGTCCTCACTGTGTGAATCAGGCACCTCAAAAGGGTTTTTGGCTGTACTTCCTTTTCTCCCCCCTGATCTGTTAGGTCCTTTGCTAGCTAAATCTCTGATTTCAGGTCCTTTGCTAGCTAACGCTCTACTAAAATTTTCTTCTCCTCTGATGAATGTTGCTTCTCCTTTGTTTGGTTTGTCACGATCTATACTAGCTGATGCTCTGCTGAATTTTGTTTGCCCTCTGTTTGGTTTGCTTGAACTTTCTGTAGGAACATTCACTTTCATAGCAGGTGGCTTGCTAGAGCCAATAATACTAAAATCATCCATCGTTGGGAATAATTCCTCAACATCTGTGTCACTCTCAAGATGTTCTTCTTTTTGTCTCTTCAGCTCTCTCAAGTTCTCAAGTTCCTCTTCATCATAATCTCCATCTGACAAATTGTGTTCCTCCACAAATCCTTCCTTGTGTGCTCTGTTGTTGCCTATGTGAGCAGGATCTCCTGCCCTTGTTATGCCCTTGCTCTGCTGACTAACACTTTGTTGAGAGGGCAAAACATCATTCATATATGTTGCTTTCCTTTTATTCCCCCTAAACTCTGACTTCATGATTCTTATGTCCACAACCCTCAAGCTTTCATACTGCATAACCATTTCTTTTACTTTCTGCTCACTATCAATTGGTTCCAAATCATCTAAACCAGCAGTTGTTTCATCCCTAAAATAATACATGTCTTCATCAGAACTGAACCCTGATAAATCCTTCAACAAAAGAAGCTTTTCATAGCACATATCTGATCTGCCTATGGTTCTGATCTCTCACTCCAGATCATAAGACAAAAAATTGACTACCCACAATGGATCATCAAGTCTGCAAACAATACGAAATTTTTGTCTTAAAAAAAGAATAATCAGAAGCGAAAGTCTAAAGCTCACCAAATTCGCAAACTCTAGGCCGATTCAACATTTGGAAAGTCTCAACATTTCGTACAAATATGACAAGCCTACGGTTGATTTCGACTACATTGGCCAAAAACACCTACATCTATCATCCACAACAGATCATCTCGTCACTTTTCCCCAAAATTACCAAATCAAGCCGCCACTAGAAGATTCAGACAAAGTAAAACGAGGGAGGAAGAGAACTGACTCGAGGCCAGACATGGCATTGCTCCACACCATGTCGCCGCCAGGTTGCCGTCGAATCTCCTCGTCGCCGCCGTCTCCTTCCCTTTGGTGCGAGAGAGAAAAAGGGGGAAGTGGGAGGGGGAGCGTCGTGCATGGGCCTTGGGCCAATTAATTCGAAGAGAGGCTCATGTGCCACTCTGGAGCTGCTGGTGTGGCAAGTTTCAGCCACGTGGTGCCTGACAAATGGGCCAGGGTTGTTAGGTTTGCAATTAGGAGAGGCAGGTACGATGATTTGGGCACAGCATTGTCAATTAGCCCATGAGTTGTGGTTTTGTGATAAATAGCCCAATAGTTGTGGTAATATGTTATAAGTTGACCTGAAGTTGTGGTTTCATGTAATTAACTCTATCTAACAAACACAACGAAAAAATTACATCAAAAGGATCACAATCTTATAGGGCAGCTAATGTGATCTTGAGAGAGAGAGAAAGAGAGAGAGAGAGAGAGAGAGAGAGAGAGAGAGAACCATCTAGTTACTTTTACGGGCCCGTAGTCCAAAGAAAACTACTCACATCACGAGTGATCATGATGGCTTTCAAGTTGATGGAGATGGCTTCTGTGACGATTTCCCCCTCCGGCAGAGTCTGGAAAAGGCAGATTGGATCGCGAAGAAACAAAGGTGTGCGACGCCAAGAAAAATCGGGTTATAAATTCCCAAGTGTTTATGGAAGTATATAAAGGCACATGAATGGAGTGGCAGTAAATCCGAGCTCCAAAGGGGGCATGCGACATGGGCACATGGCCCCTAGGGCGCGTGGGGCCTTCTAGGTGCCCCAACGGCCTATGTCGGTGCCCCTTGGAACCTTTTGGAGTTGAAACTTATGCTGTTTTTTCTGGATTATTTTGAGTCCGATAAATTTTATTTTTCTACAAAGTAAAAAAAAAACAGCTGATCTGGGTAACAGGTTAGTGCAGAAAAATAATAAATAATAATTTAAATAGGGGACAAATGGATGCTAATTTAACATAAATATGGCATGGAACAACCAAAAATTGTAGATATGTTTGAGACGTATCACCCTCTCCCATCCATCCAAATCCTGGAGCCAGGTCGCCCGTCTGTCGATCTGGGGTGGAAGGCCGTCGTTCTTCCTCAACCGACCGCGCACGATGCTCCTCGCCACCTTCCCCACGTTTCCATTGCTCCTCCCCACTAGTTTTGGCTTCGTGTGTGGCATGACGGATCTACTCTGTCACGCGTTGCGCCATATCTGGCGGGCTCCAAGGGCGGATCACACCACCCCGGGCCTGGTGCACGTGCCTGGCTTGGTCATGATTGTGAGCCCCTTTGGGAGGGGCGTTTGTTGGATGGTGTGGTGCTCGGTAGCCGATGATGGGATACTGTCGGTGGTGGATTTGTCGGTCACCTGCCTGTGTTGGCCCGGACATCTTGTTGGGCAGTGGTGCTCCGGTTGGTGCGCTGGATGTGGCTACATCTAGTCATCTTCTCGACGTGTTGCTGGCCAGCGTGGTGTCGGGTGGCACCGTTGGCTGTCTTTCCACTCATCTACTAGTTTGTTGTTGCGCGCTTCTGCGGTGGTTTGCGGTTACTCGGCATGCAGATGTCAGTTGTCGTGGTAGTTTGCTCTCTATTTCTGGGGCAGCCATGGACGGATGGTGCGGGGCTCCCTTGTATTGTTGCCTGCCGTGACGGGTGATGTTCTGTCGGGTTTGCGAGCTCCATGGATCTGCAGATGGCATCCATGGATGCGACATTCTCCCATTCGAGAGTGTCGTGGCTCGGGGGGTGGCTACTTCTTCCGCTTTGGCATGTTGTCCTCACTGATAATGCTCCGACTTTGGATTTCTTTATGCGCCTCGTGTGGTCTCCTGGTGTCTCCTCGGCTAATGTTTCCCTTCGGTGGCCTTTGTGGATGGTGCAACCTTGTCTATGTGGTGCCATTTAGCTGCTCTCATGTTTCTTCACACAATGGTGAGTGCACGTGTATGCGAAGCTATTCGGGTGTGTACTCGGCTCCATAACACCCTTGAGTCGGCGGCACCGTTGTTTTGTTGTACCCTTGACAACGAGTGGCTCTTCGTGCGTTTGGGGAAAGCTTTGCAAATGGTACCCCCTGATTAGTGATTTCGGTCCATTTGTGTGCTTGATGTGGTTCTAAAAAGATAACATGTTGGATCGATAGATGGTCCAGATCGGCAACACAAAGGATTTTTGGGGGAGAGTGGGGGGCACTATATATTTCACAAAGAAATTTACTTGAAGCTATATATAAATATTTATCTAGATATTTCTTAGACTCGACAGCTCTACATGCCTCTACCAAGACATTTAAATATACTAAAATGGAGAGATACACCACATCTGAAGAGTCACAAATTAATCTATGGAGAAATATAATTGCATCTCTCTTCATTTGCGATCTAACTAACCTAAATATTTCCGTAAATTCTCGCTTTTAAGACCAACATAATTTGCGTACTGCATAAGTGTATTTGACATTAGAATTCTATAATGAAAATTTTGAAAAATTAACACACATGTAAAACAAAATGAGTAATAAGGATGTAAAAATGTTTAATATAACTAGTAACATGCCCGTGCTACGCTACGGAATCACATGAAACAAAGTGGAGTCACAAAAGTACAAACTCAAATGTGTATTACTAAGACTTTGGTCGAGAAACGGTTAGGCTTTAGCCATAACAAAACTACTCTTTGTACAATGACGCTATTAATATCACAAAGTCATGTGGAGCCCCCACACCAGCTGCATTATGATTTGATACATCTTAGCTAACACATGTGCACAACTATTTGCAAACCCAACATGCCCCGAAGCTGTTACATTTTACTTTACCCAGAAAACACACCAACTTACATATTGTTGAAGTGTTCTTGGCATTACACCACCTTAATATTTCCCTTTACTCAGTTTCCGTTATAACAAGGATCAGAAAAGCATTTGCCATCATTGTCCACTGACACCATTCATGTAATATTAAGTAGAGCGAAGTAACACGGTCCAAATGCAACTCAACCTATCTTAAGTAAAACGTGGTCCTATTATTCTAATTCTACAGTGCTTCATCCTCTCTTGATTCATGGAGATGTTGGTCCAGGGACATCATTATAGATCTTCCACAAAAATATTTGTAAGTACTTAACATACCATATAAACAAATAACAATATAACTTCAACCAAATTTTCAATACCCATTCACGTGCTGCTCCGATATTCGGGTTAAACCGTTGAAGTGCATCCTACTAAAGTTCGTAGTATGCAAGCCATGATCTAGTTAATTAAAGTGTATCCTATTAGCAAAAAATATTTTGGCGTTATTACCATGTGCTTAGAACAATGCATGCACTTATTCGCTCTGGAGGTAACATGGTTGCCACGACAATAGGACGCTCCTCGAGCTTTTTTTTCATGTACTTAGATTCTTAGTCACCAACTTATCCCATACAACTAACTTTGACAATATTATTACTGCTACAAAATGTCAAAATCATATACAGATCCATTAGCATCAACGGTAACAGTGACCCAGCCTCATACTTATTTACTACTGTATTAGTTAAGCAGATTTATGTGGAATTTAAAACAGAGGCCATCCACCTCAATACTGTCAGTAAAGTTGCAGCTTTGAACTATAGGAAATGCTAGTCCACAAAATTTTGGAGCTCTCCCTGCAGATAATACGGTAACATGAGGATACAATTACTCATCCATGAGATTTAAAATAGTAAACCATGTCAAGCATACAAGCTTTCCCTGAACATATTGTCCAGATAAGCATGTACTTCAAGTGCTGGTAGTGCTTGTCAGAATAAATATGGGGTAGTCCCCGTCTACAGCGGACGCCACTGTTGTGCATGAGCGCGCAAGGGACCCGGATGGCGAAAGGTGGATGCTAACGCACACATCATCACCAACATCGGGCGTGCCGTGCCAGAGGAGAGCGGCCTGGAGCGCCCGCAGCTCAACATGCTTGACAACAGCGGCCTGGACCTCCTGCCGGTTGGCCTGACCAGGAACGCATGCCTGTACGGCACTATCATCTTCCAACGGTATCGGTCAAAGAGAAATATTCAGGCAAGCTCAAAGCCAGAATCGATTTATTCATACCCTAACTACAACCACGACTGTATAAGAGTCGGGACGCTCGCCCAATTGAATTTCGGCGGTCGTCGAGGAAGAGAGTGGAGGAGCAGGCGTACAGGAAGTTGGGAAGGGTTATTGAAGGCTCTTTTTTTTTGTTCCAGCAATACAATATGTCTTATACCGTTTCCTTGCCATCTGCCCTAGGAAAGAGTACGAGATAATTTTGAATAGGAGATATATCGTTCATAGAGTAGGCAGAAAGATTCAGAAAGTCTTCTTCTACTCCTAATTTCACCGCCGGCACCACATCAACGGACAGGCAACTAACCGTGTCATACGGGCCTGGTAGCCCCTGAGCGAAGGAGGGCGCTGGGGAAGAATACGAACCTGGAGGAGGGCGGCGACCGCGAGTAGTGTTGGGTGTTAGAGAAGTGAGCAACTGCATTCACTGAGGGCCAAAGGCCATACATATACATGTGTGGTAAAGTGCAAGAAACCCCTTATACAATGGGGATATACCGAAAGAGGACTATACACATCTAACACCCCCCCTCAAACTCATGGTGGATCAACAACAGTGAGTTTGGAAAGGAAAAAGCCATGCTGCGCTCGAGTTTGTGCCTTCGTGAAGAAGTCCGCCAACTGTAACTCAGAGGGCACATAGTGAAGAGCAAGAGTCTGATCCTGTACAGCAGCACGCACAAAGTGGGCATCCACACCGATGTGCTTGGTGAGCTCATGCTTCACCGGGTCACGTGCAATACTGATAGCACCGGTACTGTCTGACAGTAAGGGAGTTGAGGTAGTAGTAGACACACCAAAATCCTCAAGTAACCACCGTAACCAGATCACTTCAGCCGTCAGCATAGCCATTGCTCGCAACTCAGCCTCTGTACTCGAGCGAGAAACTGCAGTATGTTTCTTTGTCTTCCAGGCAATAAGAGAGCCACCAAGAAAAACACAGTAAGCAGACAACGAGCGTCGATCAGAGGGATCACTAGCCCAGGTAGCATCAGAGTAGGCCTGGAGCTCGAGAGAGCTGGAGCGGGGAAAGAAAAGGCGACGAGAGATCGTGCCACGAAGATATCGTAGAACACGGAGAAGATGGCTATAGTGGACAGAGGTGGGGGCTGAAACAAACTGACTGAGGATATGGACAGGATAGGAGATGTCAGGGCGCGTGACAGCAAGATAGACAAGGCTCCCAACGAGGTGGCGATAGCGGGTGGGATTGGGAAGAGGATCACCATCAGAAGCACGAAGCTGAACGTTGAGCTCCATAGGAGTCACAACAGTGCGCTCATCGCCAAGAGCAGCTCGATCAAGAAGATCCTGAATATATTTTTCCTGGGAGATGAAAAAGCCATCAGAGGTCGAAGAAACCTCAATCCCAAGAAAATAGCGAAGAGGACCAAGATCAGTCATGAGGAACTGGTCACGAAGGCGAGCCTTAATAAAGGCAATGTAGTCAGAGTCGTCACCAGTGATGATCATGTCATCAACATATAGAAGGAGAAGAGTCCGACCACGAGGAGACGTGTGAACAAACAACGCGGGATCATGGTCACTGGGCGAGAAGCCGGCAGCAGTGACCACAGAGGCAAAACGCTCGAACCAGGCGCGAGGAGCTTGTTTAAGGCCATAGAGGGAACGGCGAAGGCGACATACCATGCCATCCGGAGCATAGTACCCTGGTGGTGGCTGCATATAAACCTCCTCACGCAACTCACCATTTAGAAAAGCGTTCTGGACGTCAAGCTGAGACACAGACCAATGACGAGCAGAGGCAACAACAAGGAGTGTGCGGACAGTGGTCATATGGGCCACAGGAGTGAAGGTCTCATCATAATCACGTCCCTGCTCCTGTTGAAAGCCACGAGCCACAAGGCGGGCTTTGTAGCGCTCAAGAGAGCATCGGAGCGAGTCTTAATCTTATAGACCCACTTGCAGGTGATGGGACGAACACCGGAAGGAAGGAAAACCAGATCCCATGTTCCAGAGCGCTCAAGAGCAGCAAGCTCCTTGGCCATCACAAGCTGCCATTCAGGCTGAGTCATGGCAGTCCGATAGGAGGAGGGCTCGGCAACAACAGGGAGACCATACCGGTCAAGAGAGTAGCGATCAGGTGCAGGGCGAGGCCGAGCAAGGAGATTATGAACCGGGGGAGGTGTTGAAGGAGTGGCTCCGGAAGTAGAGGGAGCGTCAGTAGAATCATCCTCAAAACGAGGACGGCGAGTGTAGTGAAGAGGAAAAGGAGAGAGAGGATGACGGACTGGAGAGGATGGGGGAGAGGTGGATGGAGGGGAAGGTGGTGGTTGTGGTGACGGTGGTGGAGGAAGAAGAGTGACATGTGCCGGAGGAAGGGAGGAAACATGAGGCACATGAGAGGATGTATCAGGAAGAAGAAGAAAATAATTATCTTCCGGAGAAGCTCGAGGAGGAAGGACGCGGGTAGTAAGAACGAGACTCATCAAAAGTCACATCACGCGAAATGCGCAGCCGACGACCAACTGGATCCCAACATCGATAGCCCTTGTGCTCGTCACTGTATCCAAGAAAAACACACTCAACCGATTGAGCAGTCAGTTTGGTGCGTTCTCGTGGAGCAAGAAGAACATAGCACACACACCCAAACATTCGAAGAGGGGGTAGTCGGGAGAACGACCAGTGAGACGCTCCATAGGAATGCCACCCTGCAAGGCAGTCGATGGCTGAATGTTGATAAGGTAGGTGGATGCAGACACAGCCTCGGCCCAAAAGTGAGGTGGGAGGGAAGCGCCGATCATCAGCGCACGAGCCGTCTCAAGCAGATGACGATGCTTACGTTCCGCAACACCATTCTGAGCATGGGCACCAGGATAGGAGAACTGGGCAAGAGTACCCTGTTCCGCGAGAAAACCACGCAACATCTGGGAGATAAACTCTCCAGCAGAGTCAGCACGAAAAGTACGAATAGGCGTGGAAAACTGTGTGTGAACCATGGCAGTAAACCGTTTGTATATGGAGAGAACCTCACTACGAGATTTCATAAAGTAGAGCCAAGTGTAGCGAGAGAAATCATCAATAAACAAAACATAGTAGCGATGACCACCTTTCGAATCAAAGGGAGCACGACCCCATACATGAGAGTGAACTAAATCAAATGGACGCTGAGACACCGACTCGCTATGAGGATAAGGTAACTGGGTCTGTTTTCCAAGTCTATAACCCTCACAATGTAAAGAAACATCTCCAGAAACAGACCCTAAGACTCCCTGATGCACCAATGACGATAAGCGGGAGCCACAGATGTGACCAAGGCGGTGATGCCACTGCTGGAAGGATGCAGAAGAGGAGGCAGCGAGAGCATGGGAACTGGCAGAGGTGGTGACAGCGGAAGGAACATGAAGCCAGTCAACTTCCCAAAGGCCCTCCGAGTCACGGTGCCAAGGGCCAGAACCAACTAGGGCCTTGGTGCGGAGATCCTGAACAGAACAATAGTCAGGATCAAGAATAACACGACAACCAGAATCAGTAAGTTGGGCAGCGGAAAAGAGATTCATGGTAATACGTGGAACATGAGAGACACTAGGAACTGGAAAAGATGGAGTAGAAAGAGTGCCACGACTAGCAACAGGAAGAGATGTGCCATCGGCAGTGAGAACATTAATAGGAGAATCAAGAGGTCGAAGAGAAGACAAAGTGGAAGAATCAGTAGACATATGAAAAGAAGCTCCAGAATCCAGAACCCACGAAGATGTACCTGACGGTGTAGGTGCCGGTGGTGATGGAGGAGTGGCAGCAGTCAGAGCAGCAGAAGAAACAGTCGATGAAGAGCCAGAGGAAGCCATGAGGCGCTTGAGCCTCACAATGTCCTGATCAGTGAGTGACGGGGTCGAGGGAGATGCATGAGTCCCACTGGAAGAGGAGCGCCTCTGGTCTCGCTGCTTCTGACGACAATCGGACTCTGGGTGACCTTGCCAGGAGCAGTAGCCACAGAAGGTGTCACGGCGCGACCGGCCCTTCTCAGCATAAGGAGGGCGACCCACCCCCCCTGAAGGTGTGGGCAGGAGCGGAGGAGCGGTGAGACGAGCAGAGGACACAGGAGTCCTTGCAGCCAACACAAAAGGAACCACAAGCAACCCAGCAGAGCGAAGGCGGGTCTCCTCAACACGAAGCTCAGCAAGCACCTCCGAGATAGGAACACGACCACGAGCAAGCAAGTGAGCACGTCGAGGCTCAAACTCGGAACGGAGGTGAGATAAGAACTCATGGACACGCTGGAACTCCAAGTCGGACCGTGTAGTCTGGCAGCAACGGCAAGTCCCACAAACAACAGTGCGAAGAGAGTCAAGCTGACGCCAGATGGCAGAACACTGAGTGTAGAACTCGTCAACAGACGAGTCACCCTGCCGAAGAGCATGCTCCTGACGCACCACAGACAAATATAGAGCATCACCAGAGGGCTGATAGCGCTGACAGAGATACGACCACATTGCTGCAACTGTGCTGAGACCCATGAACTCCGAAGCAAACTGAGGGAGAACACTCGCAGTGAGAACAGCAGCAGCCCGAGCATCATCATTGCACCACTGAGTGTAAGCAGACAGATCATCGCGGTAGACTGAAAGAGCATCTGAGTAAGATGATACCTGCTGATCATAAGTGTCAACCGCAACATCATCAACAGCCTTAGCTGCATCCCGATCAGCCTGGGAAGCGTCAGCAGCAAGAACCGGTGGCACCGGTGGTGTAGGAGCCACTGGAGCAACAGGACACGGCGGACAGGGGACCTCGCCAGAAAGAATGCCCCATAGAAGAAGGCCGCGCATATGGATGCGCATGAAACCCACGAACTCGGCATAGTTGGTGCCATCGAAGATCACCGAGCACCTAGGAACAACAACATATCCCGAAGAAGACATGAGGAGCTATCTCTTCCTCTTCCATTTTTTTTTGGAAGTCAACCCAAGAACCCGATCTGGATCGGGCAGGCGCTCACGAGGCAGCCCCCGATGCGGAATCGGGCAGACGCTCATGACGCAGCCCCCCTGATTCGGGATCGGTCAGGGGAGGCCGCGGCGGCAGGGCGCGGGCGAGCGCGGAGCTGCGGCGGGCGAGCGCGGGGCAGCGGCGGGGCGCGGGCGAGCGCGGGGGCGGCGGAGCGCGGGCGAGCGCGGGGCAGAGGAGAGGCAGCCGGTGGAGGAGGTGGCGTGGGCGAGCGCGGGGCGGCGCGGGGCAGAGAGGAGGTGGCCCGACGGCGGCCAGGGAGAAGAGGAGCACGGAGCTGCAGCGTGCAGGAGGGCAACCTAGCAACTGATACCATGTTAGAGAAGTGAGCAACTGCATTCACTGAGGGCCAAAGGCCATACATATACATGTGTGGTAAAGTGCAAGAAACCCCTTATACAATGGGGATATACCGAAAGAGGACTGTACACATCTAACATTGGGCACTCGAATCCCACATGGTGGCGGCGCCGGTTTGAGGAACCAGGACCGCTGGCCGCGTGAACTCGCCGCACCAGTGATGGTGTTGCAGGTGGAACCGGCCTTTCCATCTGCGTCAGGCATCTCGCCGGCCATGGCGTGCCAGGAGACGGGGATTCTCTCAGGCAGGAGGAAGGCCAGGCGATTGAGAGAAGGGGCAGGACTGTGCTGCGGGGTGTGCTATCTCGAAGACTCGCTTGTTTCGCAAGAGAATGAGAAACTTCCAAAGTATTGCTTAGATTGGGTACAACCAGTCTGGTTCTCAACCTTAGATTTCAGATCATACAGTGCAAATGACACAAAGACGGACACACCGTCACCACCAACTCACATTTTTATAGGAGTAGAGAATAGACCAACTATGATTAACTCCTGAATAAGAAAATTGCGAGGATCCCAATTTTCTTCAGTTCTATAGTTTGACCCTCCTGTCATAAACCAATCCCTCATCCTAGTACTCATAGTACAAAGAATGTATATTTCTATAACATATAGAATGTAGAATTTCACTAGACTCACGAGAATGAGGAAGTTTATTTTTGCTAAGAACACATTTAACAATAACTAAGTATGGATGACCCAGACGACTATTCCGTTTTTCCAACGACGGCTTGGTGACGACAAAGTCTTGCTTATTTGACCACAAAGAAGGTGAGAAGAGTGGGTAGAGGCCTCCCACACACACTTTCTTCTAAGAATTACTTTCCTTGTTACCAGATTCTTAATCAGCAAGAAAGAATGCTAAAATTATATAAGAACATGGTTACCAAGGGTAAAACGATGAACAGAGACAAGATTCTCTGATTCTTTAGAAACATGTAAAATATTTTCGACTTGTAATTTTTTCACGGGAGTTTTAATAATTGAACAACCAATGTAAGTAATTATCATACCAAAACCATTGGTTTTGTGCACTTGATCTTTTCCATTATACTTGTCCCACACCATTGGCTTGTCGAGTTCTTCTGTGATGTGGTCGGTGCCACCGATATCTGCATACCAGTTTGTATCAAACCCACAGGAGTTAGTGACTGCATTTCCCCCCTTCTCCTTATGATAGTTGTCTTTTTCATGGGGCCACCAGCCTTCTCGTGCGCCACCTGCATGATACCTCTTACAAATCTAACATTGATCATGAGATTGTGGTTGTTGTTGTTGTGGTTCATGTGAGCGGCCTTGGTAGCCACTGCTACCATCGTCGTTGCTAGTTTTGAAGTGAACCTTTGTATGGATGTTTCTCGTGAAAGGTGCTCGGCGAAATGCTTCGAAGTCCAATACCTTCACACATTTTTTTCCTACTAGAGTTAGTATCAACATTGTATGGCAAGCATCCAACTCTTTCATTATCAACATCTATTGGTATCTGGTCCATGCTTATGGATTTTTGAATCATGAGAATAACATGAAAATTTAGTTTATGCCAAAATCCATCATGTGCTATAGTTACTAATATGGTTAAATATAGTTATCGGGCTACATGTACTATAATAATTAACATGATTTGGGATGCTAATGTTAAAGTTGCCAAGCTATTCTTACCAGGCTTCCAATGCTATATAGTTACCAGGTTGCTCACACTAAAGATACCAGGTTGCTCGTGCTGAAGTTAGCAACATAATGTTTCTGTAGTTATCAAGCTGCCCAAACTATAGTTACCAATATAAGAAAAGTATAGTTACCAGCTACGCATGCTACATTTTATCCAATGTGTTAAATCATATTCACCATCGTGGTAGTCATGTAGTACATTGGTGTTTGCGGCGAAGAACTAGTTTTGGAATCGACAATCCATGAGTAATCTAACAACCTACATAATGTTCGCTATTAACAACACATGAGCATTATGAATAACTCTTGTAATTCTAGGTGATAAATTTCAACATAAAAATTTTAAACGTTGCAAAAATTTCAAATTATCATGCCCGACGACTTCTTTATGTAAAGTATGGTAACGTACGCACCCCATGCCTACTGTTACAGTGTGTCATTTCTGATCACTTGGGTTAGAGTTGTCGACTCGCTCGGTACTCAGTCCTGGTGCATGTGCGTGTGGCGCACACACGTGTCTGTGTGTGTGTGTGTTTGTTGAACTTTGGATCTTGTTGTAGGGTGTCAACTCCGGTCGTTTAGGCGACAGAGTCCAGTTCTAGAACCAACTCTCGGAGAAAAGCAGAAGCCTTGGAAAAAGAAATATCCTTTATTAAATAATGTATATTTCAGTTAAGAAAAACATTGTGATATACTAAGATACTTGACATATACTTTTTTAGGTACACAAAATATACGCAGATGCTCAAAAACACGCACACACACTTAACCCCGAACGCGCGCACCCTATACCCTATAAGCATCTCCGACGACTAAGCCAGTAGATCTTGAGACTAATAAAGTCGCCACAGACATCTTGTAGGGGACGGAGATATCATATCACTTAAAGAATAGCGTAGAAAAGAGTAACAAAAATCGAGAAAAATAAATAGAAACATGTATACTTGACATATACGCTAAGCATGCTGCGTACCCTCGATATGTTGCCTTTTCTATGTCGATCAGGATCGTTTTCCTTTCATATTCCTCCATGTTCATAAGCTCGACACTATCACCATCAACAAAGAATAACAGCATCACCGTAGGTTGTGGAAGGATGAGCTTTCATGTGCACATGTGCTACACGAGTGACTCACTAATAAGAACGGTGCTTCATGCTCACGTTTGTCTGGTATAGAGTTCCCCTCGTCACCCCAAAGGGCAAGACGGCAACGATGAGGTTGAGCCCAAACGCGACGCTGGGAACCATCACTTGTAACCCAAACCGTCACCGTCGAAGAAATGCAAAACTGCAGGAGCGCCTGCAAAATCAGCCTAGCTCGTTGTTTCTATCTTCTTGGAGCATTTATAATTTAATCCTCAACAATTAATTCCTTGAACACCTTTCCAAACCTTCACTTCTCGAGCATGAGAAGTTAAAAAAAAGTGCAGAGCTAACCAAATCCTCAAACTTAACTCATGAAACGAACTAGACCCCACATGTCCCTCCTTTTCTTACTTCTACATTCTTCTTCCTTCTTCCTTTTTTCCTTCCACGTGGTTAACGATGACTTCTAGCCGCTAGATAACTCCATAAACTAGGTACGAGCTAGGATAGATGCTCCACAAGAGAAATACGGTCGTAAGCGTGCGATGAAGTAGTCGAGAAAGCCGGCAAAATTCGGACATGGCTTCTTCGTCTCAATGGTCTTCATCCTAATACTAGTGGCGCGATGTCATGGTCCGGAACATAAAGATACATTGGAATCGACGATGGCGGGGCCACCACTTTTTTTTTAGCTTGAGCTTTCCTTGTGTAGTGCTCCTCCGCGGGGGAGTTAGCTCCCCTAATGTACTGCAGTTTGCAGTTGGGTCACTGGCAGGAGGGCCCACATGCACGTGGCCCAACTGCACCTGCAGTACATCAGGGGAGCCTCGTCCCTCTGCAAGAGGTGCATCTTTGCTCTTTGCCGGAGACGATAGTGAGGACAGCCGCCAGGCAAGGACGACGAGGCGGAGCACCGCCATGGCCAGAGGCGATGGAGGATGAAAAAGCGAAGAAAATAAGTTAGTCGGATTCTCACCAGAATTTGGCGGTCGGAGGTCGACGGGGTTGCAGGGCGTCAGCCGGCATGTGGGGTGGTCTCGAGAGGCAAGGCACGTAGCTGGGTCGACGCTGACGTGGAAATGGCCGAGCAAGAGAGAGAGGCGGCCGCACGCAAGAGAGAGGGAGTATTTTGTTGAAAATTCATTTTGACTAGTCAAATTTGAGAGCCGGTGGACACTTAATTTTGCAAAATTAGTAGTACTCTCTTCAAAACTTATGATGTTTATACTTTATAGTTTTATACCGACAAATTTACCGCGAAAGAGCAAATCTCTCTTTACTTTCTCATCAGAGATTATTGCTGCTAATCGATCCATCGAGCGATACAGATCACGTCCGGCACAAAACACAACACAATCGATCCTACCGGCCGACGGCGGGAAGATTATTAGAGTAGAAATCGAACAACTCGTTTCTTGGGCGCAACGGCCTCGATGGCCTCACCCAGCGGCCACGCCGCCTTGATCAAGTACTCGCCGTGCTTCACCTTCTCCACCAGCGTGATCTCCTTGGTCGGCGCCAGTCCAAAACCATCGACGAGCAAGGTGTACTCGTAGACGAGGTCCATGCAGGCGTAGGGCACGTCGAGGAGGCCGGGGTACGCGGCCTTGGCTTCCCGTACACTGAGCCGGCACACCTTCTCCGCGGCGTCCCGGAACGCCGCCGGGCTGGACGTGGCGCTGGGCGCACCCTTGTCGACCCACCCGACCTGGGTGGCCTTGCCGTAGAAGAAGGACGCGGCGTAGACGGTGTCCTGGCCGGCCCCGCCGTCGCCGTTCCAGACGCCGCCGAAGGTGCAGTTCTTGGCCGCGCAGGGCGCGTCCAGCCTCAGCGCCCTGGCGATCTCCTCCCTGCAATTGTCGTACGCCGCGCCCTCCGGCGAGGCTGATGCGTCGTACTCCTCGCCATTGTAGGTGTACTTACCTTCACGGAACAAGCTACCATTGTTAACAAGAAATGCAACCGAAAATGCTGCATGGCTATGCTCGTTTCTGTTACACATACGTACCGCTGAATCCACGGAGTATGCAGGAGCTAAATGGACCCTTCTTCGCCTTCAGGATCTCCACACGAGCGGCTAAACCGCCGTAGTACAAGTAACTGCATGCATTCATATTTTTCTCTTCAATTTTCGAAATGCAAAACTGCAACACAAGTGTGATGTCAGTCATGACTCAGGGACAGGAACCTGTGGACATAAACGTTGTAGTCTCTTCCCTTGAGGTATTCCTTGGTGATGTAGGGGTCCTTGCCGTCAGGAACCGCCGGAGCATTCGCCGCAGCATCTGCGGAGACTGCGTACGCCATTTGCACCGACCCACCTCCGAGATCAATCACGCCTACCGTCTTCGAGTAGTCTCCTCCCAACTTATCCAGCAGATAGTTCAGAGCAACCTGCCATGGACAAAAATCATAAGGTGCATGCAGGTGTATATGAATCCATTGCTCATCTATTTATGGGATTAGTGGTTGGTATGTTATTGATACCCATATGTAAGATCCTTCTTGAGATCCCTCAAGAACGTTGATCCACTTTGGATTGTACTGAAACCTGCTCTCTGTGTGGACGACATCCCTGACCTGTAAGAAGTTGATCATTTCTAGGCCTTGTTCAGCGGTGCATCTTTCTTCAGTGTTACATACAACTGACAGTAACATATGCAAGATGAAAGTAATTACCGCTTGAAGAATCTCTTCTGCTTGCTCATCTCCAATAAGTCTGAGTCCAGCCGTTGCCTGCACGTTTCATTTCCGCAAGGAAACAAACACTTTGAGGATCAAATGGTTTTGCTCAGATGTTCAATTTTTAATTTTTTTTTTTTTGATAGTTCGAGTTATTTTACTCTAGAATTAAGGCATTACATCCTCATGTTTTTTTTTGGTGGGGGGGGGAAGGTGTGTTTTAGTTAAATTTGTTATCCGGGACTCGATTGGTATAAGTTTTATTTCATCACGTGCTTGACCAGAAACCTGATTTGAATACCTAGTCAGTGTTTGATTAGCAGATGATGGTTTTCTTATTCAGAAACTGAATTCCATTTCTCTTCTATACGTACCCCCAGCTTAAGGGGAGTCGTTTTCATAAGGGACCCCGGGACAACGCTCTTGGCCTTGCCAAGCAGAGGCAGCATAGACTTGGCAGCCTCCTGCGGTCGCCCAGCGTATGAGCTTAACCCGGGTTGCACCTGCACCCAAAAAGAACAGAGCAATGTCAAGATACTGACATAATATGATCCACTAATGATAATGAATCGATGATGGGAATGCATGGCTATCGATGAGGAGGATGGGGTCTAAGGAGCGGGTACAGGAGCTTGACCAGGAACAAGGTAACGGATTTGCACCCTACCCTGGCGAAGACCTCGATGTCGTCACCGATCTTGACGAGGTCCATCTTCTTGTCAAACCTGAAGACGTGCACCCGCGTCCCCGTGCTGCCGGCGTCGAAGATCACGGCGTACTTCCCCGGCCCAGCCTGAGCGTTCTTCGCCGGCTCGTCGACGATGCTGCCCTTCCGGCCAAGAAGCTCCCCGTCCTGCGCAAAGGCCGAAGAGGCTAGGACTAGCAGGACGAGGAGCAGAGCCATGGTGCCCATTCTGTGAGGCATTGCGAGCTACTACTGTCCTATGCAGTTCGTGCTCCGGCCACCAGCAAGGTGCTACGGTTTTAAAGGGCTCGAGAGGGGACAGCCACTTCCACTAGCAAGGTACGGTTGCTGTCTCAGATTCGTTCCCTGTGTTGAAAGGGGAATATGGCTTGCCTGCCACTGCTGTGCTCCGATACATATATATTCCCACGTGTATAGCGGTTCTCCTTTCTTCTTCTTTTTTGAGGTAAACAAGGAGAGGGCGATAGCGCACCAGAACGTGTATTAATACTTTCTTCTTTATACGAGGGTGTGGTAATGTCCAGAACATTTATAAATGCAACAAGATCTATGGCATGTGCAAAAGCTTCTGCAGTTTAAGATTGCAACCCAACCATATCCACCTATGTTCTTGCATCACTTTTGAGACCACCACACATTCCTCCAATTTTCCTTTTTTTTTGAGAATTTCCTCCATTTTTCCTCCTCCACTACAAGTGCTTCCTTCTCAAAAAGCCCAAGCATGAACAAGACAAGGCATCCTCTTTGTCCTCCCAATTTGGAATTCTTTTTATTTTCTTGGATAAGTCCTCAACATAGATCAATAACATTAATAAGATTTTAACCCATTTGTGCCTGTTATTTCGTGTACTTGCAGTTCAAATTTGAATTATATCCATTAAATATAAAAAATTGCACTTAATGACTTAAATACATCAGATGGATTTGAAAAAAATATATGAAAATGTACCTGGAAGCTACAATGATGTATGTCGAGTGTAGAAAAATTTCAAGGCAAACCGATGAAGAATAAATTCAAACATTTTCTTGAGCAAATTCAGTTGAACCTTTTTTTGCTTATTATTGATATTTTAATTTTTATATAATATAAATATGTTCAACAAAAAATAGAGCTTATTCTATTGAATACATCTATTTAATTTACAAATTTAGAAAATAACTTCATTTGGACATATAATGATGCAGAGATTACTGGTGGTGTTTGCCTATAAGAGGACATCATTGGTATATGCACACGCCACTGGTCTAGTTATTAGTGGGTGCCCATATGTGCGCACGCCAAGCCACTAGTAATTTTTACCGGGCTAGCTTATGGGCATCCCTTACTAGTGCCATGACCACAACTAGAAAGTGGTTATTTGTGGCGTGTCCTACCAGACCATACGCAACTAGTACTTTGGCGCGTTACTAGTGGTGTGTGCACTTTTGGACGAGTCACTAATATGCTAATTCTATAAGGAGTTTCCGCACTACTCTATATTTTTGAGATATGTGGTGAGAGAGATTGGAAATGGTGAAGGCACTTTGTTCTGGGAAGATGACTTGCTAGGTGGAGGTACTCTGGTTGTCAATTCCCTAGACTATACAACATTACCCTTTCAAAGCAAAAGTTCGGTTAAAGAAATTTTGGATGCTGGTTTGGACATATTGAGATTTAGAAGACTCTTTGGGGGATAAGCTCAAGATCAATGGCAGCAGTTGCAAAATAAAGTCTTGAGAGAAGTGATGATCGAGACAAGGTGAAGTGGAAACAAAATGGAGGCAAATTTCTTGTGCGATCCTTATATTAGCAACTCGGAGTTGTGGCTGTATAGCATTATAAAAGTATGTGGAAAATCGAAGTGCCTTTGAGGATAAAATTTTTCCTATCATTGATTTTGAAGAATAATACCCTAATAAGGATAATTTGATAAGCATAGGATAAAGTAGAACTCAGCAATTCCATTTTTGATCTAAGAAAGAAAGTGTGGATCACCTGTTATTTCACTACACTTTGGCTAGATTCATCCGGCAAGTTGTTTGTGTGTCTTTCAATCTCCAGAGGCCACATACTGGAACAGATGATTTATTTAGAGAGCGGATCTCTTTGTTCCTAGCAAAGCAAGGCAAGCTCAAGTGTGGGGCAACTGTTGAAGTGTGGACAATCTGGACGAAACACAGAGGCGGAGGCAGGGGGGTCAAGCACGAGATTCTGTGTTGCGGGTCCCCCCCCCCCCCCCCCCCCGGGTCCCCCCCCCCCCCCCCCCCCCGGTTTTAACCCGGTATGTATGTAACTTTTTCTTTTGTTGATTTTTCTTGATTTTCTTTGTCTGCTTCTGATTTTCATTATCTTTTCTATCTTTTCCATTTCCCTTTTTGGTTGTTTTTTTATCTGATCTTCTACAAAGTCCTCAAAGAAAATAAATAATCTTATTGTAATGAAAACAACTATCTATAATAAAAAAAATATGAATATAGTGATTTAAATATATTTTTATCGCTAACAAAATCTTTTTGGTGTGGAAACCTAATATTTCGAGACTATGGTGCACAAAACTTTTTATAACTCTGAACTAGAAATATGTCTAATGTTAACCAAATATTTGAATATACTAAACTCAAAATTCAAAAAATTGTGAAATATTTTTTGTTCATAATCAAACAAATATTTGATTGTGATGCGTAAAAACTAGAACCAAATACTCGAATGAACTTAACACAAAAATTGGCTTCGATAGAAAATGAGACTTGGTTGAGTAATAAAATTACTAAAAATGAGGGTAAAAATATCTAATTTATGAAAGACAATGATTTAAAACTAAATTAAGGAAAAATATGAATAAAAAAATTGGATGTTGACTTCATCGAGGCATGATATCATTAGGCGAGGCTAGAATCGACCCAATCCCCGTTGTGTGGTAGGAAAATAGATATACTGAAATGGAGGGAGAAATTGACGAGCCACCTCAATTTAAAACAAAATCTATTTATTAATTTTTTCAAAAAATATTCACGACTTCAAAATATATGAAGGAGTTTAAACAATGTTTGTATATTTTCATAAAAAATCACCAATTTGGAATTCTTCAAGAATTTATAACAAAATCATGAATTTTAAAATGTATCATATTTTTAAAAATCACAAATTTAATTTTTTAGAATGTTTTCTAGAACATATTTTATTGAATTTTAAAAGTCACAAATTCACAAAGTCCAAAAAGAAACCAAAATAATTAAGAAAAGAAACGGTACAAAAGCATAGAAAGCCTGCAAGAAACTCATGCCTTGTCGAAAACATAACAAATGAAAAGATACTGCTCCAAGGTGGACTGAATGAAGTGAGGAAAAACTAAAGGCTAAGGTGCATGATTTCTACCAATACATTCTTTCAATACGTGTGAAGGATAACATTTTCCGTCTCTGAGGGCTATGTCCTGCATATTGCGAGATGTACCCTCACTTCACCTTTGGTGGTCCGCTAACGAGCCGGACCCAACACTGTAGTTTCCTTGAGCAGTTTTGGGAAGGTTATGCGAACTGATTTAGACCTTTTTAGATTTTACGTATGTTTTTTCTTCTTCTTTGTTTCTATGTGTACTAGTAGAACGCTTGTGAGTTGCTACGGGCTATAAGGTATATAAGTGAAATAAACAAATAATTAAGGTTGTTTTCATGGTAAAGGCTCATTTCTCCCTCATGTGTCCGGGTTTTTCGGACATCAAACGAGTGCCCAGTAGGCTCACAAATTTCAACCGTCTGGATAGTTGGTGCTCCCCAAATCTAGACTATATATGAGAGAGAAATGTGGTTGTCCGGACAATCCATCATGTTATCTTGAAACACGGGAGAGTGGATCAAACTAACACATATTATTGGCAGAAAACAACAAATAACTGTACAGATCAATTTTAATGATCAATTCAATTTGCAAATGCACGCTCACATGGAAGATGAGTGACGACCTGAATATAGTCCTTGTCTCTAATAAGCACCACCTCCATCCCACGCAACATTCATTGCTAGAAGGGATAGTTGTCGTTCTTCTCTTCCTCATTTTTTACAATGTCTTCTACTTCGAGCCTCTTCGCCAACCCGTTTTGTTTGCACTAATCAACAACACATCAACATTATTCCGCTCATCAGTGACACGTCATCTTTTCCTTCTACTTCCTCGCCAGTTTTAGTTCTCGTTCCTACTTATTTTCTAGAATACACTTTCTTTATTTTTTTGCTTTATTTTGTCGAACACTCTATCCATCTTCAACACCATGGACCATTATTTGACCGCTTTAGTTCTTTCTCCTTCTTATTCTTCGAACACTCTTCTTTTCTACTATAGCATGAACCACCTAACCAATATAGTGTTGTAACATGCTTGCCCGCGAACGTTTCGACAACCGTCAGCGTGTCGGCATCCTGCAGAGCATGGTCGTCATGCATCTTCGTGAATGCTTGGTCGCCCATGTCGCGAGCGCATGGTGGTTGTTGTCCATGTTGGCAAGCGGTGCTCAACCGTGTCGCTGAGAGCCTGTTAACCGTTCTTTCCCACGAGCGCTTGTAAACTAATACGACACGATTAACTGTCTGCTTAATTAATTAATTAATTACATAAATAATTAACGGCCTACCAAATTCGATGCATGTCTAGTTAACTGCAAACCAAATCAATTAATTATCTGTCTAATTGGAAAAAAATCCCTACTAATATTTATCTATAGGCATAGTTAATGGTCTAACCAATTGGTTTCCATACTGATTCAGTGCAAAAAAAAACATATTTAAATGGACCTAATAAATTGCATATGTAGCTAACTGTCTAGCTAATTAATTGCATTAATGATTTGATATCTAAATTGATTCTACGCTTGATTTCAAAATTATTTTCACATGAACGGCTGCTATCAACGATGAATATATAAATATTTCCTTTGATAATACATATATTTTAAATTTGAAGAGCCTCTTGTATTGTTCGATTGAACGTTGGTGGTAAGGCCACTTTTGTAGTGGATTCTTTTCTACAAGGCCTACCGAGTATTGTAGCACATATTTCCTTAACGAATTACTTGACATTTGAATGGACACACTTGATTTAAGAATATAATATGCCTGGCTATCTATGACCGACAAGAAATATAATATGAACTCGTCCATGAATGTCTATATGTGGCAATCCGTGGACATGTTTTCTACCACAAAAATCCTCAATGTCGTGCTCCATGTCTTGGCATGCTCCAACATCGCACCATTGACAGACCCGGACACGGTGTCCTGCATGCTTTCGTGCACGGCGTCCCTCCACAGGGGCGCGCGGATGCATACGCCCATAAACAAATATATGTTATTTTGGTTGTATTAGAGAACTTGTGATTGTTAATTAATAATAGAGATAATGTTAATAATAAATGGCATAGTGTGCAGGACTAGCAATATGTTTTTAAGGAATACCTGATATTGTTTTGGAAGGTTATCAAGAAAAATCAGCACCTGCCAAGCAAGCACAAACACGATCTCCCCATTTAATGGGATTTGGTTTTTTACTTACCTAATTAAAAAAATTCCTACTTCTAATTATCTACATGTCGAATTAACGATGTGCCTAATTGGAAAAAAATCCTATTTGTAATGACTCAGTTTTAAAATTGTTTTCACATGAAAAAACCTATTTGAATGGATCTAATTAATTGCGCACATAATTAATAATCTGGTAATTAATTACATTAATGAGTCGATTTATAAATTGATTCGCCACTTGGTTTCTAAACTATTTTCACATTTGTCTAAAAAAAACTATTTTCACATTAATGCCTACGTGCGAACGAACCAAACGACCTACGGACTCCTCCATTAATGCCTACGTGCGAACGAACCAAACGACCTACGGACTCCCCCTTTAGGAGTAAGATTTTATATTAGTTTATCCTTATTTACATTTTTTCTATTTTTTATTTTTCGTTATTCATGTACACATTGAACATTTTCCGTATACAGATTGAACATTTTTTAGATACACGCTGAACATTTTTCTCAAATACACGTTGCACATTTGTCAAATGCACATTGAATATTTTCAACACATATCGACCATTTTTCATAAATGTCATGAATTTCATTTAAACGTGCAAAACTTGTGAAATTTTAAGAACATTTTTAAATGACACGGACATTTTTTTGGAAGGTACAAACCATTTTCTTAAATTACAAGTATATTTTTTAAATTGGAAAAACATTTTTTTAAATGTCACAATACTTTTTTTGTAACACGTGAACATTTTTTTGAAATGTCACGAACAATATTTTTGAATGATATAAAACATGTTTAAAGATTATGCAGACATTTTTTTTGATATTGTATATTTTTTTTAAATGCATTAGTGGGGATCTTCGTGAGGCAGTCAACATGGACTTGGTTTCCTTTGCAAAGCAGATGTTGAACTCTAACTCACTGGATGACCAGCTGTTGGGAATTCGTATTCTTGACCACCTCCTCAGAATCAAGAAACACAAAGCAATGGTGCTCACAAAGATTCGATCTTCTCTTGATACCGTCGAGAAAGCAGTCTACATGCTGAGCTTGAAGAAAGAAGCGGAACAAGACACCAGGGGGCATGCTGCGCGCGTACTGCTGGAGCTCGCGCCGGACCTTCAAGTCGAGAGCTTCCCTGGTATTTTCCAGTCTATTTCTTCACTGCTTAGCACACAGAAGACAAAGATCAGTGGGAGCTTTAGAAACTCAATCTGTGTGAGCAAGGAGCTCACATTGCTTGGTGTAGATATTCTTGACAAACTCCTGACTAATCCGGAAAACCGTACCGAGGCGAAGAATGCCAAGAACCTTCTCTCCAAGATCCTAGACATTACAAACTGCCAGGATGAAAAAACTCTAGACTCTGATATCGATAAAATGATAGTCAGGAACTCACTAGATGTCTTGCGCAAGCTTGTGAGCACAACTGGTGAGACCGGCGAGGAGCTCAGGTGCCAAGTATCCAAGAATATTCACATCATAAGGAATATCACAAAGTTCATCATAGATTATGCTGAAAGCCAACCAGCGATGCTTGCTCATGCAGCAGACATCCTTGCATGCCTAGCTTTAAATGATAGTGCCCGGAAGGAGATAGAAAGATCACACCTAATCATCAGGAAACTCATTAGTCTCCTAGCTGAAGACAGTGATGAAGCTGAAGAAAGCTCCGTGAGAGTGTCGGCAGCCAGAGTCAAAATGTCGGTAGTCGAAGCGTTAGTATTTCTCAGTGCTCCTATCCAAGAAAATGCCATGCTCGGGGCAGTGAGTGAAAGGAGCATCAAGGCCATATTGTCAGAAACTAAGCCTGAAGACATGCAACTAATTGTGTCTATACTCTCTGATCAGTCCGCAGAGCACAGAATTATGGTGGCTAAATTCTTGCAGAATCTTCGGGGTTACCAGGGAGCACATTACGGTGATCAGCTGGAGATAATCAACAGAGCTCTATCAAAGGTAACTGCTAAGCATTTCTATCCCGATTCAAAACTTACAATAGAAAATTCCATCTATTTTTGCACCCCTACTCCGAGCATGCATGTAGGTGCACTACCCTCTTATGTGGACCGTCAAGCTTCGTGTCAAGATTATTTGTGCTATCTCTACACAGAAAATTTTATTTTTGTGTTTCTCCCAAAGAAGAAATCATTTGAACTTGAAACTCTGCAGGGCAACATCACACATGTGCTACTTTTTGCAGAAAATGTTTTGGACTTTCTTTGGTGCAACATAAATTTCTCAAATGATAGAATCCGAAACAATTTCTGCACATGGCAGCACTTGTGTAATGTTGGCCTGCAAAGTTTCATGTTCGAATGTTTTTTGTTCGGGAGAGAAAAAAGACAGGTTTCTATGCACAAACTTTAATGCACAATTGGGACGGTCCAGATAAGGGTTCACCTACATGGGAGCTCAACTACAACTTTCCCAAATTTAAAAAGTTGGTTTTGGGGTTATCTACACTTCATTCTTCTGAAGCATATATATTTTATATTTTCATCTAACAAGGCAAACATATTATGCTTGAAATCGTACATATGTAAATCTGTTCTTTTGGGGATGACAAGCATATGCATGCTTTCACAGGTGCTGGAAGCAATCAAACTTGCATTGGACAAAATAGAAGGGGTCGGCGGTCCTGGTGAACCTTCTGGTCTTGTAAGAAAATAGAGATCGCCATCCTCCCAGTTTAAGATAGTGAAATCACAGGTCCATTATTCCAATTCTGTTATTTTTCCTTTGGTATATTGTCCTTGAAATTGTAAGTGCTACATATGCAGGAAATGGAGGCGCTCATGATAAATGAACAAGGCAAGCTGCTCGAGAGCTTTATTGGCCTATGCATGCAGATCTGCACAAGCGGCAATGCAAAGCAGTTCACGAACGCGCTTAGGAGTGCCGAGATTACTGACGATATGTTCGTCCAGATGCTCAGGAAGATACTGGAACTGTACAAGTCACCAACTTCCGACGCCCCTAGCATAAGAAGGGTGGTGATTCAACAAATGAACTGGATGATGGATAGGGATAGGAAGTACATCAACATTTTTCTGAGGCACGAAATGGATAAGGCACTGAAAGAAGTAGCACAGATGGCACTGAAGCTTGAGAACTATTGGTTCTTTCGTTTTGACGTAGGGAGTTTTGAGCATGATAAATCCATTTATTCTTTCCTAAGCATTTCGCCACTAATGCAGGCACGTGGTTCCGGCTTATAGTTGGATTGGCAAGCATCTGTACCTCATGTCATGTGTACCTCAAAATAATTATTGAAGGCTATCTATTTAGATATAGAAAATGCTTATGTCCAAAATCTAAGAACCACCTTGTTGTTAGATGGTTAGGAGGGTGAGTATATCCCCAGGCCCCAGCCCACCAGTATCAAATACCAAGTTTGATGTTTGCGTGTCTCATAAAAGCGGAATATTCTTTCAATGGAAGGTGACATTTCCATCGAAGCGAAGCACACGTGATGGCTTTGTCAATATCAAGACCCGCCGGCTCAGTTTCTCAGAGGTACTCATAGAGATAGGATGTGTATGTATATATTCATAAGGGTGGGGGTATGTATGTGTATGTGAGCGTTCTTGTCTGTGGTGTGCTTTCAAAAAAAGTAAAGAAAAAATCATGTAAGGTAGTAGCGGCCCATTTCTGGATCCGTCCCTGCCGACCATATCTCATAATAGTTGTGATAACATACCCATATGGAATCTTATTTCAAAGATATTAGAAATAACAGTTTTCTCCGTATGACTGATGTAGCTACCCAGACTTTTAGGTAGCAATTATCATCGTACCAATATAGTATGGTGACCAGCGAGTGTGCCATCATAGAAAAACATTCTGAACTCTTAAAATATATGACCATATTTGCTGACTCGGTGAAGATCAATGGAGTTATAGTGAAGTCCCCTGGGTTAGTAGAGTTGGATTGCTCGGTGGCTACCGGTATGCTATGTAACTTTATTTTCCTTTCAAAAGGCCGAAGGCCATTTATTAAATAAGATAAATCCTTGAAAGAACCGTTTTATACAGGAATAAGGAATCATACAGAGAATGGCGTTTTGGTTTCTGGAAGCGCGCGCTGCCGCGTGAATAGTAAGCAAAAAATATATAGTAAATGTTTTTAAAAATTCTGAATTTTTTTGTAGATGTTAGTGTTAGGTCGGAAGCACCCTTGAAAACTTCCATGCAAAACCGAACAACGGTGTTTCGCCGGTGAAGCAAACAAATTTAGGATGACATTTTAGGGTAACATTTGGTGTTTTCTTGTTTTTATTTTTGCACAAGCCGATAAAATGATAGCCGAGAACTCACTAGATGTCTTGCGCAAGCTGGTGAGCACATCTGGTGAGATCGGCGAGGAGCTCAGGTGCCAAGTATCCAAGAATATACACACCATACGGAATATCAAAAAGTTCTTCATAGATTATGCTGAAAGCCAACCCGTGATGCTTGCTCAAGCAGCAGACATCCTTGCATGCCTAGCTTTAAATGACAGTGCCAGGAAGGAGATAGAAAGATCTAACCTAATCATCTGGAAAGTCATTAGTCCCTTAGCTGAAGAAAGTGACGAAGGCCAAGAAAGATCTATAAGAGTGTCAGGAGTTAGAATGTCGGCGGTCGAAGCGTTAGTATTGCTCAGTGCTCCTCTCAAATGAAGTGTGGTTTTTGTGCACCCACGCATGTTGCACCCACGGTGCACCCACGCAAGAAATCATAGCAAAACATTTCGAAAAAATCTGAAACTTTGTGAATGTGATTATGACCAAATATCTTAGGTGCTTGCAAAATTTGGTGGTCAAATAACATCCGAGGAAATCTGTACAAAAAAAAAACAAATTTTGTGCTGAAAACATGTGAACAGTAACGTGGGTACAGAGCATCATTTGTATTTCGTTTTGTATGGAGATCATTTGATGTTTTTTGGTGACCAAACTTTGCAAGCTCCTAAAACATTTGTTCATAATCACATCCACCAAGGTTCAGAATTTTTTGAATTTTTTTTCTAATTTTTTTGAATTTACTGTTCACTGCGTGGGTGCACCGAAGGTGGGTGCAGCCACTACTTTCTCAAATGCTATGCTCGGTGCAGTGAGTGCAAAGGAGCATCAAGGCCATATTGTCAGAAACTAAGCTTGAAGACATGCAACGAATTGTGTCTACACTCTCTGATCAGTGCGCAAAGCATTGAGCTCACCTAGAGCCCTTGGATCAAAATAAGAGACGCCACATGTAACGGAGCAGGCTATGGTAGAGATCTTATATATACACCATCAACCCTAGCCCCACTGTCATATCACACAACCATCCACAATTCATCATCACCACGTCCAGCCACGGTCCACATAAAGAGCACTTCGGGTTTGTGCCAAACCTCCATCTCCATTGTTGCAACCTTGGAGGAAGACAAGAAGGGAAGTCACCACCACCACGCCATCATCATCATCATCATCATCATCATACACCGCGATGCCTCCATCACAACCATCAATACCCCTTCTCCTTCTCCCGGTCTCCTTGATGGGTTGTAACAACTGTTGAACCCCCTTTATGTGATATTATTTGAGTAATTGTTGGCTATGAGTCGGTCGCCTAGTAAGCGATTATTTGATATGCATCGTCTATTTATGTGTGTTTCTTCATGTTAATTATTTACCTTTGCGGTAATTTAGTGATTGGAGACGTTTGATCCATTGGTGTAGTTGGAAACGTTCAACTCCACACATGAAGTTTGATTGGTAATTGTGCAAACTGATAGACCTCCGGGTGAAAGTCGTTGATATCTTGAGGGGAATACATCTATTCCAGGAGTCACATTTGTGCATATAACTTATTTCCTTTGGTCTAGTCTTCATGACCTTAATGAATTTCCGCTAGCCGCCGTAGGTATGGGACTGGAAGTAGAACGATTGAGTTGTGTCGACATGATGCTTCTTGTGACAATATTATGTGAGGGAACACCCACCATTTGTAGAAAGCACGTATCCTATAGTACAAGGTACATACTTAGTCATAAAGCTTATACCCAATCAGCGTCGGAACCAAACAAGATCGTACCTACTCATCAAAAGCATCACACATTCTTCATAATTTATTTTGTCCGTTTAGTTTCGTATTTATATTCCGTTCGTTCTAGTACATTGGTTTAATCCATATTTTAGTTGTTTCCTCTAGCAAACTAGTTTAGTGAACTATTTCCAAAGTGATGACGCAAGTGCGGGATAGTGGTGCCTTCTTTTTCGTTCTCTATGGGATCGAGAAATCTTACTCATTACGAAATTTCTATCTCGCCTTGTGCACTTGAACGACATCACTTCACATCATTAAACACATACATGCCCTTCACATCATCAATCTTCGTTTCTATTTTTGCAGCAACAAATAATTAAACTTGAATGCATGTCACAGAGCAAAACAACAAGCATCCACCCTCTATTTAGTATTTACCTATAGGTCTACGACCATTGACATGGCGAAAATGCGGTGCGTTATGATTCACATATATTTGAATTTAATTTTGATAATTCCGTTACTATACTTTTTGGCAGCAACGGCATTATCTTGTTATACATGTCAAGGACATACAATGTTCACCAGATGATTGATATTGATCAGTCCACTGGATTTTTTTTTGAACCGGGCTAATCCCCTTTCCATTACTTAGCATAACAGAAATACAGCCGAATCCGAGTCTACTGACAAACAGGGAAAGGAAAAGGCGAGTTCAAGCATTCCAGGAAAACCCACTGCGGACGCTCGCAATCGAAACGTCCACTGTAGGGCGAAAACCCTGAAACACCATCAACACGCTACTAAGCTAAAAACAAAAGTTCCCAAACATGATAATAGTTTGGATAGGCCTACGCAGAGGCAACCAAGCAAAACAGAACTAAACATCATCAGCCAACCGGGGGCAGGTTTCATCTGGACCAGTCCCCTGGATACAGTGTAGCATACCTTCTACTCCTCTCACGATGGTTTTTGATGTCCTTCGGTGGTCCAGCTGTCTGGCATATCGGCGGGGCGGCCGGCACTGCTGGAACCACCGGTTGGGTCCACAGATACTCTGGTGACCAACTTGTCCCGGGATAACCATAAAATCCTGCTGGCCGCTTGTCACCCTCTGGCTTCCTCTTTTCCATCAATGGCTCCTCCATCGTTTCAAAATCTGGCTTCTTTTCTATTTCATCATCATCTGATGTCTCATCGGGGCCTCCTTCGCCGATCTGAAAAGGTCCTGCATGTTCCGCCAAAATCCACACAATAGTCGTGAGCTCGCCGCCGCGGCCGAGCTGCCGGGCATGGGACTCCCGGCTGCATCGGGTGCAGCGTTTTGATTTTCGGTTTGCCAATTTTTTCGGCCCTGGGCGAAATGGCCGAATTTCGGCCATTTCAAAAATTTCGGCAAAATTTCGGACGAAATTGCAATATCAAAATTTGAAATTTTGCACAAAATTTGACCGAAATTTGGCCGAAATTTGGCCGAAAATTCACCAAAAAATCACAGAAATTTGAAATCTAGCAGAGGAAATGCATAGCAGCCCAACAACCATCAAGAGTAATCATATAATGTTAAGAAAATTAGCTAGGGATTAAAATACCAGCATCAGTCCAACATAACCATCACGAACATTGGTTCTAAACCTGACAGTCCACAACCATCAGACCATAGTTCAAAGTTTTAATACTTCAATACAACCAACAACAGAATTTAAAGGATTTCACATACAAACAGCTCCAAAATACAACCACCAATGCATCAGACCAAACAACAACTCCAAAAGAAATCCATGAAAGCATGGAGAGGGAGGACTTGTTCCATTGAAAAACTCCAGCTTCCATGCTCCAAGCCTCCAACTAGCATCATGCTCCAAGCTCCAACTAGCATCATATCAACTAGGTATCATTTGAAAGACAAATACAGGTGATAAGTAGCATTTAGAATAACACTACTATGTGATAAGTAGCAACTAAAACAACACTAGTCTTAAGTAGCAATTAGGACAGCACTACTAGGTGATGAGTAGCAATTGCAGCAGTAATACAAGAAGATAAGTAGCATTTAGAACTACACTACGACGTGATAAGTAGCAACTAAGACAACACTACTAAGTCTTAAGTAGCAATTAGGACAGCACTACTAGGTGATGAGTAGCAATTGCAGCAGTAATACAAGAAGATAAGTAGCATTTAGAACTACACTACGACGTGATAAGTAGCAACTAAGACAACACTACTAAGTCTTAAGTAGCAATTAGGACAGCACTACTAGGTGATGAGTAGCAATTGCAGCAGTAATACATCAAGCTATTTAAAGATCAACCGCTTCGAGCATATACATCAAGCTAGATTTTTCTAAGTAATCATCATGAATCAGAAACATGAAAAAGAAGAGACTTACCAAATCTACGAGTAAAGGCTGTTGACGTCCTTGGTCTTCTTCCTAACAAGTCGTCCAGATCTACGAGTCTCCAAATTGCCAATGCTTGCTGGTGTCTCCTTTTCGACTTGTACTTGTGTATCTTCTTCCACTTGCATTTCTGTGTCTAGCTGATCTTGTAGATCATCCTCTTCATCCTCACTCACCCCATCATCATCCTCAATGTCATTATCAACATATTCATTCTCTTCATCATCATCCTCAGTCTCAGTTTCAACAAACTCATTCTCATCATCATCATTCCTCTTTCTTTTCTTATTATTACCATTTGAACCAACATAGGAGGCCCTCCTGCTTGAATTGAGGCGCCTTATTTGCTCAAAAACGACACTAGCTGCATCAGCTCCATCCACAATTGGATCCTCTACATCCTCATTCAGCCACTCCATTATTGGGTTTGTTTCATCAAACATAGTTGTGTCCATAAGCAATGCACTTGGATCAATTTCTTTATCTATATCTCTCTCTTTCTCATGATCTTCTTCAGCACGTATCTACAAGGTTTGAATATAAACGAAGTGAATTATATGACATGCAAGCACAACACAAGGTAGAAAGTAAAAGTGTTGCTTTATACCTTTAGGTTGTAGCGGACAGAAACTAGCTTGTGGAGCTTGTCATATAGAAGACGATTTCTTTGCTTTGTGTGCACCAAAGCAAAAGCGCTCCAATTTCGTTCACACCCACTAGAGGAGACACATTGCGAGCAAATTCTCATTGCACACTTCTGCAATGCAGGAACATCCCCTCCAAACTGAAACCACCATTGGGCTGCAAGATAACACCAATGAAATTTTCAGAAATGCAAACCAAAAGGAAATTTTCAGAAATGCAAACCAAACTAAATGACCATGACTTACTTGGCTCCATTCTCGCCGCAGCTTCTTCTGCTAATCTGGTCCCAAACCTCCCTTGGCGCTCTCTAAACTTGCTCACTTCATCAATGGCTGAAAGAGCACTCTTTGGATCTAATATCTTCGCTATCGCATCTGTTAGTGAAGTGGCATAATCTGTATGGTTGCAAAGGTTCAGCTTGTAATGTGTATATGGATCAAGGACGGCAGCTGCAAAACAATAGAGCCACATGAATTAAAAAACAGAAAAAAGAGGAACATAATTTGCGAAGGTTGAATCATTTATCACTACCTGCAACCATAAATGTATCTTCTTCCATTGCGTCTATCCTCTTGCCCACCTTGCGCATGAATGAAAGGTACAACCTTGATGTAGGGCCAAGATGGGCTTCCATCCTTTGTATAGCGAGCATCATACTTTTTTTGAAGCCAGAAAGTGTGCATTGTTTTTGCGTATCAGCATACCTCATGGCCGCATAAAGTGGTCTCAAAGAACCCAATACCCACTCTAGTGCGTTCCACCAAACATTACTAGATAAACACTCTTCGGCAAATACATACCCAGGCTCATACCTCCACTGACACTCCTTCCAATCATTTGAAACCATCCACTCCCTAAATTTATCTTTCTTCGAATGGTAACTCTCAAGAAGCATGAAGACAGTCCCAAAACGTGTGGCATTTGGTCTAATTAATTCACCACCAATGTTCTTCTTCATGTTATCATGGAGGTTATTGTGCTTATGCATGAACCTACAAATTGTCTTGGCACTCTTGACTATCACATCAATCTCAGGAAATTTTGCTATATCTTTTAACATAAGATTGACGGTATGGGCAGCACACGGTTGCCAAACAATATGAGAGTATTTTGGCTCTTCTATAAGGGTTTTGCAAGCTTTCTTATAATTGGACCCATTATCGGTTACTATTTGAACTATATGCTCATGGCTTATCTCTTCTACAACCTTTTCAATCTCTCTATAGATAAAGTCTGCAAAATTATGTAAAATGCATATACCTAATTAGAACAAAGCAAGTATTTTAAGAATATAAGGCAATTCTAAGACAGATCCAAGTATTCAAGAGAAAGTGTTCTAAAAAAATAAGTAAAATGCATATATACCTAATTAGAACAAGGCATTAAGAACATAAAATAATTATAGGACAGATCCAAGTATTCAAGAGAAAGTATTCTAAGAACATATGTGAAATGCATATATACCTAATTAGAACAAGGCATTAAGAACATAAAACAATGATAGGACAGATCCAAGTATTCAAGAGAAAGTACTCTAAGAACATACGTAAAATGCATATATACCTAATTAGAACATGGCATTAAGAACATAAAACAATTATAGGACAGATCCAAGTATTCAAGAAGTAAAGTGCTAAGAAGAGAAGGAAGAAGTAACCTGAATTCTGAGTCTGACCGGATGCATCAATGGTATTGAGGAAGAACATTCGTGTATTACAATACACCATGAAGTTTATGATGCTCATTCCTGTAGGACCAGTCCAAGAATCACACATAAGAGTCACACCGAAGTTCTTCCAATCTTGTTTGAATTTTTGAAGAAACGAAGTAGCTTCATCATAGTTGGCCTCCAAATATTGCCCATCAATCTCCTTTGCGGTTGGTATAGGAATAGGCCCTAATTGTTGAGTGATCTTCACAGCAGCTCGAAAGTATGGACAATCAGCTTTACGTCCAGCAATATCATTGGCATGAAAAAACTTGGACCAAGCTAGGCCAAGTGCATCTCTTGAATTAGGATCCAAAGCACTACTGATCTTGGGCTGCATAGATACTTTGTTGCTGGACAATTGCTTGTCAAAATAGGCGGTGATACTCCTTTTACCAACAGAAACCCGCACATCACCCACACCCCCCCTGCCAATTCTCCTTTCAACTCTGCGAGAGACATTTGGGTCACGCAATGCTTCTCTAATATTCATCTGAATTTCTTCTTCATCATCATCTGGTACGTTAATCACCCCTCCTTTTTGATACAGCCCTTCCATAATATTTCTTTCAATTCTCAGCCTGCTATTTTGTTTGTCTCGTTTCTTCCTCTTTGATTCATCCCGACACTCTCTCATTGCATCTCTCACATTTCTTGGCACATTGGGGCAGCTCCTCACATTGCCTACAATACCACCAAGGTGCTCCGCGACACGGGTTGCACCTCCACCTTTGTGCTTTAGGCTGTAGTACATACAATCAAAACCCCCATAATATGGCCATGCATGGTTCCAAGGATCATATAAGTTATTGTCTTTAAGTCCTGCATTGCAAGGTTACAAACATCACTTTAGTTGAACCTAGCAAATCAAGATCATGGTTCCAATTGCATTGTGTGAACAAGCAAAGCATAGTAATACCTTTCCAAGATCTTTGGGAACCACTTGCATTTGCATCGTGGTCGCCACTGCCACACGTATTTGCAGTTCCATTACCTGAAAATTACATGACAAAAGAAAGATGGTCAGTTATGAAGAGAAGTACACAACAGTAACATTGTATATCTAAATAAATGATCGATTTAAATATGGGATGCTTCTGCAAATATATAAGCTAGTGGTTTGGATGTGATAATAAAACTTTAATATTGCACACAACAGTAATAGAGAATGTACAGAGCTATATCTCCCTAAATCCACATAAGCCGTTTTTTTTTGCAGGATCAGGACAATAACAAATGAACAAGAACAAGACCGAGCAGTAGAGTATTTGGGCTGACTGTTGCGTGCCAGCGTAGGCTCGTGCGTGTGGGCTGAGTAGCCAGAAGAGGCAGCGAAGGGGCTAGCTGCAGGCTGCTGCCCAGGCCTGCTGCTGCTGATGAGCTACTTGGCATGCTGGCCACAAGTGGGCTGCTGCCGTGATGCATCATCTGTAATGCATGTATGTATTTTTATCATATGCCTATATATATATGTAATTACCAGATCGTGAGCAACCTTTGTGACTACCAGATGCATGTATGTTTCAGATTATATACCAAGTCAAAACATTGTGAGAATCCTTGGTGACTACCAAATGCATGTGTATTCAGATTACTGACGCCACTACTCTGTTCAAATCATCAAGTCTGAATTTTTCTTACCCCCCTATAATATATGCAGCCTCTCATTCATCTAAAGCAGCACAAGTACATCACGGCACACAGATTATAACTAAGAACAAAAGCTACATCGATCTGAAATTTGTGAAGAACTGAAACTGCATCTAGGTACTTGAACGAGACAAATCGTTGCTTCAAGTGGAAGATATATAGGCATCAAGAACGTCTGTACCTTCCCAAACAAGAGGACGCCCTCCATGCTGCTGTCGCTGCCCCGTGCTACTGCCTCCATTTAACTGGTCCGCTTGCCCAGCATCGGCTCCGTTGCCGCAGCCGCCGAGCGCCATGCCCCAGTGTTGGAGCAGCAAATGACAGAGACTCGATGGGGTGGAGGCGAGGAGATGTGGAGGAAGGCAGGAGGCTAGTGAGCGCCTTGCCGGACGCCGGAGAAGCCGCGCTGGCGTGAGATGTGTCCTGTGCGCAGCTGCGCCGCCGCACACAGGGGAAGCGAGAGGATAAGATTGATTCTAGGGTTATGGCGTTTTGGTTCGTCCTTTTATCTCAGCAGAAGTGTAACGTGAAGGCTCTGGAAGCTGGGCCAGGCAAAATAAATTCAAACTGGGCCAAATTATTCGGCCGAAAGGCCCATATGCCGGGCCCAGGCGAGATGGCCGAAATTCGGCCGAAATTTATTTTTTTCGGCCGAAAATCAAAACCGTGATCGGGTGCCCGTATACAACAGCTTGTCCACCCACACGTTGAAGATGAGCTCCAGCAGTTTCGATATATCCGACCGGTCAGCCCCGAGCAGCACGATGGCAAGATTAGCTCCGTCAGAGATGAGACGAGTTCTATCTTTCTTCAAACCCCAATCGTTGTCCGCACGCTTCTTGTCAAGTATGATCCTGGCAAGCGTCTCCTCTCTGGTTGTCGAGCTGGAACCTGTGCCGGTCTCGTTACGGCACATGTCCTGCAAAGCATCCCGGGTTACTTCGTATAGGCTTCGGAGAACGAGGCCCGGTAGCATGTGCCGGCGCATGGCTACTAGAAACATGAGGTACTCTGACAGAGCATTGATCGCCTTCTCATGGGTCTCTGTCTTCTTGCAACGGATCATTGATCTATCTTGGCAGCAGATGAGGAAAACTTGGGTGGCGATGTGCCACACAAGGATGTCTTCCTGGAATTCACGGCCAAAGGCCAGCCTGAATCTCTTTAACACCATCTCGCGCTTCTTGGTTGCCGCCTGACCCCAGCACGTCGTGATGTATTTCATGGAGTAGGATACATGCTTGCCCTTGCCCTCGTATGTTGACTTGAGTATTTTCCCTAGATGTTCGAACACCAATCCCTTGACATCTTCTGAAAGCTCGAGGGCTTCGGAGTGGTAACCCTCTTCCAACCCAATCTTCTTCGCAGCTCTTACGCATATACTCGTCGCGCCACGGGTGCACTCCTGCAGCAAGCAGTACTGCCCGACGGTGCCCGACCACTTCCTATAGCTGCCACTGCTGCTGCTTGGCACCTTGAGACATTCGAGAGAGATGATAACACGACGGAACTTATGCCATCTCATACAGCACAAAAACTCATGTTGAATCCAGCCATGTGGCCTAGCCTTCAAGAATGTGTGGGTCCAGGTCGACCCAAGTGCCCTCAACAGCCATCTCATATCCAAGAGGAATGTAGCCACAAGCAAGATGTAGGTAATAATCACATCTGCTCTCCTTTGGCCATCTTTGTTGTAGAAACAAAACAGAAAGAATGCAACGGTGGTGGAGAGGGGCGACAAGAGACGGATGGAATAGCCGCCCCAGGTGTGGACCATAGTTGCCTTGGTGTAGAGGATGTCGTACATGAGGGACAACTCCATCTTTTTTTTGAACAGAGAGAGGGTCCCGAAGGACCCAAACTTCATTAGATAAGCATAAAGTCACAGATTACAACAGGACCGATAAGAAAAAGAAAATAACAACTAAGTCCCTGACTTCTACATGGAGGACCCACGACTGAAAACAAGAAACGCGATCGGGTCCTTGACAGCCACCGCTTGGATCGAACCTCGCCGCCACCGGAGACGAACCACTTGGCTCGACGAAATCGCCATGAACACATCACATGGCCTCCAAGCCGTAGCTGAAACTGCCTCCCATACGACATGGAAGCCGGGAGGAATGGAGTCGGCCACCATTCGGCCAGAAGAAGCAGAGTACCGGCGAAGACCGGCAGCCAACCAAGGGCACCGTCGCTCCACCACGGAAACATCTGCTGATAAGCTCGAACTCGATCTGCAGGCTTCAAATTTGTGCTTCTAGCATGCTCCTCTTCCATCACCATGATGGTCAAAAGAGGCAAGCAGTAGAAGCAGATGGTTGCCCTCCAGATCAGGGAAGACCAAGAAGGAGTCACTGGCTTCGAATCCTTGAAACTGCAGCTAGCACCTTGCCACCACAATCGTGAGTATCGCCGCCACCAGCAACTTGCACAACCCACAGCTTCAGATCCAGGAATTCTTCTCCTCTCTTGCCTTTCTTCCCTTCCCCATGAAGACAAGAAAAGCTCAGGATAGAGAGAGAAATCCCAATCCAAAGCACCACAACCCCCCTGCTGAACACTAGACCAGGGAAGGGCCTCAGATCCACGCCACTCCTCAGCTTTTGCCAGCCTTATTCTGGCCACCATGACCGCAACGAAGATGAGCTTAAGCACAGGAGAATGACCCAGATCTGGTTTATTGGAGGAAAAGATCCAACTATTACACATATGATACAAGATCCGGGCCCCACTTCCCCACACCGCCGGCCACCGTGGCCGCCGGAGATGGGGGAAAGAGGGGCCGGCGAAGGAGGAAGGAGGAGAGCTCGAGAGCAGGAGGCGGCAGAGAAGCCAGTCACGGCACGGAGGCCAGTCCAGAAAGTCTGGGGACAACTCCATCTCTACCACCTTGCACATGTTCTTCCACCCGCAAGAGAATAGTTTCCTGCCTGTGTCAAGGTCAGGGGAACGAATCTGGACCGAAGAATCAGTCATGGGCCTCATGGCACGCCGGCAGAATGGAAACATGTTGTGAGCAACCATCAGGGCTTCCTCATCGTCCAGCACATGATGATGGTCTTCATCCCGTCCGGTTACCATCGTCAACAGACTGCAGCTCGGTACTGATTCTTCTTCCTTCTTCTTGCTTGAGCTCCGGATGTTGCCCAAGTCGCCTCGTCGGAGTGCAAACGCCCGCTCTACATACTTGGCAACACCGACAGTGAAAATGAGGATGGACACCGGGAACAAAGCTCCGCCACCATCGCCGTTGATGTATATATGCTTGTATAGCACATAGGTGGCTCCCCCAATCTGCATGACGACACTCATAGCTTGGCGACCAGAAAGCACATTGTCCTCAAGGGTGTAGGCGGTGATGTTGTCCGGGCCGCCGAGGTGCTGCAAGAGGAAGGACGCCCAGAACGCGAGGAGTTGCTTCTCTTGGGACGTGCTGCCAAAGGACAGGTTGGCAAGAGCGTATGGCGCGGTCCAGTTGGCAAGCTGGTACGCCAGCCAAAGGAGGAAGGTCCACACGCAAGAGCTCTTGCACCGACGGATCCCGGCCAGTATGACGAGGACAAGATGCGCGCCCAAGCTTGAAAGCACCGCTATCCGGATCGCCCATGAGTCCAGAAACTGAGCCATACGGTGCATCCATCCTTCCTCTGAAAATTACTTGATATATATATATATAGAGAGAGAGATCGATCTCCTCAGCTGAAATCAAGATTAACTATTGTCATCTCGGATCTACAATGCATCGATCTATTGGGAGTACAATACAGCATGTAGTTACGAAAAGGTGTGATGGCACCCGGGTGTCCAGACCCCCTTTTATCTGCCCGTTGAGACTTGCTAAGATTCGTGCGGTGGTCTGTCCAGGGCAGCAGACCATTTGCGGCAGATGGGTGCTTATCCCGTGTATTTAATGGCGATCGAGGCATGCAGCAGGTGCTAGGTGTAGGATGCAGGTCTGGATGTAGGCTGCAGGTCTATTTGACATGCATACACAGTTGGTCTCTTCCTTGTTTGACATGCGTGCACAGTAGTGATGACTTTTTCCATCTCCCCCATCCCGTGAGTGAGAGGTTGTGGAGGGAGAGAGAGAGGTGAAAGGTGGGGAGAGAGGGAGGATAAATGGCAGGAGGAGAGAGGAGATGAATGGCCGAGAGAGGAGAGAAAAGCTGCTGCGTCACATGAGAGAGAGAGAGCGAGAATCTTGGGAGGGGGAGAGAGAGTTCGTCCACCTATGAGAGGTTGTGAGAGAGAAGAGAGAGAAAACTGATCTGTTTCGAAAGAGAGAGAGCACCTGGGAGAGTTCAGAGGGGTCTGTTCCTGCTCCGCCGAGGGGTTCTGCAAAGGGAAACGTTTCGCACCGGCGGACCGGCTGAATATTGCGCCGGTCTCGCACACACATCTCAAGTGACCCCACCCACCGCTCTCCTCCTTGACCTTACCTTATCTATTCAGACCAACAGCGATCAGATCCACTCATCCACACACCTCGCATCGTTGACATCCCCTTCGCTCCGCAGCTCGCTTCCACCTCCAGCCGCGCGTCGCCGTCGAGGTCCTCCGCTACCGGCGACGCGGTGCCGGCCAGCCATGGTCACTCCCTCCCCCGGTTTATTTCTTCTATTGCCTCATGGTCGCGGCTGCCCCACCACCCTCCCCCTTTTGATGAAGAGAAACGCCACCATTTTTTCCCCTGTGCTGGAACCGGCGGGGGGATTTGCTTCAAACCGGCGTGGATGGTGGTGGGCGGCGACGGCGATGGCCGTGGTAAGTTGATGTATTATTTTTTGCCAGAATCACTTTTGATTTTTATGGGAATCAGTACTTGATTTGGTGCAGCATGGGGAAGATAGTGCTCAGCGGCGACGGCGCCGGACGCCATGATTTTTGCTGGAACCGACGACTACACCCGGCGCGAGCGATGGAACCGAGAGAACGACCGAGCTGCAATCGTAAGCTGACAAGCTACCACCGGAAGGTGTGGATGATACAACCGTTGCGGGACGAGCTGCAACCGGCAACGGAGTTGCTACTACCTCGACCGACAGGTGCGACGGCGGAGCACATGGGATGCTACAACCGTTGAGGCAGGAGCTGCAACCGCGCCCGGTTTTTGCTGCAACCGGTGACCGCGGCGACCTGCATGGTGACCGCGACGAGCTGTAGGGTGACCACGGCGAGTTTGTCTAGAGGGGTGGGGGAGTGCTGCAACCATGACCAGGTTTGCTGGAGCCAGCATCCACAAATGCTCCCACTGGAATTCGTTCTTGCTGTACCATTGATTTTTGCTACAACCATAGTTTTGTTTTGCTGGAACCAGCATAAAAAATGCTTCCACCGGAGTTTAATTATTTGCTGGACCTGCGAATTTTGCTGCAACCATAGATTGAATTTGCTGGAACCAGGTTTTCAAATGTTTCAACAGGACGACGACACAGAACCGCTTTTGACAACTTTATTTTCTTGCGAGTGTCAATGGTGAGCATCAGCGGCTAGCACAACGGCGGTTGTCGATGGCGACAAAAGGGGGAGGGCAGCCACTACGCGATGCAGCGATGGTGGGCGGTCACCATGACCTGTAGTGGTTTCTTTCAGATCTGAACGTGAACGGGGTGAGAACTGAGAAGGAACAAGGTGACCTGGAGGGGTGAGGATCCAATGGCTCAGGGTGGGCCAATCGGGTGTCTGGGGCGCGACCGGCCTAACTTTGGGCCGGCGCGCCGGCGCCTATCAGTCCCCTTCTGCAAAAGGCTGTGGGGTCACGCGAAGCCTCTGTTAAGATTAGAAAACCTAGTATATTTAGCAATGTTGGAAGGGGAGAGGGATTGATGGAATAGTTGATATATTGCTTGAGCCTCGTGGGCATATATATAGGAGTACATGATCAACTTGGAGTACAAGACAAGCCAGAATAATTCCTAGTCTATCTTTTGTTTCCTAACTAAACACGATACTCAACATCCCCCCGCAGTCACAACGGTAGCGACGCAGACAGTGAGACTGGAGAAGAATCCGAAGGTAGGCCGACGGTCATCCCCCCCACAGTCGTAACGGTCGATGCATCGCGGAAGTCGTGGCTAGAGAAGAAACCGACGAGGTTGCTCAAGAAAGGTGGTAGCCCTTTGTGCCGATGTCGAAGTAGCCGAGAGCGTAGGGTGGTGTAGCCGTGGTCGAGGTAGCCGTGCGAAGAATGCCGTGGTCGATGTCGAGTTGGGGTAGCCGGTGTCGAGGAAGTCGCCGTGGAGCCGCGGGAGCAAGGAGGCGCCGAGTTAGTCATGGGCGCAGTGGTGTCGAAGTAGTGGTGCGCCGGGAAGAAGACGAAGTTGAGACGCGTCGCGCCGGGATTGCCAGGTCCGGGGACACGTCGTAGACGAAGGCACGCATCGGTGTTGCCAGCACCGGGCATGCGTAGATGGACGAAGTCGATGTTGACAATGCGTTGCTCCAGGCTTGCCAGGCCTGGGAACCCATCGGGGATTAAGGCACGCGTCGGTGTTGCCAGCACCGGGCATGAGTAGACGGGGACCTGCACACAACTGGTACGCCATGTCGAGGAGGCTAGCAGAGAAGGACTCGACGACGGCTGTGGCGCAAATCGGCGGTGGACCAATGTCGCCCGCGGTGGTCGGAGTAGATGAAGTGGTCGGGGTAGACGATGGCGACGCTGGCGATGAGCTGGTGCTGGACGAAGACGAAGGGGGTGGACGGGCGACGGCGGCGGCTACGGGGGAAGCAGTAGCGGCGGCCAAAGAAGAGCGGCGGCGGCGGCTACGGGGGTAGCAGTGGCGGTGGCCGAAGAAGAGCGGCGGCGGCGGCTGGTTAGAAGCGCGGCGGCGATGCTCGAAGTAGGCGGAAGAACCCGACAGCGTGACGAAGACCGGCGCGGACGGTGGTGTTCCCGCGCCAAGGGAGGCGGCGCGGCGCATACCACGTAGAGTCGACGCGTGGAGACGGCGGGGTGAACCCCGAGCCGCGACACTGCGGCCCAAAGGGGCGACGCAACGGCAGCAGGCAGTCGGGGCGACGGTGGGAAGACCTCGGGGCGGCTGCATGGACCGCGTGCCGCGGCGCTACGGCCCGAAGGGGCGGCGTAGCGGCGGTGCGTGGGTTGGTGCAGCCACGGGGACGGCCTCGGGCGGCGGCGGGGACCGCATGTCGCGGCACTACAGCCCGAAGGGGCGGTGTAGCGGCAACGCACGAGTCGGTGCAGTCGCGAGGAGAACCACGGGGCGGCGGCGCAGCAGCCCGACGGGGCGACGCAGCGGCAGTCCGGTGCTCGATCGATGGAGGGGGCGCACTTTACTCAGGACTGATGTCTACTACGCAACCTTCTTCTTGTAGACTCGTGTTGGGCCTCCAAGCGCAGAGTTTTGTAGGACAGTAGCAAATTTCCCTCAAGTGGATGACCTAAGGTTTATCAATCCGTGGGAGGTGTAGGATGAAGATCGTCTCTCTCGAACAACCCTGCAACCAAATAACAAAGAGTCTCTTGTGTCCCCAACGCACCCAATACAATGGTAAATTGTATAGGTGCACTATTTCGGCGAAGAGATGGTGATACAAGTGTAATATGGATAGTAGATATAGGTTTTTGTAATCTGAAAATATAAAAACAGCAAGGTAACGAATGATAAAAGTGAGCACAAACGGTATTGCAATGCTTAGAAACAAGGCCTAGGGTTCATACTTTCACTAGTGCAAGTTCTCTCAACAATACTGACATAGTTGAATCATATGTAAATCCCTCACGTGCGACAAAGAGTTCACACCAAAGTCACAAATAGCGGAGAACAAACGAAGAAATTATTGTAGGGTACGAAACCACCTCAAACTTATCTTTTCCGATCAATCGTATGAGCTATCCCTATAAGTGTCACGAACAGCCCTAGAGTTCGTACTAAAATAACACCTTAAGATACACATCAACCAAAACCCTAATGTCACCTAGATACTCCAATGTCACCACGAGTACCCATGGGTTTGATTATACGATATGCATCACACAATTTCAGATTCATCAGGTTCAATCCAACACAAAGAACTTCAAAGAGTGCCCCAAAGTTTCTACCGGAGAGTCAAGACGAAAATGTGTGCCAGCCCCTATGCATAGATTCCCAAGGTCACGGAACCCGCAAGTTGATCACCAAAACATACATCAAGTGGATCAATAGAACATCCCATTGTCACCACGGATATCCCATCACAAGACATACATCAAGTGTTCTCAAATCCTTTAAAGACTCAATCCGATAAGAAAACTTTAAAGGGAAAACTCAATTCATCACAAGAAGATAGAGAGGGGAAAACTCCATATGATTTATCTATATTAATAAAGCTCGCGGTACATCAAGATCGTGTCATCTCAAGAACACGAGAGAGAGATCAAACACATAGCTACTGGTACATACCCTCAGCCCCGAGGGTGAACTACTCCCTCCTCGTCATGGAGACCGCCGGGATGATGAAGATGGCCTCCGGGGATGGTTTCCCCCTCCGGCAGGGTGCCGGAACGGGCTCCCGATTGGTTTTTCGTGGCTACAGAGGCTTGCGGCGGCGGAACTCCCGATTTAGGTTTCTTTCTGGAGGTTTCTGTATTTATAAGAATTTTTGCGTCGGTCTCACGTCATGGGGGGCCACGAGGCGACGAAAAGCCAGGGGGGCGCGCCCTAGGGGGGGGCGCCCCCTAGGCTTGTGGCTGCCTCGTGGCTCTTCTGGCCCAACTCCGATGCCCTGTGGGCTTCTTCTAGTCCATAAAAAATCATCGTAAGTTTTTATTCCGTTTGGACTCCGTTTGATATTCCTTTTCTGTAAAACTTAAAAACAAGGAAAAAACAGAAACTAGCACTGGGCTCTAGGTTAGTAGGTTAGTCCCAAAAACAATATAAAATAGCATATACATGCATATAAAACATCCAAGATGGATAATATAATAGCATGGAACAATAAAAAATTATAGATACGTTGGAGACGTATCAAGCATCCCCAAGCTTAATTCCTGCTCGTCCTCGAGTAGGTGAATGATAAAAGCAGAATTTTTGATGTGGAATGCTACCTAACATATTTATCAATGCAATCTTCTTTATTGTGGCAAGAATGTTCAGATCCATAAGATTCAAAACAAGAGTTTAAGATTGACATAAAAACAATAATAGTTCAAGCATACTAATAAAGCAATCATGTCTTCTCAAAATAACATGGCCAAAGAAAATTATCCCTACAAAATCATATAGTCTGGCTATGCTCCATCTTCATCACAGAAAGTATTAAATCATGCACAACCCCGGTTTTAGCCAAGCAATTATTTCATACTTTAGTATTCTCAAACTTTTTCAACTTTCACGCAATACATGAGCGTGAGCCATGGACATAGCACTATGTTGGGGAACGTTGCATGGGAAACAAAAAATTTCCTACGCAGACACAAGATCTATCCATGGTGATGAGCATCTATGAGAGGGAGAGTGAATCTACATACCCTTGTAGATCGCTAAGCGGAAGCGTTAAGAAACGCGGTTGATGTAGGCGAACGTCTCCACGATCCAAATCGCAAGTCGTCCCTCGATCCGATCACGAACTAGTGCCGAACGGACGGCACCTCCGCGTTCAACACACGTACGGCTTGATGATGCCTTCACCTCCTCGATCCAGCGAGCGATGGTGAAGTAGTAGATGAGTTCCGGCAGCACGACGGCGTGGTGATGGTGGTGAGGAACAATCTCTGCAGGGCTTCGCCAAGCACTACGGAGATTATGACGAGAGAACTAGAGGGTTAGGGTTGCCGACACACGGCTTGGGAAATCTTAATGTGTCCCGTGTGCTAGCCCTGCCCCTCTATTTATATGTGGAGCCTTGGGGTCTAAACTTGGAGTAAAAGCCTCCTCCAGGTCGGTTTTTCCCGCACAAGGTCGGTTTGGCCCGCAGGGAAAGAGTCCAACTCGGATCCCTGCAGTACCGCGCACAAGCGGTAGTACCGCTTCACACAAGCGGTAGTACCGCTTATGCGGTAGTACCGCTTACGCGGTAGTACTGCCTTACCAGCGGTAGTACCGCTTAAGGCAGCAACAAAACTTCCTTTTGCACTTTCCAATACCTCGTGGGCTTTATCCCTTTGGCTCATATAAAGTGTTGCTGCACCCGAACACTTCGGTAAACATCCGGAACCCCTTCCGGTGAATTCCGGAACCCTTCCGGAGATCAAAACACTATTATCACATATATCAATCTTTACCTCCGGACTCTTCCGGAGATCCTCGTCATGTCCGGGATCTTATCCGGGACTCCGAACAACCTTCGGTCACCAACACAATAACTCAACTATACTAATCATCACCAAACGTTAAGTGTGTAGACCCTGCGGGTTCGAGAACTATGTAGACATGACCGAGACACTTCTACGATCAATAACCAATAGCGGGACCTGGATGCCCATATTGGCTCCTACATATTCTACGAAGATCTTTATCGGTCGAACCTCTATGTCAAGGATTCAGTTAATCCCGTATGCTGTTCCCTTTGTTCTTCGGTATGTTACTTGCCCGAGATTCGATCGTCGGTATCTCTATACCTAGTTCAATCTCGTTACCGGCAAGTCTCTTTACTCGTTCCGTAATACAAGATCTCATGGCTAACACTTTAGTCACATTGCTTGCAAGGCTCATTGTGATGTTGTATTACCGAGTGGGCCCTGAGATACTGTTGGGGAACGTTGCATGGGAAACAAAAATTTTCCTACGCACACATAAGATCTATCCATGGTGATGAGCATCTACGAGAGGGAGAGTGAATCTACATACCCTTGTAGATCGCTAAGCGGAAGCGTTAATAAACGCGGTTGATGTAGTCGAACGTCTTCGCGATCCAAATCGCCGAGCGTCCCGCGATCCAATCACGATCCTTCCGATCTAGTGCCGAACGGACGGCACCTCCGCGTTCAACACACGTACGGCTTGATGACGCCTTCACCTCCTCGATCCAGCGAGCGATGGTGAAGTAGTGGTTGAGTTCCAGCAGCACGACGGCGTGGTGATGGTGGTGAGGAACAATCTCTGCAGGGCTTCGCCAAGCACTACGGAGATTATGACGGAGGAACTAGAGGGCTAGGGTTGCCGGCACACGGCTTGGGAAATCCTGATGTGTCCCGTGTGCTAGCCCTGCCCCTCTATTTATATGTTGAGCCTTGGGGTCTAAACTTGGAGTAAAAGCCTCCTCCGGGTCGGTTTTGCCCGCACAAGGTCGGTTTGGCCCGCAGGGAAAGAGTCCAACTCGGATCCCTGCCGAACCGCGCACAGCCGCGCACAAGCGGTAGTACCGCTTCACATAAGCGGTAGTACCGCTTGGGCGGTAGTACCGCTTCACACAAGCGGTAGTACCGCTCGGGCGGTAGTACCGCTTCACCAAGCGGTAGTACCGCTTACGCGGCAGCAAAACTACTTTTGCACTTTCCAATACCTCGTGGGCTTTATCCCTTTGGCTCATATAAAGTGTTGCTGCACCCGAACACTTCGGTAAACATCCGGAACCCATTTCGGTGAACTCTGGAACTCTTCCGGAGATCGAAACACTATTATCACATATATCAATCTTTACCTCCGGACTCTTCCGGAGATCCTCGTCATGTCCGGGATCTTATCCGAGACTTCCGAACAACTTTCGGTCACCAACATAATAACTCAATTATACTAATCGTCACCAAACGTTAAGTGTGTAGACCCTGCGGGTTCGAGAACTATGTAGACATGACCGAGACACCTCTACGGCCAATAACCAATAGCGGGACCTGGATGCCCATATTGGCTCCTACATATTCTACGAAGATCTTTATCGGTCGAACCTCTATGTCAAGGATTCAGTTAATCCCGTATGCTGTTCCCTTTGTTCTTCGGTATGTTACTTGCCCGAGATTCGATCGTCGGTATCACTATACCTAGTTCAATCTCGTTACCGGCAAGTCTCTTTACTCGTTCCGTAATACAAGATCCTGTGGCTAACTCTTTAGTCACTTTGCTTGCAAGGCTCAATGTGATGTTGTATTACCGAGTGGGCCCTGAGATACCTCTCCGTCATACGGAGTAACAAATCCCAGTCTTGATCCACGCCAACCCAACAGACACCCTCGGAGATACCTGTAGAGCACCTTTATAGTCACCCAGTTACGTTGCGACGTTTGATACACACAAGGTATTCCTCCGGTGTCAGTGAGTTGCATGATCTCATGGTCAAAGGAACAGATACTTGACATGCAGAAAACAATAGCAATAAACTGACACGATCAAATGCTACGTTTACAGTTTGGGTCTTGTCCATCACATCATTCTCCTAATGATGTGATCCCGTTATCAAATGACATCTCATGTCAATGGCTAGGAAACCTTAACCATCTTTGATCAACGAGCTAGTCAACTAGAGGCTTACTAGGGACACAGTGTTGTCTATGTACCCACACATGTATTTGAGTTTCCAATCAATACAATTATAGCATGGATAATAAACGATTATCATTAACAAGGAAATATAATAATAACCAATTTATTATTGCCTCTAGGGCATATTTCCAACAGTCTCCCACTTGCACTAGAGTCAATAATCTAGTTCACATCACTATGTGATTTACATTGTAATGAATCGAACACCCATGCAGTTCTGGTGTTGTTCATGTTTAGCCCTTGGAAGAGGTTTAGTCATCGGATCTGCAACATTTAGATCCGTGTGTACTTTGCAAATATTTATGTCGTCCTCCTTGATGTAATCGCGGATGGAATTGAAACGTCGCTTTATGTGTCTGGTCCTCTTGTGAAATCTTGGTTCCTTGGCTAGAGCAATGGCACCAGTATTATCACAAAACAGAGTCATTGGGTTAAGTGCACTAGGCACTACTCCAAGATCTGTCATGAACTCCTTCATCCAGACACCTTCCTTCGCCGCCTCCGAGGCAGCGATGTACTCCGCTTCGCATGTTGAATCAGCTACCACGCTTTGCTTGGAACTGCACCAGCTAACCGCACCCCCATTAAGAATAAATACGTATCCGGTTTGCGACTTAGAGTCATCCGGATCAGTGTCAAAGCTTGCATCGACGTAACCCTTTACGACGAGCTCTTGATCACCTCCATAAACGAGAAACATGTCCTTAGTCCTTTTCAGGTACTTCAGGATATTCTTGACCGCCGTCCAGTGTTCCATTCCTGGATCACTTTGAAACCTTCCGACCATACTTATGGCAAGGCTGACATCGGGTCTTGTGCACAGCATTGCATACATGATAGAGCCTATGGCCGAAGCATAGGGGATGACACTCATCTTTTCTCTATCTTCTGCAGTCACTGGGCATTGAGTCTTACTCAACTTCACACCTTGCAAAACAGGCAAGAACCCCTTCTTGGACTGATCCATTTTGAACTTCTTCAAAATCTTATCAAGGTATGTGCTTTGTGAAAGTCCTATTAAACGTCTTGATCTATCTCTATAGATCTTGATGCCTAATATGAAAGCAGCTTCTCCTAGGTCCTTCATTGAAAAACTCTTGTTCAAATATTCCTTTACGCTTTCCAGCATTTCTATATTGTTTCCAATCAGCAATATGTCATCCACATATAATATTAGAAACGCTATAGAGCTCCCACTCACTTTCTTGTAAATACAAGCTTCTCCGTAAACTTGTATAAACTCGAACGCTTTGATCACCTCATCAAAACGAAGATTCCAACTCCGAGATGCTTGCACCAGTCCATAAATGGATCGCTGGAGTTTGCAAACTTTGTCAGCATTCTCTGGATCGACAAAACCTTCTGGTTGTATCATATACAACTCTTCCTTAACGTAACCGTTAAGGAACGCTGTTTTGACATCCATCTGCCAAATTTCATAATCGAAAAAGGCAGCTATTGCTAACATGATTCTGACGGACTTAAGCATCGCTACGGGTGAGAAGGTCTCATCGTAGTCAACTCCTTGAACTTGTGAAAAACCTTTTGCCACAAGTCGAGCTTTATAGACGGTGACATTACCGTCCGCGTCCGTCTTCCTCTTAAAGATCCATTTGTTCTGAATGGCCTTACGCCCTTCAGGTAATACTTCCAAAGTCCATACTTTGTTTTCATACATGGATCCCATCTCGGATTTCATGGCCTCTAACCACTTCTCGGAATCCGGGCCCATCATCGCTTCTCCATAGCTCGTAGGTTCATCGTTGTTTAACAACATGGCCTCTAAGACAGGGTTGCCGTACCACTCAGGAGCAGTACGCGTCCTTGTCGACTTACGAGGTTCGATAGCAACTTGATCCAAAGCTTCATGATCATCATCATTAACTTCCTCTTCAGCTAATGTAGGCTCGACAGAAACAACTTTCTGCGTTGCGCTACTCTTAGGTTGAAGTAAAGGTTCAATAACCTCATCAAGTTCTATCTTCCTCCGACTCAATTCTTTCGAGAGAAACTCTTTCTCAAGAAATGTTCCGTTTTTAGCGACAAACACTTTGCCTTCGGATCTGAGGTAGAAGGTATACCCAACTGTCTCTTTTGGGTATCCTATGAAGACGCATTTCTCCGCTTTGGGTTCCAGCTTTTCAGGCTGAAGCTTTTTGACATAAGCATCACATCCCCAAACTTTAAGAAACGACAGCTTTGGCTTCTTGCCAAACCAAAGTTCATATGGCGTCGTCTCAACGGATTTCGATGGTGCCCTATTTAAAGTGAATGCAGCTGTCTCTAATGCATAACCCCAAAACGATAGTGGCAAATCGGCAAGAGACATCATAGATCGCACCATATCCAATAAGGTTCGATTACGACGTTCGGACACACCATTACGCTGTGGTGTTCCAGGCGGTGTTAATTGTGAAACAATTCCACACTGTCTTAAGTGACTGCCAAACTCATAACTCAGATATTCTCCTCCTCGATCAGATCGTAGGAATTTAATCTTCTTGTTACGATGATTCTCAACTTCACTCTGAAATTGTTTGAACTTTTCAAATGTTTCAGACTTGTGTTTCATTAAGTAAATATACCCATATCTACTTAAGTCATCAGTGAAGGTGAGAAAGTAACGATAACCACCGCGCGCCTCAATGCTCATCGGACCGCACACATCAGTATGTATGATTTCCAATAAGTCACTTGCCCGTTCCATTGTTCCAGAGAACGGCGTTTTAGTCATCTTGCCCATGAGGCATGGCTCACATGTGTCAAGTGATTCAAAATCAAGTGACTCCAAAAGTCCATCAGTATGGAGCTTCCTCATGCGTTTTACGCCAATATGACCTAAACGGCAGTGCCACAAGAAAGTGGTATTATCATTATCAATTCTACATCTTTTGGCATCAATGTTATGAACATGTGTATCATTACTATCGAGATTCAATAAGAATAAACCCCTCACATCGGGTGCATGATCATAAAAGATATTACTCATATAAATAGAACAACCATTATTCTCTGATTTAAATGAGTAACCGTCTCGCAATAAACAAGATCCAGATATAATGTTCATGCTTAACGCAGGCACCAAATAACACTTATTTAGGTTCATCACTAATCCTGACGGTAATCGAAGAGCGAGCGTGCCGACGGCGATCACATCAACCTTGGAACCATTTCCCACGCGCATCGTCACTTCGTCCTTTGCCAGCCTCCGTCTATTCCGCAGTTCCTGTTTTGAGTTGCAAATATGAGCAACCGCACCGGTATCAAATACCCAGGCACTACAACGAGAGTTGGTAAGGTACACATCAATAACATGTATATCATATATACCTTGTTTGTTGTTGGCCGCCTTCTTGTCAGCCAAATACTTGGGGCAATTCCGCTTCCAGTGTCCAGTTCCCTTGCAATGAAAACACACAGTTTCTGGTTTGGGTCCAGCCTTGGGTTTCTTCACGAGAGGAGCAACTGCTTTGCCACTCTGCTTGGAGTTACCCTTCTTACCCTTGCCATATTTCTTGAAACTAGTGGTTTTATTGACCATCAACACTTGATGCTCCTTCTGAATTTCAGACTCAGCGACTTTCAGCATCGCAAACAGCTCGGCGACTGACTTGTTCATCCCGTGCATGTTATAGTTCAACACGAAGCTCTTGTAGCTAGGTGGCAATGATTGAAGAACTCTGTCAGTGATAGCCTCTGGCGGAAGGGGCATCCCTAACTCAGCCAGACGGGTGGAGTACCCAGACATTCTGAGCACGTGATCACTGATAGACCCGTTCTCCTCCATCTTGCAAGCATAGAACTTATCGGAGATCTCATATCTCTCGATCCGGGCATTCTTCTGAAAGATAAACTTCAACTCCTGGAACATCTCATATGCTCCATGACGTTCAAAACGTCTTTGAAGTCCCGGTTCTAAGCCATACAACATTGCACATTGAACTATTGAGTAATCATCAGAACGAGCCTGCCAGGCGTTCACAACGTCTAGAGACTCAACTGGAGCGGGTGGATCACCAAGCGGTGCATCAAGGACATAAGCCTTCTGGGAAGCCGTAAGGATAATCCTTAGATTACGGGCCCAGTCCACAAAGTTACTTTCATCATCTTTCAACTTAGCTTTCTCTAGGAACGCATTAAAATTCAGGGGTGCTACTGCGCGAGCCATGATCTACAACATAAATATAGCAAAGACAACTTAGACTATTGTTCTTAGATAATGAGTTTAGTTAATCATATTTTTAAAAAACTCCCACTCAAATTGACATCCCTCCGATCATTCGAGTGTAACATGATCCAAATCCACCAACTCAAGTCCGATCATCACGTGAGTTGAGGTGGTTTCAATGGTGAACATCTTCATGTTGATCATATCTACTATATGACTCATGTTCGACCTTTCGGTCTCTTGTGTTCCGAGGCCATGTCTGTACATGCTAGGCTCGTCAAGTTTAACCCGAGTGTTCCGCACGTGTAACATGGCTTACACCCGTTGTATGCGAACGTAGAGTCTATCACACCCGATCGTCACGGCGTGTCTCGAAACGACGAACTTTCGCAACGGTGCACACTTGGGGAGAACACAATTTTATCTTGAAATTTAAGTGAGGGATCACCTTATAATGCTACCGTCGTCCTAAGCAAAATAAGATGCATAAAAGGATTAACATCACATGCAAATCATAAGTGACATGATATGGCCATGAACTTGTGCTTTTGATCTCCATCTCCAAAGCACCGGCATGATCTCCATCGTCACCGGCATGACACCATGATCTCCATCATCTTGATCTCCATCAACGTGTCGCCATAAGGTTGTCGCGCCGACTGTTGCTTCCACGACTATTGCTAACGTTTAGCGATAAAGTAAAGCATTACATAGCGCTTAATGATTGACACGCAGGTCATACAATAATTAAAGACAACTCTATGGCTCCTGCCAGTTGCCGTACTCATCGACATGCAAGTCGTGATATTCTATACAAAACATGATCATCTCATACATCACATATATCTCATCATGTAATTGGCCATATCACATCACAACATACCCTGCAAAAACAAGTTAGACGTCCTCTAATTGTTGTTGCAAATTTTACGTGGCTGCTACGGGTTTGCAAGAACCGTTCTTACCTACGCAAAACCACAACGTGGTGTAGTGATTGCTTTTTGATCTTCTAAAAGAACCCTCTTCATTGAAATCGATTCAACTAAAGTGAGAGAGACAGACACCCGCTAGCCATCTTTATGCAACGAAGTTACATGTCAGTTGAAGGAACCTGTCTCGCGTAAGTGTACGCGTAATGTCGGTCCGGGCCGCTTCATCTCACAGTACCGCCGAATCAAATATCAACTAGTAACGGCAAGCAATATGTATACACCCACGCCCACAACTCGTTTGTGTTCTACTCGAGATCTCATCTACGCATAGACCTGGCTCATGATGCCACTGTTGGGGAACGTTGCATGGGAAACAAAAATTTTCCTACGCACACATAAGATCTATCCATGGTGATGAGCATCTACGAGAGGGAGAGTGAATCTACATACCCTTGTAGATCGCTAAGCGGAAGCGTTAATAAACGCGGTTGATGTAGTCGAACGTCTTCGCGATCCAAATCGCCGAGCGTCCCGCGATCCAATCACGATCCTTCCGATCTAGTGCCGAACGGACGGCACCTCCGCGTTCAACACACGTACGGCTTGATGACGCCTTCACCTCCTCGATCCAGCGAGCGATGGTGAAGTAGTGGTTGAGTTCCAGCAGCACGACGGCGTGGTGATGGTGGTGAGGAACAATCTCTACAGGGCTTCGCCAAGCACTACGGAGATTATGACGGAGGAACTAGAGGGCTAGGGTTGCCGGCACACGGCTTGGGAAATCCTGATGTGTCCCGTGTGCTAGCCCTGCCCCTCTATTTATATGTTGAGCCTTGGGGTCTAAACTTGGAGTAAAAGCCTCCTCCGGGTCGGTTTTGCCCGCACAAGGTCGGTTTGGCCCGCAGGGAAAGAGTCCAACTCGGATCCCTGCCGAACCGCGCACAGCCGCGCACAAGCGGTAGTACCGCTTCACATAAGCGGTAGTACCGCTTGGGCGGTAGTACCGCTTCACACAAGCGGTAGTACCGCTCGGGCGGTAGTACCGCTTCACCAAGCGGTAGTACCGCTTACGCGGCAGCAAAACTACTTTTGCACTTTCCAATACCTCGTGGGCTTTATCCCTTTGGCTCATATAAAGTGTTGCTGCACCCGAACACTTCGGTAAACATCCGGAACCCATTTCGGTGAACTCTGGAACTCTTCCGGAGATCGAAACACTATTATCACATATATCAATCTTTACCTCCGGACTCTTCCGGAGATCCTCGTCATGTCCGGGATCTTATCCGAGACTTCCGAACAACTTTCGGTCACCAACATAATAACTCAATTATACTAATCGTCACCAAACGTTAAGTGTGTAGACCCTGCGGGTTCGAGAACTATGTAGACATGACCGAGACACCTCTACGGCCAATAACCAATAGCGGGACCTGGATGCCCATATTGGCTCCTACATATTCTACGAAGATCTTTATCGGTCGAACCTCTATGTCAAGGATTCAGTTAATCCCGTATGCTGTTCCCTTTGTTCTTCGGTATGTTACTTGCCCGAGATTCGATCGTCGGTATCACTATACCTAGTTCAATCTCGTTACCGGCAAGTCTCTTTACTCGTTCCGTAATACAAGATCCTGTGGCTAACTCTTTAGTCACTTTGCTTGCAAGGCTCAATGTGATGTTGTATTACCGAGTGGGCCCTGAGATACCTCTCCGTCATACGGAGTAACAAATCCCAGTCTTGATCCACGCCAACCCAACAGACACCCTCGGAGATACCTGTAGAGCACCTTTATAGTCACCCAGTTACGTTGCGACGTTTGATACACACAAGGTATTCCTCCGGTGTCAGTGAGTTGCATGATCTCATGGTCAAAGGAACAGATACTTGACATGCAGAAAACAATAGCAATAAACTGACACGATCAAATGCTACGTTTACAGTTTGGGTCTTGTCCATCACATCATTCTCCTAATGATGTGATCCCGTTATCAAATGACATCTCATGTCAATGGCTAGGAAACCTTAACCATCTTTGATCAACGAGCTAGTCAACTAGAGGCTTACTAGGGACACAGTGTTGTCTATGTACCCACACATGTATTTGAGTTTCCAATCAATACAATTATAGCATGGATAATAAACGATTATCATTAACAAGGAAATATAATAATAACCAATTTATTATTGCCTCTAGGGCATATTTCCAACAGATACCTCTCCGTCATACGGAGTAACAAATCCCAGTCTTGATCCATGCCAACCCAACAGACACCCTCGGAGATACCTGTAGAGCACCTTTATAGTCACCCAGTTACGTTGTGACGTTTGATACACACAAGGCACTCCTACGGTGTCAGTGAGTTGCATGATCTCATGGTCATAGGAACAGATACTTGACATGCAGAAAACAATAGCAATAAACTGACACGATCATATGCTACGTTCGTAGTTTGGGTCTTGTCCATCACATCATTCTCCTAATGATGTGATCCCGTTATCAAATGACATCTCATGTCAATGGCTAGGAAACCTTAACCATCTTTGATTAACGAGCTAGTCAACTAGAGGCTTACTAGGGACACAGTGTTGTCTATGTACCCACACATGTATTTGAGTTTCCAATCAATACAATTATAGCATGGATAATAAACGATTATCATGAACAAGGAAATATAATAATAACCAATTTATTATTGCCTCTAGGGCATATTTCCAACAGTCTCCCACTTGCACTAGAGTCAATAATCTAGTTCACATCACTATGTGATTTACATTGTAATGAATCGAACACCCATGCAGTTCTGGTGTTGTTCATGTTTAGCACTTGGAAGAGGTTTAGTCATCGGATCTGCAACATTTAGATCCGTGTGTACTTTGCAAATATTTATGTCGTCCTCCTTGATGTAATCGCGGATGGAATTGAAACGTCGCTTTATGTGTCTGGTCCTCTTGTGAAATCTTGGTTCCTTGGCTAGAGCAATGGCACCAGTATTATCACAAAACAGAGTCATTGGGTTAAGCGCACTAGGCACTACTCCAAGATCTGTCATGAACTCCTTCATCCAGATACCTTCCTTCGCCGCCTCCGAGGCAGCGAAGTACTCCGCTTCGCATGTAGAATCAGTTACCACGCTTTGCTTGGAACTGCACCAGCTAACCGCACCCCCATTAAGAATAAATACGTATCCGGTTTGTGACTTAGAGTCATCCGGATCAGTGTCAAAGCTTGCATCGACGTAACCCTTTACGACGAGCTCTTGATCACCTCCATAAACGAGAAACATGTCCTTAGTCCTTTTCAGGTACTTCAGGATATTCTTGACCGCCGGCCAGTGTTCCATTCCTGGATCACTTTGAAACCTTCCGGCCATACTTATGGCAAGGCTGACATCGGGTCTTGTGCACAGCATTGCATACATGATAGAGCCTATGGCTGAAGCATAGGGGATGACACTCATCTTTTCTCTATCTTCTGCTGTCACTGGGCATTGAGTCCTACTCAACTTCACACCTTGCAATACAGGCAAGAACCCCTTCTTGGACTGATCCATTTTGAACTTCTTCAAAACTTTGTCAAGGTATGTGCTTTGTGAAAGTCCTATTAAGCGTCTCGATCTATCTCTATAGATCTTGATGCCTAATATGAAAGCAGCTTCTCCTAGGTCCTTCATTGAAAAACTCTTGTTCAAATATTCCTTCACGCTTTCCAACATTTCTATATCGTTTCCAATCAGTAATATGTCATCCACATATAATATTAGAAACGCTATAGAGCTCCCACTCACTTTCTTGTAAATACAAGCTTCTCCGTAAACTTGTATAAACTCGAACGCTTTGATCACCTCATCAAAGCGAAGATTCCAACTCCGAGATGCTTGTACCAGTCCATAAATGGATCGCTGGAGTTTGCAAACTTTGTCAGCATTCTCTGGATCGACAAAACCTTCTGGTTGCATCATATACAACTCTTCCTTAAGGAAACCGTTAAGGAACGCTGTTTTGACATCCATCTGCCAAATTTCATAATCGAAAAAGGCAACTATTGCTAACATGATTCTGACGGACTTAAGCATCGCTACTGGTGAGAAGGTCTCATCGTAGTCAACTCCTTGAACTTGTGAAAAACCCTTTGCCACAAGTCGAGCTTTATAGACGGTGACATTACCGTCCGCGTCCGTCTTCCTCTTAAAGATCCATTTGTTCTGAATGGCCTTACGCCCTTCAGGTAATACTTCCAAAGTCCACACTTTGTTTTCATACATGGATCCCATCTCGGATTTCATGGCCTCTAACCACTTCTCGGAATCCGGGCCCATCATCGCTTCTCCATAGCTCGTAGGTTCATCGTTGTCCAACAACATGACCTCTAAGACAGGGTTGCCGTACCACTGAGGAGCAGTACGCGTCCTTGTCGACCTACGAGGTTCGATAGTAACTTGATCCAAAGCTTCATGATCATCATCATTAACTTCCTCTTCAGCTGATGTAGGCTCTACAGAAACATTTTTCTGCGCTGCGCTACTTTCAGGTTGAAGTAAAGGTTCAACAACCTCATCAAGTTCTATCTTCCTCCTACTCAATTCTTTCGAGAGAAACTCTTTCTCAAGAAATGTTCCGTTTTTAGCGACAAACACTTTGCCTTCGGATCTGAGGTAGAAGGTATACCCAACTGTCTCTTTTGGGTATCCTATGAAGACGCATTTCTCCGCTTTGGGTTCCAGCTTTTCAGGCTGAAGCTTTTTGACATAAGCATCACATCCCCAAACTTCAAGAAACGACAGCTTTGGCTTCTTGCCAAACCAAAGTTCATATGGCGTCGTCTCAACGGATTTTGATGGTGCCCTATTTAAAGTGAATGCAGCTGTCTCTAATGCATAACCCTAAAACGATAGTGGCAAATCGGCAAGAGACATCATAGATCGCACCATATCCAATAAGGTTCGATTACGACGTTCGGACACACCATTACGCTGTGGTGTTCCAGGCGGTGTCAATTGTGAAACAATTCCACATTGTCTTAAGTGACTGCCAAACTCATAACTCAGATATTCTCCTCCTCGATCAGATCATAGGAATTTAATCTTCTTGTTACGATGATTCTCAACTTCACTCTGAAATTGTTTGAACTTTTCAAATGTTTCAGACTTGTGTTTCATTAAGTAAATATACCCATATCTACTTAAGTCATCAGTGAAGGTGAGAAAGTAACGATAACCACCGCGCGCCTCAATGCTCATCGGACCGCACACATCAGTATGTATGATTTCCAATAAGTCACTTGCCCGTTCCATTATTCCAGAGAACGGCGTTTTAGTCATCTTGCCCATGAGGCATGGCTCACATGTGTCAAGTGATTCAAAATCAAGTGACTCCAAAAGTCCATCAGCATGGAGCTTCCTCATGCGTTTTACGCCAATATGACCTAAACGGCAGTGCCACAAGAAAGTGGTACTATCATTATCAATTCTACATCTTTTGGCATCAATGTTATGAACATGTGTATCATTACTATCGAGATTCAATAAGAATAAACCCCTCACATTGGGTGCATGACCATAAAAGATATTACTCATATAAATAGAACAACCATTATTCTCTGATTTAAATGAGTAACCGTATCGCAATAAACAAGATCCAGATATAATGTTCATGCTTAACGCAGGCACTAAATAACAATTATTCACGTTCATCACTAATCCCGATGGTAATCGAAGAGCGAGCGTGCCGACGGCGATCACATCAACCTTGGAACCATTTCCCATGCGCATCGTCACTTCGTCCTTTGCCAGCCTCCGTCTATTCCGCAGTTCCTGTTTTGAGTTGCAAATATGAGCAACTGCACCGGTATCAAATACCCAGGCACTACAACGAGAGTTGGTAAGGTACACATCAATAACATGTAAATCATATATACCTTGTTTGTTGTTGGCCGCCTTCTTGTCAGCCAAATACTTGGGGCAGTTCCGCTTCCAGTGTCCAGTTCCCTTGCAATGAAAGCACACAGTTTCTGGTTTGGGTCCAGCCTTGGGTTTCTTCACGAGAGGAGCAACTGCTTTGCCACTCTTCTTGGAGTTACCCTTCTTACCCTTGCCATTTTTCTTGAAACTAGTGGTTTTATTGACCATCAACACTTGATGCTCCTTCTGAATTTCAGACTCAGCGGCTTTCAGCATCGCAAACAGCTCGGCGACTGACTTGTTCATCCCGTGCATGTTATAGTTCAACACGAAGCTCTTGTAGCTAGGTGGCAATGATTGAAGAACTCTGTCAGTGATAGCCTCTGGCGAAAGGGGCATCCCCAATTCAGCCAGACGGGTGGAGTACCCAGACATTCTGAGTACGTGATCACTGATAGACCTGTTCTCCTCCATCTTGCAAGCATAGAACTTATCGGAGATCTCATATCTCTCGATCCGGGCATTTTTCTGAAAGATAAACTTCAACTCCTGGAACATCTCATATGCTCCATGACGTTCAAAACGTCTTTGAAGTCCCGGTTCTAAGCCATACAATATTGCACATTGAACTATTGAGTAATCTTCAGAACGAGTCTGCCAGGCGTTCACAACGTCTAGAGACTCAACTGGAGCGGGTGGATCACCAAGCGGTGCATCAAGGACATAAGCCTTCTGGGAAGCCATAAGGATAATCCTTAGATTACGGGCCCAGTCCACAAAGTTACTTCCATCATCTTTCAACTTAGCTTTCTCTAGGAACGCATTAAAATTCAGGGGTGCTACTGCGCGAGCCATGATCTACAACATAAATATAGCAAAGACAACTTAGACTATTGTTCTAGATAATGAGTTTAGTTAATCATATTACTTAAAAACTCCCACTCAAATTGACATACCTCCGGTCATTCGAGTGTAACATGATCCAAATCCACCAACTCAAGTCCGATCATCACGTGAGTTGAGGTGGTTTCAATGGTGAACATCTTCATGTTGATCATATCTACTATATGACTCATGTTCCGAGGCCATGTCTGTACATGCTAGGCTCATCAAGTTTAACCCGAGTGTTCCGCACGTGCAACATGGCTTACACCCGTTGTATGTGAACGTAGAGTCTATCACACCCGATCATCACGGCGTGTCTCGAAACGACGAACTTTCGCAATGGTGCACACTCGGGGAGAACACAATTTATCTTGAAATTTAAGTGAGGGATCACCTTATAATGCTACCGTCGTCCTAAGCAAAATAAGATGCATAAAAGGATTAACATCACATGCAAATCATAAGTGACATGATATGGCCATGAACTTGTGCTTTTGATCTCCATCTCCAAAGCACCGGCATGATCTCCATCGTCACCGGCATGACACCATGATCTCCATCATCTTGATCTCCATCAACGTGTCGCCATGAGGTTGTCGCGCCGACTGTTGCTTCCACGACTATTGCTAATGTTTAGCGATAAAGTAAAGCATTACATAGCACTTAATGATTGACACGCAGGTCATACAATAATTAAAGACAACTCTATGGCTCCTGCCAGTTGCCGTACTCATCGACATGCAAGTCGTGATATTCTATACAACACATGATCATCTCATACATCACATATATCTCATCATGTAATTGGCCATATCACATCACAACATACCCTGCAAAAACAAGTTAGACGTCCTCTAATTGTTGTTGCAAGTTTTACGTGGCTGCTACGGGTTTGCAAGAACCGTTCTTACCTACGCAAAACCACAACGTGGTGTAGTGATTGCTTTTTGATCTTCTAAAAGAACCCTCTTCATTGAAATCGATTCAACTAAAGTGAGAGAGACAGACACCCGCTAGCCATCTTTATGCAACGAAGTCACATGTCAGTTGAAGGAACCTGTCTCGCGTAAGCGTACGCGTAATGTCGGTCCGGGCCGCTTCATCTCACAATACCGCCGAATCAAGTATCAACTAGTAACGGCAAGCAATATGTATACACCCACGCCCACAACTCGTTTGTGTTCTACTCGAGATCTCATCTACGCATAGACCTAGCTCTGATTCCACTGTTGGGGAACGTTGCATGGGAAACAAAAAATTTCCTACGCACACACAAGATCTATCCATGGTGATGAGCATCTACGAGAGGGAGAGTGAATCTACATACCCTTGTAGATCGCTAAGCGGAAGCGTTAAGAAACGCGGTTGATGTAGTCGAACGTCTCCGCGATCCAAATCGCAAGTCGTCCCTCGATCCGATCACAAACTAGTGCCGAACGGACGACACCTCCGCGTTGAACACACGTACGGCTTGATGACGCCTTCACCTCCTCGATCCAGCGAGCGATGGTGAAGTAGTAGATGAGTTCCGGCAGCACGACGGCGTGGTGATGGTGGTGAGGAACAATCTATGCAGGGCTTCGCCAAGCACTACGGAGATTATGACGAGAGAACTAGAGGGTTAGGGTTGCCGACACACGGCTTGGGAAATCTTAATGTGTCCCGTGTGCTAGCCCTGCCCCTCTATTTATATGTTGAGCCTTGGGGTCTAAACTTGGAGTAAAAGCCTCCTCCAGGTCGGTTTTGCCCGCACAAGGTCGGTTTGGCCCGCAGGGAAAGAGTCCAACTCGGATCCCTGCAGTACCGCGCACAAGCGGTAGTACCGCTCACGAGCGGTAGTACTGCTTGAGCGGTAGTACCGCTTCACACAAGCGGTAGTACCGCTTATGCGGTAGTACCGCTTCACACAAGCGGTAGTACCGCTTACGCGGTAGTACCGCCTTACCAGCGGTAGTACCGCTTAAGGCAGCAACAAAACTTCCTTTTGCACTTTCCAATACCTCGTGGGCTTTATCCCTTTGGCTCATATAAAGTGTTGCTGCACCCGAACACTTCGGTAAACATCCGGAACCCCATCCGGTGAATTCCGGAACCCTTCCGGAGATCAAAACACTATTATCACATATATCAATCTTTACCTCCGGACTCTTCCGGAGATCCTCGTCATGTCCGGGATCTTATCCGGGACTCCGAACAACCTTCGGTCACCAACACAATAACTCAACTATACTAATCGTCACCAAACGTTAAGTGTGTAGACCCTGCCAACCCAACAGACACCCTCGGAGATACCTGTAGAGCACCTTTATAGTCACCCAGTTACGTTGTGACGTTTGATACACACAAGGCACTCCTACGGTCTCAGTGAGTTGCATGATCTCATGGTCATAGGAACAGATACTTGACATGCAGAAAACAATAGCAATAAACTGACACGATCATATGCTACGTTCGTAGTTTGGGTCTTGTCCATCACATCATTCTTCTAATGATGTGATCCCGTTATCAAATGACATCTCATGTCAATGGCTAGGGAACCTTAACCATCTTTGATCAACGAGCTAGTCAACTAGAGGCTTACTAGGGACACAGTGTTGTCTATGTACCCACACATGTATTTGAGTTTCCAATCAATACAATTATAGCATGGATAATAAACGATTATCATGAACAAGGAAATATAATAATAACCAATTTATTATTGCCTCTAGTGCATATTTCCAACTCACTATAGGTGGAATAGAATATGGTGGTTGTGGAGAAGACAAAAAGAAGGAGATAGTCTCACATCAACTAGGCATATCAACGGGCTATGGAGATGCCCATCAATAGATATCAATGTGAGTGAGTAGGGATTGCCATGCAACGAATGCACTAGAGCTATAAGTGTATGAAAACTCAAAAAGAAACTAAGTGGGTGTGCATCCAACTCGCTTGCTCACGAAGACCTAGGGCAATTTTGAGGAAGCCTAGCATTGGAATATACAAGCCAAGTTCTATAATGAAAAATTCCCACTAGTATATGAAAGTGACAATATAGGAGACTCTCTATCATGAAGATCATGGTGCTACTTTGAAGCACAAGTGTGGTAAAAGGATAGTAGCATTGCCCCTTCTCTCTTTTCTCTCATTTTTTTTGGTGGGCTTCTTTGGCCTCTTTTTTTTTATTTGGGCTTCTTTGGCCTCTTTTATTTTTTGTAAAGTCCGGAGACTCATCCCAACTTGTGAGGGAATCATAGCTTCCATCATCCTTTCCTCACATGGGACAATGCTCTAATAATGATGATCATCACACTTTTATTTACTTACAACTCAAGAATTACAACTCGATACTTAGAACAAAATATGACTATATGAATGCCTCCGGCGGTGTATCGGGATGTGCAATGACTCAAGAGTGACATGTATAAAAAATATGAACGGTGGCTTTGCCACAAATACGATGTCAACTACATGATCATGCAAAGCAATATGACAATGATGATGCGTGTCATAAACGGAACGGTGGAAGTTGCATGGCAATATATCTCGGAATGGCTATGGAAATACCATAATAGGTAGGTATGGTGGCTGTTTTGAGGAAGGTATATGGTGTGTTTAATGCACCGGCAAAAGTTGGGCGGTACTAGAGAGGCTAGCAAGGGTGGAAGGGTGAGAGTGCGTATAATCCATGGACTCAACATTAGTCATAAAGAACTCGCATACTTATTGCAAAAGTCTATTAGTTATCAAAACAAAGTACTACACGCATGCTCCTAGGGGAAGGGTTGGTAGGAGTTAACCATCGCGTGATCCCGACCTCCACACAAAGGAGGGCAATCAATAAATAAATCATGCTCCGACTTCGTCACATAACGGTTCACCATACATGCATGCTACGGGAATCACAAACTTTAACACAAGTATTTCTACCAATCCACAATTACTCACTAGCATGTCTCTAATATCACAATCTTTATATCTCAAAACAATCATAAGGAATCAAACTTCTCATAGTATTCAATGCACTTTAAAGGAAAGTTTTTATTATATCCCTCTTGGATGCCCATTATATTAGGACTAAATTCATAACCTAAGCAAATTACCATGCTGTTTAGAGACTCTCAAAATAATATAAGTGAAGCATGAGAGTTCAGCAATTTCTATAAAATAAAACCACCGCCGTGCTCTAAAAAAAATAAGTGAAGTACTAGAGCAAATTGACAAACTACTCCAAAAAGATATAAGTGAATATCAATGAGTAGTCAAAAATTTAAATAACTATGTGAAGACTCTCTCATCTAAGAATTTCAGATCTTAAGTACTTTATTCAAACAGCAAAACAAAATAAAATGACATTCCAAGGATAGCATATATCATGTGGACGAATAAAACTTTAGCCTCAACATAGGCTAACCGATAATTGTTTGATGAAGAGAGGTGGGATGCGTAGCATCCCCAAGATTAAATGCTTGAGACTTCTTGAAATATTTACTTGGGGTGGCTTGGGCATCCCCAAGCTTGAGCTTTTGTATCTCGTTCAATCCTCTCATACCACGGTTTCACCTATTCTCAAAAACTTCATCCACATAAAACTCAAAAAGAACTTGTTTGATAGGTTAGTACACATAAGAACAAATCAACACTTCATGTACTGCCAAGACAAGTTGCACAATAATTTTCAAACATCATTTACTGTTTACTATCGTTTCCACAATTTATATCTACCAATATAGGCTATGGAAACTATAGGATAAGTAGATAACAAAACTATGACAGCAATCTGTCCAAACAGAACAGTCTGTAGCAATTTATGAAAACAGTGTACTTCCGTAACTCAAACAATTATGAAAATGTAGGACACGCTAAATAATTTGTATGACAATTCTGTGTAAAAAATTTAGAAACTTTGCACATTCCAGTAAAATATGAAAATTGAAACACTAAAGCAAAAGTTTCTGTTTTTACGCAGCAAACATCAAACATGCAATGCAAGCATCCTAAGGCAATTCTTGGAACTTTTTATTGAAAAACAAAATTATAAATAACACCTAACAGAGAACAACAAAATAAAATGACGCTCCAAGCAAAACTCATATTATGTGACGAATAAAAATATAGCTCCAAGTAAGATATACCGATAGTGTTGAAGACGAAAGAGGGGATGCCTACCGGGGCATCCCCAAGCTTAGGCGCTTGAGTCTTCCTTGGATATTACCTTGGGGGTGCCTTGGGCATCCCCAAGCTTAGTTTCTTGTCACTCCTTATTCTCCTCATATCGGTTTCTCACCCAAAACTTGAAAACATCAATCACACAAAACTTAACGGAACTTCGTGAGAAGGGTTAGTGTAATAAAGATAAATCATTCACTTAGGTACTGTCAAGACAAGATTCAGAATTGTTCCCACATGATACCTATTGTATTATACCATTCCCATAATTTATACCACTAAATATAAGCTATGGAAACACTAAAACAAGCAAACTATGCATGCAAAACAGAATCTGTCAAAAACAGAACAGTCTGTGAAGATCTGTAGTGTAACCATACTTACTTGTCTCTAAAAATTCTGAAAAATTAGGACAATCTGGGAAATTTGTATATCAATCTTGTGTAAAACATTCAGATCCAATTGACGCTTCTGTGAATTTATAAAATTTCTGGACTGGGCGTCGAAGTTTCTCTTTTTCAGCAGGATCAAATTAACTATCACCGTAGACCATCCCAAAGGTCTTACTTGGCACAAACACTAATTAAAACACTAAAAACACAATCATAACAGAGGCATAATTGTGTCAACACTCAAAAACAGAAAGGAAAAAGCAAAAAATTATTTATTCATTGGGTTCCCTCCCAACAAGCGCTATCGTTTTACGCCCCTAGCTAGGCATAATGATTTCAATGATGCTCACATAAAACGTAGTAATTGAAATATGCAAGAAAGCATCATGAATCTCATGACAAGCACATTTAAGTCTAACCCACTTCTATGCATAGGGATTTTGTGAGCAAACAACTTATGGGAACAAGAATCAACTAGCATAGGAAGGTAAAACAAGCAAAACTTCAAAACTTTGAACACATAGGGAGGAAACTTGATATTATTGCAATTCCTACAAGCATATGTCCCTCCCTCATAATAATTTTCAGTAGCATCATGAAGGAATTTCACAACATAACTATCACATAAAGCATTATCTTCATGATCCACAAGCATAGAAAATTTGTCACTCTCCACATAAGCAATTTTCTTCTCATTCATAATAGTGGGAGCAAACTCAACAAAATAACTATCATGAGATACTTGATCGACATGACCACTTTGAATATTAAAATCATGATGACAAGTTTCATGGTTACTATCACTCTTTATAGCATACATGTCATCATCATAATCATCATAGATAGTAAGCATGTCATTATCATAACAAATTTGCTCATCAAAACTTGGGGGACTAAAAATATCATCTTCATCAAACATAGCATCCCCAAGCTTGTGGCTTTGCATATCATTAGCATCATAGATATTCAGGAAATTCATACTAGCAATATTGCAATCATGCTCATCATTCAAGGAATTCTCATTAAGTATTTTCATAAATTCTTCCTCTACCAATTGAGCACAATTTTCCAAACCGTCATTTTCACGAAAGACATTAAACAGACGAACCAATTGATGCAACCTAAACTCCATTTTTTGTAGTTTTCTTTTATAAAACCAAACTAGTGATAAAACGAGAAACAAAAAGATTCAATTTCAAGATGTAAAGATATACCTTCAAGAACTCACCTCCCCGGCAACGGCGCCAGAAAAGAGCTTGATGTCTACTACGTAACCTTCTTCTTGTAGACTCGTGTTGGGCCTCCAAACGTAGAGTTTTGTAGGACATTAGCAAATTTCCCTCAAGTGGATGACCTAAGGTTTATCAATCCGTGGGAGGCGTAGGATGAAGATGGTCTCTCTCGAACAACCCTGCAACCAAATAACAAAGAGTCTCTTGTGTCCCCAACACACCCAATACAATGGTAAATTGTATAGGTGCACTAGTTCGGCGAAGAGATGGTGATACAAGTGTAATATGGATAGTAGATATAGGTTTTTGTAATCTGAAAATATAAATACAGCAAGGTAACTAATGATAAAAGTGAGCACAAACGGTATTGCAATGCTTAGAAACAAGGCCTAGGGTTCATACTTTCACTAGTGCAAGTTCTCTCAACAATACTGACATAGTTGAATCATATGTAAATCCCTCACGTGCGACAAAGAGTTCACTCCAAAGTCACAAATAGCGGAAAACAAACGAAGAAATTATTGTAGGGTACGAAACCACCTCAAAGTTATCTTTTCCGATCAATCATATGAGCTATCCCTATAAGTGTCACGAACAGCCCTAGAGTTCGTACTAAAATAACACCTTAAGATACACATCAACCAAAACCCTAATGTCACCTAGATACTCCAATATCACCACGAGTACCCATGGGCTTGATTATACGATATGCATCACACAATTTCAGATTCATCAGGTTCAATCCAACACAAAGAACTTCAAAGAGTGCCCCAAAGTTTCTACCGGAGAGTCAAGACGAAAACGTGTGCCAACCCCTATGCATAGATTCCCAAGGTCACGGAACCCGCAAGTTGATCACCAAAACATACATCAAGTGGATCAATAGAACAGCCCATTGTCACCACGGATATCCCATCGCAAGACATACATCAAGTGTTCTCAAATCCTTTAAAGACTCAATCCGATAAGAAAACTTCAAAGGGAAAACTCAATTCATCACAAGAAGATAGAGAGGGGAAAACTCCATATGATTTATCTATATTAATAAAGATCGCGGTACATCAAGATCGTGTCATCTCAAGAACACGAGAGAGAGAGAGAGAGATCAAACACATAGCAACTGGTACATACCCTCAGCCCCGAGGGTAAACTACTCCCTCCTCGTCATGGAGACCGTCGGGATGATGAAGATGGCCTCCGGTGATGGTTTCCCCCTCCGACAGGGTGCCGGAACGGGCTCCCGATTGGTTTTTCGTGGATACAGAGGCTTGCGGCGGAGGAACTCCCGATCTAGGTTTCTTTCTGGAGGTTTCTGTATTTATAAGAATTTTTGGTGTCGGTCTCACGTCAAGGGGGGCCACGAGGCGACGACAAGACAGGGGGGCGCGCCCTAGGGGGGCGCCCCCTAGGCTTGTGGCTGCCTCGTGGCTCTTCTGGCCCAACTCCGATGCCCTGTGGGCTTCTTCTGGTCCATAAAAAATCATCGTAAGTTTTTATTCCGTTTGGACTCCGTTTGATATTCCTTTTCTGTAAAACTTAAAGACAAGGAAAAAACAGAAACTAGCATTGGGCTCTAGGTTAGTAGGTTAGTCCCAAAAACAATATAAAATAGCATATACATGCATATAAAACATCCAAGATGGATAATAGAATAGCATGGAACAATCAAAAATTATAGATACGTTGGAGACGTATCAAGGACAGTCTTCACGGGACCAGCGGAGGCGCGCGCAACCGACGGGCCAGGTCGGTCACAGGGCGTAGATGAGGCAGAGCGCGGCGCCGACGGGTGATCAATCCGATTGCGCGCGAGGTCGGGGACGCCGCTCGGTGGAGGCGGGATGGCGGCGGAGTCCGAGATGAAGCCGGCGACGATGGTCACGGCCACAGCCGGCAGCCGGTCCGACGTGGCCGTCCCGACAGCCAGCCCGAAGCAGCCGACGCGACGCAGGCGGCCCGACAACCGGCTCGAAGCATCCGGTGCGAGGCAGCCGACGCGGCCGGAGCCGGCAGGCGGCCCGAAGCAGCCGACGCGAGGCTGCCAAAGGCCGGCGCGGCCGGAGCCGGCAGGCACCCCGACGCAGCCGGCGCGACAGGAGCCGGGAGCTGGCACGACGCAGCCGGCCCGAGGCAGCCGGTGCGCGACCGTACGAGGCGACGGCGGAGATCGACGGACGGGCCGGCGTGCGAACGACGGCTTTGATGGGCCGCCGCATGGCGCGAAGCCGCCGGGTTGGGGCGATGCAGGAGTCCCAATGAGAGCAGGGCGCTGACGGGTCGGTGGTGAGGGTCGCCGTGTCGCGCGAGGCCGCCGGGTCGGCGTAGAGGCCGGGTCGCGCCGATGTCGGAGTAGAGGTGTGGGTTCGACGGCGGCGGCGGGCGACGCAAACCGATATTAGATCGGAAAACCAAAAAGAAAACGCCGATCAATGCGACCAGCGGAAGAGAGAAAACCCCGGATCAAGAGATCGGGAAAAGGACTCTCTAGGGCAGCCAGTCGACACGACCGGCGGACGAACCCTAGGTACGGGCGGCGCGGCCCCCGGCGGCGGTCATGGAGGCCGACTGCCCCGGGGGCGGCGCGCGATGCGGAAGCGGTGGGCGGTGGCTAGGTCTAGGAACTTGCAGCAGATACCATGTTGGAAGGGAGAGAGGAATTGATGGAATATTTGATATATTGCTTGAGCCTCGTGGGCATATATATATAGGAGTACATGATCAACTTGGAGTACAAGACAAGCCAGAATAATTCCTAGTCTATCTTTTGTTTCCTAACTAAACACGATACTCAACAAGCAACATGTAGCCCTGTAAACACCGACCGGGTCCTGTGCATGGTTCAGATCACGAGGGACCCGAGCCCATGACAGACGGTGCAGATAAGGGGTTGTACAGACACCCGGGAGCTAAAAGTCCAGTCTCCAACATTCTAATTTACAAATGATGCATATATGGAAATTGGAAATATTTGTGTACATAAAATTGGAAATAAAAGCCAGAATTCTTTTCTACCTATGAAGTGTTTCTTTAAACATCTACATATATTTCACTTCCACCAGTTAACGATTAGCTTCTTAAATTTGTAAAGGAAAAAATTTATACCATTAGATTTTTCATGAAAAATCCATTCAAATGTGAGAAAATCATTCAGACAAGAAAAATCCATCCAAAGATGGGTTGGTTCAACAGTTCTCGTATTGTAATGTTGATTGATTTCCTTTGGAAGGACAAATCTTAAAATTTACTGGCCTATATTCCTACGGTTTCATAGCATATTTTTTACTAATTAATTATTAAAAGGGACATACAAATTTAGCACCACCAACTACCATGTTGGTCATGTAAATCTCTTAACTCGCAAACTCGCAACACGCACAGGAAAGCATCCCAACCGACAGCCGCCGTTCCTCGCCTTGCAGGTTGCCGGCCGGAGCCCAGCCCGCCTCTCCTTCCTGCCCGATGCACGCCTGGCGCTCGGCTCCACCTCCACCGCTCCAGCCGCTCCCCCACGCCCCTGCCCTGCCCGGCTGCGCCCCTGACCCGGGCCGCCCTGCTTCCGCCCTCCGGCCCTCCGCCCTCCCTGCAAAGCCTCTGCCCTCCGGCACACCGTCCTCCCTGCAAAGCCGACGGCCTTCGCTGCCGCTCAGTAACCACTCTTCGGCAGCAGCAAGTGTGCAAATCGGTTTAAGGTATCGAAAACCCCCAATTCTTGTTTTAGGGTTTGCTTTTTTGCACTATGGTATCCAGTACATGAACTGGTGAACACATACATGATTTTGCACATAATTTCTGCCTCAATTAGCTTTATTGATAGAAACTATTTTTTATAGCAGAATTGTGGAAGAATGAAGAGGGCTGGAGACATTGTTTCTCTCTTAATTATCTTTATCAATAAAATACATTGGGAGGAATGCTTTCAGCGAGGTGAATGAAGATGATATAATTGATACTTTCATGGACATGCAAAAGGGTAGGCCAAAAACATAGTCTTTTTAAACTAGCGTGTTTCTAAGAACATATTGATCTATTTATATGTGATATTGGTAACTAGTTAAAGCATCCACATGTCATATTACTTGCAAAAAAAATTGAGGGGCGGACCACCCTGATGTTAACTGCTAGCTCCGCCACTGCTTTTAGGCATGTGTTGCTCTCGTACAGTATTTCTTTTTTTTTTGGCGGGGGAGCAAATGTTTTTCTTAGAGCATCTCCAACAAGCGCACAAAAATTTCGCGCCCTAAAATAGTTTTAGCGCGTCACTGTAGCAGCTTTAATGCGCCGGGACCAACATTGGTTCAATAGATGCCCAAAAACGCGCGCCCAAAAAAACACACAGTGCAAACTGTGAAGCGCGCGCCATCCGGCGCCCCAATTTTACAGCTTTCGATAGTGCTTTTTAGTGCATGCCCAAAACTTTACAACGCGCGCAGTATTTTGCAGCCTCTGCTGGAGCTGTCTGGCGCCCAAAAAAACAAAACTTTAACACGGGGAGCTGTTTTTGGGCGTCTGTTGGAGATGCTCTTACAGGGGGCTTTACTAGAACATTCATAGCATAAGGATAAGATGAATCGGGCCCAAGCATTTGAAGTGGCTTATGTATATTGGCTAATGTCATCCTTTTGGTTGTCACGTTGCAATAATTTACTATTGGTTGCTATGTCCACAGTACAACCCCAGAAGTTCTACTACATGCATGCATGCTCTTAAAAAATTATGTCATGCGGGAATGTAAGCCAAATTTTGTAGCAATGGTGATTGATAAGCGTTCTACAACTAATTTCCCTGACTCTGTAAGCTAGTTCAACTACTCCTAGAGACCGATGCCACTCCAAACGAGGATAACTTGATCATAACAATTGTAAAAATCCACGATTACAATCTTTAATAGGTACGTAGTCTACATGCAATACTCGATATTGTTAGGTTTAATCTTGTCAAGAGGAAAGTGCGAGTATGGTCTGCATGCAAGAAGAGCTGGATAGGGACTAGTGCGTGCATGTAGTGATTAGTTACGTGTATTGGCCGGGTCGTTTGGATGCTGAGAAGGCTATGCGAGCCTTGACCGTGCATGTAGGTAGTGGGTTATTAGGTGCGTGTGTTTAGTTAGCTAGCTTCATGCTGGAGTTTGTTAGTGAGTAGTGGCCGGTTGGCCGGGTCGTCCGCATCATGGAGTGACTCCAGGACGTGGCCGAGCGCATGCATGGGTCCTTGATGTATATATGTACTGCTTTGAGTAATAGGCCTGGAGGGTCAGCAGAAAACATGTAGTTCTTGTGGTCACCAAGGAGAGCAGGCTCTCGGCAAAGCTCTTGCGCTGCGCTACTTGGTATATGTGTGCGTGCGTGTGTGTGTATGTGTTGAGTTCTTCTCACCCCTTGTGTGTTCTTGTGTGAGACAAACCATGAGAGGGAGAGATTGTGAGGAAGAAGAAGAGCGGCGCTGCGAGAGGCGGCGCCAACAATTGGTATCAGAGCCTAGTTGTCTTGGGCATGGTTCGTTGTGCCGGAGGCGTGCCGGCGATGGCGGCGTTCGTCAGTGGCCGCGCGAAGCCCCGGGCCGTTTGTCGGCCTATGGAGGTGTGCGGCGGTGCGGTTGTTATGGCGGACGCGGTGGCGGCGGCGCGGCGGACTCCATGTGAGGTGGGGGTTGTCGGTGCAAGGTGGACGCCGTTGGCGGCGCGATGCTGCTAGCGGCCGGTGCATGTCTCCATCGATCATCGTCGAGCTGCGTCACAAGCGATGGAGAACGGTATGCTGCCCGGTAAGTTGCGTCACCGGCGGCAAGGAGGTGATGGCCATGGAGTGAAGGCCATTGCCATAAGGAGTTCCATGTGCGAGTCATCGACAAGGTGCGTTATCGTCGACAACATGGAGGTGAGTCACCGGCGAGTTGCGGCACCGGCGGCAAGGAAGTGATGGCCATGGAGCGGAGGCCATTGCCGTAAAGAGTTCCATGTCCGAGTCGTCGACAAGGTGCGTCATCGTCGACAACATGGAGGCGAGTCACCGGCGAGTTGTGGCACCGGTGGAGAACATGCGGTTGCGGTGCGCTGCCGCAAGATAATGAGGGCATCATGATCGGTGTCGCGACGACGTCGTCCACATCAAGAGGTGGCCGCCATGTGCGGCAAGAGGACGTGGTGATGGGCGCTGCGACGGCGTCGACCACGACTAGATGGAGACGGTGGTGGTGACCGGCGCTGCGATGGCGTCGACCATGATGGTGTTGCGGGCGATCGGCATAACGATTTGATGAGTTGGCGTGACAAGATTAAGGAGGTGATCGTTAGGTTTAATCTTGTCAAGAGGAAAGTGCGAGTATGGTCTGCATGCAAGAAGAGCTGGATAGGGACTAGTGCGTGCATGTAGTGATTAGTTACGTGTATTGGCCGGGTCGTTTGGATGCTGAGAAAGCTATGCGAGCCTTGACCGTGCATGTAGGTAGTGGGTTATTAGGTGCGTGTGTTTAGTTAGCTAGCTTCATGCTGGAGTTTGTTAGTGAGTAGTGACCGGTTGGCCGGGTCATCCGCATCATGGAGTGACTCCAGGACGTGGCCGTTGTGGCATGAGCGCATGCATGGGTCCTTGATGTATATATGTACTGCTTTGAGTAATAGGCCTGGAGGGTATATATGTACTGCTTTGAGTAATAGCAGAAAACATGTAGTTCTTGTGGTCACCAAGGAGAGCCTGGAGAGCAGGCTCTCGGCAAAGCTCTTGCGCTGCGCTACTTGGTATATGTGTGCGTGCGTGTGTGTGTCTGTGTTGAGTTCTTCTCACCCCTTGTGTGTTCTTGTGTGAGACAAACCATGAGAGGGAGAAATTGTGAGGAAGAAGAAGAGCGGCGCTGCGAGAGGCGGCGCCAACAGATATAACATAGCCGAAGTTAACCTACAGCTGAAGCATAATGGATAAAAAAAAAATCGAACCATGCAGAAAAACTGCATGCGATAATTACAGAAGAGAGAAAGGATACAATTGAAGCGGCATGAATTATATGAACATGTACGAATAAACACTATAGATTGGTGTAACAGTTTAAATCAATCATATATCACACGACATACCTACATGCATATAGACAGAAACTAAAAGAGGAGGAGCAGGGACAGCTGCTGCTGTCGGAAACGTACACACGCGGAGGGGCTGGAGGCAGCGGCCGGTGGAGATGGAATCAGCTAGTCTGCCATTGCCATCCCAGGTGAGATGGAAAGCACTAGTGCAGATCCGGCCACTAGTCCTGATTGGGAAGGGCCTTTAGTCCCGGTTCCCCAACCGGGACTAAAGTATAGGGACTAAAGCCTCACTAGTAGAAAACAGGGCTTTGGTCCAGCCCTGAAAAGCCCATTAATCCCGGTTCACTCACGAACCGGGATCCATGGGGGCATCGGTCCCGGTTCGTGAGGCCAGGGCGCCGGCCGGGCCTCGTGGGTCATTGGTCCCGGTTCCAGACACGAACCGGGACCAATAGGCCTGGCTCCTGGCCCACAACCATTGGTCCCGGTTTGTGGCTGGAACCGGGACCAAAATGGTGTCCTTTAGTCCCGGTTTCAACCACAAACCGAGACCAATGGTCGGCCTATATATACCCCCTGCCCGCGAGCAGAGCAGTGCACTGCTCTGTTTTTTTGGCCGGCCGTTGGGAGAGCTTTGTGGTGCTCTAGCTCACCTCCTATGCACATGAGGTGTTCGATGAAATGCCCGAGCCACACTTAAGCTTTCTCCTCTCGAAGCTCCTTGTCCAAGCTCCATTTTCCTTAAGATTTGTCTAGGTTTGGCGGTCCGTCCTGTCCCGTCCCCGTCCTCACCGCCGTCGATCGCCCGCGCCCATCTCGGCGCCGGCACCACCGTGGTTAGCCTCTTCTTCTTATCTTCTTTCTAAAAGAAAAAAGTTCTTACTTGTATGATTTAGATAGATACTTGTGTAATTTTCTTACTTTTATTATTGTTTGTTATTATATAGTGCGATGGTTTTGGTATCCGCCTCCGTCGGCCCTCGTCCTGTCTATGATTCGGATGTGGTATATATTATCTTTTATAACTATTTGTTTTATTTAGTGTTTATGACAATTATGCCGACCAACGTGACATAGATTTTTTAATCTAGGAGGTATGTGAACCGGAAATTCCAACGGACATAGAAATTCTTGTCGAGAAGTTAAATTTGGTTGAAAAAGAAAACAATTACTTGAAAGAAAAATTACAAAGAGTTGAAGAGGAGAAGATGAAGTTGGAGTTGCATGTTGCCGATGTCGTCGACGATCACAAGATCAAGATGGATGCAATGCGCTTCAAGATTAGAAAGATTAGAAAATATGCCATTCATACTGAGCCGGCACACCTTCTCCGTAAACTTGTATAAACTCGAACGCTTTGATCACCTCATCAAAGCGAAGATTCCAACGCCGAGATGCTTGTACCAGTCCATAAATGGATCGCTGGAGTTTGCAAACTTTGTCAGCATTCTCTGGATCGACAAAACCTTCTGGTTGCATCATATACAACTCTTCCTTAAGGAAACCGTTAAGGAACGCTGTTTTGACATCCATCTGCCAAATTTCATAATCGAAAAAGGCAGCTATTGCTAACATGATTCTGACGGACTTAAGCATCGCTACTGGTGAGAAGGTCTCATCGTAGTCAACTCCTTGAACTTGTGAAAAACCCTTTGCCACAAGTCGAGCTTTATAGACGGTGACATTACCGTCCGCGTCCGTCTTCCTCTTAAAGATCCATTTGTTCTGAATGGCCTTACGCCCTTCAGGTAATACTTCCAAAGTCCACACTTTGTTTTCATACATGGATCCCATCTCGGATTTCATGGCCTCTAACCACTTCTCGGAATCCGGGCCCATCATCGCTTCTTCATAGCTCGTAGGTTCATCGTTGTCCAACAACATGACCTCTAAGACAGGGTTGCCGTACCACTGAGGAGCAGTACGCGTCCTTGTCGACCTACGAGGTTCGATAGTAACTTGATCCAAAGCTTCATGATCATCATCATTAACTTCCTCTTCAGCTGATGTAGGCTCTACAGAAACATTTTTCTGCGCTGCGCTACTTTCAGGTTGAAGTAAAGGTTCAACAACCTCATCAAGTTCTATCTTCCTCCTACTCAATTCTTTCGAGAGAAACTCTTTCTCAAGAAATGTTCCGTTTTTAGCGACAAACACTTTGCCTTCGGATCTGAGGTAGAAGGTATACCCAACTGTCTCTTTTGGGTATCCTATGAAGACGCATTTCTCCGCTTTGGGTTCCAGCTTTTCAGGCTGAAGCTTTTTGACATAAGCATCACATCCCCAAACTTTAAGAAACGACAGCTTTGGCTTCTTGCCAAACCAAAGTTCATATGGCGTCGTCTCAACGGATTTTGATGGTGCCTTATTTAAAGTGAATGCAGCTGTCTCTAATGCATAACCCCAAAACGATAGTGGCAAATTGGCAAGAGACATCATAGATCGCACCATATCCAATAAGGTTCGATTACGACGTTCGGACACACCATTACGCTGTGGTGTTCCAGGCGGTGTCAATTGTGAAACAATTCCACATTGTCTTAAGTGACTGCCAAACTCATAACTCAGATATTCTCCTCCTCGATCAGATCGTAGGAATTTAATCTTCTTGTTACGATGATTCTCAACTTCACTCTGAAATTGTTTGAACTTTTCAAATGTTTCAGACTTGTGTTTCATTAAGTAAATATACCCATATCTACTTAAGTCATCAGTGAAGGTGAGAAAGTAACGATAACCACCGCGCGCCTCAATGCTCATCGGACCGCACACATCAGTATGTATGATTTCCAATAAGTCACTTGCCCGTTCCATTATTCCAGAGAACGGCGTTTTAGTCATCTTGCCCATGAGGCATGGCTCACATGTGTCAAGTGATTCAAAATCAAGTGACTCCAAAAGTCCATCAGCATGGAGCTTCCTCATGCGTTTTACGCCAATATGACCTAAACGGCAGTGCCACAAGAAAGTGGTATTATCATTATCAATTCTACATCTTTTGGCATCAATGTTATGAACATGTGTATCATTACTATCGAGATTCAATAAGAATAAACCCCTCACATTGGGTGCATGACCATAAAAGATATTACTCATATAAATAGAACAACCATTATTCTCTGATTTAAATGAGTAACCGTATCGCAATAAACAAGATCCAGATATAATGTTCATGCTTAACGCAGGCACTAAATAACAATTATTCACGTTCATCACTAATCCCGATGGTAATCGAAGAGCGAGCGTGCCGACGGCGATCACATCAACCTTGGAACCATTTCCCATGCGCATCGTCACTTCGTCCTTTGCCAGCCTCCGTCTATTCCGCAGTTCCTGTTTTGAGTTGCAAATATGAGCAACTGCACCGGTATCAAATACCCAGACACTACAACGAGAGTTGGTAAGGTACACATCAATAACATGTAAATCATATATACCTTGTTTGTTGTTGGCCGCCTTCTTGTCAGCCAAATACTTGGGGCAGTTCCGCTTCCAGTGTCCAGTTCCCTTGCAATGAAAGCACACAGTTTCTGGTTTGGGTCCAGCCTTGGGTTTCTTCACGAGAGGAGCAACTGCTTTGCCACTCTTCTTGGAGTTACCCTTCTTACCCTTGCCATTTTTCTTGAAACTAGTGGTTTTATTGACCATCAACACTTGATGCTCCTTCTGAATTTCAGACTCAGCGGCTTTCAGCATCGCAAACAGCTCGGCGACTGACTTGTTCATCCCGTGCATGTTATAGTTCAACACGAAGCTCTTGTAGCTAGGTGGCAATGATTGAAGAACTCTGTCAGTGATAGCCTCTGGCGAAAGGGGCATCCCCAATTCAGCCAGACGGGTGGAGTACCCAGACATTCTGAGTACGTGATCACTGATAGACCTGTTCTCCTCCATCTTGCAAGCATAGAACTTATCGGAGATCTCATATCTCTCGATCCGGGCATTTTTCTGAAAGATAAACTTCAACTCCTGGAACATCTCATATGCTCCATGACGTTCAAAACGTCTTTGAAGTCCCGGTTCTAAGCCATACAATATTGCACATTGAACTATTGAGTAATCTTCAGAACGAGTCTGCCAGGCGTTCACAACGTCTAGAGACTCAACTGGAGCGGGTGGATCACCAAGCGGTGCATCAAGGACATAAGCCTTCTGGGAAGCCATAAGGATAATCCTTAGATTACGGGCCCAGTCCACAAAGTTACTTCCATCATCTTTCAACTTAGCTTTCTCTAGGAACGCATTAAAATTCAGGGGTGCTACTGCGCGAGCCATGATCTACAACATAAATATAGCAAAGACAACTTAGACTATTGTTCTAGATAATGAGTTTAGTTAATCATATTACTTAAAAACTCCCACTCAAATTGACATACCTCCGGTCATTCGAGTGTAACATGATCCAAATCCACCAACTCAAGTCCGATCATCACGTGAGTTGAGGTGGTTTCAATGGTGAACATCTTCATGTTGATCATATCTACTATATGACTCATGTTCCGAGGCCATGTCTGTACATGCTAGGCTCATCAAGTTTAACCCGAGTGTTCCGCACGTGCAACATGGCTTACACCCGTTGTATGTGAACGTAGAGTCTATCACACCCGATCATCACGGCGTGTCTCGAAACGACGAACTTTCGCAATGGTGCACACTCGGGGAGAACACAATTTATCTTGAAATTTAAGTGAGGGATCACCTTATAATGCTACCGTCGTCCTAAGCAAAATAAGATGCATAAAAGGATTAACATCACATGCAAATCATAAGTGACATGATATGGCCATGAACTTGTGCTTTTGATCTCCATCTCCAAAGCACCGGCATGATCTCCATCGTCACCGGCATGACACCATGATCTCCATCATCTTGATCTCCATCAACGTGTCGCCATGAGGTTGTCGCGCCGACTGTTGCTTCCACGACTATTGCTAATGTTTAGCGATAAAGTAAAGCATTACATAGCACTTAATGATTGACACGCAGGTCATACAATAATTAAAGACAACTCTATGGCTCCTGCCAGTTGCCGTACTCATCGACATGCAAGTCGTGATATTCTATACAACACATGATCATCTCATACATCACATATATCTCATCATGTAATTGGCCATATCACATCACAACATACCCTGCAAAAACAAGTTAGACGTCCTCTAATTGTTGTTGCAAGTTTTACGTGGCTGCTACGGGTTTGCAAGAACCGTTCTTACCTACGCAAAACCACAACGTGGTGTAGTGATTGCTTTTTGATCTTCTAAAAGAACCCTCTTCATTGAAATCGATTCAACTAAAGTGAGAGAGACAGACACCCGCTAGCCATCTTTATGCAACGAAGTCACATGTCAGTTGAAGGAACCTGTCTCGCGTAAGCGTACGCGTAATGTCGGTCCGGGCCGCTTCATCTCACAATACCGCCGAATCAAGTATCAACTAGTAACGGCAAGCAATATGTATACACCCACGCCCACAACTCGTTTGTGTTCTACTCGAGATCTCATCTACGCATAGACCTAGCTCTGATTCCACTGTTGGGGAACGTTGCATGGGAAACAAAAAATTTCCTACGCACACACAAGATCTATCCATGGTGATGAGCATCTACGAGAGGGAGAGTGAATCTACATACCCTTGTAGATCGCTAAGCGGAAGCGTTAAGAAACGCGGTTGATGTAGTCGAACGTCTCCGCGATCCAAATCGCAAGTCGTCCCTCGATCCGATCACAAACTAGTGCCGAACGGACGACACCTCCGCGTTGAACACACGTACGGCTTGATGACGCCTTCACCTCCTCGATCCAGCGAGCGATGGTGAAGTAGTAGATGAGTTCCGGCAGCACGACGGCGTGGTGATGGTGGTGAGGAACAATCTCTGCAGGGCTTCGCCAAGCACTACGGAGATTATGACGAGAGAACTAGAGGGTTAGGGTTGTCGACACACGGCTTGGGAAATCTTAATGTGTCCCGTGTGCTAGCCCTGCCCCTCTATTTATATGTTGAGCCTTGGGGTCTAAACTTGGAGTAAAAGCCTCCTCCAGGTCGGTTTTGCCCGCACAAGGTCGGTTTGGCCCGCAGGGAAAGAGTCCAACTCGGATCCCTGCAGTACCGCGCACAAGCGGTAGTACCGCTCACGAGCGGTAGTACCGCTTGAGCGGTAGTACCGCTTCACACAAGCGGTAGTACCGCTTATGCGGTAGTACCGCTTCACACAAGCGGTAGTACCGCTTACGCGGTAGTACCGCCTTACCAGCGGTAGTACCGTTTAAGGCAGCATCAAAACATCCTTTTGCACTTTCCAATACCTCGTGGGCTTTATCCCTTTGGCTCATATAAAGTGTTGCTGCACCCGAACACTTCGGTAAACATCCGGAACCCTTTCCGGTGAATTCCGGAACCCTTCCGGAGATCAAAACACTATTATCACATATATCAATCTTTACCTCCGGACTCTTCCGGAGATCCTCGTCATGTCCGGGATCTTATCCGGGACTCCGAACAACCTTCGGTCACCAACACAATAACTCAACTATACTAATCGTCACCAAACGTTAACTGTGTAGACCCTGCGGGTTCGAGAACTATGTAGACATGACCGAGACACTTCTACGATCAATAACCAATAGCGGGACCTGGATGCCCATATTGGCTCCTACATATTCTACGAAGATATTTATCGGTCGAACCTCTATGTCAAGGATTCAGTTAATCCCGTATGCTGTTCCCTTTGTTCTTCGGTATGTTACTTGCCCGAGATTCGATCGTCGGTATCTCTATACCTAGTTCAATCTCGTTACCGGCAAGTCTCTTTACTCGTTCCGTAATACAAGATCTCGTGGCTAACACTTTAGTCACATTGCTTGCAAGGCTCATTGTGATGTTGTATTACCGAGTGGGCCCTGAGATACCTCTCCGTCATACGGAGTAACAAATCCCAGTCTTGATCCATGCCAACCCAACAGACACCCTCGGAGATAACTGTAGAGCACCTTTATAGTCACCCAGTTACGTTGTGACGTTTGATACACACAAGGCACTCCTACGGTATCAGTGAGTTGCATGATCTCATGGTCATAGGAACAGATACTTGACATGCAGAAAACAATAGCAATAAACTGACACGATCATATGCTACGTTCGTAGTTTGGGTCTTGTCCATCACATCATTCTCCTAATGATGTGATCCCGTTATCAAATGACATCTCATGTCAATGGCTAGGGAACCTTAACCATCTTTGATCAACGAGCTAGTCAACTAGAGGCTTACTAGGGACACAGTGTTGTCTATGTACCCACACATGTATTTGAGTTTCCAATCAATACAATTATAGCATGGATAATAAACGATTATCATGAACAAGGAAATATAATAATAACCAATTTATTATTGCCTCTAGGGCATATTTCCAACACACTATAGGTGGAATAGAATATGGTGGTTGTGGAGAAGACAAAAAGAAGGAGATAGTCTCACATCAACTAGGCATATCAACGGGCTATGGAGATGCCCATCAATAGATATCAATGTGAGTGAGTAGGGATTGCCATGCAACGGATGCACTAGAGCTATAAGTGTATGAAAACTCAAAAAGAAACTAAGTGGGTGTGCATCCAACTCGCTTGCTCACGAAGACCTAGGGCAATTTTGAGGAAGCCTAGCATTGGAATATACAAGCCATGTTCTATAATGAAAAATTCCCACTAGTATATGAAAGTGACAATATAGGAGACTCTCTATCATGAAGATCATGGTGCTACTTTGAAGCACAAGTGTGGTAAAAGGATAGTAGCATTGCCCCTTCTCTCTTTTCTCTCATTTTTTTTGGTGGGCTTCTTTGGCCTCTTTTTTTTTATTTGGGCTTCTTTGGCCTCTTTTATTTTTTGTAAAGTCCGGAGACTCATCCCAACTTGTGAGGGAATCATAGCTTCCATCATCCTTTCCTCACATGGGACAATGCTCTAATAATGATGATTATCACACTTTTATTTACTTACAACTCAAGAATTACAACTCGATACTTAGAACAAAATATGACTATATGAATGCCTCCGGCGGTGTATCGGGATGTGCAATGACTCAAGAGTGACATGTATAAAAAATATGAACGGTGGCTTTGCCACAAATACGATGTCAACTACATGATCATGCAAAGCAATATGACAATGATGATGCGTGTCATAAACGGAACGGTGGAAGTTGCATGGCAATATATCTCGGAATGGCTATGGAAATACCATAATAGGTAGGTATGGTGGCTGTTTTGAGGAAGGTATATGGTGGGTTTAATGCACCGGCAAAAGTTGGGCGGTACTAGAGAGGCTAGCAAGGGTGGAAGGGTGAGAGTGCGTATAATCCATGGACTCAACATTAGTCATAAAGAACTCGCATACTTATTGCAAAAGTCTATTAGTTATCAAAACAAAGTACTACACGCATGCTCCTAGGGGAAGGGTTGGTAGGAGTTAACCATCGCGTGATCCCGACCTCCACACAAAGGAGGGCAATCAATAAATAAATCATGCTCCGACTTCGTCACATAACGGTTCACCATACATGCATGCTACGGGAATCACAAACTTTAACACAAGTATTTCTACCAATCCACAATTACTCACTAGCATGTCTCTAATATCACAATCTTTATATCTCAAAACAATCATAAGGAATCAAACTTCTCATAGTATTCAATGCACTTTAAAGGAAAGTTTTTATTATATCCCTCTTGGATGCCCATTATATTAGGACTAAATTCATAACCTAAGCAAATTACCATGCTGTTTAGAGACTCTCAAAATAATATAAGTGAAGCATGAGAGTTCAGCAATTTCCATAAAATAAAACCACCGCCGTGCTCTAAAAAAAATAAGTGAAATACTAGAGCAAATTGACAAACTACTCCAAAAAGATATAAGTGAAGATCAATGAGTAGTCAAAAATTTAAATAACTATGTGAAGACTCTCTCATCTAAGAATTTCAGATCTTAAGTACTTTATTCAAACAGCAAAACAAAATAAAATGACATTCCAAGGATAGCACATATCATGTGGACGAATAAAACTTTAGCCTCAACATAGGCTAACCGATAATTGTTTGATGAAGAGAGGTGGGATGCGTAGCATCCCCAAGATTAAATGCTTGAGACTTCTTGAAATATTTACTTGGGGTGGCTTGGGAATCCCCAAGCTTGAGCTTTTGTATCTCGTTCAATCCTCTCATACCACGGTTTCACCTATTCTCAAAAACTTCATCCACATAAAACTCAAAAAGAACTTGTTTGATAGGTTAGTACACATAAGAACAAATCAACACTTCATGTACTGCCAAGACAAGTTGCAAAATAATTTTCAAACATCATTTACTGTTTACTATCGTTTCCACAATTTATATCTACCAATATAGGCTATGGAAACTATAGGATAAGTAGATAACAAAACTATGACAGCAATCTGTCCAAACAGAACAGTCTGTAGCAATTTATGAAAACAGTGTACTTCCGTAACTCAAAAAATTATGAAAATGTAGGACACGCTAAATAATTTGTATGAAAATTCTGTGTAAAAATTTTAGAAACTTTGCACATTCCAGTAAAATATGAAAATTGAAACACTAAAGCAAAAGTTTCTGTTTTTACGCAGAAAACATCAAACATGCAATGCAAGCATCCTAAGGCAATTCTTGGAAATTTTTATTGAAAAACAAAATTATAAATAACACCTAACAGAGAACAACAAAATAAAATGACGCTCCAAGCAAAACTCATATTATGTGACGAATAAAAATATAGCTCCAAGTAAGATATACCGATAGTGTTGAAGACGAAAGAGGGGATGCCTACCGGGGCATCCCCAAGCTTAGGCGCTTGAGTCTTCCTTGGATATTACCTTGGGGGTGCCTTGGGCATCCCCAAGCTTAGTTTCTTGTCACTCCTTATTCTCCTCATATCGGTTTCTCACCCAAAACTTGAAAACATCAATCACACAAAACTTAACGGAACTTCGTGAAAAGGGTTAGTGTAATAAAGATAAATCATTCACTTAGGTACTGTCAAGACAAGATTCAGAATTGTTCCCACATGATACCTATTGTATTATACCATTCCCATAATTTATACCACTAAATATAAGCTATGGAAACACTAAAACAAGCAAACTATGCATGCAAAACAGAATCTGTCAAAAACAGAACAGTCTGTGAAGATCTGTAGTGTAACCATACTTACTTGTCTCTAAAAATTCTGAAAAATTAGGACAATCTGGGAAATTTGTATATCTATCTTGTGTAAAACATTCAGATCCAATTGACGCTTCTGTGAATTTATAAAATTTCTGGACTGGGCGTCGAAGTTTCTCTTTTTCAGCAGGATCAAATTAACTATCACCGTAGACCATCCCAAAGGTCTTACTTGGCACAAACACTAATTAAAACACTAAAAACACAATCATAACAGAGGCATAATTGTGTCAACACTCAAAAACAGAAAGGAAAAAGCAAAAAATTATTTATTCATTGGGTTCCCTCCCAACAAGCGCTATCGTTTTACGCCCCTAGCTAGGCATAATGATTTCAATGATGCTCACATAAAACGTAGTAATTGAAATATGCAAGAAAGCATCATGAATCTCATGACAAGCACATTTAAGTCTAACCCACTTCTATGCATAGGGATTTTGTGAGCAAACAACTTATGGGAACAAGAATCAACTAGCATAGGAAGGTAAAACAAGCAAAACTTCAAAACTTTGAACACATAGGGAGGAAACTTGATATTATTGCAATTCCTACAAGCATATGTCCCTCCCTCATAATAATTTTCAGTAGCATCATGAAGGAATTTCACAACATAACTATCACATAAAGCATTATCTTCATGATCCACAAGCATAGAAAATTTGTCACTCTCCACATAAGCAATTTTCTTCTCATTCATAATAGTGGGAGCAAACTCAACAAAATAACTATCATGAGATACTTGATCGACATGACCACTTTGAATATTAAAATCATGATGACAAGTTTCATGGTTACTATCACTCTTTATAGCATACATGTCATCATCATAATCATCATAGATAGTAAGCATGTCATTATCATAACAAATTTGCTCATCAAAACTTGGGGGACTAAAAATATCATCTTCATCAAACATAGCATCCCCAAGCTTGTGGCTTTGCATATCATTAGCATCATAGATATTCAGGAAATCCATACTAGCAATATTGCAATCATGCTCATCATTCAAGGAATTCTCATTAAGTATTTTCATAAATTCTTCCTCTACCAATTGAGCACAATTTTCCAAACCGTCATTTTCACGAAAGACATTAAACAGACGAACCAATTGATGCAACCTAAACTCCATTTTTTGTAGTTTTCTTTTATAAAACCAAACTAGTGATAAAACGAGAAACAAAAAGATTCAATTTCAAGATGTAAAGATATACCTTCAAGAACTTGTTGGGGAACGTTGCATGGGAAACAAAAAATTTCCTACGCACACACAAGATCTATCCATGGTGATGAGCATCTACGAGAGGGAGAGTGAATCTACATACCCTTGTAGATCGCTAAGCGGAAGCGTTTAAGAAACGCGGTTGATGTAGTCGAACGTCTCCGCGATCCAAATCGCAAGTCGTCCCTCGATCCGATCACGAACTAGCGCCGAACGGACGGCACCTCCGCGTTCAACACACGTACGGCTTGATGACGCCTTCACCTCCTCGATCCAGCGAGCGATGGTGAAGTAGTGGTTGAGTTCCAGCAGCACGACGGCGTGGTGATGGTGGTGAGGAACAATCTCTGCAGGGCTTCGCCAAGCGCTACGGAGATTATGACGGAGGAACTAGAGGGTTAGGGTTGCCGCACACGGCTTGGGGAAATCTTGATGTGTCCCGTGTGCTAGCCCTGCCCCTCTATTTATATGTTGAGCCTTGGGGTATAAACTTGGAGTAAAAGCCTCCTCCAGGTCGGTTTTGCCCGCACAAGGTCGGTTTGGCCCGCAGGGAAAGAGTCCAACTCGGATCCCTGCCGAACCGTGCACAGCCGCGCACAAGCGGTAGTACCGCATCACACAAGCGGTAGTACCGCTTGGGCGGTAGTACCGCTTCACACAAGCGGTAGTACCGCTCGGGCGGTAGTACCGCTTCACACAAGCGGTAGTACCGCTTACGCGGCAGCAAAACTACTTTTGCACTTTCCAATACCTCGTGGGCTTTTATCCCTTGGCCCATATAAAGCGTTCTCGCACCCGAACACTTCGGTAAACATCCGGAACCCCTTCCGGTGAACTCCGGAACTCTTCCGGAGATCAAAACACTATTATCACATATATCAATCTTTACCTCCGGATTATTCCGGAGATCCTCGTCATGTCCGGGATCTTATCCGGGACTCCGAACAACCTTCGGTCACCAACATAATAACTCAACTATACTAATCGTCACCAAACGTTAAGTGTGTAGACCCTGCGGGTTCGAGAACTATGCAGACATGACCGAGACACCTCTACGGCCAATAACCAATAGCGGGACCTGGATGCCCATATTGGCTCCTACATATTCTACGAAGATCTTTTATCGGTCGAACCTCTATGTCAAGGATTCAGTTAATCCCGTATGCTGTTCCCTTTGTTCTTCGGTATGTTACTTGCCCGAGATTCGATCGTCGGTATCTCTATACCTAGTTCAATCTCGTTACCGGCAAGTCTCTTTACTCGTTCCGTAATACAAGATCTCGTGGCTAACACTTTAGTCACATTGCTTGCAAGGCTCATTGTGATGTTGTATTACCGAGTGGGCCCTGAGATACCTCTCCGTCACACGGAGTAACAAATCCCAGTCTTGATCCATGCCAACCCAACAGACACCCTCGGAGATACCTGTAGAGCACCTTTATAGTCACCCAGTTACGTTGCGACGTTTGATACACACAAGGTATTCCTCCGGTGTCAGTGAGCTACATGATCTCATGGTCAAAGGAACAGATACTTGACATGCAGAAAACAATAGCAATAAACTGACACGATCAAATGCTACGTTTACAGTTTGGGTCTTGTCCATCACATCATTCTCCTAATGATGTGATCGCGTTATCAAATGATATCTCATGTCAATGGCTAGGAAACCTTAACCATCTTTGATTAACGAGCTAGTCAACTAGAGGCATACTAGGGACACAGTGTTGTCTATGTACCCACACATGTATTTGAGTTTCCAATCAATACAATTATAGCATGGATAATAAACGATTATCATGAACAAGGAAATATAATAATAACCAATTTATTATTGCCTCTAGGGCATATTTCCAACAGAACTCACCTCCCCGGCAACGGCGCCAGAAAAGAGCTTGATGTCTACTACGTAACCTTCTTCTTGTAGACTCGTGTTGGGCCTCCAAACGTAGAGTTTTGTAGGACATTAGCAAATTTCCCTCAAGTGGATGACCTAAGGTTTATCAATCCGTGGGAGGCATAGGATGAAGATGGTCTCTCTCGAACAACCCTGCAACCAAATAACAAAGAGTCTCTTGTGTCCCCAACACACCCAATACAATGGTAAATTGTATAGGTGCACTAGTTCGGCGAAGAGATGGTGATACAAGTGTAATATGGATAGTAGATATAGGTTTTTGTAATCTGAAAATATAAATACAGCAAGGTAACTAATGATAAAAGTGAGCACAAACGGTATTGCAATGCTTAGAAACAAGGCCTAGGGTTCATACTTTCACTAGTGCAAGTTCTCTCAACAATACTGACATAGTTGAATCATATGTAAATCCCTCACGTGCGACAAAGAGTTCACTCCAAAGTCACAAATAGCGGAAAACTGTTGGAAATATGCCCTAGAGGCAATAATAAATTGGTTATTATTATATTTCCTTGTTCATGATAATCGTTTATTATCCATGCTATAATTGTATTGATTGGAAACTCAAATACATGTGTGGGTACATAGACAACACTGTGTCCCTAGTAAGCCTCTAGTTGACTAGCTCGTTGATCAAAGATGGTTAAGGTTTCCTAGCCATTGACATGAGATGTCATTTGATAACGGGATCACATCATTAGGAGAATGATGTGATGGACAAGACCCAAACTGTAAACGTAGCATTTGATCGTGTCAGTTTATTGCTATTGTTTTCTGCATGTCAAGTATCTGTTCCTTTGACCATGAGATCATGCAACTCACTGACACCGGAGGAATACCTTGTGTGTATCAAACGTCGCAACGTAACTGGGTGACTATAAAGGTGCTCTACAGGTATCTCCGAGGGTGTCTGTTGGGTTGGCATGGATCAAGACTGGGATTTGTTACTCCGTGTGACGGAGAGGTATCTCAGGGCCCACTCGGTAATACAACATCACATTGAGCCTTGCAAGCAATGTGACTAAAGTGTTAGCCACGAGATCTTGTATTACGGAACGAGTAAAGAGACTTGCCGGTAACGAGATTGAACTAGGTATAGTGATACCGACGATCGAATCTCGGGCAAGTAACATACCGAAGAACAAAGGGAACAGCATACGGGATTAACTGAATCCTTGACATAGAGGTTCGACCGATAAAGATCTTCGTAGAATATGTAGGAGCCAATATGGGCATCCAGGTCCCGCTATTGGTTATTGGCCGTAGAGGTGTCTCGGTCATGTCTACATAGTTCTCGAACCCGCAGGGTCTACACACTTAACGTTTGGTGACGATTAGTATAATTGAGTTATTATGTTGGTGACCGAAAGTTGTTCGGAGTCTCGGATAAGATCCCGGACATGACGAGGATCTCCGGAAGAGTCCGGAGGTAAAGATTGATATATGTGATAATAGTGTTTCGATCTCCGGAAGAGTTCCAGAGTTCACCGGAATGGGTTCCGGATGTTTACCGAAGTGTTCGGGTGCAGCAACACTTTATATGGGCCAAAGGGATAAAGCCCACGAGGTATTGGAAAGCGCAAAAGTAGTTTTGCTGCCGCGTAAGCGGTACTACCGCTTGTGTGAAGCGGTACTACCGCCCGAGCGGTACTACCGCTTGTGTGAAGCGGTACTACCGCCCAAGCGGTACTACCGCTTGTGTGAAGCGGTACTACCGCTTGTGTGCGGCTGTGCACGGTTCGGCAGGGATCCGAGTTGGACTCTTTCCCTGCGGGCCAAACCGACCTTGTGCGGGCAAAACCGACCTAGAGGAGGCTTTTACTCCAAGTTTAGACCCCAAGGCTCAACATATAAATAGAGGGGCAGGGCTAGCACACGGGACACATCAAGATTTCCCCAAGCCGTGTGCGGCAACCCTAACCCTCTAGTTCCTCCGTCATAATCTCCGTAGCGCTTGGCGAAGCCCTGCAGAGATTGTTCCTCACCACCATCACCACGCCGTCGTGCTGCTGGAACTCAACCACTACTTCACCATCGCTCGCTGGATCGAGGAGGTGAAGGCGTCATCAAGCCGTACGTGTGTTGAACGCGGAGGTGCCGTCCGTTCGGCACTAGATCGGAAGGATCGTGATTGGATCGCGGGACGCTCGGCGATTTGGATCGCGAAGACGTTCGACTACATCAACCGCGTTTATTAACGCTTCCGCTTAGCGATCTACAAGGGTATGTAGATTCACTCTCCCTCTCGTAGATGCTCATCACCATGGATAGATCTTATGTGTGCGTAGGAAAATTTTTGTTTCCCATGCAACGTTCCCCAACAGTGGCATCATGAGCTAGGTCTATGCGTAGATGAGATCTCGAGTAGAACACAAACGAGTTGTGGGCGTGGGTGTATACATATTGCTTGCCGTTACTAGTTGATATTTGATTCGGCGGTACTGTGAGATGAAGCGGCCCGGACCGACATTACGCGTACACTTACGCGAGATAGGTTCCTTCAACTAACATGTAACTTCGTTGCATAAAGATGGCTAGCGGGTGTCTGTCTCTCTCACTTTAGTTGAATCGATTTCAATGAAGAGGGTTCTTTTAGAAGATCAAAAAGCAATCACTACACCACGTTGTGGTTTTGCGTAGGTAAGAACGGTTCTTGCAAACCCATAGCAGCCACGTAAAATTTGCAACAACAATTAGAGGACGTCTAACTTGTTTTTGCAGGGTATGTTGTGATGTGATATGGCCAATTACATGATGAGATATATGTGATGTATGAGATGATCATGTGTTGTATAGAATATCACGACTTGCATGTCGATGAATATGGCAACTGGCAGGAGCCATAGAGTTGTCTTTAATTATTGTATGACCTGCGTGTCAATCATTAAGCGCTATGTAATGCTTTACTTTATCGCTAAACGTTAGCAATAGTCGTGGAAGCAACAGTCGGCGCGACAACCTTATGGCGACACGTTGATGGAGATCAAGATGATGGAGATCATGGTGTCATGCCGGTGACGATGGAGATCATGCCGGTGCTTTGGAGATGGAGATCAAAAGCACAAGTTCATGGCCATATCATGTCACTTATGATTTGCATGTGATGTTAATCCTTTTATGCATCTTATTTTGCTTAGGACGACGGTAGCATTATAAGGTGATCCCTCACTTAAATTTCAAGATAAAATTGTGTTCTCCCCAAGTGTGCACCGTTGCGAAAGTTCGTCGTTTCGAGACACGCCGTGACGATCGGGTGTGATAGACTCTACGTTCGCATACAACGGGTGTAAGCCATGTTACACGTGCGGAACACTCGGGTTAAACTTGACGAGCCTAGCATGTACAGACATGGCCTCGGAACACAAGAGACCGAAAGGTCGAACATGAGTCATATAGTAGATATGATCAACATGAAGATGTTCACCATTGAAACCACCTCAACTCACGTGATGATCGGACTTGAGTTGGTGGATTTGGATCATGTTACACTCGAATGATCGGAGGGATGTCAATTTGAGTGGGAGTTTTTTAAAATATGCTTAACTAAACTCATTATCTAAGAACAATAGTCTAAGTTGTCTTTGCTATATTTATGTTGTAGATCATGGCTCGCGCAGTAGCACCCCTGAATTTTAATGCGTTCCTAGAGAAAGCTAAGTTGAAAGATGATGGAAGTAACTTTGTGGACTGGGCCCGTAATCTAAGGATTATCCTTACGGCTTCCCAGAAGGCTTATGTCCTTGATGCACCGCTTGGTGATCCACCCGCTCCAGTTGAGTCTCTAGACGTTGTGAACGCCTGGCAGGCTCGTTCTGATGATTACTCAATAGTTCAATGTGCAATGTTGTATGGCTTAGAACCGGGACTTCAAAGACGTTTTGAACGTCATGGAGCATATGAGATGTTCCAGGAGTTGAAGTTTATCTTTCAGAAGAATGCCCGGATCGAGAGATATGAGATCTCCGATAAGTTCTATGCTTGCAAGATGGAGGAGAACGGGTCTATCAGTGATCACGTGCTCAGAATGTCTGGGTACTCCACCCGTCTGGCTGAGTTAGGGATGCCCCTTCCGCCAGAGGCTATCACTGACAGAGTTCTTCAATCATTGCCGCCTAGCTACAAGAGCTTCGTGTTGAACTATAACATGCACGGGATGAACAAGTCAGTCGCCGAGCTGTTTGCGATGCTGAAAGTCGCTGAGTCTGAAATTCAGAAGGAGCATCAAGTGTTGATGGTCAATAAAACCACTAGTTTCAAGAAAAATGGCAAGGGTAAGAAGGGTAACTCTAAGAAGAGTGGCAAAGCAGTTGCTCCTCTCGTGAAGAAACCCAAGGCTGGACCCAAACCAGAAACTGAGTGTTTTCATTGCAAGGGAACTGGACACTGGAAGCGGAACTGCCCCAAGTATTTGGCTGACAAGAAGGCGGCCAACAACAAACAAGGTATATATGATATACATGTTATTGATGTGTACCTTACCAACTCTCGTTGTAGTGCCTGGGTATTTGATACCGGTGCGGTTGCTCATATTTGCAACTCAAAACAGGAACTGCGGAATAGACGGAGGCTGGCAAAGGACGAAGTGACGATGCGCGTGGGAAATGGTTCCAAGGTTGATGTGATCGCCGTCGGCACGCTCGCTCTTCGATTACCGTCGGGATTAGTGATGAACCTAAATAAGTGTTATTTGGTGCCTGCGTTAAGCATGAACATTATATCTGGATCTTGTTTATTGCGAGACGGTTACTCATTTAAATCAGAGAATAATGGTTGTTCTATTTATATGAGTAATATCTTTTATGGTCATGCACCCAATGTGAGGGGTTTATTCTTATTGAATCTCGATAGTAATAATACACATGTTCATAACATTGATGCCAAAAGATGTAGAATTGATAATGATAATACCACTTTCTTGTGGCACTGCCGTTTAGGTCATATTGGCGTAAAACGCATGAGGAAGCTCCATGCTGATGGACTTTTGGAGTCACTTGATTTTGAATCACTTGACACATGTGAGCCATGCCTCATGGGCAAGATGACTAAAACGCCGTTCTCTGGAATAATGGAACGGGCAAGTGACTTATTGGAAATCATACATACTGATGTGTGCGGTCCAATGAGTATTGAGGCGCGCGGTGGTTATCGTTACTTTCTCACCTTCACTGATGACTTAAGTAGATATGGGTATATTTACTTAATGAAACACAAGTCTGAAACATTTGAAAAGTTCAAACAATTTCAGAGTGAAGTTGAGAATCATCGTAACAAGAAGATTAAATTCCTACGATCTGATCGAGGAGGAGAATATCTGAGTTATGAGTTTGGCAGTCACTTAAGACAGTGTGGAATTGTTTCACAATTGACACCGCCTGGAACACCACAGCGTAATGGTGTGTCCGAACGTCGTAATCGAACCTTATTAGATATGGTGCGATCTATGATGTCTCTTGCCGATTTGCCACTATCGTTTTGGGGTTATGCATTAGAGACAGCTGCATTCACTTTAAATAGGGCACCATCGAAATCCGTTGAGACGACGCCATATGAACTTTGGTTTGGCAAGAAGCCAAAGCTGTCGTTTCTTAAAGTTTGGGGATGTGATGCTTATGTCAAAAAGCTTCAGCCTGAAAAGCTGGAACCCAAAGCGGAGAAATGCGTCTTCATAGGATACCCAAAAGAGACAGTTGGGTATACCTTCTACCTCAGATCCGAAGGCAAAGTGTTTGTCGCTAAAACGGAACATTTCTTGAGAAAGAGTTTCTCTCGAAAGAATTGAGTGGGAGGAAGATAGAACTTGATGAGGTTGTTGAACCTTTACTTCAACCTGAGAGTAGCGCAGCGCAGAAAGTTGTTTCTGTGGAGCCTACATTAGCTGAAGAGGAAGTTAATGATGATGATCATGAAGCTTTGGATCAAGTTGCTATCAAACCTCGTAGGTCGACAAGGACGCGTACTGCTCCTGAGTGGTACGGCAACCCTGTCTTAGAGGTCATGTTGTTAAACAACGATGAACCTACGAGCTATGGAGAAGCGATGATGGGCCCGGATTCCGAGAAGTGGTTAGAGGCCATGAAATCCGAGATGGGATCCATGTATGAAAACAAAGTATGGACTTTGGAAGTATTACCTGAAGGGCGTAAGGCCATTCAGAACAAATGGATCTTTAAGAGGAAGACGGACGCGGACGGTAATGTCACCGTCTATAAAGCTCGACTTGTGGCAAAGGGTTTTTCACAAGTTCAAGGAGTTGACTACGATGAGACCTTCTCACCCGTAGCGATGCTTAAGTCCGTCAGAATCATGTTAGCAATAGCTGCCTTTTTCGATTATGAAATTTGGCAGATGGATGTCAAAACAGCGTTCCTTAACGGTTACCTTAAGGAAGAGTTGTATATGATGCAGCCAGAAGGTTTTGTCGATCCAGAGAATGCTGACAAAGTTTGCAAACTCCAGCGATCCATTTATGGACTGGTGCAAGCATCTCGGAGTTGGAATCTTCGCTTTGATGAAGTGATCAAAGCGTTCGAGTTTATACAAGTTTACGGAGAAGCTTGTATTTACAAGAAAGTGAGTGGGAGCTCTATAGCGTTTCTAATATTATATGTGGATGACATATTGCTGATTGGAAACAATATAGAAATGCTGGAAAGCGTAAAGGAATATTTGAACAAGAGTTTTTCAATGAAGGACCTAGGAGAAGCTGCTTTCATATTAGGCATAAAGATCTATAGAGATAGATCAAGACGCTTAATAGGACTTTCACAAAGCACATACCTTGATAAGATTTTGAAGAAGTTCAAAATGGATCAGTCCAAGAAGGGGTTCTTGCCTGTTTTACAAGGTGTGAAGTTGAGTAAGACTCAATGCCCAGTGACTGCAGAAGATAGAGAAAAGATGAGTGTCATCCCCTATGCTTCGGCCATAGGCTCTATCATGTATGCAATGCTGTGCACAAGACCCGATGTCAGCCTTGCCATAAGTATGGTCGGAAGGTTTCAAAGTGATCCAGGAATGGAACACTGGACGGCGGTCAAGAATATCCTGAAATACCTGAAAAGGACTAAGGACATGTTTCTCGTTTATGGAGGTGATCAAGAGCTCATCGTAAAGGGTTACGTCGATGCAAGCTTTGACACTGAACCGGATGACTCTAAGTCGCAAACCGGATACGTATTTATTCTTAATGGGGGTGCGGTTAGCTGGTGCAGTTCCAAGCAAAGCGTGGTAGCAGATTCTACATGCGAAGCGGAGTACATCGCTGCCTCGGAGGCGGCGAAGGAAGGTGTCTGGATGAAGGAGTTCATGACAGATCTTGGAGTAGTGCCTAGTGCACTTAACCCAATGACTCTGTTTTGTGATAACACTGGTGCCATTGCTCTAGCCAAGGAACCAAGATTTCACAAGAGGACCAGACACATAAAACGACGTTTCAATTCCATCCGCGATTACATCAAGGAGGACGACATAAATATTTGCAAAGTACACACGGATCTAAATGTTGCAGATCCGATGACTAAACCTCTTCCAAGGGCTAAACATGAACAACACCAGAACTGCATGGGTGTTCGATTCATTACAATGTAAATCACATAGTGATGTGAACTAGATTATTGACTCTAGTGCAAGTGGGAGACTGTTGGAAATATGCCCTAGAGGCAATAATAAATTGGTTATTATTATATTTCCTTGTTCATGATAATCGTTTATTATCCATGATATAATTGTATTGATTGGAAACTCAAATACATGTGTGGGTACATAGACAACACTGTGTCCCTAGTAAGCCTCTAGTTGACTAGCTCGTTGATCAAAGATGGTTAAGGTTTCCTAGCCATTGACATGAGATGTCATTTGATAACGGGATCACATCATTAGGAGAATGATGTGATGGACAAGACCCAAACTGTAAACGTAGCATTTGATCGTGTCAGTTTATTGCTATTGTTTTCTGCATGTCAAGTATCTGTTCCTTTGACCATGAGATCATGCAACTCACTGACACCGGAGGAATACCTTGTGTGTATCAAACGTCGCAACGTAACTGGGTGACTATAAAGGTGCTCTACAGGTATCTCCGAGGGTGTCTGTTGGGTTGGCATGGATCAAGACTGGGATTTGTTACTCCGTGTGACGGAGAGGTATCTCAGGGCCCACTCGGTAATACAACATCACATTGAGCCTTGCAAGCAATGTGACTAAAGTGTTAGCCACGAGATCTTGTATTACGGAACGAGTAAAGAGACTTGCCGGTAACGAGATTGAACTAGGTATAGTGATACCGACGATCGAATCTCGGGCAAGTAACATACCGAAGAACAAAGGGAACAGCATACGGGATTAACTGAATCCTTGACATAGAGGTTCGACCGATAAAGATCTTCGTAGAATATGTAGGAGCCAATATGGGCATCCAGGTCCCGCTATTGGTTATTGGCCGTAGAGGTGTCTCGGTCATGTCTACATAGTTCTCGAACCCGCAGGGTCTACACACTTAACGTTTGGTGACGATTAGTATAATTGAGTTATTATGTTGGTGACCGAAAGTTGTTCGGAGTCCCGGATAAGATCCCGGACATGACGAGGATCTCCGGAAGAGTCCGGAGGTAAAGATTGATATATGTGATAATAGTGTTTCGATCTCCGGAAGAGTTCCAGAGTTCACCGGAATGGGTTCCGGATGTTTACCGAAGTGTTCGGGTGCAGCAACACTTTATATGGGCCAAAGGGATAAAGCCCACGAGGTATTGGAAAGCGCAAAAGTAGTTTTGCTGCCGCGTAAGCGGTACTACCGCTTGTGTGAAGCGGTACTACCGCCCGAGCGGTACTACCGCTTGTGTGAAGCGGTACTACCGCCCAAGCGGTACTACCGCTTGTGTGAAGCGGTACTACCGCTTGTGTGCGGCTGTGCACGGTTCGGCAGGGATCCGAGTTGGACTCTTTCCCTGCGGGCCAAACCGACCTTGTGCGGGCAAAACCGACCTAGAGGAGGCTTTTACTCCAAGTTTAGACCCCAAGGCTCAACATATAAATAGAGGGGCAGGGCTAGCACACGGGACACATCAAGATTTCCCCAAGCCGTGTGCGGCAACCCTAACCCTCTAGTTCCTCCGTCATAATCTCCGTAGCGCTTGGCGAAGCCCTGCAGAGATTGTTCCTCACCACCATCACCACGCCGTCGTGCTGCTGGAACTCAACCACTACTTCACCATCGCTCGCTGGATCGAGGAGGTGAAGGCGTCATCAAGCCGTACGTGTGTTGAACGCGGAGGTGCCGTCCGTTCGGCACTAGATCGGAAGGATCGTGATTGGATCGCGGGACGCTCGGCGATTTGGATCGCGAAGACGTTCGACTACATCAACCGCGTTTATTAACGCTTCCGCTTAGCGATCTACAAGGGTATGTAGATTCACTCTCCCTCTCGTAGATGCTCATCACCATGGATAGATCTTATGTGTGCGTAGGAAAATTTTTGTTTCCCATGCAACGTTCCCCAACAAAAACAAACGAAGAAATTATTGTAGGGTACGAAACCACCTCAAAGTTATCTTTTCCGATCAATCATATGAGCTATCCCTATAAGTGTCACGAACAGCCCTAGAGTTCGTACTAAAATAACACCTTAAGATACACATCAACCAAAACCCTAATGTCACCTAGATACTCCAATATCACCACGAGTACCCATGGGCTTGATTATACGATATGCATCACACAATTTCAGATTCATCAGGTTCAATCCAACACAAAGAACTTCAAAGAGTGCCCCAAAGTTTCTACCGGAGAGTCAAGACGAAAACGTGTGCCAACCCCTATGCATAGATTCCCAAGGTCACGGAACCCGCAAGTTGATCACCAAAACATACATCAAGTGGATCAATAGAACAGCCCATTGTCACCACGGATATCCCATCGCAAGACATACATCAAGTGTTCTTAAATCCTTTAAAGACTCAATCCGATAAGAAAACTTCAAAGGGAAAACTCAATTCATCACAAGAAGATAGAGAGGGGAAAACTCCATATGATTTATCTATATTAATAAAGCTCGCGGTACATCAAGATCGTGTCATCTCAAGAACACGAGAGAGAGAGAGAGAGAGAGAGAGAGAGAGATCAAACACATAGCTACTGGTACATACCCTCAGCCCCGAGGGTAAACTACTCCCTCCTCGTCATGGAGACCGTCGGGATGATGAAGATGGCCTCCGGTGATGGTTTCCCCCTCCGACAGGGTGCCGGAACGGGCTCCCGATTGGTTTTTCGTGGATACAGAGGCTTGCGGCGGAGGAACTCCCGATCTAGGTTTCTTTCTGGAGGTTTCTGTATTTATAAGAATTTTTGGTGTCGGTCTCACGTCAAGGGGGGCCACGAGGCGACGACAAGACAGGGGGGCGCGCCCTAGGGGGGCGCCCCCTAGGCTTGTGGCTGCCTCGTGGCTCTTCTGGCCCAACTCCGATGCCCTGTGGGCTTCTTCTGGTCCATAAAAAATCATCGTAAGTTTTTATTCCGTTTGGACTCCGTTTGATATTCCTTTTCTGTAAAACTTAAAGACAAGGAAAAAACAGAAACTAGCATTGGCCTCTAGGTTAGTATGTTAGTCCCAAAAACAATATAAAATAGCATATACATGCATATAAAACATCCAAGATGGATAATAGAATAGCATGGAACAATCAAAAATTATAGATACGTTGGAGACGTATCAAGGACAGTCTTCACGGGACCTGCGGAGGCGCGCGCAACCGACGGGCCAGGTCGGTCACAGGGCGTAGATGAGGCAGAGCGCGGCACCGACGGGTGATCAATCCGATTGCGCGCGAGGTCGGGGACGCCGCTCGGTGGAGGCGGGATGGCGGCGGAGTCCGAGATGAAGCCGGCGACGATGGTCACGGCCACAGCCGGCAGCCGGTCCGACGTGGCCGTCCCGACAGCCAGCCCGAAGCAGCCGACGCGACGCAGGCGGCCCGACAACCGGCTCGAAGCAGCCGGTGCGAGGCAGCCGACGCGGCCGGAGCCGGCAGGCGGCCCGAAGCAGCCGACGCGAGGCTGCCAAAGGCCGGCGCGGCCGTAGCCGGCAGGCGCCCCGACGCAGCCGGCGCGACAGGAGCCGGGAGCTGGCACGACGCAGCCGGCCCGAGGCAGCCGGTGCGCGACCGTACGAGGCGACGGCGGAGATCGACGGACGGGCCGGCGTGCGAACGACGGCTTTGATGGGCCGCCGCATGGCGCGAAGCCACCGGGTTGGGGCGATGCAGGAGTCCCAATGAGAGCAGGGCGCTGACGCGTCGGTGGTGAGGGTCGCCGTGTCGCGCGAGGCCGCCGGGTCGGTGTAGAGGCCGGGTCGCGCCGATGTCGGAGTAGAGGTGTGGGGTCGACGGCGGCGGCGGGCGACGCAAACCGATCTTAGATCGGAAAACCAAAAAGAAAACGCCGATCAATGCGACCAGCGGAAGAGAGAAAACCCCGGATCAAGAGATCGGGAAAAGGACTCTCTAGGGCAGCCAGTCGACACGACCGGCGGACGAACCCTAGGTACGGGTGGCGCGGCCCCCGGCGGCGGTCATGGAGGCCGACCGCCCCGGGGGCGGCGCGCGATGCGGAAGCGGTGGGCGGTGGCTAGGTCTAGGAACTTGCAGCAGATACCATGTTGGAAGGGAGAGAGGAATTGATGGAATAGTTGATATATTGCTTGAGCCTCGTGGGCATATATATATAGGAGTACATGATCAACTTGGAGTACAAGACAAGCCAGAATAATTCCTAGTCTATCTTTTGTTTCCTAACTAAACACGATACTCAACAAGCAACATGTAGCCCTGTAAACACCGACCGGGTCCTGTGCATGGTTCAGATCACGAGGGACCCGAGCCCATGACAGACGGTGCAGATAAGGGTTTGTACAGACACCCGGGAGCTAAAAGTCCAGTCTCCAACATTCTAATTTACAAATGATGCATATATGGAAATTGGAAATATTTGTGTACATAAAATTGGAAATAAAAGCCAGAATTCTTTTCTACCTATGAAGTGTTTCTTTAAATATCTACATATATTTCACTTCCACCAGTTAACGATTAGCTTCTTAAATTTGTAAAGGAAAAAATTTATACCATTAGATTTTTCATGAAAAATCCATTCAAATGTGAGAAAATCATTCAGACAAGAAAAATCCATCCAAAGATGGGTTGGTTCAACAGTTCTCGTATTGTAATGTTGATTGATTTCCTTTGGAAGGACAAATCTTAAAATTTACTGGCCTATATTCCTGCGGTTTCATAGCATATTTTTTACTAATTAATTATTAAAAGGGACATACAAATTTAGCACCACCAACTACCATGTTGGTCATGTAAATCTCTTAACTCGCAAACTCGCAACACGCACAGGAAAGGATCCCAACCGACAGCCGCCGTTCCTCGCCTTGCAGGTTGCCGGCCGGAGCCCAGCCCGCCTCTCCTTCCTGCCCGATGCACGCCTGGCGCTCGGCTCCACCTCCACCGCTCCAGCCGCTCCCCCACGCCCCTGCCCTGCCCGGCTGCGCCCCTGACCCGGGCCGCCCTGCTTCCGCCCTCCGGCCCTCCGCCCTCCCTGCAAAGCCTCTGCCCTCCGGCACACCGTCCTCCCTGCAAAGCCGACGGCCTTCGCTGCCGCTCAGTAACCACTCTTCGGCAGCAGCAAGTGTGCAAATCGGTTTAAGGTATCGAAAACCCCCAATTCTTGTTTTAGGGTTTGCTTTTTTGCACTATGGTATCCAGTACATGAACTGGTGAACACATACATGATTTTGCACATAATTTCTGCCTCAATTAGCTTTATTGATAGAAACTATTTTTTATAGCAGAATTGTGGAAGAATGAAGAGGGCTGGAGACATTGTTTCTCTCTTAATTATCTTTATCAATAAAATACATTGGGAGGGATGCTTTCAGCGAGGTGAATGAAGATGATATAATTGATACTTTCATGGACATGCAAAAGGGTAGGCCAAAAACATAGTCTTTTTAAACTAGCGTGTTTCTAAGAACATATTGATCTATTTATATGTGATATTGGTAACTAGTTAAAGCATCCACATGTCATATTACTTGCAAAAAAAATTGAGGGGCGGACCACCCTGATGTTAACTGCTAGCTCCGCCACTGCTTTTAGGCATGTGTTGCTCTCGTACAGTATTTCTTTTTTTTTGGCGGGGGAGCAAATGTTTTTCTTAGAGCATCTCCAACAAGCGCACAAAAATTTCGCGCCCTAAAATAGTTTTAGCGCGTCACTGTAGCAGCTTTAATGCGCCGGGACCAACATTGGTTCAATAGATGCCCAAAAACGCGCGCCCAAAAAAACACACAGTGCAAACTGTGAAGCGCGCGCCATCCGGCGCCCCAATTTTACAGCTTTCGATAGTGCTTTTTAGTGCATGCCCAAAACTTTACAACGCGCGCAGTATTTTGCAGCCTCTGCTGGAGCTGTCTGGCGCCCAAAAAAACAAAACTTTAACACGGGGAGCTGTTTTTGGGCGTCTGTTGGAGATGCTCTTACAGGGGGCTTTACTAGAACATTCATAGCATAAGGATAAGATGAATCGGGCCCAAGCATTTGAAGTGGCTTATGTATATTGGCTAATGTCATCCTTTTGGTTGTCACGTTGCAATAATTTACTATTGGTTGCTATGTCCACAGTACAACCCCAGAAGTTCTACTACATGCATGCATGCTCTTAAAAAATTATGTCATGCGGGAATGTAAGCCAAATTTTGTAGCAATGGTGATTGATAAGCGTTCTACAACTAATTTCCCTGACTCTGTAAGCTAGTTCAACTACTCCTAGAGACCGATGCCACTCCAAACGAGGATAACTTGATCATAACAATTGTAAAAATCCACGATTACAATCTTTAATAGGTACGTAGTCTACATGCAATACTCGATATTGTTAGGTTTAATCTTGTCAAGAGGAAAGTGCGAGTATGGTCTGCATGCAAGAAGAGCTGGATAGGGACTAGTGCGTGCATGTAGTGATTAGTTACGTGTATTGGCCGGGTCGTTTGGATGCTGAGAAGGCTATGCGAGCCTTGACCGTGCATGTAGGTAGTGGGTTATTAGGTGCGTGTGTTTAGTTAGCTAGCTTCATGCTGGAGTTTGTTAGTGAGTAGTGGCCGGTTGGCCGGGTCGTCCGCATCATGGAGTGACTCCAGGACGTGGCCATTGTGGCATGAGCGCATGCATGGGTCCTTGATGTATATATGTACTGCTTTGAGTAATAGGCCTGGAGGGTCAGCAGAAAACATGTAGTTCTTGTGGTCACCAAGGAGAGCAGGCTCTCGGCAAAGCTCTTGCGCTGCGCTACTTGGTATATGTGTGCGTGCGTGTGTGTGTATGTGTTGAGTTCTTCTCACCCCTTGTGTGTTCTTGTGTGAGACAAACCATGAGAGGGAGAGATTGTGAGGAAGAAGAAGAGCGGCGCTGCGAGAGGCGGCGCCAACAATTGGTATCAGAGCCTAGTTGTCTTGGGCATGGTTCGTTGTGCCGGAGGCGTGCCGGCGATGGCGGCGTTCGTCAGCGGCCGCGCGAAGCCCCGGGCCGTTTGTCGGCCTATGGAGGTGTGCGGCGGTGCGGTTGTTATGGCGGACGCGGTGGCGGCGGCGCGGCGGACTCCATGTGAGGTGGGGGTTGTCGGTGCAAGGTGGACGCCGTTGGCGGCGCGATGCTGCTAGCGGCCGGTGCATGTCTCCATCGATCATCGTCGAGCTGCGTCACGAGCGATGGAGAACGGTATGCTGCCCGGTAAGTTGCGTCACCGGCGGCAAGGAGGTGATGGCCATGGAGTGAAGGCCATTGCCATAAGGAGTTCCATGTGCGAGTCATCGACAAGGTGCGTTATCGTCGACAACATGGAGGTGAGTCACCGGCGAGTTGCGGCACCGGCGGCAAGGAAGTGATGGCCATGGAGCGGAGGCCATTGCCGTGAAGAGTTCCATGTCCGAGTCGTCGACAAGGTGCGTCATCGTCGACAACATGGAGGCGAGTCACCGGCGAGTTGTGGCACCGGTGGAGAACATGCGGTTGCGGTGCGCTGCCGCAAGATAATGAGGGCATCATGATCGGTGTCGCGACGACGTCGTCCACATCAAGAGGTGGCCGCCATGTGCGGCAAGAGGACGTGGTGATGGGCGCTGCGACGGCGTCGACCACGACTAGATGGAGACGGTGGTGGTGACCGGCGCTGCGATGGCGTCGACCATGATGGTGTTGCGGGCGATCGGCATAACGATTTGATGAGTTGGCGTGACAAGATTAAGGAGGTGATCGTTAGGTTTAATCTTGTCAAGAGGAAAGTGCGAGTATGGTCTGCATGCAAGAAGAGCTGGATAGGGACTAGTGCGTGCATGTAGTGATTAGTTACGTGTATTGGCCGGGTCGTTTGGATGCTGAGAAAGCTATGCGAGCCTTGACCGTGCATGTAGGTAGTGGGTTATTAGGTGCGTGTGTTTAGTTAGCTAGCTTCATGCTGGAGTTTGTTAGTGAGTAGTGACCGGTTGGCCGGGTCATCCGCATCATGGAGTGACTCCAGGACGTGGCCGTTGTGGCATGAGCGCATGCATGGGTCCTTGATGTATATATGTACTGCTTTGAGTAATAGGCCTGGAGGGTATATATGTACTGCTTTGAGTAATAGGCCTGGAGGGTATATATGTACTGCTTTGAGTAATAGCAGAAAACATGCAGTTCTTGTGGTCACCAAGGAGAGCCTGGAGAGCAGGCTCTCGGCAAAGCTCTTGCGCTGCGCTACTTGGTATATGTGTGCGTGCGTGTGTGTGTATGTGTTGAGTTCTTCTCACCCCTTGTGTGTTCTTGTGTGAGACAAACCATGAGAGGGAGAAATTGTGAGGAAGAAGAAGAGCGGCGCTGCGAGAGGTGGCGCCAACAGATATAACATAGCCGAAGTTAACCTACAGCTGAAGCATAATGGATAAAAAAAAATCGAACCATGCAGAAAAACTGCATGCGATAATTACAGAAGAGAGAAAGGATACAATTGAAGCGGCATGAATTATATGAACATGTACGAATAAACACTATAGATTGGTGTAACAGTTTAAATCAATCATATATCACACGACATACCTACATGCATATAGACAGAAACTAAAAGAGGAGGAGCAGGGACAGCTGCTGCTGTCGGAAACGTACACACGCGGAGGGGCTGGAGGCAGCGGCCGGTGGAGATGGAATCAGCTAGTCTGCCATTGCCATCCCAGGTGAGATGGAAAGCACTAGTGCAGATCCGGCCACTAGTCCTGATTGGGAAGGGCCTTTAGTCCCGGTTCCCAACCGGGACTAAAGTATAGGGACTAAAGCCTCACTAGTAGAAAACAGGGCTTTGGTCCAGCCCTGAAAAGCCCATTAATCCCGGTTCACTCACGAACCGGGATCCATGGGGGCATCGGTCCCGGTTCGTGAGGCCAGGGCGCCGGCCGGGCCTCGTGGGTCATTGGTCCCGGTTCCAGACACGAACCGGGACCAATAGGCCTGGCTCCTGGCCCACAACCATTGGTCCCGGTTTGTGGCTGGAACCGGGACCAAAATGGTGTCCTTTAGTCCCGGTTCCAACCACAAACCGGGACCAATGGTCGGCCTATATATACCCCCTGCCCGCGAGCAGAGCAGTGCACTGCTCTGTTTTTTTGGCCGGCCGTTGGGAGAGCTTTGTGGTGCTCTAGCTCACCTCCTATGCACATGAGGTGTTCGATGAAATGCCCGAGCCACACTTAAGCTTTCTCCTCTCGAAGCTCCTTGTCCAAGCTCCATTTTCCTCAAGATTTGTCTAGGTTTGGCGGTCCGTCCTGTCCCGTCCCCGTCCTCACCGCCGTCGATCGCCCGCGCCCATCTCGGCGCCGGCACCACCGTGGTTAGCCTCTTCTTCTTATCTTCTTTCTAAAAGAAAAAAGTTCTTACTTGTATGATTTAGATAGATACTTGTGTAATTTTCTTACTTTTATTATTGTTTGTTATTATATAGTGCGATGGTTTTGGTATCCGCCTCCGTCGGCCCTCGTCCTGTCTATGATTCGGATGTGGTATATATTATCTTTTATAACTATTTGTTTTATTTAGTGTTTATGACAATTATGCCGACCAACGTGACATAGATTTTTTAATCTAGGAGGTATGTGAACCGGAAATTCCAACGGACATAGAAATTCTTGTCGAGAAGTTAAATTTGGTTGAAAAAGAAAACAATTACTTGAAAGAAAAATTACAAAGAGTTGAAGAGGAGAAGATGAAGTTGGAGTTGCATGTTGCCGATGTCGTCGACGATCACAAGATCAAGATGGATGCAATGCGCTTCAAGATTAGAAAGATTAGAAAATATGCCATTCATACTGAGCCGGCACACCTTCTCCGTAAACTTGTATAAACTCGAACGCTTTGATCACCTCATCAAAGCGAAGATTCCAACGCCGAGATGCTTGTACCAGTCCATAAATGGATCGCTGGAGTTTGCAAACTTTGTCAGCATTCTCTGGATCGACAAAACCTTCTGGTTGCATCATATACAACTCTTCCTTAAGGAAACCGTTAAGGAACGCTGTTTTGACATCCATCTGCCAAATTTCATAATCGAAAAAGGCAGCTATTGCTAACATGATTCTGACGGACTTAAGCATCGCTACTGGTGAGAAGGTCTCATCGTAGTCAACTCCTTGAACTTGTGAAAAACCCTTTGCCACAAGTCGAGCTTTATAGACGGTGACATTACCGTCCGCGTCCGTCTTCCTCTTAAAGATCCATTTGTTCTGAATGGCCTTACGCCCTTCAGGTAATACTTCCAAAGTCCACACTTTGTTTTCATACATGGATCCCATCTCGGATTTCATGGCCTCTAACCACTTCTCGGAATCCGGGCCCATCATCGCTTCTCCATAGCTCGTAGGTTCATCGTTGTCCAACAACATGACCTCTAAGACAGGGTTGCCGTACCACTGAGGAGCAGTACGCGTCCTTGTCGACCTACGAGGTTCGATAGTAACTTGATCCAAAGCTTCATGATCATCATCATTAACTTCCTCTTCAGCTGATGTAGGCTCTACAGAAACATTTTTCTGCGCTGCGCTACTTTCAGGTTGAAGTAAAGGTTCAACAACCTCATCAAGTTCTATCTTCCTCCTACTCAATTCTTTCGAGAGAAACTCTTTCTCAAGAAATGTTCCGTTTTTAGCGACAAACACTTTGCCTTCGGATCTGAGGTAGAAGGTATACCCAACTGTCTCTTTTGGGTATCCTATGAAGACGCATTTCTCCGCTTTGGGTTCCAGCTTTTCAGGCTGAAGCTTTTTGACATAAGCATCACATCCCCAAACTTTAAGAAACGACAGCTTTGGCTTCTTGCCAAACCAAAGTTCATATGGCGTCGTCTCAACGGATTTTGATGGTGCCCTATTTAAAGTGAATGCAGCTGTCTCTAATGCATAACCCCAAAACGATAGTGGCAAATCGGCAAGAGACATCATAGATCGCACCATATCCAATAAGGTTCGATTACGACGTTCGGACACACCATTACGCTGTGGTGTTTCAGGCGGTGTCAATTGTGAAACAATTCCACATTGTCTTAAGTGACTGCCAAACTCATAACTCAGATATTCTCCTCCTCGATCAGATCGTAGGAATTTAATCTTCTTGTTACGATGATTCTCAACTTCACTCTGAAATTGTTTGAACTTTTCAAATGTTTCAGACTTGTGTTTCATTAAGTAAATATACCCATATCTACTTAAGTCATCAGTGAAGGTGAGAAAGTAACGATAACCACCGCGCGCCTCAATGCTCATCGGACCGCACACATCAGTATGTATGATTTCCAATAAGTCACTTGCCCGTTCCATTATTCTAGAGAACGGCGTTTTAGTCATCTTGCCCATGAGGCATGGCTCACATGTGTCAAGTGATTCAAAATCAAGTGACTCCAAAAGTCCATCAGCATGGAGCTTCCTCATGCGTTTTACGCCAATATGACCTAAACGGCAGTGCCACAAGAAAGTGGTATTATCATTATCAATTCTACATCTTTTGGCATCAATGTTATGAACATGTGTATCATTACTATCGAGATTCAATAAGAATAAACCCCTCACATTGGGTGCATGACCATAAAAGATATTACTCATATAAATAGAACAACCATTATTCTCTGATTTAAATGAGTAACCGTATCGCAATAAACAAGATCCAGATATAATGTTCATGCTTAACGCAGGCACTAAATAACAATTATTCACGTTCATCACTAATCCCGATGGTAATCGAAGAGCGAGCGTGCCGACGGCGATCACATCAACCTTGGAACCATTTCCCATGCGCATCGTCACTTCGTCCTTTGCCAGCCTCCGTCTATTCCGCAGTTCCTGTTTTGAGTTGCAAATATGAGCAACTGCACCGGTATCAAATACCCAGGCACTACAACGAGAGTTGGTAAGGTACACATCAATAACATGTAAATCATATATACCTTGTTTGTTGTTGGCCGCCTTCTTGTCAGCCAAATACTTGGGGCAGTTCCGCTTCCAGTGTCCAGTTCCCTTGCAATGAAAGCACACAGTTTCTGGTTTGGGTCCAGCCTTGGGTTTCTTCACGAGAGGAGCAACTGCTTTGCCACTCTTCTTGGAGTTACCCTTCTTACCCTTGCCATTTTTCTTGAAACTAGTGGTTTTATTGACCATCAACACTTGATGCTCCTTCTGAATTTCAGACTCAGCGGCTTTCAGCATCGCAAACAGCTCGGCGACTGACTTGTTCATCCCGTGCATGTTATAGTTCAACACGAAGCTCTTGTAGCTAGGTGGCAATGATTGAAGAACTATGTCAGTGATAGCCTCTGGCGAAAGGGGCATCCCCAATTCAGCCAGACGGGTGGAGTACCCAGACATTCTGAGTACGTGATCACTGATAGACCTGTTCTCTTCCATCTTGCAAGCATAGAACTTATCGGAGATCTCATATCTCTCGATCCGGGCATTTTTCTGAAAGATAAACTTCAACTCCTGGAACATCTCATATGCTCCATGACGTTCAAAACGTCTTTGAAGTCCCGGTTCTAAGCCATACAATATTGCACATTGAACTATTGAGTAATCTTCAGAACGAGCCTGCCAGGCGTTCACAACGTCTAGAGACTCAACTGGAGCGGGTGGATCACCAAGCGGTGCATCAAGGACATAAGCCTTCTGGGAAGCCGTAAGGATAATCCTTAGATTACGGGCCCAGTCCACAAAGTTACTTCCATCATCTTTCAACTTAGCTTTCTCTAGGAACGCATTAAAATTCAGGGGTGCTACTGCGCGAGCCATGATCTACAACATAAATATAGCAAAGACAACTTAGACTATTGTTCTAGATAATGAGTTTAGTTAATCATATTACTTAAAAACTCCCACTCAAATTGACATCCCTCCGGTCATTCGAGTGTAACATGATCCAAATCCACCAACTCAAGTCCGATCATCACGTGAGTTGAGGTGGTTTCAATGGTGAACATCTTCATGTTGATCATATCTACTATATGACTCATGTTCGACCTTTCAGTCTCTTGTGTTCCGAGGCCATGTCTGTACATGCTAGACTCGTCAAGTTTAACCCGAGTGTTCCGCACGTGCAACATGGCTTACACCCGTTGTATGTGAACGTAGAGTCTATCACACCCGATCATCACGGCGTGTCTCAAAACGACGAACTTTCGCAATGGTGCACACTCGGGGAGAACACAATTTATCTTGAAATTTAAGTGAGGGATCACCTTATAATGCTACCGTCGTCCTAAGCAAAATAAGATGCATAAAAGGATTAACATCACATGCAAATCATAAGTGACATGATATGGCCATGAACTTGTGCTTTTGATCTCCATCTCCAAAGCACTGGCATGATCTCCATCGTCACCGGCATGACACCATGATCTCCATCATCTTGATCTCCATCAACGTGTCGCCATGAGGTTGTCGCGCCGACTGTTGCTTCCACGACTATTGCTAACGTTTAGCGATAAAGTAAAGCATTACATAGCGCTTAATGATTGACACGCAGGTCATACAATAATTAAAGACAACTCTATGGCTCCTGCCAGTTGCCGTACTCATCGACATGCAAGTCGTGATATTCTATACAACACATGATCATCTCATACATCACATATATCTCATCATGTAATTGGCCATATCACATCACAACATACCCTGCAAAAACAAGTTAGACGTCCTCTAATTGTTGTTGCAAGTTTTACGTGGCTGCTACGGGTTTGCAAGAACCGTTCTTACCTACGCAAAACCACAACGTGGTGTAGTGATTGCTTTCTGATCTTCTAAAAGAACCCTCTTCATTGAAATCGATTCAACTAAAGTGAGAGAGACAGACACCCGCTAGCCATCTTTATGCAACGAAGTCACATGTCAGTTGAAGGAACCTGTCTCGCGTAAGCGTACGCGTAATGTCGGTCCGGGCCGCTTCATCTCACAATACCGCCGAATCAAGTATCAACTAGTAACGGCAAGCAATATGTATACACCCACGCCCACAACTCGTTTGTGTTCTACTCGAGATCTCATCTACGCATAGACCTAGCTCTGATACCACTGTTGGGGAACGTTGCAAGGGAAACAAAAAAATTCCTACGCACACACAAGATCTATCCATGGTGATGAGCATCTACGAGAGGGAGAGTGAATCTACATACCCTTGTAGATCGCTAAGCGGAAGCGTTAAGAAACGCGGTTGATGTAGTCGAACGTCTCCGCGATCCAAATCGCAAGTCGTCCCTCGATCCGATCACGAACTTGTGCCGAACGGACGACACCTCCGCGTTCAACACACGTACGGCTTGATGACGCCTTCACCTCCTCGATCCAGCGAGCGATGGGGAAGTAGTAGATGAGTTCCGGCAGCACGACGGCGTGGTGATGGTGGTGAGGAACAATCTCTGCAGGGCTTCGCCAAGCACTACGGAGATTATGACGAGAGAACTAGAGGGTTAGGGTTGCCGACACACGGCTTGGGAAATCTTAATGTGTCCCGTGTGCTAGCCCTGCCCCTCTATTTATATGTTGAGCCTTGGGGTCTAAACTTGGAGTAAAAGCCTCCTCCAGGTCGGTTTTGCCCGCACAAGGTCGGTTTGGCCCTCAGGGAAAGAGTCCAACTCGGATCCCTGCAGTACCGCGCACAAGCGGTAGTACCGCTCACGAGTGGTAGTACCGCTTGAGCGGTAGTACCGCTTCACACAAGCGGTAGTACCGCTTAGGCGGTAGTACCGCTTCACACAAGCGGTAGTACCGCTTACGCGGTAGTACCGCCTTACCAGCGGTAGTACCGCTTTAGGCAGCAGCAAAACTTCCTTTTGCACTTTCCAATACCTCGTGGGCTTTATCCCTTTGGCTCATATAAAGTGTTGCTGCACCCGAACACTTCGGTAAACATCCGGAACCCCTTCCGGTGAATTCCGGAACCCTTCCGGAGATCAAAACACTATTATCACATATATCAATCTTTACCTCCGGACTCTTCCGGAGATCCTCGTCATGTCCGGGATCTTATCCGGGACTCCGAACAACCTTCGGTCACCAACACAATAACTCAACTATACTAATCGTCACCAAACGTTAAGTGTGTAGACCCTGCGGGTTCGAGAACTATGTAGACATGACCGAGACACTTCTACGATCAATAACCAATAGCGGGACCTGGATGCCCATATTGGCTCCTACATATTCTACGAAGATATTTATCGGTCGAACCTCTATGTCAAGGATTCAGTTAATCCCGTATGCTGTTCCCTTTGTTCTTCGGTATGTTACTTGCCCGAGATTCGATCGTCGGTATCTCTATACCTAGTTCAATCTCGTTACCGGCAAGTCTCTTTACTCGTTCCGTAATACAAGATCTCGTGGCTAACACTTTAGTCACATTGCTTGCAAGGCTCATTGTGATGTTGTATTACCGAGTGGGCCCTGAGATACCTCTCCGTCATACAGAGTAACAAATCCCAGTCTTGATCCATGCCAACCCAACAGACACCCTCGGAGATACCTGTAGAGCACCTTTATAGTCACCCAGTTACGTTGTGACGTTTGATACACACAAGGCACTCCTACGGTGTCAGTGAGTTGCATGATCTCATGGTCATAGGAACAGATACTTGACATGCAGAAAACAATAGCAATAAACTGACACGATCATATGCTACGTTCGTAGTTTGGGTCTTGTCCATCACATCATTCTCCTAATGATGTGATCCCGTTATCAAATGACATCTCATGTCAATGGCTAGGGAACCTTAACCATCTTTGATCAACGAGCTAGTCAACTAGAGGCTTACTAGGGACACATTGTTGTCTATGTACCCACACATGTATTTGAGTTTCCAATCAATACAATTATAGCATGGATAATAAACGATTATCATGAACAAGGAAATATAATAATAACCAATTTATTATTGCCTCTAGGGCATATTTACAACACACTATAGGTGGAATAGAATATGGTGGTTATGGAGAAGACAAAAAGAAGGAGATAGTCTCACATCAACTAGGCATATCAACGGGCTATGGAGATGCCCATCAATAGATATCAATGTGAGTGAGTAGGGATTGCCATGCAACGGATGCACTAGAGCTATAATTGTATGAAAACTCAAAAAGAAACTAAGTGGGTGTGCATCCAACTCGCTTGCTCACGAAGACCTAGGGCAATTTTGAGGAAGCCTAGCATTGGAATATACAAGCCATGTTCTATAATGAAAAATTCCCACTAGTATATGAAAGTGACAATATAGGAGACTCTCTATCATGAAGATCATGGTGCTACTTTGAAGCACAAGTGTGGTAAAAGGATAGTAGCATTGCCCCTTCTCTCTTTTCTCTCATTTTTTTTGGTGGGCTTCTTTGGCCTCTTTTTTTTTATTTGGGCTTCTTTGGCCTCTTTTATTTTTTGTAAAGTCCGGAGACTCATCCCAAGTTGTGAGGGAATCATAGCTTCCATCATACTTTCCTCACATGGGACAATGCTCTAATAATGATGATCATCACACTTTTATTTACTTACAACTCAAGAATTACAACTCGATACTTAGAACAAAATATGACTATATGAATGCCTCCGGCGGTGTATCGGGATGTGCAATGACTCAAGAGTGACATGTATAAAAAATATGAACGGTGGCTTTGCCACAAATACGATGTCAACTACATGATCATGCAAAGCAATATGACAATGATGATGCGTGTCATAAACGGAACGGTGGAAGTTGCATGGCAATATATCTCGGAATGGCTATGGAAATACCATAATAGGTAGGTATGGTGGCTGTTTTGAGGAAGGTATATGGTGGGTTTAATGCACCGGCAAAAGTTGGGCGGTACTAGAGAGGCTAGCAAGGGTGGAAGGGTGAGAGTGCGTATAATCCATGGACTCAACATTAGTCATAAAGAACTCGCATACTTATTGCAAAAGTCTATTAGTTATCAAAACAAAGTACTACACGCATGCTCCTAGGGGAAGGGTTGGTAGGAGTTAACCATCGCGTGATCCCGACCTCCACACAAAGGAGGGCAATCAATAAATAAATCATGCTCCGACTTCGTCACATAACGGTTCACCATACATGCATGCTACGGGAATCACAAACTTTAACACAAGTATTTCTAACAATCCACAATTACTCACTAGCATGTCTCTAATATCACAATCTTTATATCTCAAAACAATCATAAGGAATCAAACTTCTCATAGTATTCAATGCACTTTAAAGGAAAGTTTTTATTATATCCCTCTTGGATGCCCATTATATTAGGACTAAATTCATAACCTAAGCAAATTACCATGCTGTTTAGAGACTCTCAAAATAATATAAGTGAAGCATGAGAGTTCAGCAATTTCTATAAAATAAAACCACCGCCGTGCTCTAAAAAAAATAAGTGAAGTACTAGAGCAAATTGACAAACTACTCCAAAAAGATATAAGTGAAGATCAATGAGTAGTCAAAAATTTAAATAACTATGTGAAGACTCTCTCATCTAAGAATTTCAGATCTTAAGTACTTTATTCAAACAGCAAAACAAAATAAAATGACATTCCAAGGATAGCATATATCATGTGGACGAATAAAACTTTAGCCTCAACATAGGCTAACCGATAATTGTTTGATGAAGAGAGGTGGGATGCGTAGCATCCCCAAGATTAAATGCTTGAGACTTCTTGAAATATTTACTTGGGGTGGCTTGGGAATCCCCAAGCTTGAGCTTTTGTATCTCGTTCAATCCTCTCATACCACGGTTTCACCTATTCTCAAAAACTTCATCCACATAAAACTCAAAAAGAACTTGTTTGATAGGTTAGTACACATAAGAACAAATCAACACTTCATGTACTGCCAAGACAAGTTGCACAATAATTTTCAAACATCATTTACTGTTTACTATCGTTTCCACAATTTATATCTACCAATATAGGCTATGGAAACTATAGGATAAGTAGATAACAAAACTATGACAGCAATCTGTCCAAACAGAACAGTCTGTAGCAATTTATGAAAACAGTGTACTTCCGTAACTCAAACAATTATGAAAATGTAGGACACGCTAAATAATTTGTATGACAATTCTGTGTAAAAAATTTAGAAACTTTGCACATTCCAGTAAAATATGAAAATTGAAACACTAAAGCAAAAGTTTCTGTTTTTACGCAGCAAACATCAAACATGCAATGCAAGCATCCTAAGGCAATTCTTGGAACTTTTTATTGAAAAACAAAATTATAAATAACACCTAACAGAGAACAACAAAATAAAATGACGCTCCAAGCAAAACTCATATTATGTGACGAATAAAAATATAGCTCCAAGTAAGATATACCGATAGTGTTGAAGACGAAAGAGGGGATGCCTACCGGGGCATCCCCAAGCTTAGGCGCTTGAGTCTTCCTTGGATATTACCTTGGGGGTGCCTTGGGCATCCCCAAGCTTAGTTTCTTGTCACTCCTTATTCTCCTCATATCGGTTTCTCACCCAAAACTTGAAAACATCAATCACACAAAACTTAACGGAACTTCGTGAGAAGGGTTAGTGTAATAAAGATAAATCATTCACTTAGGTACTGTCAAGACAAGATTCAGAATTGTTCCCACATGATACCTATTGTATTATACCATTCCCATAATTTATACCACTAAATATAAGCTATGGAAACACTAAAACAAGCAAACTATGCATGCAAAACAGAATCTGTCAAAAACAGAACAGTCTGTGAAGATCTGTAGTGTAACCATACTTACTTGTCTCTAAAAATTCTGAAAAATTAGGACAATCTGGGAAATTTGTATATCAATTTTGTGTAAAACATTTAGATCCAATTGACGCTTCTGTGAATTTATAAAATTTCTGGACTGGGCGTCGAAGTTTCTCTTTTTCAGCAGGATCAAATTAACTATCACCGTAGACCATCCCAAAGGTCTTACTTGGCACAAACACTAATTAAAACACTAAAAACACAATCATAACAGAGGAATAATTGTGTCAACACTCAAAAACAGAAAGGAAAAAGCAAAAAATTATTTATTCATTGGGTTCCCTCCCAACAAGCGCTATCGTTTTACGCCCCTAGCTAGGCATAATGATTTCAATGATGCTCACATAAAACGTAGTAATTGAAATATGCAAGAAAGCATCATGAATCTCATGACAAGCACATTTAAGTCTAACCCACTTCTATGCATAGGGATTTTGTGAGCAAACAACTTATGGGAACAAGAATCAACTAGCATAGGAAGGTAAAACAAGCAAAACTTCAAAACTTTGAACACATAGGGAGGAAACTTGATATTATTGCAATTCCTACAAGCATATGTCCCTCCCTCATAATAATTTTCAGTAGCATCATGAAGGAATTTCACAACATAACTATCACATAAAGCATTATCTTCATGATCCACAAGCATAGAAAATTTGTCACTCTCCACATAAGCAATTTTCTTCTCATTCATAATAGTGGGAGCAAACTCAACAAAATAACTATCATGAGATACTTGATCGACATGACCACTTTGAATATTAAAATCATGATGACAAGTTTCATGGTTACTATCACTCTTTATAGCATACATGTCATCATCATAATCATCATAGATAGTAAGCATGTCATTATCATAACAAATTTGCTCATCAAAACTTGGGGGACTAAAAATATCATCTTCATCAAACATAGCATCCCCAAGCTTGTGGCTTTGCATATCATTAGCATCATAGATATTCAGGAAATCCATACTAGCAATATTGCAATCATGCTCATCATTCAAGGAATTCTCATTAAGTATTTTCATAAATTCTTCCTCTACCAATTGAGCACAATTTTCCAAACCGTCATTTTCACGAAAGACATTAAACAGACGAACCAATTGATGCAACCTAAACTCCATTTTTTGTAGTTTTCTTTTATAAAACCAAACTAGTGATAAAACGAGAAACAAAAAGATTCAATTTCAAGATGTAAAGATATACCTTCAAGAACTTGTTGGGGAACGTTGCATGGGAAACAAAAATTTTCCTACGCACACACAAGATCTATCCATGGTGATGAGCATCTACGAGAGGGAGAGTGAATCTACATACCCTTGTAGATCGCTAAGCGGAAGCGTTTAAGAAACGCGGTTGATGTAGTCGAACGTCTCCGCGATCCAAATCGCAAGTCGTCCCTCGATCCGATCACGAACTAGCGTCGAACGGACGGCACCTCCGCGTTCAACACACGTACGGCTTGATGACGCCTTCACCTCCTCGATCCAGCGAGCGATGGTGAAGTAGTGGTTGAGTTCCAGCAGCACGACGGCGTGGTGATGGTGGTGAGGAACAATCTCTGCAGGGCTTCGCCAAGCGCTACGGAGATTATGACGGAGGAACTAGAGGGTTAGGGTTGCCGCACACGGCTTGGGGAAATCTTGATGTGTCCCGTGTGCTAGCCCTGCCCCTCTATTTATATGTTGAGCCTTGGGGTCTAAACTTGGAGTAAAAGCCTCCTCCAGGTCGGTTTTGCCCGCACAAGGTCGGTTTGGCCCGCAGGGAAAGAGTCCAACTCGGATCCCTGCCGAACCGTGCACAGCCGCGCACAAGCGGTAGTACCGCTTCACACAAGCGGTAGTACCGCTTGGGCGGTAGTACCGCTTCACACAAGCGGTAGTACCGCTCGGGCGGTAGTACCGCTTCACACAAGCGGTAGTACCGCTTACGCGGCAGCAAAACTACTTTTGCACTTTCCAATACCTCGTGGGCTTTTATCCCTTGGCCCATATAAAGCGTTCTCGCACCCGAACACTTCGGTAAACATCCGGAACCCCTTTCGGTGAACTCCGGAACTCTTCCGGAGATCAAAACACTATTATCACATATATCAATCTTTACCTCCGGATTATTCCGGAGATCCTCGTCATGTCCGGGATCTTATCCGGGACTCCGAACAACCTTCGGTCACCAACATAATAACTGAACTATACTAATCGTCACCAAACGTTAAGTGTGTAGACCCTGCGGGTTCGAGAACTATGCAGACATGACTGAGACACCTCTACGGCCAATAACCAATAGCGGGACCTGGATGCCCATATTGGCTCCTACATATTCTACGAAGATCTTTTATCTGTCGAACCTCTATGTCAAGGATTCAGTTAATCCCGTATGCTGTTCCCTTTGTTCTTCGGTATGTTACTTGCCCGAGATTCGATCGTCGGTATCTCTATACCTAGTTCAATCTCGTTACCGGCAAGTCTCTTTACTCGTTCCGTAATACAAGATCTCGTGGCTAACACTTTAGTCACATTGCTTGCAAGGCTCATTGTGATGTTGTATTACCGAGTGGGCCCTGAGATACCTCTCCGTCACACGGAGTAACAAATCCCAGTCTTGATCCATGCCAACCCAACAGACACCCTCGGAGATACCTGTAGAGCACCTTTATAGTCACCCAGTTATGTTGCGACGTTTGATACACACAAGGTATTCCTCCGGTGTCAGTGAGCTGCATGATCTCATGGTCAAAGGAATAGATACTTGACATGCAGAAAACAATAGCAATAAACTGACACGATCAAATGCTACGTTTACAGTTTGGGTCTTGTCCATCACATCATTCTCCTAATGATGTGATCCCGTTATCAAATGATATCTCATGTCAATGGCTAGGAAACCTTAACCATCTTTGATTAACGAGCTAGTCAACTAGAGGCATACTAGGGACACAGTGTTGTCTATGGCTAATACGTATTTATTCTTAATGGGGACACAGTGTTCATGTTTAGCCCTTGGAAGAGGTTTAGTCATCGGATCTGCAACATTTAGATCCGTGTGTACTTTGCAAATATTTATGTCGTCCTCCTTGATGTAATCGCGGATGGAATTGAAACGTCGCTTTATGTGTCTGGTCCTCTTGTGAAATCTTGGTTCCTTGGCTAGAGCAATGGCACCAGTATTATCACAAAACAGAGTCATTGGGTTAAGCGCACTAGGCACTACTCCAAGATCTGTTATGAACTCGTTCATCCAGACACCTTCCTTCGCCGCCTCCGAGGCTGCGATGTACTCCGCTTCGCATGTAGAATCTGCTACCACGCTTTGCTTGGAACTACACCAGCTAACCGCACCCCCATTAAGAATAAATACGTATCCGGTTTGAGACTTAGAGTCATCCGGATCAGTGTCAAAGCTTGCATCGACGTAACCCTTTACGACGAGCTCTTGATCACCTCCATAAACGAGAAACATGTCCTTAGTCCTTGTCAGGTACTTCAGGATATTCTTGACCGCCGTCCAGTGTTCCATTCCTGGATCACTTTGAAACCTTCCGACCATACTTATGGCAAGGCTGACATCGGGTCTTGTGCACAGCATTGCATACATAATAGAGCCTATGGCTGAAGCATAGGGGATGACACTCATCTTTTCTCTATCTTCTGCAGTCACTGGGCATTGAGTCTTACTCAACTTCACACCTTGCAAAACAGGCAAGAACCCCTTCTTGGACTGATCCATTTTGAACTTCTTCAAAACTTTGTCAAGGTATGTGCTTTGTGAAAGTCCTATTAAGCGTCTCGATCTATCTCTATAGATCTTGATGCCTAATATGAAAGCAGCTTCTCCTAGGTCCTTCATTGAAAAACTCTTGTTCAAATATTCCTTCATGCTTTCCAGCATTTCTATATTGTTTCCAATCAGCAATATGTCATCCACATATAATATTAGAAACGCTATAGAGCTCCCACTCACTTTCTTGTAAATACAAGCTTCTCCGTAAACTTGTATAAACTCGAACGCTTTGATCACTTCATCAAAGCGAAGATTCCAACTCCGAGATGCTTGCACCAGTCCATAAATGGATCGCTGGAGTTTGCAAACTTTGTCAGCATTCTCTGGATCGACAAAACCTTCTGGTTGCATCATATACAACTCTTCCTTAAGGTAACCGTTAAGGAACGCTGTTTTGACATCCATCTGCCAAATTTCATAATCGAAAAAGGCAGCTATTGCTAACATGATTCTGACGGACTTAAGCATCGCTACGGGTGAGAAGGTCTCATCGTAGTCAACTCCTTGAACTTGTGAAAAACCCTTTGCCACAAGTCGAGCTTTATAGACGGTGACATTACCGTCCGCGTCCGTCTTCCTCTTAAAGATCCATTTGTTCTGAATGGCCTTACGCCCTTCAGGTAATACTTCCAAAGTCCATACTTTGTTTTCATACATGGATCCCATCTCGGATTTCATGGCCTCTAACCACTTCTCGGAATCCGGGCCCATCATCGCTTCTCCATAGCTCGTAGGTTCATCGTTGTCTAACAACATGACCTCTAAGACAGGGTTGCCGTACCACTCGGGAGCAGTACGCATCCTTGTCGACCTACGAGGTTCGATAGCAACTTGATCCAAAGTTTCATGATCATCATCATTAACTTTCTGCGCTGCGCTACTCTCAGGTTGAAGTAAAGGTTCAACAACCTCATCAAGTTCTATCTTCCTCCCACTCAATTCTTTCGAGAGAAACTCTTTCTCAAGAAATGTTCCGTTTTTAGCGACAAACACTTTGCCCTCGGATCTGAGGTAGAAGGTATACCCAATTGTCTCTTTTGGGTATCCTATGAAGACGCATTTCTCCGCTTTGGGTTCCAGCTTTTCAGGCTGAAGCTTTTTGACATAAGCATCACATCCCCAAACTTTAAGAAACGACAGTTTTGGCTTCTTGCCAAACCAAAGTTCATATGGCGTCGTCTCAACGGATTTCGATGGTGCCCTATTTAAAGTGAATGCAGCTGTCTCTAATGCATAACCCCAAAACGATAGTGGCAAATCGGCAAGAGACATCATAGATCGCACCATATCCAATAAGGTTCGATTACGACGTTCGGACACACCATTACGCTGTGGTGTTCCAGGCGGTGTCAATTGTGAAACAATTCCACACTGTCTTAAGTGACTGCCAAACTCATAACTCAGATATTCTCCTCCTCGATCAGATCGTAGGAATTTAATCTTCTTGTTACGATGATTCTCAACTTCACTCTGAAATTGTTTGAACTTTTCAAATGTTTCAGACTTGTGTTTCATTAAGTAAATATACCCATATCTACTTAAGTCATCAGTGAAGGTGAGAAAGTAACGATAACCACCGCGCGCCTCAATACTCATCGGACCGCACACATCAGTATGTATGATTTCCAATAAGTCACTTGCCCGTTCCATTGTACCAGAGAACGGAGTTTTAGTCATCTTGCCCATGAGGCATGGCTCACATGTGTCAAGTGATTCAAAATCAAGTGACTCCAAAAGTCCATCAGCATGGAGCTTCCTCATGCGTTTTACGCCAATATGACCTAAACGGCAGTGCCACAAGAAAGTGGTATTATCATTATCAATTCTACATCTTTTGGCATCAATGTTATGAACATGTGTATCATTACTGTCGAGATTCAATAAGAATAAACCCCTCACATTGGGTGCATGACCATAAAAGATATTACTCATATAAATAGAACAACCATTATTCTCTGATTTAAATGAGTAACCGTCTCGCAATAAACAAGATCCAGATATAATGTTCATGCTTAACGCAGGCACCAAATAACACTTATTCAGGTTCATCACTAATCCAGACGGTAATCGAAGAGCGAGCGTGCCGACGGCGATCACATCAACCTTGGAACCATTTCCCACGCGCATCGTCACTTCATCCTTTGCCAGCCTCCGTCTATTCCGCAGTTCCTGTTTAGAGTTGCAAATATGAGCAACCGCACCGGTATCAAATACCCAGGCACTACAACGAGGGTTGGTAAGCTACACATCAATAACATGTATATCATATATACCTTGTTTGTTGTTGGCCGCCTTCTTGTCAGCCAAATACTTGGGGCAGTTCCGCTTCCAGTGTCCAGTTCCCTTGCAATGAAAACACACAGTTTCTGGTTTGGGTCCAGCCTTGGGTTTCTTCACGAGAGGAGCAACTGCTTTGCCACTCTTCTTGGAGTTACCCTTCTTACCCTTGCCATTTTTCTTGAAACTAGTGGTTTTATTGACCATCAACACTTGATGCTCCTTCTGAATTTCAGACTCAGCGGCTTTCAGCATCGCAAACAGCTCGGCGACTGACTTGTTCATCCCGTGCATGTTATAGTTCAACACGAAGCTCTTGTAGCTAGGTGGCAATGATTGAAGAACTCTGTCAGTGATAGCCTCTGGCGGAAGGGGCATCCCTAACTCAGCCAGACGGGTGGAGTACCCAGACATTCTGAGCACGTGATCACTGATAGACCCGTTCTCCTCCATCTTGCAAGCATAGAACTTATCGGAGATCTCATATCTCTCGATCCGGGCATTCTTCTGAAAGATAAACTTCAACTCCTGGAACATCTCATATGCTCCATGACGTTCAAAACGTCTTTGAAGTCCCGGTTCTAAGCCATACAACATTGCACATTGAACTATTGAGTAATCATCAGAACGAGCCTGCCAGGCGTTCATAACGTCTAGAGACTCAACTGGAGCGGGTGGATCACCAAGCGGTGCTTCAAGGACATAAGCCTTCTGGGAAGCCGTAAGGATAATCCTTAGATTACGGGCCCAGTCCACAAAGTTACTTCCATCATCTTTCAACTTAGCTTTCTCTAGGAACGCATTAAAATTCAGGGGTGCTACTGCGCGAGCCATGATCTACAACATAAATATAGCAAAGACAACTTAGACTATTGTTCTAGATAATGAGTTTAATTAATCATATTACTTAAAAACTCCCACTCAAATTGACATCCCTCCGGTCATTCGAGTGTAACATGATCCAAATCCACCAACTCAAGTCCGATCATCACGTGAGTTGAGGTGGTTTCAATGGTGAACATCTTCATGTTGATCATATCTACTATATGACTCATGTTCGACCTTTCGGTCTCTTGTGTTCCGAGGCCATGTCTGTACATGCTAGGCTCGTCAAGTTTAACCCGAGTGTTCCGCGTGTGCAACATGGCTTGCACCCGTTGTATGTGAACGTGGAGTCTATCACACCCGATCATCACGGCGTGTCTCGAAACGACGAACTTTCGCAACGGTGCACACTCGGGGAGAACACAATTTATCTTGAAATTTAAGTGAGGGATCACCTTATAATGCTACCGTCGTCCTAAGCAAAATAAGATGCATAAAAGGATTAACATCACATGCAAATCATAAGTGACATGATATGGCCATGAACTTGTGCTTTTGATCTCCATCTCCAAAGCACCGGCATGATCTCCATCGTCACCGGCATGACACCATGATCTCCATCATCTTGATCTCCATCAACGTGTCGCCATAAGGTTGTCGCGCCGACTGTTGCTTCCACGACTATTGCTAACGTTTAGCGATAAAGTAAAGCATTACATAGCGCTTAATGATTGACACGCAGGTCATACAATAATTAAAGACAACTCTATGGCTCCTGCCAGTTGCCGTACTCATCGACATGCAAGTCGTGATATTCTATACAACACATGATCATCTCATACATCACATATATCTCATCATGTAATTGGCCATATCACATCACAACATACCCTGCAAAAACAAGTTAGACGTCCTCTAATTGTTGTTGCAAATTTTACGTGGCTGCTACGGGTTTGCAAGAACCGTTCTTACCTTCGCAAAACCACAACGTGGTGTAGTGATTGCTTTTTGATCTTCTAAAAGAACCCTCTTCATTGAAATCGATTCAACTAAAGTGAGAGAGACAGACACCCGCTAGCCATCTTTATGCAACGAAGTTACATGTCAGTTGAAGGAACCTGTCTCGCGTAAGTGTACGCGTAATGTCGGTCCGGGCCGCTTCATCTCACAGTACCGCCGAATCAAATATCAACTAGTAACGGCAAGCAATATGTATACACCCACGCCCACAACTCGTTTGTGTTCTACTCGAGATCTCATCTACGCATAAACCTGGCTCTGATACCACTGTTGGGGAACGTTGCATGGGAAACAAAAAATTTCCTACGCACACACAAGATCTATCCATGGTGATGAGCATCTACGAGAGGGAGAGTGAATCTACATACCCTTGTAGATCGCTAAGCGGAAGCGTTTAATAAACGCGGTTGATGTAGTCGAACGTCTCCGCGATCCAAATCGCAAGTCGTCCCTCGATCCGATCACGAACTAGCGCCGAACGGACGGCACCTCCGCGTTCAACACACGTACGGCTTGATGACGCCTTCACCTCCTCGATCCAGCGAGCGATGGTGAAGTAGTGGTTGAGTTCCAGCAGCACGACGGCGTGGTGATGGTGGTGAGGAACAATCTCTGCAGGGCTTCGCCAAGCGCTACGGAGATTATGACGGAGGAACTAGAGGGTTAGGGTTGCCGCACACGGCTTGGGGAAATCTTGATGTGTCCCGTGTGCTAGCCCTGCCCCTCTATTTATATGTTGAGCCTTGGGGTCTAAACTTGGAGTAAAAGCCTCCTCCAGGTCGGTTTTGCCCGCACAAGGTCGGTTTGGCCCGCAGGGAAAGAGTCCAACTCGGATCCCTGCCGAACCGTGCACAGCCGCGCACAAGCGGTAGTACCGCTTCACACAAGCGGTAGTACCGCTTGGGCGGTAGTACCGCTTCACACAAGCGGTAGTACCGCTCGGGCGGTAGTACCGCTTCACACAAGCGGTAGTACCGCTTACGCGGCAGCAAAACTACTTTTGCACTTTCCAATACCTCGTGGGCTTTTATCCCTTGGCCCATATAAAGCGTTCTCGCACCCGAACACTTTGGTAAACATCCGGAACCCCTTCCGGTGAACTCCGGAACTCTTCCGGAGATCAAAACACTATTATCACATATATCAATCTTTACCTCCGGATTATTCCGGAGATCCTCGTCATGTCCGGGATCTTATCCGGGACTCCGAACAACCTTCGGTCACCAACATAATAACTCAACTATACTAATCGTCACCAAACGTTAAGTGTGTAGACCCTGCGGGTTCGAGAACTATGCAGACATGACCGAGACACCTCTACGGCCAATAACTAATAGCGGGACCTGGATGCCCATATTGGCTCCTACATATTCTACGAAGATCTTTTATCGGTCGAACCTCTATGTCAAGGATTCAGTTAATCCCGTATGCTGTTCCCTTTGTTCTTCGGTATGTTACTTGCCCGAGATTCGATCGTCGGTATCTCTATACCTAGTTCAATCTCGTTACCGGCAAGTCTCTTTACTCGTTCCGTAATACAAGATCTCGTGGCTAACACTTTAGTCACATTGCTTGCAAGGCTCATTGTGTTGTTGTATTACCGAGTGGGCCCTGAGATACCTCTCCGTCACACGGAGTAACAAATCCCAGTCTTGATCCATGCCAACCCAACAGACACCCTCGGAGATACCTGTAGAGCACCTTTATAGTCACCCAGTTACGTTGCGACGTTTGATACACACAAGGTATTCCTCCGGTGTCAATGAGCTGCATGATCTCATGGTCAAAGGAACAGATACTTGACATGCAGAAAACAATAGCAATAAACTGACACGATCAAATGCTACGTTTACAGTTTGGGTCTTGTCCATCACATCATTCTCCTAATGATGTGATCCCGTCATCAAATGATATCTCATGTCAATGGCTAGGAAACCTTAACCATCTTTGATTAACGAGCTAGTCAACTAGAGGCATACTAGGGACACCGTGTTGTCTATGTACCCACACATGTATTTGAGTTTCCAATCAATACAATTATAGCATGGATAATAAACGATTATCATGAACAAGGAAATATAATAATAACCAATTTATTATTGCCTCTAGGGCATATTTCCAACAGAACTCACCTCCCCGGCAACGGCGCCAGAAAAGATCTTGATGTCTACTACGTATCCTTCTTCTTGTAGACTCGTGTTGGGCCTCCAAACGTAGAGTTTTGTAGGACATTAGCAAATTTCCCTCAAGTGGATGACCTAAGGTTTATCAATCCGTGGGAGGCGTAGGATGAAGATGGTCTCTCTCGAACAACCCTGCAACCAAATAACAAAGAGTCTCTTGTGTCCCCAACACACCCAATACAATGGTAAATTGTATAGGTGCACTAGTTCGGCGAAGAGATGGTGATACAAGTGTAATATGGATAGTAGATATAGGTTTTTGTAATCTGAAAATATAAATACAGCAAGGTAACTAATGATAAAAGTGAGCACAAACGGTATTGCAATGCTTAGAAACAAGGCCTAGGGTTCATACTTTCACTAGTGCAAGTTCTCTCAACAATACTGACATAGTTGAATCATATGTAAATCCCTCACGTGCGACAAAGAGTTCACTCCAAAGTCACAAATAGCGAAAAACAAACGAAGAAATTATTGTAGGGTACGAAACCACCTCAAAGTTATCTTTTCCGATCAATCATATGAGCTATCCCTATAAGTGTCACGAACAGCCCTAGAGTTCGTACTAAAATAACACCTTAAGATACACATCAACCAAAACCCTAATGTCACCTAGATACTCCAATATCACCACGAGTACCCATAGGCTTGATTATACGATATGCATCACACAATTTCAGATTCATCAGGTTCAATCCAACACAAAGAACTTCAAAGAGTGCCCCAAAGTTTCTACCGGAGAGTCAAGACGAAAACGTGTGCCAACCCCTATGCATAGATTTCCAAGGTCACGGAACCCGCAAGTTGATCACCAAAACATACATCAAGTGGATCAATAGAACAGCCCATTGTCACCACGGATATCCCATCGCAAGACATACATCAAGTGTTCTCAAATCCTTTAAAGACTCAATCCGATAAGAAAACTTCAAAGGGAAAACTCAATTCATCACAAGAAGATAGAGAGGGGAAAACTCCATATGATTTATCTATATTAATAAAGCTCGCGGTACATCAAGATCGTGTCATCTCAAGAACACGAGAGAGAGAGAGAGAGAGAGAGAGAGAGAGAGAGAGAGAGATCAAACACATAGCTACTGGTACATACCCTCAGCCCCGAGGGTAAACTACTCCCTCCTCGTCATGGAGACCGTCGGGATGATGAAGATGGCCTCCGGTGATGGTTTCCCCCTCCGACAGGGTGCCGGAACGGGCTCCCGATTGGTTTTTCGTGGATACAGAGGCTTGCGGCGGAGGAACTCCCGATCTAGGTTTCTTTCTGGAGGTTTCTGTATTTATAAGAATTTTTGGTGTCGGTCTCACGTCAAGGGGGGCCACGAGGCGACGACAAGACAGGGGGGCACGCCCTAGGGGGGCGCCCCCTAGGCTTGTGGCTGCCTCGTGGCTCTTCTGGCCCAACTCCGATGCCCTGTGGGCTTCTTCTGGTCCATAAAAAATCATCGTAAGTTTTTATTCCGTTTGGACTCCGTTTGATATTCCTTTTCTGTAAAACTTAAAGACAAGGAAAAAACAGAAACTAGCACTGGGCTCTAGGTTAGTAGGTTAGTCCCAAAAACAATATAAAATAGCATATACATGCATATAAAACATCCAAGATGGATAATAGAATAGCATGGAACAATCAAAAATTATAGATACGTTGGAGACGTATCAAGGACAGTCTTCACGGGACCTGCGGAGGCGCGCGCAACCGACGGGCCAGGTCGGTCACACGGCGTAGATGAGGCGGAGCGCGGCGCCGACGTGTGATCAATCCGATTGCGCGCGAGGTCGGGGACGCCGCTCGGTGGAGACGGGATGGCGGCGGAGTCCGAGATGAAGCCGGCGACGATGGTCACGGCCACAGCCGGCAGCCGGTCCGACGTGGCCGTCCCGAGAGCCAGCCCGAAGCAGCCGACGCGACGCAGGCGGCCCGACAACCGGCTCGAAGCAGCCGGTGCGAGGCAGCCGACGCGGCCGGAGCCGGCAGGCGGCCCGAAGCAGCCGACGCGAAGCTGCCAAAGGCCGGCGCGGCCGGAGCCGGCAGGCGCCCCGACGCAGCCGGCGCGACAGGAGCCGGGAGCTGGCACGACGCAGCCGGCCCGAGGTAGCCGGTGCGCGACCGTACGAGGCGACGGCGGAGATCGACGGACGGGCCGGCGTGCGAACGACGGCTTTGATGGGCCGCCGCATGGCGCGAAGCCGCCGGGTTGGGGCGATGCAGGAGTCCCAATGAGAGCAGGGCGCTGACGGGTCGGTGGTGAGGGTCGCCGTGTCGCGCGAGGCCGCCGGGTCGGTGTAGAGGCCGGGTTGCGCCGATGTCGGAGTAGAGGTGTGGGGTCGACGGCGGCGGCGGGCGACGCAAACCGATCTTAGATCGGAAAACCAAAAAGAAAACGCCGATCAATGCAACCAGCGGAAGAGAGAAAACCCCAGATCAAGAGATCGGGAAAAGGACTCTCTAGGGCAGCCAGTCGACACGACCGGCGGACGAACCCTAGGTACGGGCGGCGCTGCCCCCGGCGGCGGTCATGGAGGCCGACCGCCCCGGGGGCGGCGCGCGATGCAGAAGCGGTGGGCGGTGGCTAGGTCTAGGAACTTGCAGCAGATACCATGTTGGAAGGGAGAGAGGAATTGATGGAATAGTTGATATATTGCTTGAGCCTCGTGGGCATATATATATAGGAGTACATGATCAACTTGGAGTACAAGACAAGCCAGAATAATTCCTAGTCTATCTTTTGTTTCCTAACTAAACATGATACTCAACAAGCAACATGTAGCCCTGTAAACACCGACCGGGTCCTGTGCATGGTTCAGATCACGAGGGACCCGAGCCCATGACAGACGGTGCAGATAAGGGGGTGTACAGACACCCGGGAGCTAAAAGTCCAGTCTCCAACATTCTAATTTACAAATGATGCATATATGGAAATTGGAAATATTTGTGTACATAAAATTGGAAATAAAAGCCAGAATTCTTTTCTACCTATGAAGTGTTTCTTTAAACATCTACATGTATTTCACTTCCACCAGTTAACGATTAGCTTCTTAAATTTGTAAAGGAAAAAATTTATACCATTAGATTTTTCATGAAAAATCCATTCAAATGTGAGAAAATCATTCAGACAAGAAAAATCCATCCAAAGATGGGTTGGTTCAACAGTTCTCGTATTGTAATGTTGATTGATTTCCTTTGGAAGGACAAATCTTAAAATTTACTGGCCTATATTCCTGCGGTTTCATAGCATATTTTTTACTAATTAATTATTAAAAGGGACATACAAATTTAGCACCACCAACTACCATGTTGGTCATGTAAATCTCTTAACTCGCTAACTCGCAACACGCAGAGGAAAGCATCCCAACCGACAGCCGCCGTTCCTCGCCTTGCAGGTTGCCGGCCGGAGCCCAGCCCGCCTCTCCTTCCTGCCCGATGCACGCCTGGCGCTCGGCTCCACCTCCACCGCTCCAGCCGCTCCCCCACGCCCCTGCCCTGCCCGGCTGCGCCCCTGACCCGGGCCGCCCTGCTTCCGCCCTCCGGCCCTCCGCCCTCCCTGCAAAGCCTCTGCCCTCCGGCACACCATCCTCCCTGCAAAGCCGACGGCCTTCGCTGCCGCTCAGTAACCACTCTTCGGCAGCAGCAAGTGTGCAAATCGGTTTAAGGTATCGAAAACCCCCAATTCTTGTTTTAGGGTTTGCTTTTTTGCACTATGGTATCCAGTACATGAACTGGTGAACACATACATGATTTTGCACATAATTTCTGCCTCAATTAGCTTTATTGATAGAAACTATTTTTTATAGCAGAATTGTGGAAGAATGAAGAGGGCTGGAGACATTGTTTCTCTCTTAATTATCTTTATCAATAAAATACATTGGGAGGGATGCTTTCAGCGAGGTGAATGAAGATGATATAATTGATACTTTCATGGACATGCAAAAGGGTAGGCCAAAAACATAGTCTTTTTAAACTAGCGTGTTTCTAAGAACATATTGATCTATTTATATGTGATATTGGTAACTAGTTAAAGCATCCACATGTCATATTACTTGCAAAAAAAATTAAGGGGCGGACCACCCTGATGTTAACTGCTAGCTCCGCCACTGCTTTTAGGCATGTGTTGCTCTCGTACAGTATTTCTTTTTTTTTGGCGGGGGAGCAAATGTTTTTCTTAGAGCATCTCCAACAAGCGCACAAAAATTTCGCGCCCTAAAATAGTTTTAGCGCGTCACTGTAGCAGCTTTAGTGCGCCGGGACCAACATTGGTTCAATAGATGCCCAAAAACGCGCGCCCAAAAAAACACACAGTGCAAACTGTGAAGCGCGCGCCATCCGACGCCCCAATTTTACAGCTTTCGATAGTGCTTTTTAGTGCATGCCCAAAACTTTACAACGCGCGCAGTATTTTGCAGCCTCTGCTGGAGCTGTCTGGCGCCCAAAAAAACAAAACTTTAACACGGGGAGCTGTTTTTGGGCGTCTGTTGGAGATGCTCTTACAGGGGGCTTTACTAGAACATTCATAGCATAAGGATAAGATGAATCGGGCCCAAGCATTTGAAGTGGCTTATGTATATTGGCTAATGTCATCCTTTTGGTTGTCACGTTGCAATAATTTACTATTGGTTGCTATGTCCACAGTACAACCCCAGAAGTTCTACTACATGCATGCATGCTCTTAAAAAATTATGTCATGCGGGAATGTAAGGCAAATTTTGTAGCAATGGTGATTGATAAGCGTTCTACAACTAATTTCCCTGACTCTGTAAGCTAGTTCAACTACTCCTAGAGACCGATGCCACTCCAAACGAGGATAACTTGATCATAACAATTGTAAAAATCCACGATTACAATCTTTAATAGGTACGTAGTCTACATGCAATACTCGATATTGTTAGGTTTAATCTTGTCAAGAGGAAAGTGCGAGTATGGTCTGCATGCAAGAAGAGCTGGATAGGGACTAGTGCGTGCATGTAGTGATTAGTTACGTGTATTGGCCGGGTCGTTTGGATGCTGAGAAGGCTATGCGAGCCTTGACCGTGCATGTAGGTAGTGGGTTATTAGGTGCGTGTGTTTAGTTAGCTAGCTTCATGCTGGAGTTTGTTAGTGAGTAGTGGCCGGTTGGCCGGGTCGTCCGCATCATGGAGTGACTCCAGGGACGTGGCCATTGTGGCATGAGCGCATGCATGGGTCCTTGATGTATATATGTACTGCTTTGAGTAATAGGCCTGGAGGGTCAGCAGAAAACATGTAGTTCTTGTGGTCACCAAGGAGAGCAGGCTCTCGGCAAAGCTCTTGCGCTGCGCTACTTGGTATATGTGTGCGTGCGTGTGTGTGTATGTGTTGAGTTCTTCTCACCCCTTGTGTGTTCTTGTGTGAGACAAACCATGAGAGGGAGAGATTGTGAGGAAGAAGAAGAGCGGCGCTGCGAGAGGCGGCGCCAACAATTGGTATCAGAGCCTAGTTGTCTTGGGCATGGTTCGTTGTGCCGGAGGCGTGCCGGCGATGGCGGCGTTCGTCAGCGGCCGCGCGAAGCCCCGGGCCGTTTGTCGGCCTATGGAGGTGTGCGGCGGTGCGGTTGTTATGGCGGACGCGGTGGCGGCGGCGCGGCGGACTCCATGTGAGGTGGGGGTTGTCGGTGCAAGGTGGACGCCGTTGGCGGCGCGATGCTGCTAGCGGCCGGTGCATGTCTCCATCGATCATCGTCGAGCTGCGTCACGAGCGATGAAGAACGGTATGCTGCCCGGTAAGTTGCGTCACCGGCGGCAAGAAGGTGATGGCCATGGAGTGAAGGCCATTGCCATAAGGAGTTCCATGTGCGAGTCATCGACAAGGTGCGTTATCGTCGACAACATGGAGGTGAGTCACCGGCGAGTTGCGGCACCGGCGGCAAGGAAGTGATGGCCATGGAGCGGAGGCCATTGCCGTGAAGAGTTCCATGTCCGAGTCGTCGACAAGGTGCGTCATCGTCGACAACATGGAGGCGAGTCACCGGCGAGTTGTGGCACCGGTGGAGAACATGCGGTTGCGGTGCGCTGCCGCAAGATAATGAGGGCATCATGATCGGTGTCGCGACGACGTCGTCCACATCAAGAGGTGGCCGCCATGTGCGGCAAGAGGACGTGGTGATGGGCGCTGCGACGGCGTCGACCACGACTAGATGGAGACGGTGGTGGTGACCGGCGCTGCGATGGCGTCGACCATGATGGTGTTGCGGGCGATCGGCATAACGATTTGATGAGTTGGCGTGACAAGATTAAGGAGGTGATCGTTAGGTTTAATCTTGTCAAGAGGAAAGTGCGAGTATGGTCTGCATGCAAGAAGAGCTGGATAGGGACTAGTGCGTGCATGTAGTGATTAGTTACGTGTATTGGCCGGGTCGTTTGGATGCTGAGAAAGCTATGCGAGCCTTGACCGTGCATGTAGGTAGTGGGTTATTAGGTGCGTGTGTTTAGTTAGCTAGCTTCATGCTGGAGTTTGTTAGTGAGTAGTGACCGGTTGGCCGGGTCATCCGCATCATGGAGTGACTCCAGGACGTGGCCGTTGTGGCATGAGCGCATGCATGGGTCCTTGATGTATATATGTACTGCTTTGAGTAATAGGCCTGGAGGGTATATATGTACTGCTTTGAGTAATAGGCCTGGAGGGTATATATGTACTGCTTTGAGTAATAGCAGAAAACATGTAGTTCTTGTGGTCACCAAGGAGAGCAGGCTCTCGGCAAAGCTCTTGCGCTGCGCTACTTGGTATATGTGTGCGTGCGTGTGTGTGTGTGTATGTGTTGAGTTCTTCTCACCCCTTGTGTGTTCTTGTGTGAGACAAACCATGAGAGGGAGAAATTGTGAGGAAGAAGAAGAGCGGCGCTGCGAGAGGCGGCGCCAACAGATATAACATAGCCGAAGTTAACCTACAGCTGAAGCGTAATGGATAAAAAAAAAATCGAACCATGCAGAAAAACTGCATGCGATAATTACAGAAGAGAGAAAGGATACAATTGAAGCGGCATGAATTATATGAACATGTACGAATAAACACTATAGATTGGTGTAACAGTTTAAATCAATCATATATCACACGACATACCTACATGCATATAGACAGAAACTAAAAGAGGAGGAGCAGGGACAGCTGCTGCTGTCGGAAACGTACACACGCGGAGGGGCTGGAGGCAGCGGCCGGTGGAGATGGAATCAGCTAGTCTGCCATTGCCATCCCAGGTGAGATGGAAAGCACTAGTGCAGATCCGGCCACTAGTCCTGATTGGGAAGGGCCTTTAGTCCCGGTTCCCCAACCGGGACTAAAGTATAGGGACTAAAGCCCCACTAGTAGAAAACAGGGCTTTGGTCCAGCTCTGAAAAGCCCATTAATCCCGGTTCACTCACGAACCGGGATCCATGGGGGCATCGGTCCCGGTTCGTGAGGCCAGGGCGCCGGCCGGGCCTCGTGGGTCATTGGTCCCGGTTCCAGACACGAACCGGGACCAATAGGCCTGGCTCCTGGCCCACAACCATTGGTCCCGGTTTGTGGCTGGAACCGGGACCAAAATGGTGTCCTTTAGTCCCGGTTTCAACCACAAACCGGGACCAATGGTCGGCCTATATATACCCCCTGCCCGCGAGCAGAGCAGTGCACTGCTCTGTTTTTTTGGCCGGCCGTTGGGAGAGCTTTGTGGTGCTCTAGCTCACCTCCTATGCACATGAGGTGTTCGATGAAATGCCCGAGCCACACTTAAGCTTTCTCCTCTCGAAGCTCCTTGTCCAAGCTCCATTTTCCTCAAGATTTGTCTAGGTTTGGCGGTCCGTCCTGTCCCGTCCCCGTCCTCACCGCCGTCGATCGCCCGCGCCCATCTCGGCGCCGGCACCACCGTGGTTAGCCTCTTCTTCTTATCTTCTTTCTAAAAGAAAAAAGTTCTTACTTGTATGATTTAGATAGATACTTGTGTAATTTTCTTACTTTTATTATTGTTTGTTATTATATAGTGCGATGGTTTTGGTATCCGCCTCCGTCGGCCCTCGTCCTGTCTATGATTCGGATGTGGTATATATTATCTTTTATAACTATTTGTTTTATTTAGTGTTTATGACAATTATGCCGACCAACGTGACATAGATTTTTTAATCTAGGAGGTATGTGAACCGGAAATTCCAACGGACATAGAAATTCTTGTCGAGAAGTTAAATTTGGTTGAAAAAGAAAACAATTACTTGAAAGAAAAATTACAAAGAGTTGAAGAGGAGAAGATGAAGTTGGAGTTGCATGTTGCCGATGTCGTCGACGATCACAAGATCAAGATGGATGCAATGCGCTTCAAGATTAGAAAGATTAGAAAATATGCCATTCATACTGAGGCTTGGTATCATTATGCCGTTGGATCAATTGGTACCTTAGTTGCGGTTATGATCGCATTTGTTGTTGCATTTAAATTTTTTACATAGTTTCAATGTATATTTTAATTAGATGCTCTAGAGAGTTATATGTTGTTCAATAATGAGAACTATATAACGCACGCAGATGAACCGGCAATGGATGTACGGTGACCGACGCACCTACGAGTATATTAAGGGCCTGCATAATTTTCTCGAAGCGGCTGAGGCAAACAAGTAGAATGGTTTTATGCATTGTCCATGTACTGCCTGTGAGAATACGAAGGCTTTCTCCAACTCTAAAACCCTTCACTTCCACCTGCTTGAGAACGGTTTTATGCCACACTATAATGTTTGGACCAAGCACGGAGAAAGAGGGGTTATGATGGAAGACAACGAAGAAGAAGAGGATGATGACAACTACCTGCCCCCTGAATACGGTGATGCTGCAATGGGGGAAGCTGAAGATCAAGAGGAACCAGACGATGTGCCCGATGATGATCTTCGCCGGGTCATTGTTGATGCGCAGAGAGAATGCGAAAGTGAAAGGGAGAAGTTGAAGTTCGATCGCATGTTAGAGGATCACAAAAAAGGGTTGTACCCAAATTGCGAAGATGACAACAGAAAGCTCGGTACCACACTGGAATTACTGCATTGGAAGGCAGACAATGGTGTATCTGACAAGGGATTTAGTTCGCTACTGAAAATAATGAAGAAGAAGCTTCCAAAGGATAACGAATTGCCCGGCAGTACATACGAAGCAAAGAAGGTTCTATGCCCTCTAGGATTGGAGGTGCAGAAGATACATGCATGCCCTAATGACTGCATCCTCTACCGCGGTGCGTACGAGGATTTGAACACATGCCCGGTATGCGGTGCGTTGCGGTATAAGATCAAAAGAGATGACCCTGGTGATGTTGAGGGCCAGCGCACCGGGAAGAGGGTTCCTGCCAAGGTGATGTGGTACGCTCCTATAATACCACGGTTGAAACGTCTGTTCAGAAACAAAAAGCATGCCGAGTTGATGCAATGGCACATAAAAGACCGTAAGAAAGACAGGAAGTTGAGAGCACCCGCTGACGGGTCGCAGTGGAGAAAGATCGAGAGAAAGTAGAGCGACTTTACAGGTGACCCAAGGAACGTATGGTTTGGTTTAAGTGCAGATGGCGTTAATCCTTTTGGGGAGCAGAGCAGCAAGCATAGCACATGGCCTGTGACTCTATGTATGTATAACCTTCCTCCTTGGTTGTGCATGAAGCGGAAGTTCATTATGATGCCAGTGCTCATCCAAGGCCCTAAGAAACCCGGCAATGACATTGATGTGTACCTAAGGCCATTAGTTGATGAACTTTTATAGCTATGGAATGGAAGAGGTGTACGTGTGTGGGATGAGAACGAACAGGAGGAATTTGACCTACATGCGTTGCTGTTTGTAACCATCAACGATTGGCCTGCTCTCAGTAACCTTTCAGGACAGACAAACAGGGGATACCACGCATGCACACACTGTTTAGATGACACCGACAGTATATATTTGGACAAATGCAGGAAGAATGTGTACCTGGGGCACCGTCGATTTCTTCCGACCAACCATCAATGTCGAAAGAAAGGAAAGCATTTCAAAGGTGAGGCAGATCACCGGAAGAAGCCCGCCCTCCGTATTGGTGATCACAAACTTGATATGGTCAATGATTTACAAGTAATCTTTGGAAAGGGTCCTGGCGGACTATCTGTTCCGACTGACGATGCGGGACGCGCACCCATGTGGAAGAAGAAATCTATATTTTGGAACCTACCCTATTGGAAAGACCTAGAGGTCCGTTCTGCAATCGACGTGATGCACGTGACGAAGAATCTTTGCGTGAACCTGCTAGGATTCTTGGGAGTGTATAGGAAGACAAAAGATACACCGGAGGCACGGGAGGAACAACAACGTGTGCATGAAAAAGACGGCATGCATCCAAAGCAGTATGAAGGTCCTGCCAGCTACGCTCTTACCAAAGAAGAGAAGGAAATCTTCTTTGAATGCCTGCTCAGTATGAAGGTCCCGTCTGGCTTCTCGTCGAATATAAAGGGAATAATAAATATGGCAGAGAAAAAGTTCCAGAACCTAAAGTCTCATGACTGCCACGTGATTATGACGCAACTGCTTCCGGTTGCATTGAGGGGGCTTCTACCGGAAAACGTTCGATTAGCCATTGTGAAGCTATGTGCATTCCTCAATGCAATCTTTCAGAAGGTGATCGATCCAGAAATCCTGCCAAGGTTAAGGAGTGATTTGGTGCAATGTCTTGTTAGTTTCGAGCTGGTGTTCCCACCATCCTTCTTCAATATCATGACGCACGTCCTAGTTCATCTAGTCGACAAGATTGTCGTTCTGGGCCCTGTATTTCTACACAATATGTTCCCCTTTGAGAGGTTCATGGGAGTCTTAAAGAAATATGTTCGTAACCGCGCTAGGCCAGAAGGAAGCATCTCCATGGGCCATCAAACAGAGGATGTCATTGGGTTTTGTGTTGACTTCATTCCTGACCTTAAGAAGATTGGTCTCCCTCAATCGCGGTATGAGGGGAGACTGACTGGAAAAGGCACGCTAGGAGCGGACTCAATAATATGTAGGGACGGGCATTCTTGGTCTCAAGCACACTACACAATTCTACAGAATTCTACCTTGGTGACCCCGTATGTCGATGAACACAAGAATATTCTGCGCTCCAAACACCCGGAGCAGTGTGACGACTGGATTACATATGAACACATCAGGACTTTCGGCAGTTGGTTGCAAACACGTCTCATGGGTGACAACACTGTTTCTGATGAGCTGTACTCGTTGGCCAGGGGACCATCTTCGACTGTATTGACTTACAAAGGGTACGAGATAAATGGGAATACATTTTACACGATCGCCCAAGATCAAAAGAGCACCAACCAAAACAGCGGTGTCCGCTTTGATGCAGCAACCAATAGGGGAAAGGACACATATTATGGTTACATAGTGGACATATGGGAACTTGACTATGGACATGATTTCAATGTCCCTTTGTTTCAGTGCAAATGGGTCAATCTGTCAGGAGGCGGGGTACAGGTAGACCCACAGTACGGAATGACAACAGTGGATCTGAACAATCTTGGGTACACAGACGAACCATTCGTCCTAGACAATGATGTGGCGCAGGTTTTCTATGTGAAGGACATGTCTACCAAACCGAGAAAAAGAAAAGATAAGGAAGCGAATACATCATACGATGAGCCAAAGCGCCACATAGTTCTTTCAGGAAAAAGAGACATTGTGGGATTGGAGAGCAAGACAGACATGTCTGAAGATTATGAAAAGTTTCATGAAATTCCTCCCTTGAAAGTCAAGGCTGACCCAAGCACCCTGTTAAACGATGAAGATTATCCATGGTTACGGCGCAATAAGCAAAGGACACAAGCGAAGAAAAAGTGAAAACTTTCTCTCCACAACTATATCATTGCAGTTACATGTGAAGAAATGAAATGCCTTTTGTAATAGATGAGTTTTCGTATGAAACCCTGATACTTCGAAAGAGATTGTCCGTTTTGTACACGAAGTGCATCCAGTTTTTGCCGTAACCCTCTCAACTTTTTATAACATGCTATGTGGGTGAAATGATGATACCATGCCAACTTTCAACCTTTTCAGAGTTCATTTGTAGTGCTTTTCAATTTCAGGGTCATTTTGCTCAAAAAAATCAGTAAATGCATGAAAAATACCAAATGAAGTCAGAAAGGGTTGAAAATTTATGATGTGGCTTTGAATGGTGCATTTTGAACACACAAAAAGTCTGGAGTTGAAATAAGTTCAAAAAAATGAAATCTCTTTGTAACAGATGAGTTTTCGTTCGAAACCCTGATACTTCGAAAGAGATTGTTCATTTTGTACACGAAGTGCATCCAGTTTTTGCCGTAAGCCTCTCAACTTTTTAGCACATGCTATGTGGGTGAAATGATGATACCATACCAACTTTCAACCTTTTCAGAGTTCATTTGTAGTGCTTTTCAATTTCAGGGTCATTTAGCTCAAAGAATGAACTAATAGCAAAAAGAATGAACTAGAAAACTTTTATGAAACTCTAATAGCAAAAAGAATGAACTAAAAATAATCAATTAAAATATTCTGTTATGATCAACTAAAAACAAACTATAATATTCTTCAATAGCAAAAAGAATCAACTAAAAAGCTTTTATAAAACTCTAATAGCAAAAGGAATCAACTAAAAAGCTTTTATAAACCTCTAGTATTTTTGAAACTAAAATTATATAAAATTTATGCAACTAAAATTATCAAAGTATTTTTTGTTCAAAACATTAATAGCAAAAAGAATTTTCATAAAGAATTTTTTTGTTAGAAGCTTTAATAGCAAACTAAAATAACCAAATCTGTTTTTGATTAAAACTGAAATTTAAAATAACCTAAAACTTACCAAATTGAATATAATGATAAAACACAGTAATATTAAATAGCAGGAAAAAAGTCACTCAAAAATCTATTTTTTTAGTAAAGTTATTCACAAACTAGTGATTCACACAAATTTCAAAAAATTCAAATTTAAACTATTCAAATTTGAAAACTAATGGCACTAACACAAAGTTTATAATTTTTGTGACCTAAAAGCAAAAAGAATCACTGAAAAACGGTAAGTAGGAACAAAATAAAATAAATAAAGAAAAAAACAAAACAAAAAACTGGATTTTTTTTTAAAAAAATGCCACCTACTGGGCCACCACGGCCTGAATACGACTAGAAACCCAACCAGCTTGTTGGGCCAGGATTCAGGCCCGCAGAAGGCCCAATAGGCCCACAGGCAGTAACAGATTAGGCTCGGAAGCCTGCAGTTGAGAGGAGCTCGAGAGGGTGTGCGCAACAGCGCTTATAAACCACTCTCGAGCTCTCTCAGCTAGCGAGGTGGGACTAAAAATTTGGCCCCGGGCAGCACCACCCTTTGGTCCCGGTTGATGGCACCAACCGGGACCAATGCGCCCCTTTAGTCCCGGTTGGTGCCACCAACCGGGACCAAAGGTCCCTGTTTCCCGCCCTTTGGGCTGCTGAAAACTGACCTTTGGTCCCGGTTGGTGGCACCAATCGGGACCAATGCACCCCTTTAGTCCCGGTTGGTGCCACCAACCGGGACCAAAGGTCCCTGTTTCCCGCCCTTTGGGCTGCTGAAAACTGACCTTTGGTCCCGGTTGGTGGCACCAACCGGGACGAAAGGTGGGCATTGGTCCCTTTTGGTGCCACGAACCGGGACCAATGCTCTGTGTATATAAGCAAACACTTGGAAATTTTTCAGTTTTCATCTACCAGTTGCCCCCGACGACGCCGAGCACATCGACGCCGCCAGGCTGCCCGAGCTCCCCATCGCCGTCCGCCGCTCCCCGTCGCCGTCCGCCGCTCCCGACGCCGCCAGCTGCTCCGCCGCTCCCTGCCCCGACGCACCGACCCCCAGTGAGCTCCCCTTCCCCTGCGGTGCTTCCGCCGCCGCCGCTCCTGCGCTGCCGCCGCCCTGCTGCTGCCGCCGCCCCTGTTCTGCCGCCGCCGCCGCCCCTGCGATGCCGCCGCCGCCGCTGCCATTTTTTTTGTTCATAGATTTTTTTTGTTCATAGCATTTTTTGTATATATGTATGCATTTACTGTTAATATACTCCGATGGATGTATATATGTATGTGTGTATGGATGGATGCATTTACTGTTAATATGTATATGTATGTGTGTATGGATGGATATATGTATGTGTGTATGGATGGATGCCCGAGCATTTTTTGTCGATCTACCCCGGCCCTCCCCGATAATTTCGACATGAGGGGGGACGTCGGACATGCATGAGAGAGAGAGGCGGTCCGCTCGCCCGACCAACTATCGAGGCCACCGAAACCCTAGAAGAAAGAGCGTCGTTGTCGATCTACCCCCTCCCTGATAACTTCGACATGAGGGGGGACGTCGGACATGCATGAGTGAGAGAGGCGGTACGCTCGCCCGACCAACTATCAAGGCCACCCAAACCATAGAAGAAAGAGCGTCGTTGTCGATCTACCCCTGCCCTTCCTGATAATTTCGACATGAGGGGGGACGTCGGACATGCATGAGAGAGAGAGGCGGTCCGCTCGCCCGACCAACTATCGAGGCCACCCAAACCCTAGAAGAAAGAGCGTCGTTGTCGATCTACCCCCTCCCTGATAACTTCGACATGAGGGGGGACGTCGGACATGCATGAGTGAGAGAGGCGGTCCGCTCGCCCGACCAACTATCGAGGCCACCCAAACCGTAGAAGAAAGAGCGTCGTTGTCGATCTACCCCGGCCCTCCCCGATAATTTCGACATGAGGGGGGACGTCGGACATGCATGAGAGAGAGAGGCGGTCCGCTCGCCCGACCAACTATCGAGGCCACCCAAACCCTAGAAGAAAGAGCGTCGTTGTCGATCTACCCCCTCCCCGATAACTTCGACATGAGGGGGGACGTCGGACATGCATGAGTGAGAGAGGCGGTCCGCTCGCCCGACCAACTATTGAGGCCACCCAAACCCTAGAAGAAAGAGCGTCGTTGTCGATCTACGCCCTCCCCGATAACTTCGACATGAGGGGGGATGTCGGACATGCATGAGTGAGAGAGGCGGTCCGCTCGCCCGACCAACTATCGAGGCCACCCAAACCCTAGAAGAAAGAGCCTCGTTGTCGATCTACCCCCTCCCCGATAACTTCGACATGAGGGGGGACGTCGGACATGCATGAGGGAGAGGCGATCCGCTCGCCCGACCAACTATCGAGGCCACCCAAACCCTAGAAGAAAGAGCGTCGTTGTCGATCTACCCCCTCCCCGATAACTTCGACATGAGGGGGGACGTCGGACATGTCATGTGGAATTTTTTTTGTTCATATAGAAAACTCCGGTAACATAGATTTATCAAGAATGCCCCCATTATGGAGGTGCACAAGTTGATCCAATTTTTTTCTGATCTCATCTATATATATATTCTTCTATATATCACGTTGTCTGTCAAAGTATTGAAGAAATCCATGGCTTCATCATTAGCCGGAAGTAACATGCGTATGATGCTACGAAGCTCTTCAAAGTTGTTTTGGAACGGAGTTCCGGATAGAATAATTCGCTTTTTGGTACGAATTTCAGCAAAGGCCTTCCAAATAGCGATATTCGGAAGGCTCTTGCTGAACTTCGTACAAAAAAGCTAATTAATTATCCTATCCGGGACTCCGTTCCAAAACAATTTTGGAGAGCTTCGTACCATTATGCGCCTGTTACTTCCGGCTAATGATGAAGCCTTGGTTTTCTTGAATCCTTTGACACTAGACAACGTGACATATAGAAGGGTAGATGAGATTAGGAAAAATATGGACCATTTTCTGCACATTCAGAATGGCGCCATTTTGTTAAATCCCTTAAAGGTTAAGAGAATCCCTTGTTTGACATTCATGAGAGAGGCGGTCCGGACGTCGGACATTCATGAGAGAGGCGGTCCGGACGTCGGACATTCATGTTTGTATATTAATTGCCATGTTGTAATATTTGCAGAAACTATGGACCAAAGAGACTTGGAACAAGAACATGTGTTGGGGGACATAATCCTCGCCGGACGTGATGTCTTGTCGTTTCTCAACGACACCGATGGTCTGGAAGGAGAGGATGACGGCTCCGGTGATCGAACAATGGAGGAGGAAGGACATGATCATGATGGCTCCGGTGACCGAATGCCGGAGGAAGAAGGAGACCATGATGACGGCTTCGGTGACCGAACGGAGGAGGGCGCCGTTGCAAAGTCCGGCGAGGTATATATATTAATTAAGCCTGTGCTGACTAGCTAATTGATGCATTAATTGTTTTGGTATGTACATATATTAACTCTTCTTTCTTCTTTTATAGCCCTCCGGATCGAGCCAAACTTCGGTAACGAGACGAGGCCCGAAGAAGAGGTTGCGCAAGGATGAAAGGTTCACGATCACAGCACTGGCAGACGATGGCCTACCGATTGAACCCAAGCGGACCAAGGACGCATTTTCTGCTCAGTGCGGAGCTATTGTTAGGGACAACATCCCGATCAGCATCAAGCAATGGAATAAGCCTAAGGACGACGCCCCTGAAGGTGATTATGTCACCGATAGACAGAAAGATGATCTTTCGACCGCGCTGAAGGCAAATTTCACCCTACCGCCAGAGGAGGATCCGAATAAGCCAGTTATAGAGCCACTGGTCAAGGCGTGTGCTCTTAAGAAGATGGCAGATCTATTCAGGAGGTGGAAAAATGAGTTGAAATCAAAGTTTGTCGACAAAGAGGAGACTCCAGAATTCATCGGCCGATTTGAGAAGATAAGAGATCACTGGCCCGCATTTGTGGCCTACAAGACATCGGACAAGAGTAAGAAAATGTCAGAGACAAACAAGAACAATGCTGCAAAGAAGCAGTATCACCATCACACGGGGTCAGGTGGCTACCTCAAAGCCCGGCCGTTGTGGGACAAAGCTGAGAATGACCTGATTGCTAAAGGGGCCGTACCACAGACATTGAACTAGCTAGACCGTTCAAGGACTTGGTTCTTCGGGGTTGGGGGAACTTTGGACCCTGAAACAGGGAAGTGCCGTTGGACGGACGAGCAACTTGCAATACCCGTCACGAAGCTTCAGAAGTATATCACCGCAGCGCAGGAAGGGACGTTCATTCCCGACAGAGATAAGGACGAGCTGACTGAGGCCCTAGGGAATGCTGAGCACCTTGGACGAACACGAGGCACACCAGGCTCCGTTCCGTGGAAGGTTGGGTTTCCCGACGCAGGCGATAACAGAAGCCGGGAGAGAAATAGGAAAGCGGAGCTGAGCGACATGCAGAAGATCAGTGCAAGACTACAAAAACTAGAGGAACTTGAGAGCCAGCGAGCTGCCGGCCAACCATCTCAGCGGCACGAAGCTACCCCAGAAGCTACCCCGCCATCTCAGCAGAGAAGCAGCGTGGCTTCCATGGAGCCCGTTCAGCCTGACTTCACGGCTCCTATCTACCCCGTGGATACTATCACGGAGGCTCAACATTGCGAGCTTATGACGAAATGCCGGAACCTCACTTTCAAGGCGGTTGTCGGCTCTGTTGCACCTCCTCAACCCAACGGAACTTTTCACTGCCTTCCGATTCCACATGGCTATGCTGTTGTGATGGTGGATGAAGTAATGGAGGGATTTGAGGAGCTCGAGCTTGACCACTCTACAGGTGAAGGGGAGAATCAGCTGGTTCGTGCTCTGAGGAGTACATGTCTATGGCAGAAGGAGTACATCAAGCTTCCAAACTGGACGCCTCCGCCTCCTCCTCCTCCTCCGGCGAGTCAGGGCACTCCGCCTCCTCCTCCTCCTCCTCCTCCGGCGAGTGATCAGGGCACCCCGCCTCCTTCTTTGGCTCCTCCGACGCGTGAGGGCACTCCGCCTCCTCCTTCGCCTACTCCGGCGCGTCGGAGCAGTCCGCCTCCTCCTCCGCCTCATCGGCAACGGCGGAAGACAGACGCCGCCGCTCCGGCTCCTCCGGCGCGTCGGAGCACTCCGCCTCCTTCTCCGCCTCGTAAGCAACGACGGAAGAGAGACGCCGCCGGTCCGGCGGCTAGCAGTACAAGCAGAGGCGGGAGGCAATTCAGATACGGTCCATCTCTCAAGCCTCTGGAAAAGTTACCATATGAGAGGACCGAGTCTGAAAACGAGGAGATATGTCGTGCCCAAGTGAGGGACCATTTTGCAAAGAAAACTCCACCTCCGAAGGAGAAGCTAGATCCGGTGAAAGTGAAGCGCACTATCGATGCCCTGAAGCGACCACCACCGCCTCCGCCGGATTCCAACTTTGTCCGCTGTATTAAAAAGACATATCAAGATGCGCGGCAATCGGGAAGTACTTCCAGTGATGCAAGGTTAGCAAAACGAAGAAGTGGGAAAAAAATTCCCCAGCTCGGCGAACAGGCGAACCAATCGTGCCCCCCGCTCAAGGTGTCTAGCCATATCGTCGCTAATCATCCGGGGATGGTGCCCGGTACCAATCCTGGTGATTACCTGAGCGATGATGTATAGTTTGAGCCGTTGGAGGTGGACGAATTCAGTTACCGGTACGGGCAGCCTCTCGTCAAACCTGATCATCCTCCTCTAACAACGATGATGCGAAAATTCCATGAATGGTACATGAAAACCTGCAGCGAGTCTGGGAGGGATACTTTGACGCTGAGAATTAAAGAGGAGCACGACCTCGTTGGAATGGATCAGTTGTCTGTTGAATTTGACGAGTTATTCCAGCTATACAATCAAAAGGCCCTCGACAAAACAATCTTGACTTGCTACTGTCTGTAAGTACTACTTTTGTAATTAAGTCTCTATATATAGCTCAGCTCTTTCATTGCATGTATATATAATTATCCTCACTATATTATGCAGATTGAAGATCGTCGAATGCAGAAAAGCACAAATCTATGACATTGGGTTCATTAACCCAAATATCATACATGAGTTTACGGTTAAAAACAATGTCACACAAACCGAGGACAACTTGCTACAATCGTTGCTTAAAAATCAAAACAAAGAGACAATACTCTTTCCTTACAACTTCAAGTGAGTGTTACTGTCTTGTGCATATTCGGTTTCCCTTATTACTCGAGGTTATAGTAATGTAATTGATGAGTTATGCATGCGTGCGCAGGTTCCACTTTATTCAGCTAGAGATTAAGCTTGAGCGGGGAGTAGTAATCGTCTTAGACTCAAAACGAAAAGATCCCCAGGAATATGCGGACATGACTGAAATGCTCCAGAAGTAAGTTCAATCGATCATTATCGCATCATATCGGCAACTTTGTTCATTTCCTGATATCAAGTAATTATTTTCTTTGTCTGGCAGGGTTTGGAAAGAGTTCACCGCAATTGTTCCGGCACTGTCGAGGGAGCTGCGGTTTACACACCCGAAAGTAAGTACTACTAGCTAGTTCCACGCATCTCCTATTGATTCTAGTTTCATCAATACCATTTATCATGCTTGATTATCAGTTTGATTGAACTCTATTTCTCGTAAAGTGCTTGTGGCAGGAAACCGGGAATGATTTTTGTGAATACTACGTTTGCGAGTTCATCTACAACGCGACGACCCCTAAGCGGGGCTACTCTGAAAAACAATTTCAAGTGCGTAAGCAATAATATTCACAATTTTATTTTATTACCATGATTTGTGTTGAGTTTCATTCATATATATGTATTGACCCCCTTCTTCAAATTAGATGTGGCAGATGTGGGATGAACTCCTACCACATGATCGCATACGAGCAATTCAAGAGGAATTGGCGGGATTCTTTCTTGACCACGTCATAAATAAAGCCGGAGAATACCATCTGGAATTTGACATTAGATGTTAGGGATTGTAAGAGATCTTATATTGTATATATGTAGCTAGTAGCGTCGGATAGATATACGAAAACTTGTTGTTCGACCAATCTCTCGGAGAAAGAGAGTTCGATCACTTCTCTCTGTATATGTTCATGACGATCTTGTGTACTTAATGGTTCCTTCATTTGCTTACTAGCTAGCGTGTCGAGTTCTCTCTATAGTAGCTACCGTCGACCAAGCACGGAGAAAGAGAGGACACTTCTCCCTATTAGCTAGCTAACACAATATGAAACCCCTAAATTAACCCTCCAAAACCCCCTAAACCCCCCCCTTTCAAAAAAAAAACCCAGCTCCTGCCAAATGCTGACGCATGGATGCGTTTTGGTCCCGGTTGGTGTGACCAACCGGGACGAAAGGTCCTCCTGCCTGGGCTCACCGCGGTGGCCACGTGGAGCCCCTTTGGTCCCGGTTCGTAAGCGAACCGGGACTAAAGGTTTTGGGCTTTAGTCCCGACCCTTTAGTCCCGGTTCCAGAACCGGGACAAATGGGCCTCTGGAACCGGGACAAATGGGCCTTTTTCTACTAGTGCCCCCCCTAGTCCCGGTTGGCCAGGAACCGGGACTAAATACCGGCCACGTGGCCAGCTGCGGCCGCGGTGAGCCGGGGACCTTTAGTCCCGGTTGGTAAAGGTTTTGGCTTTATTGTTTGCCTTTCCTTTTCATTTTGTGTTTTTCATATTTTTTTTCAAACATATTTTACGCTACTACATAATATATACGTTATGCATATATAATAGAATCTCTCGTAGAACCAATCATATATCATAGAATTTTTCATACGATCATGCATACACAAATATATATATATATATACAATTTGGTATATACAATTTCTCCTACAATTTGCAGATCATTACATTTTTAAATGGTATTCTCCGTCGGGAGCTATGACCTGCTCAAGCAAAAATCCCGTCATTTCCTCTTGAAGTGCTCGTATGCGGTCCGTTGGTAGGAGCCTATCGCGCATCTCCACCTTCTTTAAAGAAGGAGATCAATATGAATATATTAGTTGTGTGTATATATATTAGATCATGATAAACCAAATTGTGAATAGTGTTTACGTACCCAAAGATGTCCTGCATCGATCTTCTTTTCGGTCATAAAGCGAATGTTCTCGCAAACGTAGTATGCACATAAATTAGTCCCGGTTGCTTGTTTCATGGACTATGCGAGAATAGAATTCAATCAGATAATAATCAAGCATGGTAATGGTATTGAAACTAGAATTAAAGAGATGTGCGGACGTAGCTAGTACTACTTAATTATAATTACCTTGGACCGTCGCCATCTCAGCTCTGGTTTCCATTTACCGTCAATCTCTTCGATGAACTTTTTCCAAACCCTGCCCGGCAAAGAAAATGAATACAGGATCTATTAATTACTTGATATCAGGAATTGAACTAAAGAGGCCGACATAGTGCGATTATGATTGAAATTACCTGTCGAGCATCAAATACATGTTTTTGTATTCCGCAGAGTCTTTATTTAGTGAGTCCAGTACTTCAACAGTTCCCTCGTTAACTCTAATGATTAGCAGGATCCAGTGGTATCTGCGCACACGTTTGTATAATTAAGCGGCATGCATTGTGCATTCAACTACACACTTAACACCGAGTAAGCAAAACTAGATTATACAAATAACTATCTAAATCATGGCGAGGGCTGACGGGCATGGATACCAAAACCATGGCACTATGTATAACAAACAATCATACAAGTAAGAATATTATACAAATAACTATCTAAATCATACAAATAAGATTTTCTTTTATAAAAAGGATAAGAACAAGAGGCTCACCAAGGTGGTGCCGGCGACGGGAAGATGCGGGCGATCAACGATGGTTAGGACGGGGACGGGAAGGCACTAAGTAAACCACACCTACACATATGCAAGCTAAGAAGTTAATTTGAGCTCAAATTGCATATAAATCAAATAAACTCCCACATAGTTACTTACAAACTAAAACCCACAAATCACTATAATTATAGAGCATTGCACGAGCCAATATAGCAATGAGAGATGAAAGGACAAAGTTGCTAACCTTTGTGAACATTTGGATGGATGGGGTGCCTCAAATCTTGACAAATCCGTGGGAGGCGTAGGATGAAGATGGTCTCTCTCGAACAACCCTGCAACCAAATAACAAAGAGTCTCTTGTGTCCCCAACACACCCAATACAATGGTAAATTGTATAGGAGCACTAGTTCGGCGAAGAGATGGTGATACAAGTGTAATATGGATAGTAGATATAGGTTTTTGTAATCTGAAAATATAAAAACAGCAAGGTAACTAATGATAAAAGTGAGCACAAACGGTATTGCAATGCTTAGAAACAAGGCCTAGGGTTCATACTTTCACTAGTGTAAGTTCTCTCAACAATACTGACATAGTTGAATCATATGTAAATCCCTCACGTGCGACAAAGAGTTCACTCCAAAGTCACAAATAGCGGAGAACAAACGAAGAAATTATTGTAGGGTACGAAACCACCTCAAAGTTATCTTTTCCGATCAATCGTATGAGCTATCCCTATAAGTGTCACGAACAGCCCTAGAGTTCGTACTAAAATAACACCTTAAGATACACATCAACCAAAACCCTAATGTCACCTAGATACTCCAATGTCACCACGAGTACCCATGGGCTTGATTATACGATATGCATCACACAATTTCAGATTCATCAGGTTCAATCCAACACAAAGAACTTCAAAGAGTGCCCCAAAGTTTCTACCGGAGAGTCAAGACGAAAACGTGTGCTGAGTTGATCACCAAAACATACATCAAGTGGATCAATAGAACATCCCATTGTCACCACGGATATCCCATCGCAAGACATACATCAAGTGTTCTCAAATCCTTTAAAGACTCAATCCGATAAGAAAACTTTAAAGGGAAAGCTCAATTCATCACAAGAAGATAGAGAGGGGAAAACTCCATATGATTTATCTATATTAATAAAGCTCGCGGTACATCAAGATCATGTCATCTCAAGAACACGAGAGAGAGAGAGATCAAACACATAGCTACTGGTACATACCCTCAGCCCCGAGGGTGAACTACTCCCTCCTCGTCATGGAGACCGCTGGGATGATGAAGATGGCCTCCGGTGATGGTTTCCCCCTCCGGCAGGGTGCCGGAACGGGCTCCCGATTGGTTTTTCGTGGATACGGAGGAACTCCCGATCTAGGTTTCTTTCTGGAGATTTCTGTATTTATAAGAATTTTTGGCATCGGTCTCACGTCAAGGGGGGCCATGAGGCGACGACAAGACAGGGGGGCGCGCCCTAGGGGGGGCGCCCCCTAGGCTTGTGGCTGCCTCGTGGCTCTTCTGGCCCAACTCCGATGCCCTGTGGGCTTCTTCTGGTCCATAAAAAATCATCGTAAGTTTTTCTTCCGTTTGGACTCCGTTTGATATTCCTTTTCTATAAAACTTAAAAACAAGGAAAAAACAGAAACTAGCACCGGGCTCTAGGTTAGTAGGTTAGTCCCAAAAACAATATAAAATAGCATATACATGCATATAAAACATCCAAGATGGATAATATAATAGCATGGAACAATCAAAAATTATAGATACGTTGGAGACGTATCAAGGACCGTCTTCACGGGACCTGCGGAGGCGCGCGCAACCGACGGGCCAGGTCGGTCGCACGACGTAGATGAGGCGGATAGCGGCACGGGCGGGTGATCAATCCGATTGTGCGTGAGGTCGGGGATGCCGCTCGGTGGAGGCGGGATGATGGCGGAGTCCGAGATGAAGCCGGCGACGATGGTCACGGCCGCAGCCGGCAGCCGGTCCGACGCGGCCGGCCCGACAGCCAGACCGAAGGAGCCGACGCGGCGCAGGCGGCCCGACAGCCGGCTCGAAGCAGCCGGTGCGAGGCAGCCGACGCGGCCGGAGCCGGCAGGCGGCCCGAAGCAGCCGACGCGAGGCCGCCAAAGGCTGGCGCGGCCGGAGCCGGCAGGCGCCCCAACGCAGCCAGCCCGACAGGAGCCGGAAGCCGGCACGACGCAGCCGGCCCGAGGCAGCCGGTGAGCGACCGTACGAGGCGACGGCGGAGATCGACGGACGGGCCGGCGTGCGAACGACGGCTGTGATGGGCCGCCGCATGGCGCGAAGCCGCCGGGTTGGGGCTATGCAGGAGTCCCAATGAGAGCAGGGCGCTGACGGCCGGCGTAGGGCGACGGGCGAGCAGACGCGCGGGCGACGGTGGTGAGGGGCCGCCGTGTCGCGTGAGGCCGCCGGGTCGGTGTAGAGGCCGGGTCGCGCCGATGTCGGAGTAGAGGCGTGGGGTTGACGGCGGCAGCGGGCGATGCAAACCGATCTTAGATCGGAAAACCAAAAAGAAAACGCCGATCAATGCGACCAGCGGAAGAGAGAAAACCCCGGATCAAGAGATCGGGAAAAGGACTCTCTAGGGCAACCGGTCGACACGACCGGCGGACGAACCCTAGGTACGGGCGGCGCGGCCCCCCGGCGGCGGTCATGGAGGCCGACCGCCCCGGGGGCAGCGCGCGATGCGGAAGCGGTGGGCGGTGGCTAGGTCTAGGAACTTGCAGCAGATACCATGTTGGAAGGGAGAGAGGGATTGATGGAATAGTTGATATATTGCTTGAGTCTCGTGGGCATATATATAGGAGTACATGATCAACTTGGAGTACAAGACAAGCCAGAATAATTCCTAGTCTATCTTTTGTTTCCTAACTAAACACGATACTCAACAAGCAACATGTAGCCCTGTAAACACCGACCGGGTCCTGTGCATGGTTCAGATCACGAGGGACCCGAGCCCATGACAGACGGTGCAGATAAGGGGGTGTACAGACACCCGGGAGCTAAATGTCCAGTCTCCAACATTCTACTTTACAAATGATGCATATATGGAAATTGATTTCAACAAAAAAATGTGGGGTCAAGAATAATATATTTGTGTACATAAAATTGGAAATAAGAGCCAGAATTCTTTTCTACCTATGAAGTGTTTCTTTAAACATCTACATATATTTCACTTCCACTAGTTAACGATTAACTTCTTAAATTTGTAAAGGAAAAAATTTGTACCATTAGATTTTTCATGAAAAATCCATTCAAATGTGAGAAAATCATTCAGACAAGAAAATTCCATCCAAAGATGGGTTGGTTCAACAGTTCTCGTATTGTAATGTTGATTGATTTCCTTTGGAAGGACAAATCTTCAAATTTACTGGCCTATATTCCTGCGGTTTCATAGCATATTTTTTACTAATAATTATTAAAAGAGACATACAAATTTAGCACCACCAACTACCATGTTGGTCATGTAAATCTCTTAACTCGCTAACTTACGCTGGCACCGCCACAGACTTTTGGGTATTTGATTGTGTCCATATGATTTGGTGTTTCTATAATAAAGGTTTATGCTTTTAGCGGTGGCGGAGCCACAGGGTGGCCAGGGTGGCCGCGGCCCACCCTGGGATTTTGGGTCAGCTTATATACCTATGGATTTCTAACTGGGCCAGCAAAAAAAAGACCCAATAATAGTTACTGATTGATCCAGCGACCGCATCCACACCCTCGTCTCGTCCCATCGAGCAGAACAGGAACAGCCGCCTCATCCCGACGCCCTCGCAACACGCACAGGAAAGCATCCCAGCCGACAGCCGCCGTTCCTCGCCTTGCAGGTTGCCGGTCGGAGCCCAGCCCGCCTCTCCTTCCTGCCCGATGCACGCCTGGCCCTCGGCTCCACCTCCACCGCTCCAGCCGCTCCCCCACGCCCCTGCCCTGCCCGGCTGCGCCCCTGACCCGGGCCGCCCTGCTTCCGCCCTCCGGCCCTCCCTGCAAAGCCTCTGCCCTCCGGCACTCCGTCCTCCCTGCAAAGCCGACGGCCTTCGCTGCCGCTCAGTAACCACTCTTCGGCAGCAGCAAGTGTGCAAATCGGTTTAAGGTATCGAAAACCCCCAATTCTTGTTTTACGGTTTGCTTTTTTGCACTATGGTATCCAGTACATGAACTGGTGAACACATACATGATTTTGCACATAATTTCTGCCTCAATTAGCTTTATTGATAGAAACTATTTTTTATAGCAGAATTGTGGAAGAATGAAGAGGGCTGGAGACATTGTTTCTCTCTCAATTATCTTTATCAATAAAATACATTGGGAGGGATGCTTTCAGCGAGGTGAATGAAGATGATATAATTGATACTTTCATGGACATGGAAAAGGGTAGGCCAAAAACATAGTCTTTTTAAACTAGTGTGTTTCTAAGAACATATTGATCTATTTATATGTGATATTGGTAACTAGTTAAAGCATCCACATGTCATATTACTTGTAAAAAAATTGAGGGGCGGACCACCCTGATGTTAACTGCTAGCTCCGCCACTGCTTTTAGGCATGTGTTGCTCTCGTACAGTATTTCTTTTTTTTTTGGGCGGTGGAGCAAATGTTTTTCTTAGAGCATCTCCAACAAGCGCATAAAAATTTCGCGCCCTAAAATAGTTTTAGCGCGTCACTGTAGCAGCTTTAGTGCGCCGGGACCAACATTGGTTCAATAGATGCCAAAAAACGCGCGCCCAAAAAAACACACAGTGCAAACTGTGAAGCGCGCGCCATCCGGCGCCCCAATTTTACAGCTTTCGATAGTGCTTTTTAGTGCATGCCCAAAACTTTACAACGCGCGCAGTATTTTACAGCCTCTGCTGGAGCTGTCCGGCGCCCAAAAAAATAAAATTTTAACACGGGGAGCTGTTTTTGGGCGTCTTTGGAGATGCTCTTACAGGGGGCTTTACTACAACATTCATAGCATAAGGATAAGATGAAACGGGCCCAAGCATTTGAAGAGGCTTATGTATATTGGCTAATGTCATCCTTTTGGTTGTCACGTTGCAATAATTTACTATTGGTTGCTATGTCCACAGTACAACCTCAGAAGTTCTACTACATGCATGCATGCTCTGAAAAAATTATGTCATGCGGGAATGTAAGCCAAATTTTGTAGCAATGGTGATTGATAAGCGTTCTACAACTAATTTCGCTGACTCTGTAAGCTAGTTCAACTACTCCTAGAGACCGATGCCACTCCAAACGAGGATAACTTGATCATAACAATTGTAAAAATCCACGATTACAATCTTTAATAGGTACGTAGTCTACATGCAATACTCGATATAACATAGCCGAAGTTAACCTACAGCTGAAGCATAATGGATCAAAAAAAAATCGAACCAAAACTGCATGCGATAATTACAGAAGAGAGAAAGGATACAATTGAAGCGGCATGAATTATATGAACATGTACGAATAAACACTATAGATTGGTGTAACAGTTTAAATCAATCATATATCACACGACATACCTACATGCATATAGACAGAAACTAAAAGAGGAGGAGCAGGGACAGCTGCTGCTGTCGGAAACGTACACACGCGGAGGGGCTGGACGCAGCGGCCGGTGGAGATGGAATCAGCTAGTCTGCCATTTCCATCCCAGGTGAGAGGGAAAGCACTAGTGCAGAACCGGCCACTAGTCCTGATTGGGAGGGGCCTTTTTAGTCCCGGTTCCCCAACCGGGGCTAAAGTATAGGGACTAAAGCCCCCCCCAGTCTCGGTTGGCCAGGAACCGGGACTAAATACTGGCCACATGGCCAGCTGCGGCCGCGGTGAGCCGGGGACCTTTAGTCCCGGTTGGTAAAGGTTTTGACTTTATTGTTTGCTTTTCCTTTTCATTTTGTGTTTTTCATTTTTTTTTTCAAACATATTTTACGCTACTACATAATATATACGTTATGCATATATAATAGAATTTCTCATAAAAACAATCATATATCATAGAATTTTCCATACGACCATGCATACACACACACACACATATATCATAGAATTTTTCATACGACCATATATACACACACACAATTTGGTATATACAATTTCTCCTACAATTTGCAGATCATTACATCTTGAAATGGTATTCTCCGTCGGGAGCTATGACCTGCTCAAGCAAAAATCCTGTCATTTCCTCTTGAAGTGCTCGTATGCATCTCCACCATCTTTAAAGAAGGAGATCAATATGAATATATTAGTTGTGTGTATATATATTAGATCATGATGAACCAAATTGTGAATAGTGTTTACGTACCCAAAGATGTCCTGCATCGATCTTCTTTTCGGTCATAAAGCGAATGTTCTCACAAACGTAGTATGCACATAAATTAGTCCCGGTTGCTTGTTTCATGGACTATGCGAGAATAGAATTCAATCAGATAATAATCAACCATGGTAATGGTATTGAAACTAGAATTAAAGAGATGCGCGGACGTAGCTAGTACTACTTAATTATAATTACCTTGGACCGTCGCCATCTCAGCTCTCGTTTCCATTTACCGTCAATCTCTTCGATGATTAGCAGGATCCAGTGGTATCTGCGCACATGTTTGTATAATTAAGCGGGCATGCATTGTGCATTCAACTACACACTTAACACCGAGTAAGCAAAAATAGATTATACAAATAACTATCTAAATCATGGCGAGGGCTGACGGGCATGGATACCAAAACCATGGCACTATGTATAACAAACAATCATACAAGTAAGAATATTATACAAATAACTATCTAAATCATACAAATAAGATTTTCTTTTATAAAAAGGATAAGAACAAGAGGCTCACCAAGGTGGTGCTGGCGACGGGAAGATGCGGGCGATCGACGATGGTTAGGATGGGGACGGGAAGGCACTAAGTAAACCACACCTACACATATGCAAGCTAAGAAGTTAATTTGAGCTCAAATTGCATATAAATCAAATAAACTCCCACATAATTACTTACAAACTAAAACCCACAAATCACTATAATTATAGAGCATTGCACGAGCTAATATAGCAATGAGAGATGAAAGGACAAAGTCGCTAACCTTTGTGAACATTTGGATGGATGGGGTGCCTCAAATCTTGACAAATCTTGGCAAAAATGGTGGATGAACTCGAGCAAGGGTAGAGAACAGAGGAGAGAAATGCGAAAACAGAGAGCTTCGGCTTGGGCTGGACGAAGCACTATTTATAGTGATACCATTAGTCCCGGTTGGTATTACCAACCGGGACTAGAGATAGATCTTTAGTCCCGGCTGGTATTACCAAGCGGGACTAAAGGGCCTCGCGGGGCCCCAGCCTGGCGCAACCCTGCCACCACCCCTTTAGTCCCGGTTGGTGTAACCAACCGGGACTAGAGGGTCCTCACGAACCTGGACTAATGCTTATCCTCACGAACCGGGACTAGTGGACACATTAGTCCCGGTCCAAAACACAACCGGGACTAATGCTCCGATCCAAAGACCTGTTTTCTACTAGTGAAGATCTCCAGCCCGGGAAATAAATAGCCAAGAGCGCGGCGAGGCTAAGACCGCTTTATTAGGGACCCGTGTTGATGCTGACGTCCTAAGATGGGTAGAAGCACGTACCAAATCGACCATCACCATGAACGTAGGAAGGAAAGAAGATGCAAGGAAACATCGACTATATCCATCTCAAATATAAGGACGATACGAGGGCTCGCGGACGCGTCCGGGCACGCCCGGTCAGTCCGCCACATAGGACACGACCCCACTCCGGACCACCTTTTTCTTTTCTTATTAATTATTTTCTTTCTCTCTTTTTTTCTCCACCAATCACACGTGCAAGTGATCGGACATATAAGAAGAAAAACGAGAAATGTGGCTGCACGGACCAAATAGGTAGGAGCGCGGCGAGGTTAAGACCGCTTTATTACGTACCCTGTAGATGCTGACGTGCTAAGATGGGTAGAAGCACGTATACCAAATCGACCATCACCATGGAAGTAGGAAGGAAAGAAGATGCAAGGAAACCTGGACTACTACAAAGCTAGTCCTTGAATATGTAATTGATCACTTGAGCGCACCACTTTCTCTAGTCTTATCACGCGGCTATCGACCATTTAGATTGTACTTAAGTTATCACTGTGTTTATCTAAGAAACACAGTATAAACACAAATGCTTATATACACGCACGTGCACTCATCTCTATGAACATACACTTAGTCTATCTCTATGAGCAACTCCGAGATGCTAAGTCTTTTGATTGATGAAGTCACAATAGTCGCCTAGTAATCAATGGAAACGTCTTCTCTCACTACACCAGCATCGCTCAAAATCCTGAGATAAATCTAGAAAAATGTGAGCATGCATTCCCAGTCTAATGCATAAACCCGGGTAAATTGGTTCCACAATAAAGAACTTAACCATCTGAGTTACACTCAGCTCGCAAGCTATCCCAAATATTAACTAATGCTCCCAACTTACCAAGGGAGTTGAGAAAAGTTTAGAGCCCAATCTTTTGGGCGGGCCGTGCAATGGAACCTTGGTAATTGATCAGGACAAGAGGTTGTTGGGAATTGAACACGCTTAACGTTATTATGGGCAATGCAGCTAAAATAAAATAACTTCAACACCGCCTCTATGCACTAATTCACATATTGGTGCTTGGTCACAAAAGGAAACATTTGCGTCAATATATATGGAGTAAGTTTGGTTAGCCAAAACTTAGGACAAACCTTAGTACTTGTCTTGAGTTTCTCCAGCACGATGGTACTTGTCTTGAGTTTCTCTAGCACGACGCTACATCACGCATCCAACTTAGAGTTGTATGGTGCCAAGTGAAACCACACAAAGCAGTAATATGAAGTCAACAGAGTTTAACATCAGAATTTTTAATATGGAAAGCCCCCAAGTTAGGGTAGAAGATATGGGTCGAAGCCACCCAACTCTTCTTTCACTATAATCAAATGTGGGATACAACAAGCTCTTATATAGATAGCACCAAAGGCTTTCATACATCAAGATCTTTCAATCTTGGATGGCAACAACATTTGGGGCTCAAAAACTAGGGATGAAGCAATCTCATCAAAGATCGTGGATTCACAACTTGAAGGAGACAAGGTGGTGGACCAGATCATCAAAACCTTGGGGAGGTGTTAAATTAGCTTGCTTGCAAGATCTTCCTTCAATCTTGCTCTCTTTCCCTTTCTCTCTCTTAGTTTTCTCTGCTTCTCCAATTGAGGTTATCCTAATTTTCTTCACTTCTAATGGCTACTACTTGATGGGAGGCTTAACCTCTCGATCCCCACTTGTGCAAATACCATTATGACCCTAGGTAACAACCTTAATGGGTAATGGGCTTCAGCATAACTTTTGGGTTGTCTAAAGGCTTCATATTGTCATCTCATCACAACAGATATGAGGAGAATATCCCAACAATCCCCCCTCTCCAACTCATAAGGGGTGCATTGCCAAACTTGCTACCTTACAACATGTGTGTACCTTCTCATTTTGCAATACCTTGGTCATATATCTAAATTATTCTTGTCGGTATTGATCTTCTCAAGTTGTAGCAACTTGTAACTCATAACATGTCGAATCCAATGATACTTAACATCAATGTGCTTGGTTTGAGAGTGAATGATTGATTTATTGGCAATATGAAAAACACTTTGACTGTCGCAAGACAGAACATACTTCCCTTCCTTCATGCTTAGTTCTTGCAAGAAATTCTTCATGCACAACACTTCCTGACCACCATCAATTGCTGATATGTACCCACTTTATGTGATCGATGTCGAACAAATTTCTCCAATCTTGGTTGGCATGGCATTGCTTCCCTGGCATAAGTCATCAGGTATCCATAGGTTGACCTCCTACAATCGGTATCACTAGCATAGCCTGAATCTGTATAGCCATGTAATACACGATCACCTATTCCAAAGCATAAACATGATGTAGAACTTTTGTTGAGATACCTGATAATCCAGTTCACTGCATCCTACTGAGCTTTACCTAGATTAACCTAGATACCTGATAATCCAAAGCATAAACATCATGTTGAAATTTGTCACAAAAATTGTACGAAAAATTCATGTGTAGTCCTCTCTATTTGGCATTGCAGTTTGGTGACCTCTCTAATGAAGTTCACTTGAAAATTTTGGGGTCCGACAAAAAATGGCATTCACGTTTTCTTATTTTCAAAATTTCTCTTAAAACCATAAGGAATTAGAAAGGGTATTCTACGTAAAAATGTTTTGCCTCGTCGATATCTTCCCAATGGTGCATCATTAGAGGGTTGAGTATGCTCTATTCCACTTTTCGGGTATCAGACCATTCTCAAAACTGCTCTCAAATTGTAAGGAATCCTGAAAACTGTTCTACATGAAAGAGGTTCCCTCGTCCATAGGTTTCCAATGGCATATCATGCATCATTCCGAAAAATGGCTTGAAAATTGTCTCATACACATTACCAAAATTTACATGCAGTTCACAAGTTTCACTAATGCGGCTCACAAGTGCTTGCAATATAATATATTACAAGCACTTCTAGAATAGAGAGGTTGTATGTATATGTAAGAATGTTTTCTTAAAATTAGGTGGTTCAATTCGATGTTCATGGTGGCAGCCATGCCAATCACAACTCGGATTGAAGACATCTTAACCACTCGAGAGAGTATTTCATCATATTCAATCCCCTCTTCTGACTAAAACCTTTCATAGTCAATTTACCCTTGGATGTGAGGTGTATTCTTCAGTTTAACTCTACACACCCATATGTTCTTGAGTGCTTTGTTGCCCTTTGGCAGTTTCACCCGCTAAAAGGTGAAATTCTCATACAGGGATTTCATCTCATCTTGCATGGCTTCTTACCATTAATTCTTGTGCTCATCAGCCGTTGCCTACTCATAGCATGAGGGCTCACCTACATCAGTATCGACACATATTGATGTGGTGAATACTTGGAAGAAGGAGTGTGTCCTATTTTACTTCATTGTCGTTGCACTAGTGGTGAATTAGGTGGATTATCTTTGGTGTCATAATCATTAGGTACATGCTCATCACTCATGACTTGTACTGCCTTGGTCAGTTTAATTTCCACTATCTTTAGTGTCATCATCCCCATGATTTTCATACACGAGAGGAGGACAGACTGGATCCATGCCAACCTGTTGTGTGGTGGTCATTAACTTCTATGGTTTCCCAATATCTTTTATGTTTCATCTTCAATAAAACACCACACCTCAGCTACTCAAAATATTTCTATTTGTTGGATCCCAGAACCTTTAGCCAAAGTCTTCACTTTGTTGGCTGAGGTAGATGCATGCGCCGTGTCTTGCTATAAATTTTGGATCTCTCATCCCTTGGCACATTCACAAATGCCACAACCAAAGACCTTAAAATGCATGTATGATATTTCTTTCACTGGACAAACTCTCTGAGGAATATTACCTGCAAGAAGAATTGGGAGATATATGTTAAACACATACATAACATTGATGAATATTCATCAATGCTTCAAGCCAAAATGAATTTGATGACTTAAGATGAGAGAGCATAGTTGTGACCTTCTCTTTCAGTGTCATGTTCATTTTCTCTACAAGACCATTGAGTTGACATGTCTTTGTTGCACCCTTCTCAAGCCCGGTGCCAAATTGTTTGCAGTACCTTTCAACGGAACCTCGGTATTCACCGAAATTGGCTGATCTTGATACGTATCCAACATATCTATAATTTATGAAGTATTCATGCCATGTTTATAACAATTTTATATGATTTTGGTATGATTTGATTAGAACTAACCCGGACTGACGCTGTTTTCAGCAGAGCTACCGTGGTGTTGTTTTTGTGCAGAAATAAAATTTCTCGGAATGGGCTGAAAATTTACGGAGAATATTTTTGGAAAATATAAAAAATACTGGAGCAAAAAGATACCAGAGAGGAGTCCCGAGGAGGCCACAAGCCTAGGGGGGCGCCCCTCCTAGGGCGCACCCCCTGGCTTGTGGGTCCCTCGAGCACCCCCCAGACGTGATTCCAACGCCAAGTACTCCTATAAATCGAGAAACCTCCAGAAAGAACCCTAGATCGGGAGTTCCGCCGCCGCAAGCCTCTGTAGCCACGAAAAACCAATCGGGAGCCCGTTCCGGCACCCTGCTGATACGTCTCCAACGTATCTATAATTTTTGATTGTTCCGTGCTATTATATTATGTGTTTTGGATTTTTATATGCATTAATATGCTATTTTATATTATTTTTGGGACTAACCTATTAACCTAGTGCCTAGTGCCAGTTTCTGTTTTTCCCTTGTTTTTGAGTATTGCAGATAAGGAATATTAAACGTAGTCCAAACGAAATAAAATCTTCGCGATGATTTTTCTTGGACCAGAAGAAACCTACCAGACTTGGAGATGAGGTCAGGAGACCTGCCGGGAGACGACAAGCCACCAGGGCGCGCCCCTGGGGGGGCGCGCCCCCTGGCTTGTGGCCCCCCAGCAGGTCCTCCAACCCTAATCTTTCGCCTATAAATTCCCAAATATTCCCCCAATACCAAAAAGAGCCACGAAAATACTTTTCCGCCGCCGGAAGCCTCTGTTCCCGTGAGATCCCATCTTGGAGCCTTTTCCGGTAATCTACCGGAGGGGGATTCGATCACGGAGGGCATCTACATCAACTCCATTGCCCCTCCGATGATGCGTGAGTAGTTCACCTCAGACCTTCGGGTCCATAGCTAGTAGCTAGATGGCTTCTTCTCTCTCTATGTTCTTCAATACCATGTTCTTCGTGATCTTCATGGAGATCTATCCGATGTAATACTCTTTTGCGGTGTGTTTGTCGAGATCCGATGAATTGTGGGTTTATGATCAGATTATCTATGAATATTATTTGAATCTTCTCTGAATTATTATATGCATGATTTCATATCTTTGCAAGTCTCTTCGAGTTATTGGTTTGGTTTGGCCAACTAGATTGGTAATTCTTGCAATGGGAGAAGTGCTTAGTTTTGGGTTCAATCTTGCGGTGTCCTCACCCAGTGACAAAGTAGGGGTGGCGAGGCACGTATTTGTATTGTTGCCATCGAGGATAAAAAGATGGGGTTTTCATCATATTTCTTGAGTTTATCCCTCTACATCATGTCATTTTACTTAATGCGTTACTCTGTTCTTCATGAACTTAATACTCTAGATGCAGGCAGGAGTTGGTCGATGTGTGGAGTAATAGTAGTAGATGCAGAATCGTTTTGGTCTACTTGACACGGACGTGATGCCTATATGCATAATCATTGCCTTGGATATCGTTATAACTATGCGCTTTTCTATCAATTGCTCGACAGTAATTTGTTCACCCACCGTATTATTTTCCTTCAAGAGAGAAGCCTCTAGTGAAACCTATGGCACCCGGGTCTATTTTCCATATTATATTTTCAGATCTATAAATCAAAAATACCAAAAATACTTTGCTGCAATCTTTTTACTTTTGTTTTACTTTTCGTTCTAGTAATATTTTATATCTATCTTTATCAGATCTCATCCTTCCAAGTAACCGTGAAGGGATTGACAACTCCTTTATAGCGTTGGGTGCAAGTGTTTGATTGTTTGTGTAGGTGCAAAGATTGGAGACTTGCTTGTATCTCCTACTGGATTGATACCTTGGTTCTCAACAACTGAGGGAAATACTTATCTACTTTGCTGCATCACCCTTTCCTCTTCAAGGGAAAACCAACGCAAGCTCAAGAAGTAGCAAGAAGGATTTCTGGCGCCGTTGCCGGGGAGATCTACATCAAGCCTACCAAGTACCCATCACAAACTCATCTCTTGCATTTACATTATTTGCCATTTGCCTCTCATTTTCCTCTCCCCCACTTCTAAAACAATTTTTAGAAAAATACCAAAAATATTTGCCTTTTTATTCGCCCTTCTTCCGTTCGTCTTTTCGTTTGCTTTTTGTTTGCTTGTGTTGCCATGTGCCTTCTATTTGCAAGCATCTTCGCTTGCTAAAAATCTATTGATATGGATCCTCATCCACTTGCTAATCTTTTCAAAAGACCAAATTATGTTGAAGCAATTGCTAGTGAGTTAAGTGCACTTCATTATCTCCATGAAGTTTTGTTTGAAAATCATGAATCTAAATTTTTTGATGAAGTGTTAAAAGAAGAAATTTATAAGGTGATTCATGATAGCTCCTTGATTGAAAAGCATGATTGCAATGATGTTACTATAAATTCTATTAATGTCAATTATGCTAATGATATGCAAAGCCACATGCTTGGGGATGCTATGTTTGATGAAGATGATATTTTTTGCCCCCCAAGTTTTGATGAGCAAATTCATTATGATGATTGCATGCTCGTGTATCATGAAAAGAATGATTTATGTGATAGTTATATTGTTGAGTTCCTTCTTGATGCTACTGAAATTTATTATGAGGGAGGAACATATGCGTATAGGAATTGCAATAATATCAAGTTTCCTCTCTATGTGTTCAAAGTTTTGAAGTTATGCTTGTTTTTCCTTCCTATGCTAGTTGATTCTTGTTCCCGTAAATTGTTTGCTCACAAAATCCCTATGCATAGGAAGTGGGTTAGACTTAAATGTGTTTTTCATGCTATTCATGATGCTCTTTTGCATATCTCAATTACTACTTTTTATGTGAGCATCATTGAAAGCGTTATGCCTAGCTAAGGGCGTTAAACAATAGCGCTTGTTGGGAGGCAACCCAATTTTATTTTGTGTTTTTGTTTTTTGCTTCTGTTCTTGAGTGTTTTGCACATTATTACCTCTGTAGTAATTGTGTTTTATTTTTTTAATTAGTGTTTGTGCCAAGTAAGACCTTTGGGATGGTTTACGGTGATTGTTGATTTGGTTTTGCTGAAAAACAGAAACTTTTGCGCTCAGTCCAGGAATTTTATAAATTCACCAGAGCGTCAATTGGACCTGAATTTTTTACACAATATTGATATACAAATTTCCCTGATTGTCCTAATGTTTCAGAATTTTTAGAGTTACAGACGTATTCGAAGTTTACAGATTGCTACAGACTGTTCTGTTTTAGACAGATTCTGTTTTCTTTGTGTTGTTTGCTTATTTTGATGTATCTATGGGTTGTATCGGGGGGTATGAACCATGGAGAAGTTAGAATACAGTAGATATTACACCAATATAAATAAAGAATGAGTTCACAACAGTACCTAAAGTGGTGATTTATTTTTCTTATACTAACGGATCTCACGAGTTTTCTGTTGAGTTTTGTGTTGTGAAGTTTTCAAGTGTTGGGTAAAGATTTGATGGACTATGGAATAAGGAGTGGCAAGAGCCTAAGATTGGGGATGCCCAAGGCACCCCAAGCCATATTCAAGGATACCAAAGAGCCTAAGCTTGGGGATTCCCCGGAAGGCATCCCCTCTTTCGTCTTCAATCCATCGGTACATTTACTTGAGGCTATATTTTTATTCACCACATGATATGCGTTTTGCTTGGAGCGTCTTGTATGATATGAGTCTTTGGTTTTTAGTTTGCCACAATCATCCTTGCTGCACACATCTTTTGAGAGGGACACGCATTAATCGTGAATTTATTTTATAGAAATAATTGAACTCTCGTACCTCACTTATATCTTTTGAGCTAGGCAATGTTGCTCTAGTGCTTCACTTATATCTTTTTAGAGCACGGTGGTGTCTTTATTTTATAGAAATAATTGAACTCTCGTACCTCACTTATATTATTTTGAGAGTCTTTAAACAGCATGGTAATTGGTTTAGTTTATGAATTTAGTCCTAATATAATGGGCATCCAAGAGGGATATAATAAAAACTTTCATATAAAGTGCATTGAATACTATGAGAAGTTGGATTCCTTGCATATAGTTTTGAGATATAAAGATGGTGATGTTAGATTCATGCTAGTGAGTAATTGTGGAATGGTAAAAATACTTGTGTTAAAGTTTGTGATTCCCGTAGCATGCACGTATGGTGAACCGTTATGTAACGAAGTCGGAGCATGATTTGTTTAATGATTGTCATCCTTTGTGTGAGGGTCGGGAGCGCGCGATGGTTAACTCCTACCAACCTCTCCCCTAGGAGCATGCGTCTAATACTTTGCTTCGATAACTAATAGATTTTTGCAATAAGTATGTGAGTTCTTTATGACTAATGTGAGTCCATGGATTATACGCACTCTCACCCTTCCACCATTGCTAGCCTCTCTAGTACCGCGCAACTTTCGCCGGTGCATTAAACCCACCTTCCTCAAAACAGCCACCATATACCCTTCCTCAAAACAGCCACCATACCTACCTATTATGGCATTTCCGTAGCCATTCCGAGATATATTGCCATGCAACTTCCACCGTTCCGTTTTTTTATGACACGTACCATCATTGTCATATTGCTTTGCATGATCGTAAGACAGCTAGCATGATGTTTTCATGGCTTGTCTATTTTTTTATGTCATTTGCTATGCTAGATCGTTGCACATCCCGGTACACCACCGGAAGCATTCATATAGAGTCATATCTTGTTGTAGGTATCGAGTTATAAGTAAATAAAAGTGTGATGATCATCATTATTAGAGCATTGTCCCATGAGAGGAAAGGATGATGGAAGCTATGATTCCCTCACAAGTAGGGATAAGTCTCCGGACTTTACAAATAATAAAAGAGGCCAATGAAGCCCAAATAAAAAAAAGAGGCCAAAGATGCCCACCAAAATAAAAAAATAAAAAATGAGAGAAAAGAGAGAAGGGACAATGTTACTATCTTTTTCCACACTTGTGCTTCAAAGTAGCACCTTGATCTTCATGATAGAGAGTCTCCTATTTTTTGTCACTTTCATATACTAGTGGGAATTTTTCATTATATAACTTGGCTTGTATATTCCAATGATGGGCTTCCTCAAATTGTCCTAGGTCTTCGTGAGCAAGCAAGTTGGATGCACACCCACTTAGTTTCTTTTTGAGCTTTCATACACTTATAGCTCTAGTGCATCCGTTGCATGGCAATCCCTACTCACTCACATTGATATCTATTGATGGGCATCTCCATAGCCCGTTGATATGCCTAGTTGATGTGAGACTATCTTCTCCTTTTCCACACAACCTCCACCATATTCTATTCCACCTATAGTGCTATATCCATGGCTCACGCTCATGTATTGCGTGAAAGTTGAAAAGGTTTGAGAACATAAAAGGTGTGAAACAATTGCTTGACTTGTCATCGGGGGTGTGCATGATTTCGATACTTTGTGTGGGGAAGATGGAGCATAGCCAGACCATATGATTTTGTAGGGATAACTTTCTAAGGCCGTGTTATTTTGAAAGACCCAATTGCTTGTTAGTATGCTTGAAGTATTACTGTTTTTATGTCAATATTGAGCTTTTGTTTTGAATCTTATGGATCTGAACATTCATGCCACAATAAAGAATATTACATGGATAAATATGTTAGGTAGCATTCCACATCAAAAATTCTGTTTTTATCATTTACCTACTCGAGGACGAGCATGAATTAAGCTTGGGGGTGCTTGATACGTCTCCAACCTATCTATAATTTTGGATTGTTCCATGCTATTATATTATCTGTTTTGCATGTTTTATATGCATTAATATGCTATTTTATATTATTTTTGGGACTAACCTATTAACCTAGTGCCTAGTGCCAGTTTCTGTTTTTTCCTTGTTTTTGAGTATTGCAGATAAGGGATATTAAACGGAGTCCAAACGGAATAAAATCTTCACGATGATTTTTCTTGGACCAGAAGAAACCTACCAGACTTGGAGATGAGGTCATGAGACCTGCCGGGAGGCGACAAGCCACCAGGGCGCGCCCCTGGGGAGGGGGCGCCCCCTGGCTTGTGGCCCCCGAGCAGGTCCTCCAACCCTAATCTTTGGCCTATAAATTCCCAAATATTCCCCCAATACCAAAAAGAGCCACAAAAATACTTTTCCGCCGCCGGAAGCCTCTGTTCCCGTGAGATCCCATCTTGGAGCCTTTTCCAGTAATCTGCCGGAGGGGGATTCGATCACGGAGGGCATCTACATCAACTCCATTGCCCCACTGATGATGCGTGAGTAGTTCACCTCAGACCTTCGGGTCCATAGCTAGTAGCTAGATGGCTTCTTCTCTCTCTATGTTCTTCAATACCATGTTCTTCATGATCTTCATGGAGATCTATCCGATGTAATACTCTTTTGCGGTGTGTTTGTCGAGATCCGATGAATTGTGGGTTTATGATCAGATTATCTATGAATATTATTTGAATCTTCTCTGAATTCTTATATGCATGATTTCATATCTTTGCAAGTCTCTTCGAGTTATTGGTTTGGTTTGGCCAACTAGATTGGTAATTCTTGCAATGGGAGAAGTGCTTAGTTTTGGGTTCAATCTTGCGGTGTCCTCACCCAGTGACAAAGTAGGGGTAGCGAGGCACGTATTTGTATTGTTGCCATCGAGGATAAAAAGATGGGGTTTTCATCATATTGCTTGAGTTTATCCCTCTACATCATGTCATCTTACTTAATGCGTTACTCTGTTCTTCATGAACTTAATACTCTAGATGCTGGCAGGAGTCGGTCGATGTGTGGAGTAATAGTAGTAGATGCAGAATCGTTTCGGTCTACTTGAGACGGACGTGATGCCTATATGCATAATCATTGCCTTGGATATCGTTATAACTATGTGCTTTTCTATCAATTGCTCGACAGTAATTTGTTCACCCACCGTATTATTTTCCTTCAAGAGAGAAGCCTCTAGTGAAACCTATGGCCCCCGGGTCTATTTTCCATATTATATTTACAGATCTATAAATCAAAAATACCAAAAATACTTTGCTGCAATCTTTTTACTTTTGTTTTACTTTTCATTCTAGTAATCTTTTATATCTATCTCTATCAGATCTCATCCTTGCAAGTAACCGTGAAGGGATTGACAACTCCTTTATAGCGTTGGGTGCAAGTATTTGATTGTTTGTGTAGGTGCAAAGATTGGGGACTTGCTTGTATCTCCTACTGGATTGGTACCTTGGTTCTCAACTACTGAGGGAAATACTTATCTACTTTTCTGCATCACCCTTTCCTCTTCAAGGGAAAACCAACGCAAGCTCAAGAAGTAGCACCTGCGAGAGGGGGAAACCATCACCGGCGGCTATCTTCATCATCCCGGCGGTCTCCATGACGAGGAGGGAGTAGTTCACCCTCGGGGCTGAGGGTATGTACCAGTAGCTATGTGTTTGATCTCTCTCTCTCATGTTCTTGAGATGACACGATCTTGATGTACCGCGAGCTTTATTGATATAGATGAATCATATGGAGTTTTCCCTTCTCTATCTTCTTGTGATGAATTGAGTTTTCCCTTTGAAGTTTACTTATCGGATTGAGTCTTTATGGATTTGAGAACACTTGATGTATGGCTTGCGATGGGATATCTGTGGTGACAATGGGATGTTCTATTGATCCACTTGATGTGTGTTTTGGTGATCAACTTGCAGGTTCCGTGACCTTGGGAATCTATGCATAGGGGTTGGCACATGTTTTCGTCTTGACTCTCCGGTAGAAACTTTGGGGCACTCTTTGAAGTTCTTTGTGTTGGATTGAACATGATGAATCTGAAATTGTGTGATGCATATCATATAATCAATCCCATGGGTACTCGTGGTGACATTGGAGTATCTAGGTGACATTAGGGTTTTGGTTGATGTGTATCTTAAGGTGTTATTTTAGTACGAACTCTAGGGCTGTTCGTGACACTTATAGGGATAGCTCATCAGATTGATCGGAAAAGATAACTTTGAGGTGGTTTCGTACCCTACAATAATTTCTTCGTTTGTTCTCCGCTATCTGTGACTTTGGAGTGAACTCTTTGTCGCACGTGAGGGATTTACATATGATTCAACTATGTCAGTATTGTTGAGAGAACTTGCACTAGTGAAAGTATGAACCCTAGGCCTTGTTTCCAAGCATTGCAATACCGTTTTTTCTCACTTTTGTTACTTGCTACCTTGCTGTTTTTATATTTTCAGATTACAAAAACCTATATCTACCATCCATATTACACTTGTATCACCATCTGTTCGCCGAACTAGTGCACCTATACAATTTACCATTGTATTGGGTGTGTTGGGGACACAAGAGACTCTTTGTTATTTGGTTGCAGGGTTGTTCGAGAGAGACCATCTTCATCCTACGCCTCCCACGGATTGATAAACCTTAGGTCATCCACTTGAGGGAAATTTGGTACTGTCCTACAAAACTCTGCGCTTGGAGGCCCAACACGAGTCTACAAGAAGAAGGTTGCGTAGTAGACATCAAGCTCTTTTCTGGCGCCGTTGCCGGGGAGGTGAGTGCTTGAAGGTATATCTTTAGATCTTGTAATTGAATCTTTTAGTTTCTTGTTTTTCACTAGTTTGGTTTTATAAAACAAAACTACAAAAAAATGGAGTTTAGGTTGCATCATTTGTATCGTCTTTATAATGTCTTTCGTGAAAATAAGGATTCGGAAAATTGTGCTCAATTGGTAGAGGAAGAAATTATGAAAATACTTCATGAGAATTCCTTGAATGATGAGCATGATAGAAATATTGTTAGTATGAATTCTCTGAATATTCATGATGCTAATGATATGCAAAGCCACAAGCTTGGGGATGCTATGTTTGATGAATATGATATTTTTAGTCCCCCAAGTTTTGATGAGCAAAACTATTATGATGATGGCATGCCTCCTATCTATGATGATTATGATGATGACATGTATGCTATAAAGATTGATAGTAACCATGAAACTTCTCATCATGATTTTAATATTCAAAGTGGTTATGTCAATCAAGTATCTCATGATAGTTATTTTGTTGAGTTTACTCCCACTATTAGTCATGAGAAGAAATTTTCTTGTGTGGAGAGTAGTAAAATTTCTATGCTTGTAGATCATGAAAAGAATGCTTTATTTGCTGGTTATATTGTGAAATTCATTCATGATGCTACTGAAAATTATTATGAGGGAGGAATATATGCTTGTAGGAATTGCAAAAATATCAAGTTTTCTCTCTATGTGTTCAATGTTTTGAAGTTATGCTTGTTTTGCCTTTCCTATGCTAGTTGATTCTTGCTCCCATAAATTGTTTGCTCACAAAATCCCTATGCATAGGAACTGGGTTAGGCTTAAATGTGCTAGTCATATGCTTCATGATGCTCTCTTGCATGTTTCAACTACTATTCCTATGTGAGCATCATTGAAATCATCATGCCTAGCTAAAAGGCATTAAAGAAAAGCTCTTGTTGGGAGACAACCCAACACTTTTACCTTCTGTTTTTGTGTGTTCACATGATTAAGCTACTGTAGTAATCATGTTTTGTGTATTTTAGTTCAATAAAGTGCCAAGTAAAGCCTTTGGGATGACTCACAAGATGAGTAGAATTGATGCTGAACCAAAACAGAAACTTTTGACTCCAGTACAGGAATTTTAATGGAGCGTGATAATGATCTGAAATTTTTACACAGTCTTGATATACAAATTCTTCAGGTTTTCCTAATTTTTCAGAATTTTTAGAGACAGGGAAGTATGGTTACACTACAGATCTTCACAGACTATTCTGTTCTTGACAGATTCTGTTTTGCATGCATAGTTTGCTTGTTTTAGTGTTCCCATAGCTTATGTTCAGTGATATAAATTATGGGAATGGGATAATACAGTAGGTATCATGTGGGAACAATTATGAATCTTGTCTTGACAGTACCTAAGTGAATTATCTTTATTTATTATACTAACCCTTCTCACGAAGTTCCGTTAAGTTTTGTGTGATGGAAGTTTTCAAGTTTTGGGTGAGACACCTATATGAGGAGAATAAGGAGTGAAAAGAACCTAAGCTTGGGGATGCCCAAGGCACCCCCAAGGTAATATCCAAGGAAGACTCAAGCGCCTAAGCTTGGGGATGCCCCGGAAGGCATCCCCTCTTTCGTCTTCAACATTATCGGTATATCTTACTTTGAGCTATATTTTTATTCGTCACATAATATGAGTTTTGCTTGGAGCATCATATTATTTTGTTGTTCTCTGTTAGGAGTTATTTATATTCTTGTTTTTCAATAAAAAGTTCCAAGAATTGCATTAGGATGCTTGCATTGCATGTTTTGATATGTGCTGTGTAAAAACAGAAACTTTGGCTGTAGTGTTTGAATTTTCATATTTTACTGGAACGTGGAAAGTTTCTGAAATTTTTAAAAAATGATGTCATATAAATTATTTAGCACGTCCTAAATGTTCATAATTTTTTGAGTTTCAGAAGTACACTATTTTCATAAATTGCTACAGACTGTTCTGTTTGGACAGATTGTTGTCATAGTTTTGTTATCTACTTATCCTATAGTTTCCATAGCCTATATTGGTAGATATAAATTGTGGAAATGATAGTATACAGTACCTAATGTTTGAAAATTATTGTGCAACTTGTCTTGGCAGTACATAACGAGTTGATTTATTATTATGTGTACTAACCTATCTCACGAGTTCTTTCCGAGTTTTGTGTGGATGAAGTTTTGAGAATAGGTGAAACCATGATATGAGAGGATTGAACGAGATACAAAAGCTCAAGCTTGGGGATGCCCAAGGAACCCCAAGTAAATATTTCAAGAAGTCTCAAGCATCTAAGCTTGGGGATGCTACGCATCCCACCTCTCTTCATCAACAATTATCGGTTAGCCTATGTTGAGCCTAAATTTTTATTCGTTCACATGTTGCGTGCTATTCTTGGAGTGCTATTTTTATTTTGCTTGCTGTTTAATAAAATACTTAAGATCTGAAATTCTTAGATGAGAGAGTCTTCACATAGTTATTTAATTGTTAACTACTCATTGATCTTCACTTATATCTTTTTGGAGTAGTTTGTCATTCACTCTCGTGCTTCACTTATATCCTATGAGTAAATGGTTGAATGAATTGAATTTCATAAATCTGAAATTAAATATGCTTCATATACTTATCCCATGGGGAGTAATGACTTCACACATAATAAGTATAGGTGGTAAAATTTATTGAAAGTTAGCAAACACCGCATTGGTCACTTGAACAATTCATGAAAGAATATTGAAGGAAGAGAGATTCCACATATAAATATACTATCTTGGACATCTTCTATGATTGTGAGCTCATTAATTATTTTCAAACTCGAGCAAATTAGTTGAAATTGGATAAGGAAGACAACTTAATGAGTTATGTGTGGCTATATTTGTATAGAAGTTATATTGTTATGGATCCTCCAACATGTGGTGCTTGCTTCCACCTCATACTAGCCAAAACTTCCGCACCAAGTAGAAATACTACTTGTGCATCCAAACACCCTTAAACCCAAAGTTGTTCCATATGAGTCCACCATACCTACCTATATGCGGTATTTACCTGCCGTTCCAAGTAAATTTGCATGTGCCAAACTCTAAACCTTCAAATAATATTCTGTTTTGTATGCCCAAATCGCTCATATAGTGACTAGGGGCTGTCAGTATCATCCATGCTAGGTGGGTTATTCTCACGATATGTGTTGATTCACTATCATTCACGAGAAAGTGGCTGGTATTCGGGATGCCCAGTTCCATGCTCAAAAATCAAATCAAAATATAATGAAACAAAACTCCCCCAAGATTGTTGTTTGTATGGACGGTACCCATGGATTTGGCTCGCCGTGGAGTGTGATTGATTGGTGGAGGGGGAGTAAAAACTTTACCATTCTGTTTGGGAACCGCCTATAATGTATCTAGCATGGAAGATACCGAGATCTCTCGGTTGTTATGTTGACAATGAAAGCATACCGCTCAAAATTATTATTCATCCCTGTTTTAAAAGCTCGAGCTCTGGCACCTCTGCAAATCAATGCTTCCCTCTGCGAAGGGCCTATCTTTTACTTTCTAGTACTTACCTTTATGCAAGAGTCATGGTGATCTTCACCACTCCCTATATTTCGCCTTTTTCTCTTGGCAAGCGTCATGTGTTGGGGAATGATCTAGACATATATATCCACACAAATATATTTGATCATGAATTATTATTGTTGACAATTATCTATATGATAAATAAGTTGGGAGGCGAAACATTAAGCCCCTATCTTTCTCTGTGTTCGATGGATGCTATTTGTTCTAAAAATATGCTTTGAGTGACAATAATCATGGAAGACTATATGATAGTTGAGTATGTGGAATTTGCTAAATAAAAGCTCTTACATAGACCCTTCCTGAAAATAAGATGAATTGCAATTGTTCGATGACTAGGAATATGATTTGTTAATTTTCAACAAACTTTCCGGTCTATACTTTAACATGTGAATAGCTTGTTACTTGATCATGAGAAGTTTTATGAGATGAGCTACTGTTTATGGTTTATATTGATGCTAGAAAAAGTGATTGGAATTATCATTGATCAAACTTGTGCACTTGCTAGCATTCGCACTTCATAAATTATTTCTTTTATCATTTACCTACTCGAGGACGAGCAGGAATTAAGCTTGGGGATGCTGATACGTCTCCAACGTATCTATAATTTATGAAGTATTCATGCCATGTTTACAATAATTTTATGTGATTTTGGTATGATTTGATTAGAACTAACCTGGACTTACGCTGTTTTCAGCAGAGCTACCGTGGTGTTGTTTTTGTGCAGAAATAAAAGTTCTCGGAATGGGCTGAAAATTTACGGAGAATATTTTTGTAAAATATAAAAAATACTGGAGCAAAAAGATACCGGAGAGGAGTCCCGAGGAGGCCACAAGCCTAGGGGGCGCCCCCCCCTAGGGCGCGCCCCCCTGGCTTGTGGGTCCCTCGAGCACCCACCGGACGTGATTCCAACGCCAAGTACTCCTATAAATCGAGAAACCTCCAGAAAGAAACCTAGATCGTGAGTTCCGCCGCCGCAAGCCTCTGTAGCCACGAAAAACCAATCGGGAGCCCGTTCCGGCACCCTGCCGGAGGGGGAAACCATCAACGGAGGCCATCTTCATCATCCCGGCGGTCTCCATGACGAGCAGGGAGTAGTTCACCCTCGAGGCTGAGGGTATGTACCAGTAGCTATGTGTTTGATCTCTCTCTCTCTCTCGTGTTCTTGAGATGACACGATCTTGATGTACCGCGAGCTTTACTGATATAGATGAATCATATGGAGTTTCCCCCTCTCTATCTTCTTGTGATGAATTGAGTTTTCCCTTTGAAGTTTACTTATCGGATTGAGTCTTTAAGGATTTGAGAACACTTGATGTATGTCTTGCGATGGGATATCCGTGGTGACAATGGGATGTTCTATTGATCCAGTTGATGTATGTTTTGGTGATCAACTTGCGGGTTCCGTGACCTTGGGAATCTATACATAGGGGTTGAACATGATGAATCTGAAATTGTGTGATGCATATCGTATAATCAAGCCCATGGGTACTCGTGGTGACATTGGAGTATCTAGGTGATATTAGGGTTTTTGTTGATGTGTATCTTAAGGTGTTATTTTAGTACGAACTCTAGGGCTGTTCGTGACACTTATAGGGATAGCTCATAAGATTGATCGGAAAAGATAACTTTGAGGTGGTTTCGTACCCTACAATAATTTCTTCGTTTGTTCTCCGCTATCTGTGACTTTGGAGTGAACTCTTTGTCGCACGTGAGGGATTTACATATGATTCAACTATGTCAATATTGTTGAGAGAACTTGCGCTAGTGAAAGTATGAACCCTAGGCCTTGTTTCCAAGCATTGCAATACCGTTTTTGCTCACTTTTGTTACTTGCTACCTTGCTGTTTTTATATTTTCAGATTACAAAAACCTATATCTACCATCCATATTACACTTGTATCACCATCTGTTCGCCGAACTAGTGCACCTATACAATTTACCATTGTATTGGGTGTGTTGGGGACACAAGAGACTCTTTGTTATTTGGTTGCAGGGTTGTTCGAGAGAGACCATCTTCATCCTACGCCTCCCACGGATTGATAAACCTTAGGTCATCCACTTGAGGGAAATTTGGTACTGTCCTACAAAACTCTGCGCTTGGAGGCCCAACACGAGTCTACAAGAAGAAGGTTGCGTAGTAGACATCAGATCTCACTGGCGTCGATTTCCTATCAGATTCTCTTTCAACTTCGGCATGGAACTCCTTGAAGGATTCGAGCACTCGATATTTGTGTTTCAACACATACACAAAAACTGTTCTGCAATGGTCATCAATGAATGTCACAAAGTATATTGCCCCATTGTGGGATTTCACAGTCATGGAGCAAACATCAGTGTGCATAGCATCAAGAACATTTTTTCACGATGTTCAGGGAGTGTATCAAATACAACCTATATTTTTTGCTAGAATAATATTGTGGACATAGTTTCAAGGTTATACCTTTCTACTTAGGGAGGTACTCCATGCGAACAAGAGCAAGCATGCCCTTCCCACTCATATTCTCAAGCGTCTTATGTCAAGCAAAGTGTCTTTCTCGACAATGTCCAACACTTCACTGCACATCTTCGTTTTAGTCACATAGAGAAAACCTTGCCTATTTTCTTGAGCCAAAATGAATGAGGCTTTGCCGAGCATCCATTTTCCTTCATGAAACCAATTAGGATGTTTGAGTTCATCAAGCTTTCTCACTGACAACAAATTCAGCCTTATGTTGATGAACATGCCTCACATCGTAGAGCACCAGCCTGCTACATGTGTTCGTTTGAATGCATATAGAGCCCTTGTTAACAATAGCTGATGAACCAATGTTTCTCATCCTCACCTGGCTAGTAGTGCCACAATTAATATGTCAAATGATATTTGTGTGATATAATGTGGAAGGACACACCAGAATCCACAAACCAACTAAGGGCATCATCACAAACATCACAATAACTTTCTTCATCCTGAGTAAGTAGTTCCCATCTATTGCGGTCATGGCTAAATTGTTCTTAGCTTTTTGCTGGGTTTTCTTTGCATGCTTACCTCCTGTGATATCTCTTCTCCTACATTAAATCTTCTTGTGTGTCGGGCTGCCATAATAAAAGCACGTAAACAGTTTTATTAATTTTGACTTTTATCTCCCCCTATATTTATCTCTGCCTTGTTGAAATCCTATGTGACTACGTTCATGGTTCTCATTCTTCCTATGGGTTTGAGCCACATATGCATCAAAAGAAGAGACACCATTCTCCTTTTCCTTCTTTCTAACTTATTTACTCATCATATTGTTCTTCGCCATTTTCAAAGCCAGTTTACCATATGACGTTATATTGCAAAGTGACACAACAAATGTATTCCAACTATCAGGCATGGAACTCAACGGTAACGATGTTTGGACCTCATCCTCAAAGTTGGGCTTCATGGATGGGGGTTGATTTATATGGAATTGGGAAACAAGCAAGTCCTCAATCACACCGATGTCGTCTTGGTACTCAAGGTTTGGAAGACTTTTGATTACCGATGCATTGTTCATTTATGTATTTCTCTCTTACATAGACACAAACATTTTCACATCTCATACGCATTTGTGTCAGTTGCAACAAGCTGAAACATATTGTGGTTGATGTACAACCGAATCATACCTTAAGTCTTTTTGTGTAATACTTTCCATTATTCTTCCGTGACACATGTGGGTATAGTCGCTTTCACAATTGGCTCGTATACAAATCCATGCAATAAAATTGTCTTCCAACATCGGCTTCCATAATAAGTAATTGGAAGAATCAAAATTTATCATGCCAATTGTCGTAGCTCCTTCTTTCATAGCCATCATGAGCAATACTTCCAGAAATTATAAAGCAATTCATATTAGCAACCTCCTTGGCAACCAATGCTTTGATACCACTATGTTGGGAATTAGCACACCCTTAACGGTGATCTGAAACACTACAACAAAAATAAAGTAACTCCAGCACCACCTCTATGCTCTAATTCATGGATCATTCCTCGGTCTAGGAAGAAAACATATGCATGAACATATGTGTAGTTATTTCTGTGAGCTCAAAAATAGGACAAAACATAATACTACCATTCAGTTTCTCGAGCGTGACACTCACACATCACTCCAAGGTGTCTGGTATGAAGCAAAACCACCCAGAACAGTAGCAGAAATCATCATACATGAACGCATGTTCCCTTTCGTTTCATGTTTCCCGTCGTTCTTATTACTTTTTTGTTTTCTTCTCATCTTTTAACGAAATTTAACGAATGGTTAAGAATTTGAACAAAAAATGTCTGTGTATTTAAAACATGTTCAAGAAAATTAATAATTGTTTTAAAAAATTAAATATTCAGGTATTTTGGAAAAAATAGGAATTTTAGAAATATTCTAGAGTTTAAAAAAATCAAAAATTTGATGAAAGCTTAAAAATGATCTAGAATGAAAAATATGCTCCAATATAGTGAAAAATGCCAACAAATTTAGAATATTCCAGAATTTAAAATCAGTAGACTTTAAAAAATATTATCAAAATTTAATAATGATCGTGAAATAAAAAATAATTACAAATTTGGAAGAAAATAAAGTGAGTTCAATATAGGTTCTAAAATTTCGTAAAACTACTCCCAATTTTAAAACATGTTCAGAGCTTAAAAATTAACTATTTTATAAAATATTACAAATTGAAAGAAAATTAACGAATTTAATGAAAAATAACAAACAGAAAAAGATAAAACCAGCAAAGAGAAACACATAAAAGAAATGAAAACCGTTCGAGAACAAAAAGACACATGAAAATACAAATAGGCATGTCCATTTAGCGTGCGCGTTTGCGATGTGTTCACCATATTAAGAACAGATTATATATCACCCGCGAGCATCTATCCATGCTATTCGGCACTTTAAGTGCTTGGTAGCAAGTTAGTGCTCCCACACATGCAAGCGGGCCGCGGCCGAACTTTGCGCTAGCCGCTCGCTCGCTTCGCCCACTAGTTCTTCTGTTTTCCTGTTGTTGCTCTCGTAGGAAAAAACACACAGGTTTTTCATAATATTGTTCCAAAAAAATTGTGAACACAAAAAACGTTTACCAATTTTCTCAAAAGAATCATAAGTTTGAGAAAACTTCATAAATTTAGGGAAAATTCATGAAATTTTGAAAAAGTTTGTGAATCGGAAATAAAAATAATAATTCCTGTGATCTCATAGAAGAGTTTATAATTTGAAAAGGTTCATTGATTTTGAGAAAAACGATGAAAAGTAAAAAAGATAATGAATATTAAAAAAGATAATGGATTTGAGAAAGAGTTCATGGAAAAACAATATTAAGGAAATTTGAAGAAAAATGAATTAGATTTATAAAACATATTTTTGAAAAAAATGTAAAGTTGAAAAGTTCATTAATTTTGAAAACAAATTATATATTTGTAGAAAGTTAACGGAAATGAAAAAAAAAATTAAAATTTTGAAAAAGGTTACAAATTTTAAAAAGTTGATGCAAATTTGAAAAAGTCCATCGACATTTAAAAAAACATGTATTAGAGCAAAGGAAAATATATAGAAGAAGAATGAAGAAAAACCGAATAAAACCTATCGAGAAAAACGTAAAACACAAAAAAGAATCGCCCGGGAAGCTTCTAGAAGCTCCCGAAAACCGAGATCAGTTCCTGCCGGTGCAACCTTAGATGGGCCAGCCTGATGAGGTCACCTACCTTTAGGTAGGCCCATTGATAGGGAATGCAGAAGGCCTACAAGGCCCACGAAGCACAATCCTACATTTCTAGAGTTCTAATACCACTATGGAACAAGAGAGGTAGTCATTCAATTGGGAGCCATCAAACAAGAATCCATTGAATGGTTCCCACGATCACACTCGGATGTTAAAAGGGTCCCAATAGGATGACAAAGGAGTCCAACAGCAAGAGATATTAACTTAAGCGCTATCATCGACGGTGGTAAAGGGAGTTACAAGTATTTAGAGCGTATGTTACCCTTGATAGTGGACATGAATAATGGTCAGCATAATTCCTTAACGTAGGAGTTGAAGGGTAGTACACACTCTTTATAAGCCAACCTTCTTCACTTAAATGAGGGCTCGCACACCTTGTAACAGATACCCATACAGAGAAAGAAAGACTCCCCGGAGCCTAGGACCTAGGGTCTTTATCTCCTTCGTGACAGGCCCGAACCTGCAAAAATCTCGGTGTGACCCACTTGCATCCAGCGTAATCCTACCTCCTATCTACCCCTTTAGGTGCGAGTTAACGAAATGCATGTTAAGTGACCTAGAAGGCGCATAATAGGACTCGAGTCTATCGTGGAGGCTATATCCTCTTTTTAGGACAAGTTATATTCCCTCTTACTCCAAGCATCACATATACTAGCTTTGTTATATTCTACTTGGTCTTTTTGCGTGAGAGCTATATCTCACTTACTGCGATCTCTATCGAAGAATCGCCTACATCACCTCACTTTTGTGGGCCTATTTAGGAGTCAGGTTTTTCTTCTTCCATAGGTCTAAGATTCACTATAGTCTACTTGGTCCTTTTTGTATGTTGTTTTATTATTATTTTCATACAAAACCATCCAACACATGTTGGTTCGCCTTTGCGAGGGTGTATTAATACTAGTTGACGATGGCCGTGCGTTGCCATGGTCAAGAACATTTGTAATATATAGTAAGATCTATGCCATGTGCAAAAGCTTCTGCAGATTAATTACAACCCAACCATATCCACGTATGTTCTTGCATCAGTTTTGAAACCACCACACATTCCTCCAATTTTCCTCCTCCACTAAAAGTGCTTCCTTCTCAAAAAGCCCAAACATGAACACGAGAAGGCATCCGCTTTGTCCTCCCATTTTTGGAATTATTTTTATTTTCTTGGATAAGTCCTAAACATAGATCAATAACACTAATAAATTATATAACCCATTTGTGCCCGTTATTTCGTGTACTTGTTGTTCAAATTTGAATTATGTCAATTAAATTAAAAATGCATTTAATGAATTAAATACATCAAATGAATTTGTAAAAATACGAAAATGTACATGGAATCTATAATGGTGTATGCCGAGTGTAGAAAAAATTCAAGGCAAACCGATGAAGAGTAAATTCAAATATATTCTTAAGCAAATTCAGCTTTACTTTATTTGCATATTATTGATATTTTGTTTATTTATTATAATATAAAAACGTTCAACAAAAAATAGAGCGTATTCTATTGAATACATCTACTTAATTTATGAATTTAGAAAATAACATAAATTGGACATATAATGATGCAGACATTACTGGTGGTGTTTGCCTATATGAGGACGCCACTGGTATATGCACACGCCACATGGTCTAGTTATTAGTGGGTGCGCATATGTGCGCACGCCAAGCCACTAGTAATTTTTACCGGGCTAGCTGGGCATCCCTTACTAGTGGGGTGACCAAAACTAGTAGTGGTTATTTGTGGCGTGTCCTACCAGACCACACGCAAGTAATACTTTGGTCAGTTAGGGCCTGTTCTGAAACTCTCCAGCTCTGAACTTCGCAAACTCCAGACCCAAAATGCAGCAGAACGGTTTAGCTCCTCGAAGCTCAATTCACGAAGTTGTTTCGGGCCGTAGTGCATTTTTGAGAAGCAACGAAAGGCGAGCTCCGAGAAACGCCAGAATCTGAAGTTCGCTCTATTTACAAGATTTTGCCACCGCCAAAGAAAACATTTCGCATCAGTCCTTCCACGTACAGCCACGCTCGCGTAGACAACCGAGCCATCCCTCTGGATCCAACCGTTTTCCCTCTCATGGGCTGCCTTCAGCCAGCCCAAAGGTGCGCTCAATGGGCTTTTTGCCTCCCAGCTGGGCTGGGGCTCTGAGAGAAGCCAACATCGCCCCCGAACAGTTTTTGATCGCTGGCTGAAGCTAGAAGCTCGCTCGAGAAGCTGAAGTTCTGGATTCGGTGGAGTCGGGAGAGTTTCAGAACAGGCCCTTACTAGTGGTGTCTGTACTTTTGGACAGTCACTGATATGCTAATTCTATAAGGGGTTTCCGCACTACTGTATATTTTAGAGATATGTGGCGAGAGAGATTGGAAATGGTGAAGGTACTTTGTTCTGGGAAGATGAATGGCTACTTGGAGGTGCCTTGGCTGATCCATTCCCTATAATATACAACATTATCGTTGCAAAGCAAAAGTCAGGTTAAAGAAAATTTGGATGTTGGTTTGGACAGATTGAGATTTAGGAGACTCTTTAGGGATAATCTGAAGATCAACTGCAGTAGTTGCAAAATAAAGTCTTGAGAGAAGTGATGATAGAGACAAGGTGAAGTGGAAACTGAATGGAGGCACATTTCTTGTGGGATCCTTATATTTGCAAATCAAAGTTGTGCATGTGGAGCATTATAAAAGTATGTTCAAAATCAAAATGCCTGTGACGATCAAAGATTCCTATCGTTGCTTTTGAAGAATAATATCCTAATAAGGCTAATTTGATAAGCAGAGGATGAAGTAGAAGTGAGCAATTCCATCTTTGCTCTAAGAAGAAAGTGTGGATCACCTCTTATTTCACTACACTTTAGGTAGATTCATCTTGCAAGTTATTTGAGTCTTTGAATCTCCAGAGACCCCATAGTGGAACGGAGGATTTATTTAGAGAGTGGATCTCTTTGTTCCCAATAAAGCAAAGGAAACTCAAGTGTGGGGCAACTATTTGAAGTGTGGACAATCTGAACAAAACGCAGAGGCGGAGACAAAGGGGTCAAGCACAAGAACCTATGTTGCGCGTTTAGGGAAAATAATCAGAGGGCGTAGATTGTGTTGCGCGAGAGTCTATGCCTATTATGTGCTATATTCTTTTGTTCTACTTCCCCCTTGTTTTAACCCGGCATTTATTTAACTTTTTATTTTGTTGATTTTATTTCTTGATTTTCTTAGTTTTCTTATGATTTTCAATGTCTTTTCTATTTCCCTTTTTTTCGTTTTTTATTTACCTGATCTTTAACATGGTCATCAAAGGAAATAAATAATCTTATTGGAATGAATACACCTATCTATAATAAAAACAATTGTGAATATAGTGATTTAAATATATTTATCGCTAACAAAATGTTTTTGTTGTGGAAACCTAATATTTCAAGACTACAGTGTACAAAACATTTTATAACTATGAACTAGAAATATCTCTAATTTGAACCAAATATTTGAATATACTAAAAAAAATTCAGAAAATAGAGAACTATTTTTTGCCCATAATCGAACAAATATTTGATTGTGGTGCGTAAAAACTAGAACCAAATACTCGAAGGAACTTAACACAAAAATTGGCTTCTCGATAGAAACTGAGACTTGGTTGAGCAATACAATTACTAAAAATGAGGGTAAAAATATCAAATTTATGAAAGATAATTATTTGAAAACTAAATGAAGCAAAAAAATATGAATAAAATAAAAATTGTTAGATGTTGACTTCATCGAGGTATGATATCATTAGGCGAGACTAGAATTGACCCAGTCCCCGTTGTGTGCTAGGACAATAAATATAATGAAATGGAGGGAGAAATTGATGAGCCACCTGTATTAAAAAAACATCTATATATTAAAGTTCTCAAAAAATATTCACGACTTCAAAATATGTTAAGGGCTTTAAAAAATGTTTGCATATTTTCATAAGAATTTACCAATTTGGAATTCTTTCAAGAATTTATAGAAAACATGAATTTTAAGATATCATCATATTTTTAAAAATCACGACATTAATTTAAATAATTACAAATTCACAAAATCCAGAAAGAAAAAAAGAAAGAGAAACGATATAAAAGCAAAGAAAGCCTGCAGAAAACTCGCGCCTTGTCAAAAATATAACAAATCAAAATATACTGATACAAAATTGACGGAATGAAGTGAGGAAACACTAAGGGCTAAGGTGCATGATTTCTACCAACCCACTATCTTTCAGTACGTGTGAAGAATAACATTTTCCGTCTACGAGGGCTATGTCTTGCAAACTGCGGGATGTATGCTCACTTCAACTTTGGTGGTCCGATAACAAGCCGGAACCAACACTATAGTTTTGTCGAGCGGTTTTGGGAAGGTTATACGAAGTGATTCATGCTTTTTTAGATTTTACGTGTGTTTTATCTTCTTCTTTGTTTCTATGTGTACTTTGTATTGGTTTATCCTTATTTATATATTATTCTATTTTTTTTCTTTTCCGTTATTCATGTACACATTGACAATTTTTGCGTATACAGATTGAACATTTTTCAGATACGCGCTGAACATTTTTCTCAAATACATGTTGAACATCTGTCAAATGCACATTGAATATTTTCAACACACATCTAACATTTTTCATAAATTCAATGAATTTTATTAAAAATTGCAAAACTTGTTAATGTGAAGAATATTTTTTAAACGCCACGTACATTTTTTTGAATGGTACAAACCATTTCCTTAAATTACACGAATATTGTTTAAATTGTAAAATTGTTTTTTAAAATGTGCAAATCATATTTTTGTAACACGTGAACATTTTTTTAAAATTGTTTACGAACATTATTTTTGATGGATATGAAACATGTTTAAAGATTACGCAGACATTTTTTTGACATTGTATATTTTTTAGATAAATGTAACAAACATTTGTTTGATACACCTGAACATTATTTTAAATGTCACAAACATATTTTCTGAATGTTACAAACATCTTATAAAATTGCGCAAACACATTTTTTACACTGCAAGAACATTTTTTAAATGTGTGATGAACGGTTTTAAAATTTGAAGTAAATTAAATTTTGAAATATATGTATTTAATATATTTTAAATATGTAGACAAAAGCAAAATAAGAAAGCAAAAAAGGAAAACAAACGAATTAAACACACTTGCGTAACAAACCGACACGATCGTTTGAGGCAAGGCTACCATGTATCTCCCTGGCGATGAGACAAAGGGTCCCTTTTCCATCCATTAGTATTAGAGCCAGCTACTGCTGACGGTGAGGTACTCAATGGTAACAACCTCAAGCAATATGCTATATACTAGACCCGTCAATGAAAGTCATATCGATCACCAAAGATTATTTTTTTTCTCAAAAAAAGAAAACAATGGATATTTTTTTGCCTACAATGAACAATGAAAGGAGAGGAAGACTGGGTCAGCGTTACTAATCCTGGCGAGCGTGAGACGGTTTACACGAGCATGGTTGCTTAATTATTAATTACATGGATGACATATGGATGTGCGTGTATATGCATCGTTGTCATCGACACAAGAGGCATGGAAGCTGCATGCGATACATCTTATGTATCGTATATGCATGACTTTGCGTGTATACAGACAGAGCACCATACCCCATCTCGCAAAATATAGTATATCGCTAGAAAAAGAACGCCAGCTACCTACGCCTGAGTACTATAAAATGGCGGTGCCCCCCTCAGCAGGAGAACAGAACAGAGAGAACTCCACACTCGATTTGAGAGAGAGAGAGAGAGAGAGAGAGAGAGAGAGCGAGAGAGAGAGAGAGAGAGAGAGAGAGAGAGAGAGAGAGAGAGAGAGAGAGAGAGAGAGAGAGAGAGAGCTCCACGGGCCACAACAATGAACCGGCCGAATATAGCAGAAATCAACAAAGAAAATAGCCCGCACCACCCTCTGAAATATGATGACAAGCTGCCGGAAAAGAAGATCAATACCATGGCCCTCCGGATGGCGTTCTTCCAAAAGGTGATGAGTGGTTGTGGTGCGCTGGCTTTCATCTGGGCCACTGTGGTGCTGCTCGGTGGATTCTCCACGCTGATCAAGCAGAAGGACTTCTGGTTCGTAACCATCATCGTCTTCATGGAAGCTACCTGGTATATAACTCATTCTTTCTTTATTGAAAAATCCAAGTCATTCTTTTTACACGTGAATCATTTCCTTTTGACATGTCTACTCTTCCCTTAAGATTTATGTCGCAATAACTTTTTTGTGTTAAAAAAGAGCAATTAATCTTCCTGCTGTAATAATGCAAGAGTAAAGTGTACATGTCTTACCACCATGGGAGTGAATCATTTTCTTACGGAAAGAGGGTACGTAACAACTCCCGGCATCTGCATATGCACATAACCTTTAATTAGTTATTGCAAAGTTGACAAGTACCCATTGGAGTGAATCGTAACCAAGTGATTTTACCATGAGCGACGCTTGCTCCAAATGGTTGGATAGAATAACCATGCTTACATCAATTAGAGGACATTATGTTGGATTTCTATTCTATACGTAATTACCCATGGGAGTGGCCTTCTGCTTTTTTTTCCCCAAGTTTTTCACCCGGTATTTTTTATTTATTTTGCTTGCTCATTTTGTTTCTTGTTTTTCTTTGCTTGCTTACGATTTCATTTATCTTGTTATATTCCCCCTTTTTTATCTGTTGTTTCTTTATTTATCTAATCTTCTACATGTTCCACAAAGGAAATAAATAATCTTATATATTTTTGTATATGGTGATTCAAATAATTTATTATGGGCAATAAAATGTTTTTCTTGCGGTCAACCTAACATTTGACTACTGCGCACCAAATATTGACAACGATGATCTAAAAATATGAATACCGTGAACTAAATATTTGAATAAAGTAAACTAAGAATTCAAAAGTAGTAAACTAATTTTTGACCATAATCAACCAGTTTTTTTTTTTTTTGACTATGATGCGTAAAAACATTAGCCAAACACTTGAATGAAAGGAACAAATTTTAAATGAAACGAACAATTTTGTTCGCTTCTCAAAAGAAAATGAGACTGCGTTGAACAAGAAAATTACTTCACTCAAGAAAAAGAAAAATATAGAATATGTATAAAAGCCAACAATTATAACACTAAAGTTTAGTAACAGTGTGAATGAAATAAGAACTTGAGATGTTGAATTCATCTAATGGATGCAATCATTAGGTAGGTCAGAATTGGCCTAATCCATGTGGTGTGCTAGGAGTTCCACGAAGTACGTTTCAGCGTGATGTAATTCTTACTTAAAATTGTTTTACATTCATGATTCATAAGAAAATGACTTTATAAAATAAAGCCTAACATTATTTGTGCCGCTAGGGTTTTGATAGTACCAGACTTTCTGAATATGTTGTTACCCTCCAACAAATGGGCGCGCGCACAAAAAACTGTCGATTTGGGTAACTTTGTGTAAATTTGGGCAAATTAGTTATATTTCGAAATAAAATATCACATGAGAAAGGTTGCCTCAGGGTTAGGCTATCTGATACAGCACCCTTGACACACTAAATTAGGCTATTGTCTGTTTATACCCTCAGGGCATCCGCAAGGAGACTGTCCGATGAGATCAAGCCATAAGGTGTGTGACATCACAAGAGAGAAAGGTAGATGTGCTAAAATAGGAGGATAATCAACTTGAATGAAATGCATGATCAAGTGTATTATCTAAACAAGCACATAAAACTATACATCAATTAAAAATAACATTTCGAAAGTATGTCGTTTAGTTGATGTTCAAGTAACTCGCCAGTATTGATGGTCATCGGTCCGCACATAACACACACACCCCCCCCCCCCCCCCCCCCCCCCCCCCCCGCGCGCCCGGCGCGACCAAGTGCCCACAATGTCAAATCCTGATAGTTTGAATGAAACCTTTTTAAAATTGGCATCTACAGAATTGATTTTTTTTTCTGAAACTAGAGGTTTGTACCATACAGTAAAATTCAATTACTGGTCACCCCTCGCGTATGAAATTACTGAGAGATTAGACCTTACACCTGGTACAGTGGATCAATTCACAAGATTGTAATCTTTTCTATCTTCCATTTCTCTTTTAAATGGCCTCACTGTAAGAAGGGTGCATTTCTCTTCTAAGTGGCCTCACTATAAGATGGGTGCATTTTTCTTCTAAGTGGCCTCACTGAAAGAAGGATTCATTTCTCTTCTAAGTGTCCCCACTATTAGAAGGGTGCATCGCCATTGGTCCAGACTTCGTGCCCTAATAGGCCGGTTTGATTTTAGTACATCGAACTGAAAGGTTGTGATCTATGGTGTATGGATCAGAAGTTTCACCTAATAAATGGTACACTAACGCTTGATTGGGTCCTGTATTAAGATCAAATTAATAAGACCTAATCTATTGACTGTGATCCAATAAAGATCGACTAATTACTGTTTGCTGCAAAAAAAATCGACTAACTGTGATTTGTGAGTTATAAGGATCACCAAGCAATGATTTTATGTTAATCTAACTTTGCATACTTCTATTTCAATTGGCAGGCTTTTTAATAATGCGAAACCCGAGGACCAGTTCTTCTTTCGCCTAGCTGAAACAATGATAAACCCTGAAAAAGTTGCAGTTCTGGGGCGTGGAAGCTGGCAGAGGCATGCAAGCACTGAAGATTCCATAGATGACATGATAGCACTACCCGAGTTACAAGCTTCCTTTGCCTCTGGTAGATCCTACTTCGGATTCCTCTACTCAAGTATCCTTGTGTATGTGCAGCTAGCCGCACTGATTGCTTGTACTGTTATGTCTTCACTGCGTCTGAAAAGACAAGATTATGTTGATGGCTTGATGCTCGAAATCAAGAGGACGATGATCATAAGAACATTAAGCAGTCCCTGAACATCTTCTACGCATTGGTGCTCAGCCAATGCATTCTCTATTTCATGACTGGGATAGTGGCAAGCCCATTCAAACGGATGTTTGTGGTTTGTTTCAAATATAAGCTAGGAGTTTGGGGGATTCTAGCTCTTTCTCGCTATACACAGGAATGCCTTCTAAAATGCATTAGTGGGGATCTTCGTGAGGCAGTCAACATGGACTTGGTTTCCTTTGCAAAGCAGATGTTGAACTCTAACTCACTGGATGACCAGCTGTTGGGAATTCGTATTCTTGACCACCTCCTCAGAATCAAGAAACACAAAGCAATGGTGCTCACAAAGATTCGATCTTCTCTTGATACCGTCGAGAAAGCAGTCTACATGCTGAGCTTGAAGAAAGAAGCGGAACAAGACACCAGGGGGCATGCTGCGCGCGTACTGCTGGAGCTCGCGCCGGACCTTCAAGTCGAGAGCTTCCCTGGTATTTTCCAGTCTATTTCTTCACTGCTTAGCACACAGAAGACAAAGATCAGTGGGAGCTTTAGAAACTCAATCTGTGTGAGCAAGGAGCTCACATTGCTTGGTGTAGATATTCTTGACAAACTCCTGACTAATCCGGAAAACCGTACCGAGGCGAAGAATGCCAAGAACCTTCTCTCCAAGATCCTAGACATTACAAACTGCCAGGATGAAAAAACTCTAGACTCTGATATCGATAAAATGATAGTCAGGAACTCACTAGATGTCTTGCGCAAGCTTGTGAGCACAACTGGTGAGACCGGCGAGGAGCTCAGGTGCCAAGTATCCAAGAATATTCACATCATAAGGAATATCACAAAGTTCATCATAGATTATGCTGAAAGCCAACCAGCGATGCTTGCTCATGCAGCAGACATCCTTGCATGCCTAGCTTTAAATGATAGTGCCCGGAAGGAGATAGAAAGATCACACCTAATCATCAGGAAACTCATTAGTCTCCTAGCTGAAGACAGTGATGAAGCTGAAGAAAGCTCCGTGAGAGTGTCGGCAGCCAGAGTCAAAATGTCGGTAGTCGAAGCGTTAGTATTTCTCAGTGCTCCTATCCAAGAAAATGCCATGCTCGGGGCAGTGAGTGAAAGGAGCATCAAGGCCATATTGTCAGAAACTAAGCCTGAAGACATGCAACTAATTGTGTCTATACTCTCTGATCAGTCCGCAGAGCACAGAATTATGGTGGCTAAATTCTTGCAGAATCTTCGGGGTTACCAGGGAGCACATTACGGTGATCAGCTGGAGATAATCAACAGAGCTCTATCAAAGGTAACTGCTAAGCATTTCTATCCCGATTCAAAACTTACAATAGAAAATTCCATCTATTTTTGCACCCCTACTCCGAGCATGCATGTAGGTGCACTACCCTCTTATGTGGACCGTCAAGCTTCGTGTCAAGATTATTTGTGCTATCTCTACACAGAAAATTTTATTTTTGTGTTTCTCCCAAAGAAGAAATCATTTGAACTTGAAACTCTGCAGGGCAACATCACACATGTGCTACTTTTTGCAGAAAATGTTTTGGACTTTCTTTGGTGCAACATAAATTTCTCAAATGATAGAATCCGAAACAATTTCTGCACATGGCAGCACTTGTGTAATGTTGGCCTGGAAAGTTTCATGTTCGAATGTTTTTTGTTCGGGAGAGAAAAAAGACAGGTTTCTATGCACAAACTTTAATGCACAATTGGGACGGTCCAGATAAGGGTTCACCTACATGGGAGCTCAACTACAACTTTCCCAAATTTAAAAAGTTGGTTTTGGGGTTATCTACACTTCATTCTTCTGAAGCATATATATTTTATATTTTCATCTAACAAGGCAAACATATTATGCTTGAAATCGTACATATGTAAATCTGTTCTTTTGGGGATGACAAGCATATGCATGCTTTCACAGGTGCTGGAAGCAATCAAACTTGCATTGGACAAAATAGAAGGGGTCGGCGGTCCTGGTGAACCTTCTGGTCTTGTAAGAAAATAGAGATCGCCATCCTCCCAGTTTAAGATAGTGAAATCACAGGTCCATTATTCCAATTCTGTTATTTTTCCTTTGGTATATTGTCCTTGAAATTGGAAGTGCTACATATGCAGGAAATGGAGGCGCTCATGATAAATGAACAAGGCAAGCTGCTCGAGAGCTTTATTGGCCTATGCATGCAGATCTGCACAAGTGGCAATGCAAAGCAGTTCACGAACGCGCTTAGGAGTGCCGAGATTACTGACGATATGTTCGTCCAGATGCTCAGGAAGATACTGGAACTGTACAAGTCACCAACTTCCGACGCCCCTAGCATAAGAAGGGTGGTGATTCAACAAATGAACTGGATGATGGATAGGGATAGGAAGTACATCAACATTTTTCTGAGGCACGAAATGGATAAGGCACTGAAAGAAGTAGCACAGATGGCACTAAAGCTTGAGAACTATTGGTTCTTTCGTTTTGACGTAGGGAGTTTTGAGCATGATAAATCCATTTATTCTTTCCTAAGCATTTCGCCACTAATGCAGGCACGTGGTTCTGGCTTATAGTTGGATTGGCAAGCATCTGTACCTCATGTCATGTGTACCTCAAAATAATTATTGAAGGCTATCTATTTAGATATAGAAAATGCTTATGTCCAAAATCTAAGAACCACCTTGTTGTTAGATGGTTAGGAGGGTGAGTATATCCCCAGGCCCCAGCCCACCAGTATCAAATACCAAGTTTGATGTTTGCGTGTCTCATAAAAGCGGAATATTCTTTCAATGGAAGGTGACATTTCCATCGAAGCGAAGCACACGTGATGGCTTTGTCAATATCAAGACCCGCCGGCTCAGTTTCTCAGAGGTACTCATAGAGATAGGATGTGTATGTATATATTCATAAGGGTGGGGGTATGTATGTGTATGTGAGCGTTCTTGTCTGTGGTGTGCTTTCAAAAAAAGTAAAGAAAAAATCATGTAAGGTAGTAGCGGCCCATTTCTGGATCCGTCCCTGCCGACCATATCTCATAATAGTTGTGATAACATACCCATATGGAATCTTATTTCAAAGATATTAGAAATAACAGTTTTCTCCGTATGACTGATGTAGCTACCCAGACTTTTAGGTAGCAATTATCATCGTACCAATATAGTATGGTGACCAGCGAGTGTGCCATCATAGAAAAACATTCTGAACTCTTAAAATATATGACCATATTTGCTGACTCGGTGAAGATCAATGGAGTTAGAGTGAAGTCGCCTGGGTTAGTAGAGTTGGATTGCTCAGTGGCTACCGGTATGCTATGTAACTTTATTTTCCTTTCAAAAGGCCGAAGGCCATTTATTAAATAAGATAAATCCTTGAAAGAACCGTTTTATACAGGAATAAGGAATCATACAGAGAATGGCGTTTTGGTTTCTGGAAGCGCGCTGCCGCGTGAATAGTAAGCAAAAAATATATAGTAAATGTTTTTAAAAATTCTGAATTTTTTTGTAGATGTTAGTGTTAGGTCGGAAGCACCCTTGAAAACTTCCATGCAAAACCGAACAACGGTGTTTCGCCGGTGAAGCAAACAAATTTAGGATGACATTTTAGGGTAACATTTGGTGTTTTCTTGTTTTTATTTTTGCACAAGCCAAAATGTTTAACGTTTTTGCCTACAAATTTTTATGTTGCATTAATTTGAATGTGACAAAGAAGACACCGAATTTTGTTGGAATTTTTTGACATTTCAAAACATATTTTCGCGCGCAGGAGCACGCGCTCCTGGACCACCAACGGATTTCCGAATCATACATAAGTCTTTGAAGAAATCAACATCGTTTTTCTTCTGCAACCATGGAGCGGCGTGCCATGAGAAAAGCTCGTGGTCATCTCTCAGCCTCTATCTCAGCGAAACAATCTTGTTGAAACTCAGAAACTTGAGGAAACAACGGTCGGGAAATCGTCAATGTAAACCATAAGACACTGATGGTCACAATCTTGATAGAACCCCATCTCGGATAAGCTAGCATCGAGGAGGCCCAGAAGATGATCCCAACTCCTGCCAGACAAAAGATGGAGACACAAATCTCGCAAGTTCCATGATGGAGCACCATTTAGTTGAGCTTCCGGACTGAGAAGGAACCTGGCAAAAAAACGCGACATCATCCCCTCCGTAGGGCGCCGCCAATCACTTGGACAAAGCGAAGACACAAATGAGACCCAAGATCTGGTCCCAATGGAAGTTTCACATTCCCTCCGCCGATGACAAACGACATTGCCGAAACGATGACAAGGAGGGAAGAACTTATTCCTCGCTACCTATGGCGTAATTGCCTCATAGTTGCCAGCAAATCCTATGTATCTAAGTGATCACATTTAAATGTATTTGCAAGCCATCCACATCATCTAGCGCATGCAACCCTTTCACTTTACTGTTTCCACTTCCCAATACATGCAAGCCCTTCATGATGGCTCCATAGTTTACGCATTTTAGAGCTCATTTATTTCCTATTATCTCTGCATATCATGTCCCATTGAGGCAAATACATGTCCATATCCATGATTTTCATTATTTACTCTTTTCACCACAAGCAATGCATAAAATTTATTCTTTGTTATTTTTTATTAGTTTTCTTTTGATTTGTGTGTTTTGTAGGCATGGACATCCCGTGCACTTAACACGATGAAAGGAATTCAGACGGAGGACATCCGTCAACATACTTAGGCATTTCCGAGAGTGAAAAGGTCATTTTCCAAAGTGCTCCAATTCAAGTTCTAATACCACCGGTGCTTTGACATTGTTCCCTTGACTTTAACGATTCCAAGAACATAAAAAATGGGGTTCAAATGTAAAAGTTATGACCATTCTACCAGAGGAGTTCACAGCATTCGACGACATCTAGTACGACCGCAACTGGTTGTACCAGCGCTTGTACCAGTCCCGAACACCTCTGAAAGTTGCCTCTTTAGATTCGATTCTTTGTGGATTTCAGCCACATTCGTTCCTATGACTTTTTTGGTTTCCAAGGATGTTTTGGGAAAGAATTGAGCTCACCTAGAGCCATTGGAACAAAATAAGAGATGCTACATGTAACATAGCAGGCTATGGTAGAGCTCTTATATATACACCATCAACCCTAGCTCCGCTGTCATATCACACAACCATCCACAATTCTTCATCATCACGTCAAGCCACAATCCACATAAAGAGCACTTAATTAGGGGTTGTGCCAAACCCCCATCTCCATTGTTGCAACCTTGGAGGAAGACAAGAAGGGGAGCCACCGTTGTCACTGCGCCGTCATCATCACCATCATACACCGTGCTGCCTCCATCACAACCATCAATACCCCTTCTACTTCCCCCGTCACGGTCTCCTTGATGGGTTGTAACAAGTGTTCACTACAAGAAATATGGCGACTTGCGACCATCAATATTGGTCACTGAATGGTCATTGTTTTTCATTTGCGACCTTTTTACGACCAAAAACAGTTGGTCAAAAGCTGACCGTCTTTAATGAAACTTAGCGACCTTCTTTGTGAAATGGTCGTAGAGGGCAACGACCAAAATAAAAGGTCGTTGGTTCTACGACCAATTGTTTTGGTCACTGGTTGCCTGCCCAGGCCACGTCGGATCCAACGTGGCAAGCTGATGTTGCAAATTTGCGACCAATTGAATTGGTTCTTGATAAGAATCAGCCCGGTCCAATTCGGTGTCTATATGGGCCAAGCCCATTAATTCAGCCCATTTAGTGTATTTTTTTCCCTATGCTTTGATTAGCTACATGGGCCTGGCCCAACAATTCGGCCTTAATTTCTTTGCCTGGCCCTTTTGACGACATATTTTCTTTTTGGTTGTGTATTTTTCTGGGTCGTTTCTTTGCTGGGCCTCTCATGTTTTCCCCTCGGAAATAATTGTCCAATATATCTTGGGCCTAGCCCAGTTCCGAAATAATTGATCCAATCCAAAAAAAATATTATGCCATTGACATTACAACACATCACACCACAAGCTATCTTGGGCCTAGCCCAGTTCTGATGCATTTTCAAAGCAACGTGCAATGTTTTAGGAGCCCAAAATATAATATTTCTAATATTACAACCATTCATTCTAGCAATACATATCTTTACATCCAAGGAACAGTAAGTGCCAAACAAAACTATTCTACGACATAATAGAAGTTCCTATTGTCCTCCTCCTTCAACATTTGAAAACCTCATTCACCTGGCAGTAGATCAATCATGAGTGAGAAACTATATAGAAGCAAAAAAATGTTCAGACGATACAAAAAGTAACAGTCATTACACATGGTATTCAGGTACAGATTCATTAGCCATTCCACATGGTATGGCAGGTACAAATTCATCAACCATCAGAGTAGATAGTAACATCTGGCAACAATTAATATGGTTTGGATGAAGTCTCAAGCATATTACAGTACTGCAGATACACTATATTCATGTACAATTGTAGATACACTATATTCATGATCAAGTCTCAAGCATATTACTAGTAGTTCTACACAATTGCACCACATATATAACTAGCTGCAGATATACTATATTCATGTACATACATAACAGTTTCAGTTAATTTTAGTTAATTATAATTATCTAAAAAAGTTTCATTTAGTGTGTGTGCTCAGACAAGAAAAACACTACAAGTAATTAATCACTACTCCAAAACAAGCAAACATGCTACTGATGCATGACAATATTTGTGTCAAAGAGTTTCTGCAAGAAGTTACTCCTAATGCTACTGATGCAAAACTACTCCTAATGGACACTTGTTCAGTTACTGCAAGAAGTTACAGCTATACTCCATGTACTGCTACTCCACTAAACCATCACAAGGAAACAATTCCTTCAGTGTGAGTAGTTGCAGTATAGATGTCCAGGAGTACTGCAATTCATCTTTAAAAAAATGTTCAAGGACTGACTGAAAAAAGAATGCAAAAAGAGATGCAGTACTCAGTAGTACTCCAGTGGAGAGCATCATAAGAGAAGTCCTCAGCTGTAGCTAATGCAACATGATGGGAGCCCAAAAGAAAACAAAGATAATGGCTGAAAAAATTACTCCAGTTTATACTCCTCTTTTAGCAGTACAGATTATAGCTAATGCAACATCATGGGAGCTGATGTCCAGGAGTATTTGCAAATGATACAAATGATACAACATCATGGAGTAGGATAACATGTTTTAGCAGTACAGGTTATAGAGTAAGCAAGCAAGCATTTTGGCAAACTATGTTGCGAGATAACTATTGTGTCGTAACAATCACCATGTAAGAATGCTTTGCTGTACTAATACATGCACATCAAGTGAGAGTGGTGTTCTGTTCTTACCACAGCGACACAAGTGAGACGATGCCCGATTCGCCATGCTTCTCCACAAGACTCGACTAGGAGCACGCATCCTCAAAGGAACCAGCGGCGCTGCTTGCTCCCTTGGCCCAGCTCCTTGCTGCGAAGGACGGTCGAGACTTGGATGCGGAGCTTGCTGCACATGGCATATTGTGTCACTACTTGCAGCAACAAAAGGAACTCACATATCATAGAACTTGCATCAAGTTCAAAAAATTTAATAGGACCGATATATGTCTACAAAGCAATAGGTCAACTAGAGATTCATGTCCACAATTTGCTAGAGAAGAAAATAACAAGTAAGGATACATATTATATCTGTCAAAAGAAGGACCAATATCAATCAGACCCTTTAATTTTAAAGAACATGGTTTCAATTTGTTATTTGCATATTACATCAGTAGTTCTGTTGCAGGGTTTCAATCCCCTGCTCTCACTCTAGCTTGTAGCTAGCCTACCAGCAGTTTAACAACACTAATAGATTTGCATTTGATGCTACCACTTAATTTCAGCACATGAAGAAACAAAAAGCATGGCATCAACACGAGCATCATCAGCATACTAACACCTAATTGATACTAAATTGATGGAGTCCCATCCATCCATGAGAGAAGAAAGTGCCTTTGGTTGATAAAGAGAAGAGAAGACTTCCTCTTGCTGGGATCAAACCAGAGGATACCAGCCCATCCACCCATGAGCAGGTTGTGTGGCTCGAGGTCATGGTGTCGGACACCGCGTCCATGGCAGAAAGCAACGCCCTTGCAGAGCTGGTACATCATGATCTACATGCACAATACCACAGAGTTCAACAACAACGAGTCAGTCATTCAAACGCCATCGGTACATTCAAACAAACACCTCGCGTGTGAGATCTAGGGAATGAACGACAAACGGCCGAGATGAGCGGCAGTATGGAGGGGATACCTTGATGGTGTGTACAGGGACATCGCATCCGTGCAGGGCTCCACCTCCCGCCAGTTCCATTCACGCTCCGGTGAAGCTCCACCCTCGCGTCCAGAGGTGCCTGGAGAGAGTGACGGCCAGATCCTGATGATGCGGACTTGAGTGACACCTCCATTGGCCAAAGCAGCTTGGACATAATATAACTGCACGAACATTAAGCAACAAACTGATCAGCATACACAAAGTGTGATTTTCACCTCGTAAATGAAATGTTCTGACATCAAATAGCTCCATTCTACAACTACACAGACCATGGACTAACACTCTTAAACACAACACCAGCGCCAGTCTACACTGTTATGGTCTCAAGCTCAATGATAAATCACTATCCACACATGAGCCAAAGACATGCACATCTCGGACAAGAGGAAACTAAAGTTCAACGACAAACCCGCCATCCACACACCATTATTATTAGCATTTCTACTTCTAAGGATGCAACATGGTAGTCTAGATAGCTTCCTTCGGTGCCTATTTGTTACCACAGATTATATTGCTTAATAATAATTTCAGACTGAACAATATTGATAATATCATTGATGTAAAAAATATGGATAACGTTGCATGGAATGGAATGGATTATTGGTAGGTACCAACAACAGAAGCGTGTGCCCATCTACCTACACAGTTCTGCTCTGCATTTCTCCAACCTGGACCAACGCGAATACGCGATGTTGACCTGACGCCTAACCAAAATTGATTTTGCGATCTATATCAAGCTCCACAGATAGACAGAGATAGACCCTCGTTGTTATCGATCTGTTTTGGGAACGTTCTTTTTACTGCATCAACTATGGTCCCTCTGTTCATCTATTATCTGAAACAAGCTAGACATGTACTATTTCCTCTCCAAAGAAACAATAAAACTGGTTTTGAGCGGGGAGAAAAATAGAGCAGTATCAGGATTCATGCACGGTCGCACGCACCACAGGGGTAACAGCACGTAAACGGGGCTATATTCATGCTCGGAACTTACACGGGCGCACGCACCTGGGAGCCGGGCGAAGGGCGGTGGAGGTGGTGGCCATTTCTTGTCGTCGCGATGGAGCCCCTGCCGCGGCGCCTGCTTGCCGTTCCTGGCTTCCTGGATCGCGCCCGAAAGCCTTCTTGGGGGTGGGGGAGCCGCCGGCACCGCCGCAGTCCAGCTTCTCGGCGAAGGGGGGGATAGCGCGGAGGAGCGAGGGACCTCGAGCACGTGCGACAACGTCTTGGGAATCTCGAGCACGCGTGCCGCCGCCACCGTGGAGGATGCGGACGAGGTCGGGGAGGAGGGGTCCAGGCGGAGTCCCCGTCCCTGGGGTAGAGGAGGCCGCTGGCGAGACTGCGGGGGAGAGGCTCGGGAAGAGGAGATCGGTGGCGGCGGGGTCGCGGTTGAGAGAGGTTGGGGTCGGGGACGGGGACGAGGTGGTGGCGGCGAGGAGATGGGGACGAGGGAGGAGGAGTGGGATGGGAGGAGCTAGGGTTTGGGGGGAGAATATCATACGGAAACCAACATTCGGTGGAAACCGATGAAAACCACAAAAAAAAGATTTTGAAAAGCTTCAAAAAAATCTGAAAAAATATGGGATGTTAAGAGGATGATGTTTTATTGCCACGCCAAATTTCAAGTTGAAACACATTACGAGATGTGAGCTATGAAAAAGACAAAATCAGCATTGAATTGTGCCGAACAGTAATGTCACTATTCAGGGCTGAAATTTGTCTTTTTCATAGCTCACATCACGTAATGTGTTTCAATTTGAAATTTTGCGTGGCAGTAAAACATCGCCCTCTTAACATCCCATATTTTTTTCAGATTTTTTTGAAACTTTAAAATATGGTTTCCACGAAGTTTTCATTGAATGTTGGTTTCCGTATAATATTCTCCCAGGGTTTGGGTAGTTGGCTGCGGGTGGGAGTTTTTCTTTTACATTTTCTTTTTTTTCTATAGATAGATGGCTGGATGGATGTCGGATGGAGAGATGGATGGATGGATGGATGGGCGCCATGTCATCGATCCGTGTGACAACTAATTCCACCAATGAGAATAGAGCATATGTAATTGTGTTTTTTCTTTTGTTTTTCTTCTAATTTTTCACATGAAAAATTAAAAAATGATCCTTTATTGTACACAGGGGTGCATATTATAAGGGGACTGCTAGCGTCCACCGGCAGACGTGTGCTATACGTCCACCACCTCGATAGCCATTGGATCTAAGCGCGGGCAGCCGTCCGATCGATCTCATGCCACGCCTCGCTTGTCCTCTCCCCCGCTCATTAATTCCCGCAACAACGGCTTTGTTGCAGAAACAACTGCTTTGTCCCGGCCTCGAAATATCTACGCCCAGCAAAGACTGTAGGGGAAACACGTGTAGAATATCTTTTGCAACAAAGATCGTGTTGCGGAAACACTAGTAGAATATTTTTTTGCAACAGAGTTTGTTATATAATATTTTCCGCAACAAAGATCGTGTTGCGGAAACATCCGTAGAATTCTTTTTTGCAACAAAGTTTGTCATAGAATATTTTCTACAACAAATATCATGTTGCAGAAATGTTTGTAGAACTTTTTTACAGTAGAAATCATGTTGTAGAAACGTGTGTAATTTTTTTTTGTAACAAAGGCCTTGTTACAGAAATTTTTTAATGGCAAACAATGTTTCCACAGGGAGTTTCATTTTCTTTGCATGAAAATTTCATTTTTCATTTTGGACCAAATCAATTTTTTAAAATATTAAGCCATATTTAATGTATAAATAACCAAATGGTTTGGTGTCAAAATCTAATGATCCAACTCTCGTGAAAAAGACAAATTCCCGCCAATTCAGCTAGAAGCGGGTCAAATTTCAACAACAGCTGCGTCATAGTTTGCTCTTTATTTTTTTTAAAAAATCATTTCTAGGTACATAAGTATCTATTTAATCAGAGTTAGTCCAAAATTTGGGCAATATTCAATCCCTAGCTACGAACGGTCATTCCCGTCGTTTTGACCGTGTTTTGAAACGGGCATAAGAAATTCAAAAAAAAATTGAAAAACTTGAAAACCTTCGCATTGTGTCATTATATGTGACCAAGTTACCAAGAAAAATAATAAACTTGTAATAGTTTCAATTATTGGGTGTCAAAAGCTTTGAGCCACCTCTCATGAAAAAGACAAATTTCCCCCGATTCAAGAGGAACCGGGCCAAATTTGAACTGCAGCTGCCTCATAGATTGCTTTTTATTTTTTGCAAAAATCATTTCTAGGTACAAAAGTATCTATTTAATCATAGAAACACCAAAAGTTTTCCAACATTCAACCACTAGCTAGGAACGGGCATGCCCGCCGTTTTGACCGCATTTTGAAATGGGCATGAAATTTTTTAATAAAATCAAAAATTTGAAAAACCTTCACATTGTGTCATTATATGTGACCAAGTAACCAGGAAAAATAATAAACTTGTAATACGGTAATTATTTTTAAAAAAGTGTTCTAAAAAATGAGCTATCATGTGTGAAGATTCATGGCTTTCAACCCAGCTGATCAATCTTATGGCCACATTCATGGCATAGTTTGCTCAAATGATATCATATTGTTCATAAGGCTGCATATTGGAATGACAAACAATGTTTCCTAAGGAAGTTTTCATTTTCTTTGGACAAAAAAATCATTTTCCATTTTTCTAGTGCCCAAAATGAGTTTTTTTGTGAAGGACCTACCATATATTTCTTGCAAAATTGGATCGAATCATTTTTCTAAAATATTATGTCATATTTAATGTACAATTGACTAAATGGTTGGGTGTCAAAAGCTTTGAGTCACCTCTCGTGAAAAAGACAAATTTCCCCCGATTCAAAAGGAACCGGGTCAAATTTGATCTGTAGCTGCCTCATAGATTGCTTTTATTTTTTGAAAAAATCATTTCTAGGTACAAAAGTATATATTTAATCATAGAAACACCAAAAGTTTTTCAATATTCAACCCCTAGCTAGGAACGGTCATGCCCGTCGTTTTGACCGCATTTTGAAATTGACATGCAAAATTCAAAAATATTCAAAAAAATGTAAAACCTTCGCATTGTGTCATTATATGTGACCAAGTTACCAGGAAAAATAATAAACTTGTAATACGGTAATTATTTTAAAAAAGTGTTCTCAAAAGTGAGCTATCAAGTGTGAAGATTCATGGCTTTCAAGCCAAATGATCAATCTTATGGCCACATTAATGACATAGTTCATTCAAATGATCTCATATTGTGCAAAAGGGTGCATATTTTAATGGCAAACAATGTTGCCTAAGGAAGTTTTCATTTTCTTTGGACAAAAAATTCATTTTCCATTTTTCTAGTGCCCAAAATGAGTTTTTTTGTGAAGGACCTACCATATATTTATTGCAAAATTGGACCAAATCATTTTTCTAAAATATTAGTCCACATTTAATGTATAATTGACAAAATGGTTGGGTGTCGGAAGTTTTGATCCACCTCTCGTGAAAAAGACAAATCTCCGACGATTCAGTTGGAAGCGGGTCAAATTTGAACTGCAGCTGCCTTATAGCTTCCTCTTTATTTTTTCCAAAAATCTTTTGTAGGTACATAAGTATCCATTTAATTAGAAATACATGGTGTGGCGACGAGACGTCGAGGTTTGTATGGTGTCCGAGGGCCCCAACTCCAGAGCACGTAAACCGGCATGCCATCCGTGTAGTCACCGAGTGACCGTGGTGTCGCCACACGTTCTGGGCGGCCTAGGCATGTCTGGTGAGTTGGTCACTCCCCCGATAGGTGTTAGGAAGAATAATACAACATAACAATCCCACGAGGAGACTGAACTAAGCTCAAACATGAATTAGCAGCAATGTGTTTGATTAGCGGTGGGTGAAATTCACATGGCCAATGGGCCTGAGTTTTGGCTGACAATGATCATCTACTAAGGAGACTGTCTTGGCAAATTTTCAGCTCAAATGAAGAATCCTAGGTGGCACTTGCTTTGCAAAGTACCACACTGTGCAAAAATATGGATGTTGAAGCTGGGATCCAATGGATGAATGTATTGAGCTGAAATTTGGTAGAGCATGGTAATTTGGGCATAGAAAAGCACAGTAAAAATTTGATACCATTTGGACATGCCAAAGTGGCACTTCCTTCACAATGCTCTTCTTTGGACAAAAACTTGGGAAAATTATTGAGAAGAATTAGCTAAATTAAATGAGCTCAAATTTGGTGGAGGTAAGTTATGCAGGTAGGAACATTCCCTGGTAAATTGTCAAAAATAATTAAGCAATATAAAATATATTTGCTTCACAAACTGAAAATATGACCAGAACTATGGATGTTGAAGCTGGGCTCAAATGAATGCATGGATTGAGCTGAAATTTGGTGGAGCATGCTAATTTGGGCATATAAAAGAACTGTCAAAATTGTATAACAGTTGGACATGCCAAAGTGGTACTTCCTTCACAATGCTCTTCTCTGGACAAAAACTTGGGAAAATTATTGAGAGAAATTGGCCGAATGAAATGAGCTCAAATTTTGTGGAGAGTTATGATTTGAGCATATGGAATATTTGATAAAATCTCAGAGAATTTTGAGAAACCTAGATAGTACTTCCTTCACAAAGCTTCTCTCTGGATAGAAACTTTGTAAATTTACTAAGGAAGATTTACTACGCAAATGGAGCTGAATATTGTCATGTGGCAATGATTTGAGTATGTAAGAGTGCCCAAAAAGTTTGAGGGCAATATGAGGGGTCTAGGTAGCACTTGCTTTGCAATGTGCTAATCTGGCCAGAAAATAGAAATTCAATCTGGGCTCGCATAGATTATTGGATTGAGCTGTAATTTGGTGGAGGATGACAACTTGGTTATATGAAGGTACTGTACAAATTTCATACCATTGGAATAAATAAAAGTGGTACTTCCTTCACAATGCTCTCCACTGAATAGAAAATTGGGAAAAATATTGAGGAACATTGGCTACATTAAAATCAGATAAAATTTGGTATAGAGAGGTCCTATGGGCAGGGTCATCTCCTGGTAAATTTTCTGAAATTATAAAGAAATAAAAAATATAGCTGCTTCACAAACTAAAAATATTACCAGAAACAAAGATTGGATGGTGAGCTCACATGGATTATTAGATGGGGATCAAATTTTGTGGAGAGATATCATTTTGGCATACAGAATATGTGGCAAAAATCGAGCTCATTAGGAGATGCCTATCTAGTACTTACTTCACAAAGCTTCTAGGTGAATAGAAACTTTGGAAATTTGCTGAGGAAGATTTAATAGGCAAATGTATCTGAATTTTGTCATGAGGCAATGATTTGGATAGAAAAGAGTGCCCAAAATTTTGAGGGCAATCCAAAAAATATAAATAACAGTTCCATTGCAAAGTGCTGTTTTGAACAAAATAGGAAAAATGAATATTCCTGAATTATTTTTGAACTAGGGAAGGAAGGGTTTTGACATATTTGAGGAATATATGATCCAAAGTATTTATGAGAATTTTTTGAGAATCTTTGGAATGACAGAAATGTAGGCTCCTTCACCTAGGGCCAAAATTGACACATGGACATGACACATAGGCAAAAATGATGAGGTGGAGCCTAGTCATAGCAATGCACCACAATTTACAAGGCTATGACCATCTATATTGGTCATGCTCAGCTAGAAATAAGGCAGCGGACCAGTGCTGTTTGCTTTATGACCATTTCGTGTAAGGAAATTACGACTTTTCTGACCAAATTGGTCGTTATGGTTTAGCGTTTGGAGCCCCCCGAACAGCTTACGACCAATTGGTCTCAAATGGTCATAGATTTACGACCATTTCTTCCAGGGTCACTGCTAGAAGGTCACAAGTTGACATATTTCTTGTAGTGGTTGAACCCCCTTTATGTGATATTATTTGAGTAATCGTTGACTATGAGTCGATCGCCTAGTAAGCGATTATTTGATATGCATCGTCTATTTATGTGTGTTTCTTCGTGTTGATTATTTACCTTTGCGGTCATTTAGTGACCGGAGATGTTCGATCCATTGGTGTAGTTGGAGATGGTCAACTCCACACATGAAGTTGATTGGTAATTGTGCAAACTGATAGACCTCCGGGTGAAAGTCGTTGGTATCTTGAGGGGAACACATCTATTCGAGGAGTCACATTTGTGCATACAACTTATTTCCTTTGGTCTAGTCTTCATGACCTTAATGTATTTACGTTAGCCGCCGTAGGTATGGGACAGGAATTAAACGATTGAGTTGTGACGACATGATGCTTCTTGTCACAATATTATGTGAGGGAACACCCACCATTAGTAAAGAGCAAGTATCCTATAATACAAGGTACATACTTAGTCGCAAAGCTTATACCCAATCAGCGCCGGAGCAGAACGAGACCGTACCTACTCATCTAAAGCATCACATATTCTTCATAATTTATTTTGTCCATTTAGTTCCGTATTTATTTTCCATTCATTCTAGTACATTAGTTTAATCCATCTTTTAGTCGTTTCCTCTAGCAAACTAGTTTAGCAAACTATTTCCAAAGTCTGTTTTGGGTACGAGCGTAGTTGCGTATGGCTGCATGCATCAATTGATGCAGAGTGCGGGGGCTTCGTTCTTCCTTTTGAAAAAAATGAGCGTAGTTGCGTAAGTGGTGACACAAGTGCGGGGATAGTGGTACCTTCCTTTTCGTTCCCTGTGGGATCGACAAACCATACCAATCACGAAGTTTCTATCTCGCCTTGTGCACTTGCACGACTATTTTTGCAGCAACAAATAATTAAACTTGAATGCATGTCACAGAGCAAAACAACAAGCATCCACCCTCTATTTAGTATTTACCTATAGGTCTGTGACAGTTCACATGGCAAAAATGTGGTGCATTATAATTCTCATATATTCGAATTTAAATTTGATAATTCTGTTACCATAATATTTCGCAGCAATGCGCTGGGCATTATCTAGTTAAACATGTCCTAAGGACATACGGTGTTCACCAGATGATTGATATCGATCGGTCCACTGGATACAACGTAGCATACCTTCTACTCCTCTCACGACGGTTTTTGATGTCCTTCGGTGGTCCACCTGGCTGGCGTATCGGCGGGGCGTCCGGCATTGCTGTATGCACCGGTTGGCTCCACGGATACTCTGGTGACCAACTTGGTCCAGGATAACCATAAAATCCTGCTGGCATTGCCGTTGGCCGCTTGTTACCCTCTGGCTTCCTCTTTTCCATCAACGGCTCCTCCATCGTTTAAAAAAATGGCTTCTTTTCTATTTCATCATCATCTGATGTCTCATCGGGGCCTCCTTCGCCGATCTGAAAAGGTCCTGCATGTTCTGCCAAAATCCACACAATAGTCATGAGCTCGCCGCCACGGTCGAGCTGCCGGGCATGGGATTCCTGGCTAAATCGGGTGCCCGCATACAACAACTTGTCCACCCACACGTTAAAGCTGAGCTCCAGCAGTTCCCATATATCCGACCGGTCAGCCTCGAGCAGCACGATGGCAACATTAGCTCCGTCAGAGATGAGACGAGTTCTATCTTTCTTCAAACCCCAATCGCTGTCTGCACGCTTCTTGTCAAGTATGATCCTGGCAAGCATCTCCTCTCTGGTTGTCGAGCCGGAACCCGTGTCGGTCTCGTTACGCGACATGTCCTGCAAAGCATCTCGGGTTACTTCGTATAGGCTTCGGAGAACGAGGCCCGGTAGCATTGATCGCCTTCTCATGAGTCTCTGCCTTCTTGCAACGGATCATTGATCTATCTTGGCCGGAGATGAGGAAAACTTGAGTGGAGATGTGCCACACAAGGATGTCTTCCTAGAATTCACGGCCAAAGGCCAGCCTGAATCTCTTTAGCACCTTCTCACGCTTCTTGGCTACCGCCTGACCCCAACACGTCGTGATTTCTTTCATAGAGTAGGATGCATGCTTGCCCTTGCCCTCGTATGTTGACTTGAGTATTTTCCCTAGACGTTCGAACACCAACCCCTTGACATCTTCTAAAAGCTGGAGGGCTTCGGAGTGGTAACCCTCTTCCAACCCAATCTTCTTCGCAGCTCTTACGCATATACTCGTCGCGCCATGGGTGGACTCCTGCAGCAAGCAGTATTGCCCGACGGTGCCCGACCACTTCCTATAGCTGCCACTGCTGCTGCTTGGCACCTTGAGACATTCGACAGAGATGATGACACGACGGAACTTATGCCATCTCATAGAGCACAAAACCTCAAGTTGAATCTAGCCATGTGGCCTAGCCTTCAAGAATGCATGGGTCCAGGTCGACCCAAGTGCCCTCAACAACCATCTCATATCCAACAGGAATGTAGCCACAAGCAAGATGTAGGTCATAATCACATCGGCTCTCCTTTGGCCATCTTTGTTGTAGAAACAAAACAGAAACAATGTAGCGGTGGTGGCGCGGGGTGACAAAAGACGGATGAAATAGCCGCCCCAGGTGTGGACCATAGCTGCCTTGGTGTAGATGATGTCGTACATGAGGGAAAACTCCATCTCCACCACCTTGCACATGTTCTTCCACCTGCAAGAGAATAGTTTCATGCATGTGTCAAGGTCAGCGGAACCAATCTGGACCGAAGAATCAGTCATGGCACGCCGGCAGAATGGAAACATCTTGTGAGCAACCATGAGGGATTCCTCGTCGTCCAGCACATGATGATGGTCTTGATCCCCTCCGGTTACCATCGTCAATAGACTGCAGCTCGGTACTGATTCTTCTTCTTTCTTCTTGCTTGAGCTCCGGATGTTGCCCAAGCCACCTCATCGGGCGCAAACGCCCGCTCTACATACTTGGCAACACCGACTGTGAAAACGAGTATGGACGCCAAGAGCAAAGCTCCGCCACCATCGCCGCCGATGTATATATGCTTGTATAGCACATAGGTGGCTCCCCCAATCTGCATGACAACACTCATCGCTTGGCGACCATAAAGCACATTGTCCTCAAGGGTGTAGGCGGTGATGTTGTCCGGACCGCCGAGGTGCTGCAAGAGGAAGGACACCCAAAACGCGACGAGCTGCTGCTCTTGGGACGAGCTACCAAATGACTGGTTGGCAAGAGCGTATGGCGCGGTCCAGTTGGCAAGCTGGTATGCCAGCCAAAGGAGAAAGGTCCACACGCAAGAGCCCTTGCACCGACGGATCCTGGCCAGTATGACGAGGAGAAGATGAGCGCCCAAGCTTGAGAGCATTGCTATCCGGATCGCCCATGAGTCCAGAAACTGAGCCATCCGGTGCATCCATCTTTACTACATGAAAATTGCTTGATATATATCTAAAGGTCGACGTCCTCGGCTGAAATCAAGATTTACTATTATCATCTCGGATCTACAATGCATCGATCTATTGGAGTACAATACAACATGTAGTTAACATTCTACTCTACTAATGATGCATATATGGAAATTGATTTCAACAAAAAAATTGTGGGTTTAAGAATAATATATTTGTGTACATAAATTCGAAATAAGAGCCAGAATTCTTTTCTAGCTATGAAGTGTTTCTTTAAACATGTACATATACTTCACTGCCGCCAGTTAACGATTAGCTTCTTAAATTTGTGAAGGAAAAAAAATTATACCATTAGATTCGGGGGATGGGGCGTGGCGGCCCTCCCCCGAAGCGGAACAACGCGAGGCCGACCTGCGCGCCGCCCTCAAGGGAAAGGCCGCGAAGGGCGAGGGTCCGGACCGGCGTGATGATCGTGGCCGAGACCGGTTGCCGGAACAATGGTGCGGCCGTGATCGTGGCCATGACCGCCGCTCCCCACCCCGTCGTTTAAGGTCTCCGGCGCGCTCGGGCCACGGTGATCCGTCCCCGCGATGCTACAATCCCCCTCGGTGCCAAGCGCAGTTTCCCCCGTCCGAGAACAACAACCGTCAAAAGGGGGCCTTCGTGAAGAAGAAAAAGAAGAAGGGGGTGCAGCGACTCGACGGGGCTGCCGGGAACTCTTCCTCGGTCACGAACCCCGCCAGCGCCCTCGTGTCCCTCCTGTTGGCATCATCTGCTTCAACTGCGGGAGGGAGGGACACTGTCAGGTGGATTGCACACTTCCTTCGGCGTGCTACAAGTGCAAGGGTTCTGATCACCCGGCGTTATTCTGCCCCGACGTCTCTTCGGAGGGAGAGTTGAGGTTGTTCGGGTATGCCCTTGACGACCTTGGCTTCTTTCATATGAACATCGTCGTGCCGGAAGCCTTGTCGTCTCTGTTGGCTCTCATCACCATTCTCGGTGGTAAAACGGCCTCTCCGACAATCATTACGGATGAGCTTCCGCACCTGTTCTGCCCTGATTGGGATTGGGAGGTGACTCCGGTCTCGAATCACGAGTTCACGGCGATCTTTCTGGACCCTGTCAGCCTCCGATATGCCACCCGCAGTGCGGAGCTCACCCTCACCCTCAACAACCTCACCGTCAACATCAAGGTGCCCATTGGTGATCCCACGGCCGTGGCCACCCTCTCGACAGTGTGGATCCAGATCCGTGTTCTCCCGCTGATTGCTAGGCAAGACGGGTGTCGGTGTCAAAACCGGCGTATCTCGTAGTAGGGGTCCTAAGCTAGGCGTCTTGGAGCGATGGTAATATGGACACAGGATTTTACCCAGGTTCGGGCTCTCTTGAAGAGATAATACCATATGTCCTGCTTTTGATTGTATTAATATGGGGAATAGTACAGAGTACATGTATCTACCACGAGATTGTAGTAATGAATATGAGATGTAATGTAATGATCTATTGACTAGCCTGGCCTCGGTTTATATATGCACCGTAGGCCTAGGGTTTAGAGGAGTCCTTGTCTTGTGTGCCAAGTCTTGTGGAATCCTCCTTGTATTCGGCATGGGCTGCCCGAAGTGGCCCATTAGCGAATCATCACGGGGGTCCTCGGCCCGACCCACTGGTCGGGAGACGATGTGGTGAGTACCCCCTAGTCCAGGACACCGTCAGTAGCCCCCTGAACCGGTCTTCAAGTTGGGGACGCTCCTCGGTTCTTCCGAACAGTTCTTTGTCTTCGGTCGTCGGCCTTGGAAACTAGTTCAACAAATCTTCCCATCTTCAATCTTGAGGATCACCGAGCTGAATCCAAAGAGTTCACACGTCGGGTATCCGAGGGGCCCATTTAAGTTTTCGGCCTTTATCAATGCCTTGTTATTTTTACGCCACACCTCGGGTTCGAAGTGTTTCCCGTGCGGCAATTTTCTCTCGCGTCCGAGCTCCGACGCCGGACTGCATCCGAGGTATCTTTTGCAGCCGAGCACCAATGCCAGACTACTTCCGAGCTCCAATGCCGGACTGTATCCGAAGAGTCTTTTTACAGCCGAGCTCCAACGCCGGACTGCATCCGAGCTCTTGCGCCGGACTGTATTCGAGCGTCGGACTACATCCGAGGTGCATAGATTACCTCGGTCTTGAAAAAGTTGAAGGGGTTCAACCGAGCTTAATGCCGGAAATGCCCTCTGTGGAGCCAGCCACTTGCATCCGAGCTTTATGCCGGACTCCTTCCGAGGTGGTGCACCACCTCGGTCATGGGCTGATTTTTGTAAATTTAATTCCGATTTGTGCAATGTATTCTTTGCCCAGATATATAGCCAGTAGCCCTCAAGGTGTGTGTCCGTTGAATGTCCGGCATGCACCTGAAGGAAAACATAAAACCGCTGATCCCAGTAGCCCCTGAGACTCAGGTCGATTCACAAAATCAGGTCGATTCACAAAATCGGCCTGAGGATCATCTAATATATTACACCACGTTTCTATTATGAGAGCGTTATGTCAGCTGCTCGGTTATCTCAACAAGATTGTGCCCTTGACGCTTTAAAAGATGGGCTGCAGTAAATTGACTTATACTCGCAATTTATGTGTAATGATTCTATGTATCCAAGTACTTTACATCATTAATGCTCGGATCCGCATTGTACAAAACTTTGTTGACCGACCATCGGCTTCAACCTCCTTGGCCAGTAGCCGGGGACTGTTTGTCCCACTTTATAAAGCCTTTATAAGGGCAAAGATTTACGACAAACAAGGCAATCCGGCCATGCGGTTTTATAAACAAAGGTACGCGGAGAGATATGTTATATTACTATTTAACGTAAGAAACATCTTCCAAAGAAAATAGTCCCGCTATCGGTTCCTTTCTTTGGGTTGTCATGCTGACCATAATCATGAAACCTCAACTCCGATCAATGTGGGAGGAAAATATTGAGGATTTAGTTCGGGGAAAGTTTCCGAACTCTGTGGTCCTTAGTGAACCTAAATTTTCACTTCCGTCGTTGCCGACCAATTATATTCTTAAGATGGCTAGCTTTTGGCTTCACCCAGTCTGAGGTACTAACCCGGATTACCCGGAAGTAACAATCACAGAGGTGCTCCCTTTACCCCCTAGCCGAACAATCGGGAACGTAGGGGGTAAGCACAGGAGCCAGGCAACCCAGCTTGGCCAAAATCTTAAGTCAAATTGATGCATATTTATGGCTTTATTACGATAATTATGGAAGGCAAATTCTCCATTGAGACTGTTTATAACCTCAAAGTGGCCTATCGTCGGCTTCCACCCCTTTGTAGATGCTACACAAGGTGTTTCCTTACTAACAATACAACCCTTAGCTGACATCTCGGTGCCCGGAGGAGGTTGCGTTAGCGGAAACGAGGCAATCAGGTATGCATGCTTTATAACTTTCACTTAGTCATAGGAGTTTAAAGTTCGGGGCCAGTTACTAGCCCCCGGTTAGTGTTCGGCGTCAGCCGAGGTCAAACCAGTAACACTTCGGCCAATCTTATGAAAGGCCCATCGTTTAACACGGGGTGACCTCTATCGATCTGTAGTTTGACACAGTCATCGGATCGCTGACCAGTTTACGCTCATTGTGACAGTCAGTTTTCGGCTTTCTCCACTGAGGCGCTTAACCATTCGAGCTGGAAGCAAAATCGTAGTGGTTCTCCCTTTGCACACCTAGCCGAACAAAGCGAAACATAGGAGGCAAGCACAGGAGCCGGGCAACCCAACTATTGACCGAAGACACAATTCGAAACTAGTGCATATAAAGCAATATCCGAGAACGTTTTGCCGAGGACTCCTCGGAGTGCCTTGGCTTTTGGTGGGTTCGGCTCTAGTCGCATCCCCCCGTTGATACTGCCGATGCTTTAAAAGTGTACTGCGAGAGTTATGCTCGGAAAAAACAAAAATTTATGCAAAAGACTTTATGTTTAGATAAAAGAAAATTGTGCCAATCCAAAATTGGTCTAAAATCTAATTTGTGCTTCGGTCGTGATTTAACCTGATACATCCGATCTCCGGACTCCAAGCGGGTCAACCTTTGGCTTCAACCTCCATATCCCGACGGCGGAGTGTTTCTCTGAGGACTGTTTAGCGAACTAAACTCGAGCGGCTTTAGAAAGAAACCAGGCTATCCGGCTATTGACCACACGCTAGTGTCGGAAAAAGGAGTAGTAGAAAAAGACTTTGCAACGACTAAGAAGAAAACACAGTTATTATAAAACAGCTCATACAAATTTAAGAGCCCCCAAGTGACTTGGGTACAAGAATTTTATGTATAATGATTGTATGTACCGAAGTACTTATATCATATATGTGTTCGCCCGAACTTTAAACGCATCTTAACCGACCGTCGGCTTCTCCCTCTTCGGCCAAGGGCCGAAAAGTGTTATCTACTACGCCATCCGAGGATATCGGAGGTGTTTCGAATAACCAGGCAATCAGGGCATTAGGCTATAACAGACAAAGCGTGCCCAGGGAACTTATGCTATATTACTATTTAACGTAAGAATCATCTTCAAAGAAAATAGTTCCGCCAACGGTTCCTTTCTTTGGGTTCTCATGATTACCATGAGGGGTGTGCAATAGATTTATGTATGCTTGTCTTCCGTCATGGCCGACCATAGTTGAAAACAGTAAGAGCGCTAGCTTTCGGCTTCACCCGTCTGAGGTACGAGTTCGGATGACCCGATCGTAACAATCGCAGAGGTGCTCCCTTTACTCCCTAGCCGAACAATCGGGAACGTAGGGGTAAGCACAGGAGCAAGGCAACCCAGCTTTGCGGAACACTTAAGTCAACATGATGCATATATTGGCGTAAACACGAACAAGGAAGGGTGCGATACATTAATAATCATATGCAAGAGGAATGGCTTCATAAAGGAAGCCCACAAGTAAACGGGGTATTTGAATTTGTTTGTAACAAACAAAGTTTTGACAAAGAAAGTTTTTCGCAAACAACTTTTTGTCAAAAAAGTATAATGCTTGGTCGTACCTAACAAAAAGTAAAATTCTAAAGAGAGCTGAGCACGAAAACGACTCAACTGGTTAATGTGCTCGGTTCAGTCCGGGGTTGTGGCGGGACAAAGACGTAGTTCTCGGCCTGGCCGAGGTCCCAGCCCCCAAGCCCGAGGTAACCGAGCGAAGAGCTCGGGTCGAGAAGTAGCAACGCAGCACGGTTGCTGCGGCGGGGCAAAGCTCCCGGTCCAGCCGAGGAGACAGAGTAGTTCGGCAGCGTGACGACGAAGCCCCCAGTTATCATGGGAAAAGGAAGTGTTGTTAACAAACAAACTTTTTTATTTAACACAAATATAATGCTCGGTAGAACCGAACAAAAATTTAGAAATTTGAGCATTAAAGCGACTTAGCTGGTTAATGTGCTCGGTGTTGACGACGCGGGCCGAGCTTATAGCGGGTCAAGGTCCCAGGCCCCAAGCCGGTCCCGAGGTGCCCGAGCAAAGAGCTCGGCTTGATGAAGTGGTGACACAATTCGGTCGACGGAGGTGACCGTGTTACACAGTCGAAGCCGATCACCTGTGTACACAATATAGTGCAAACCAAGAGTAATAACAAATAAAGGTAATAATTTTTTTTTTAAATTCTTCTACTTAGTTAATTTAAGTGAAGCAAATAAATAAAGGAATATGGCCTGGGCGCCGAGGTGCCTGAACGAAGAGTTCGGCTTGACGAAGTGGCGATGCTGCACGGTCGATGTGGCGAGATGAAGTCCTCGGTCCAGTTAACATGGCGAAGCTATGATCGACGGACGCCGGAGTCTCATGCAGGTCGGCTGGTGACGCCGAAGTCTCATGCCAACCGAGGTGTTGTAGCAGGTTGGCTGGTGACGCCGAAGTCCCCGAAGCAGGTTGATGAGGGGATGCCAAAGCCCCGGTCCAGCCGAGGTGACGGAGCAGGTCGGCTAGTGATGCCGAAGTCTTAGGCCAGCCGATGTGTCGAAGCTAGTCGGCTGGTGATGCCGAATTCTCATGCCAGCCGAGGTGTCGAAGCTGGTCGGCTGGTGACGCTGAAGTCTCCGGAGCGGGTTGATGAGGAGATGACGAAGCCCCAGTCTAGCCGAGGTGACGGAGCAGATCGGTAAGGTGACGCTAGAGCCCCATGCCAACCGACGTGTCCAAGCAGGTCGGCGTGGTGGACGTCAGCTTGAAAAAGTAACGGCGCGGCGATGCCGACGCAGGTCGGAATTTGTGACGAGGTCAATGCTAGCTTGATGAAGCAACGGAGCGCCCGATCCGTACAACCCGCGGATGACGAGGTTCGCTTGATGATTATTCAGCCCTCGCGATGCCGAAATCTTGGTCGGATGACCGAGATGATGAGAAAATTTCCTTCAAAAAGGACGTTCGACAACCCGTTCATGAAAAAGATGAACTCGGGTCGGATTCGTTTTCGTGCAGAAAATAGATCCAAAATTCGTTGTACTAATAGGACGTTTCCCGGAGTTTGGACGGTCGGATCAAGCTGAAATTTTGAGGGGTGATCGGTATAGGAATTCCGCAACCGATGAACGGTGGGATTTTCCAACGGATATCCGAGTTAGATACTGGACACCTCGTCCTAAACTCATCCAGATTCCCGTCCAGATTCCATAGGGCTCCGGTATATTGGAGATCGCCGGAGATTCCTCCATCGGAACGCGACGAAATTTTGCAGGGTTGTTGTAGACTCAATTTCGCACAATTCCACCGAAGAAATCGTCAAAGCGACACTCGAGGAGGCGGGGACGACGAACACGAATTCGCTGTCCAGAAAAACTGCATGATCGCGCGAGGGCAATGTTGACGTTGAGCCCCCAAGCACCATGGAGGATTCTTCCATGATCTTGGTTGAGATTGGAGTTGATGTTGATGAAGACACCCGTCCGATCTAGATGATCCGACGTGGCGCGCAGTCCTCGGCCTAGCCGAGGTGACCAGTCAAGCCGGCGACGAAAATGCCAACGTTGACGATGTAGCTCGGTGCCGACGCGTAGATCGCGATGGAGCCGATCTGAATTTCCATCACACCGCGGCGACTACCCAGCAGGCTCTCAATGAAAGCACCAATGTCGGTGTCAAAACCGGCGTATCTCGTAGTAGGGGTCCTAAGCTAGGCATCTTGGAGAGATGGTAACATGGACACAGGATTTTACCCAGGTTCGGGCTCACTTGAAGAGATAATACCCTACGTCCTGCTTTTGATTGTATTAATATGGGCGATAGTACAGAGTACATGTATCTACCACGAGATTATAGTAATGAATATGAGATGTAATGTAATGATCTATTGACTAGCCTGGCCTCGGTTTATATATGCACCGTAGGCCTAGGGTTTAGAGGAGTCCTTGTCTTGTGCGCCAAGTCTTGTGGAATCCTCCTTGTATTCGGCATGGGCTGCCCGAAGTGGCCCATTAGTGAATCATCACGGGGGTCCTCGGCCCGACCCACTGGATCAGGGTGCTTCACCTTGATTGCTAGGCAAGACGGGGTTGTTCGCAGCATGTCCAAGATGCTGGGCATGATCTCTGAGGTTGACCTTACCTCCATGGAGCGGGAAAAGGTTGTGCGTGCTAAGGTGAAGCACCCTGATCCATCGAAGCTACAGGCCACCCTACGGATGTTCTTCAACGACTATCGCTACGACTTGAAAATCTCGGTCGAGGAGGCGGCCCGTGGCTCGCCATCTCGCCTGGATGAGGATGGCTCTGGGAAGCAGGCTCGACGCGATGATGACTCTGGTGGTGGGAGGGGGCGCGATGTGGCGCCCCGCCTGATTACCACTGTAGCCAGACGGTCGCCACGCATACCAGCCCAGGAAATCACTCTGGCATGCGCGTTTACAACAAGTATCATGAACACAGGCATTTCTATTAATGGATATATAAGTCTTACATGATATATTACAAGGATGATGGCAGCGGAAAAGCTCTATCTAAGGCAGCTTGGTCTTGGTGCGGCTCCAATCCACAGGGATCTGACTAGGTTACCCTTCTAGCCCTCGAACGCTCCGGCTCCTTGACGACGGACGACGAATCCTTATGTGAACCTGGCCATGTTAAAGGCCGCTGAGTACTTTTGAATGTACTCGCAAGCAAACCAAACTAACATATACACCAAGCAAAGCAATCCATGGCATTCAAGCATGCATTTGTTATTAGAGCAATATTAATCATCCTGACATAGCATACCAATCCATACTCCGAACATTCTCAGGATCCAATCCAACTCTTAACCAGATCCAACTTACTCTCTTACGGGCTGTCCCACAACCCTGGGAATACTCACGAGTCATCGAGTACTTCTGATCATAGGACAAGTTCTTCCATCATTATTATCATTACTACGGTTGAACAAATAGTGAGGTCTGGACGGGCTGTCCAATACCGTGGACGTGGCTATTCGAATAGATTCTTCACTCTGTAGAGGTTCGCACTTTACCCACACCATGGAGCACCTGGCCTTGTGATCCCATTCGGGTGGACCAGCGTTGCTCCAACGAAACCCGCCTGACCCGTGACTCTCCCATCGTACCACTGGCATTCATCCTCCCTCGGAGTCCTTCCCTGGGTGTTCCCTGTGTCACCTCGTGACACCTGCCACCGTCATGGCCACACAATTTGTCCCAAACGGGGACTCCCGGGTTAAACAATCAACTGGGCTCACAAGGTTATCGCCGCCTACCGGGCCAGGGTAGCGCGCGCGCATAACCTTCCCTGTCTGGAGGTACCGGTGAAAGAGCACGCGATCAGACCAAGTCAAGGCCGTCCCATACAGGCAAATGTGGCAGCACGGATAAGCCCGGACAGGTGACTCTAGATCAACCGACTAGGTTTAGCCTTAGCAAGTATTTAACATGCATGGTTGTTTATCACAATAACTTGAGATGGCAGTAGCTAAGCATGATAAAAACATAACCACCTATCTCCATATAATATCACGTCAAGTCATTAGTGCAATGATAAGATGAGCAGTAGCAGGTAACGTAAATGACAATATCGAAAAGGCAGGAGTTTAATTATTTCTAGCACAAGCATATCATTAATTAAACACGCAAGAATAACACAGAGCAATGCTTTAGGGCATATATCAGATGGTCGGCTTGCCTGGGGTCGAATAATATTCCGGGAGAAGTGCGGAGAGTCCGCGGAAAGGATCGCCGGAAGCTGTTCTCTCTCGGAGGGGGCTGTCTAGAGGCAAGGGCAAAATGGTCATTTTCAGAATGTGTAAACATTATGAAAATTATACCATCGGGACGGGCTCGATGATCTGAAGACGTGAGCGTTGGTTTCACCTGAATCGGAGTTACGGTTAAAAAGTTGTGGCCGTTCACTCATTAGGCAGAAAAACAAATAAAACTGTGCTTTTCTGCTCTTAACTGGTGAACATCCGCAATGTAACCGTTTGGGCCGCCGGCTAAGAATGAAAGCGTATTTGGTAAAATACGCTTTTCGCGAAGGGAAAGCTAACTTCAGTCAGTAGCAACAGCTGTTTACGCTTTCGAAAGCAGAAAGCGTATCCAGATGGAATACGTTTCCACTTAAACCGGTCAACGGCCCCGCCTGGTCAGCGCCAGCGTCTTCTTCCTTCGTCGCCCACGCTCGACCGAGAGAGGAGCAACCCCCCGACGAGGCTCGCCGGCGGCTCAGGCCGTCTCCCACGGCTTCCGATCTAATGGCGTGCTCAGGGAACAGAGCTGCGCCAGCCTGCATGCTCCATAGGCGCCACCGAGCTCGGGAGCAAGCGGGGTTTCCGTCGTGGCGGATGGCAACGTCGGCCGGAGTTGAGCCCGGCGCTACGGTTCACCAGAGAAGGAGTGCAAAGGTGGGGGGGGTCCAGGAGGCAAGCGAGGGCCTCCGGTGGTTAGAGAGCAAGGGGAGCTCGACAAGGTGCGAATTTAGGTGGGCAGGGGCGGCGGCCATGGTGGCCATGGCTGGCGAGGAGGGCTCCTCGAGCTCAAGCGAGTGGTTGAGGAGGGCTAGAGGAGAGTGATGAGGAGGTTGATGTGCCCAAATGGCTCGGGGGAGGGCTATTTATAGCCCGGCGATGAGAGGGGATGAGGACGGCCGCGGTGATGTGCTGGCGGGGTACTAGAGTGCGCGAGCCACGTGGCTGGCAGCTTGCCGGCGTCGGGTAGCTGCCGACCTGACGAGGTGCAGAGGGCAGGGCCGCGCTGGCGAGCTCGAGAGGATTCGGGGAGGAAGACGACGACGGTCACGGGGGTGACAGTACCGGAGCTCGTCGCGGCATGGAGAAGAAGAAGAAGCAGGGGGAAGCTACTGGAGGGGGGATATGAGGGTTCTGCGGAGACGATGGACATGGCCGGACGGGCGAAGACTGGCCGGAGGTGACCAAACGGGGCTGACAAAGTGCAGAGCGCCATTTTGGCGCGTCCTCCTGCATGGTCACCAAGGCACCGCGTGTCCAGGGTACCGGATGGCCCTGGAAACTTGTCAAACAGATGAACCAGGGATCAGTGAGTTGACCTGTGAGAGTTTGGATAGATATGGGAGACAAAAGTTGACTGATTTGAGCTCACAATGGTCCTGACATGAAGGTGTTTGTAGTGTACCAGAGAAGATTGGCTTGGGGTAATGAGCTGGATTTTAGTGTGTAGCAGTGGTCTACTAAGATGAAGCCCATGGCAAGTTTTCAGGCCAAATGAACCATCCTAGCTTGCACTGCCTTCACACTTTGGCACACTGGGCAGAAATGGATTTGAGGTTGCTGGGACCAAATGATTAAATGAATTTGGCTGAAATTTGGTGGAGAGAGGTTATCTGAACATATGAATCCACTGTAAAAGTTTCATACCATTTGGGTACACCAAAGTGGTACTTCCTTCACAGAGCTTCCAAATGGATAGAAACTTAGGAAAATTGCTGTGGGAAAATGGATAGATGGATTGACCTGATTTTTGGTATCCATGAGTGATTTGGAAATGGTAACCACCATCAATTTTTTAGCTCCAATAGATAAAGTAATAGAGCACTTCCTTTGCAACTTGCCCAACTGGACAGAATCTGCAAATTAATGTTGTGCTCAAAATTTGAACTATGGAACTTGGGTTCTTGGTGTAAATGGTGAAGATATGGATAGGAAAAGCTCCACAATTTATTTGGGATTTTTCCTGGCTACCAAAATGGTAGTTCCTTTAGAAAGTGCCCAAAATGCAATATTGGCATTAAATAAGAAAAGACAATTTTCCTTATTTAATTATGGCCAATATTTTTGTGGGAGCTCAATATGATCACAAAGAATATCTCCACAAGTTTTCATGAACTTTGGAGATGGATAGATATTTTCCTTGATTTAATTCCTTTAACTGGCAGAAAAAGGAATTAATTATAAATGAAAAATATTGCAAATGACTTGGCAATATTTTTGCATATCCAGGGTTTATAGATAAAGGATGATCACTAGGAAAAGTTTGGGGGACAACAGATCAAAGGAAATTGTGGTTCCTTTGTAACTGGAAGGATTAGGGTTTCCCTTCCGGCAACTCGGAAGGTAGGGTTTTGGTGGCAAAGTCCGGAGATAGATCTTGGGTGGCAAGGTTGGACTGGAGAGAATCTCTGGTTGGATAGGAAGGCAAGGCTGATTGACCCTCTTCATATACCCAAGAGTGAAAGAAATCCGATAACACCGAGAAAAAGGACGGGAGTGAAATCCCGCGAAAAAAAAACAGGAGCGAAAACCAGGGTGTTACAAACCTACCCCCCTTAAGAAAATCTCGTCCTCGAGATTTCCAGGCTTACCTCCCGATGAAGGGGGACTTACCTGTGTGCGACTTGGATCCATCAGTTGTCCTGTCTTCGCTTGTTCTCTGACCTTTTAACTGCCTCTTCTGATGGACCATATGTTGTCTTTTCACACAGTTTCCTTGAATCCTTCTCTTTCCTGTCAGGTGTACCTTTTGTCCTGGTAGTTGTTTTGCTGGGTGGGGTAGCGGGTAATACCAATAGACGGCTTGGTTTCCAGGGCCTAGAAGTATCTGCTTCGGGTTTTATTGTAATACTCCGTACCCTGACTGTCATGGGCAAGACATCCTTTCCAGGTACGAGGCTCACGTGCTCATATGGCTTCGAATGGCTAGAGGTGACTTTCTTTTTGCCGTGTCACAACGCTCAGTCTGGCTGTGGGTTCCATACTGACATTTCTTTCTTTCTTCGGCATTTTGACTTTGTCCTTAGATCATCCACAATTCAAGCAACAGCATGACCGATATATTGCTGCTGTATCCCCAAGTGAAATGTCAGGCATGATCACAACGTAATCGTAGACAGTAATCTCTTATTCCAATGATGTCATGATGTTTACGAGCTATTGATGCTGACATGCTTTGAGCCATTCTATCTGAATGTCTTGTTTCAAGCTCTATCGCTCGTGGAGATAGCTCTGTCATATATATAGCCTCTGTAGTCCTTGCTGTGACCACTGAGCTAAGCATAGTATTGCTATCATCTGGTGTATCTTTCGGAGCATAGCCTTTTACCTTGGTTGGTAGCCCATATTCATGAGGAGTGCGGCAAGCTCGTTTGTAGCCGCAGGTAGGGCATTGCTGTGGCTGCATATGCAAGGGTCTGACAAGGGTTGGTAATACCACCCTATTCGTGAAGCTGTATCTTGTTGACCGTCACGGAGGTTGTTTGTCCACAACTTCTTTGTGTTTGTGGACTCCTTTGGTGGACCTATAATGACCTGCCAACACGACTCCTTGATTGTTTTCCCGGTTTGTCGGGCTTGTTCTCAGAACTTACTCTTGCATACCTCGTAGGGACTGCTGTGCTCGTATCCTTCCTTGAAGTATGGGGCCATTGTTTTTCTGGAAACAGTCATTCCCGTGTACGAGTGGCTCACATGAACTGATCCACTGGACTGCATGCTCACAACACATGCAGGTGTAGGGTAAATCCTTTCATAACCACTGAGTTCTGAGGCGGATGTGTGCCCAGACTAGTTCGTGTTTTTGACAAGATTGTCGTGGGCACGAGGGTGTGTTGAAGAAGGCTGAATTGCTTATGCTTGAAGCTACTACTAAGGTACCATGCCGTAGAAGGCTGGATATCGTACCTCAGAAGCTTTCCGTCATGTGGCTTGCTGCGGAAGGTCAGGTGCCTTATGCTGGAAGTTTTCCGCGGTAGCATGCTGTGGAAGATGCGAGTGCCGTACCCCAGAAGATTTTCTCACCAAGTGGCGTAGTGAGGAAGCTTGATAGTCTGGTGTCGTAAGCTCTTCTCGGTAGCTTGCGGAGGAAGGCTGGGTTGCTTATTCCAGAAGCCTTGGGTACGCAGTCGGGTCTATGGCCGATTCTGGCTTCCTTCCGAAGTATTCGGAATTTTACCCATAGTAGATTCAAACTTGGTATAGGCCATACCTTGACTGAAGATATTCCATTGGTCATGCACATTGCTTGTCCTTCTGCTGGTCTGATTATTGTTGCTGTAAAGGTTGCATGACTGATGCAGACCTCATGTTCACAATTAATCCTGAATACCATATGTTGCCGGTAGTACATAGTCGGCAGATAATTCCATTTGATTTAGTTGAACTTCCAAGCATTTGAAGTTCTCATTGATTCTAGGCAACCGTAAACTTATCCATATTTCTCGCAAACCTTGTTCACAGTGCCCAGAAAATTTTGTATTTGCATCGGTGAATTTCAAGATATGCTTTGAAATTCGTATCATCATACCAGAGTTTAGTTGTTGCTCTCGGCATTCTTGAAATATATCTTCTGTGGGTAATAAATGATTCTTGGATCCATTGAGAGAAAACTCAGGGTTCACTTCACTGAGTGAAATAATCCCTGTATCGCGGACGGAATAATTTGTCCTTACTGATGTTCATTCTTAGTAGCTCATCTGCCTGTTCCTTAGGCGTGATTTGTTCTGAGGCAAGCTCTCTCAGGTATATTCTGGCCTTGTCTATTGCACACGGATTCTGCTTCTGACCCATTCTTCATTCCTGACAGATCTGGTGGTAATGTTCTGAATATCAGATAGTTGGCTGGACAGGACTCTTGCTGAGTTTGGATTATTGGGTATTATCCAAGTTGTATGCTGATCTTCTTGACGGCACTTGCGGATGGATCCAGTCGGAGCGAAGAGACAGAACCGACAAAAGAAACGAATACCGCGAAAAACCAGGAAGCAAATAAAGCTCAAGTGTTGCGGACCTTACTCATGTGGCCAGGGATCCACTAGTATAACTATTATAGCGCACTCGATGCACCTCTAAGGATTTAGAAGCGAAACCATACAATGCTCCTGGTAGCACTGGGGTCAAGCTCCTACTACTTCCTTAGGGAACATCATACTCGATGCACGACCATAGCCAAAATGGCTTAGTTAACGGTCCTAATGTTGTCGGGAAGAGATGGAATTTATAAGCGTTTCCCAAAGGAAACTAGAGTAAGAAGAGAAATGCCATGGCTAGCAAGCAGGGTAAGGATATCTGGTTTACCTAGGGGTTTCAGGGCTCACGGGTCGTTGCCGAGGGCGAACATTTCACACCGGAGGCAAAGGCCACGAGAGTTGGTGTCTGATGGAGCCAAAACCTATGGGGTTGCCTTATGATCAATAGTAGCCGTACCAGGTTGGCAAAGATGGCTGAAATCCATCTGGGCTTTCTACTGAGCACAAGACAATGAAGTCTGGCTAGGGTAACCTATAGTCAGCCTGGCTCAGATACCATCCGTTGTGGCGCCCCGCCTGATTACCACTGTAGCCAGACGGTCGCCACGCATACCAGCCCAGGAAATCACTCTGGCATGCGCGTTTACAACAAGTATCATGAACACAGGCATTTCTATTAATGGATATATAAGTCTTACATGATATATTACAAGGGTGATGGCAGCGGAAAAGCTCTATCTAAGGCAGCATGGTCTTGGTGCGGCTCCAATCCACAGGGATCTGACTAGGTTACTCTTCTAGCCCTCGAACGCTCTGGCTCCTCGACGACGGACGACGAATCCTTATGTGAACCTGGCCATGTTAAAGGTCGCTGAGTACTTTTGAGTGTACTTGGAAGCAAACCAAACTAACATATACACGAAGCAAAGCAATCCATGGCATTCAAGCATGCATTTGTTATTAGAGCAATATTAATCATCCTGACATAGCATACCTATCTAGCAATATTAATTATCATGTTGTGACAGGATTATCCAGTGTGATACTACTACAGTAAAGTAAAGCATGGCAAGTAAATAATCCATACTCCAAACATTCTTAGGATCCAGTCCAACTCTTAACCAGATCCAAATTACTCTCTTACGGGCTGTCCCACAACCCTCGGAATACTCACGAGTCATCGAGTACTTCTGATCATAGGACAAGTTCTTCCATCATTATTATCATTACTACGGTTGACCATCTAGTGAGGTCTGGACGGGCTGTCCAATACCGTGGACGCGGCTATTCGAATAGATTCTTCACTCTGCAGAGGTTGCACACTTTACCCACACCATGGAGCACCTGGCCTCGTGATCCCATTCGGGTGGACCAACGTTGCTCCAACGAAACCCGCCTGACCTGTGACTCTCCCATCGTACCACCGGCATTCATCCTCCCCCGGAGTCCTGCCCTGGGTGGCCCCTGTGTCACCTCGTGACACCTGCCACCGTCGTGGCCACACAAACTGTCCCAAACAGGGACTCCCGTGTTAAACAATCAACTGGGCTCACAAGGTTATCGCCGCCTACCGGGCCAGGGTACCGCGCGCGCATAACCTTCCCTGTCTGGAGTTACCGGTGAAAGAGCACGTGATCAGACCAAGTCAAGGCCGTCCCATACCGGCAAATGTGGCTGCACGGATAAGCCCGGACAGGTGACTCTAGATCAACCGACTAGGTTTAGCCTTAGCAAGTATTTAACGGGCATGGTTGTTTATCACAATAACTTGAGATGGCAGTAGCTAAGCATGATAAAAACATAACCTCCTATCTCCATATAATATCACGTCAAGTCATTAGTGCAATGATAAGATGAGCAGTAGAAGGTAACGTAAATGACAATATCGAAATGGCAGGAGTTTAATTATTTCTAGCAAAAGCATATCATTAATTAAACACGCAAGAATAACACATAGCAATGCTTTAGGGCATATATTAGATGGTCGGCTTGCCTGGGGTCGAAGAATATTCCGGGAGAAGTGCGGAGAGTCCGCGGAAAGGATCGCCGGAAACCGTTCTCTCTCGGAGGGGACTGTCTAGAGGCAAGGGCAAAATGGTCATTTTCAGAATGTGTAAACATTATGAAAATGATACCATCGGGACGGGCTCGATGATCTGAAGACGTGAGCGTTGGTTTCACCTGAATCGGAGTTACGGTTAAAAAGTTGTGGCCGTTCACTCATTAGGCAGAAAAACAAATAAAACTGTGCTTTTCTGCTCTTAACGGGTGAACATCCGCAATGTAACCGTTTGGGCCGCCGGCTAAGACTGAAAGCGTGTTTGGTAAAATACTTCAGTCAGTAGCAACAGCTGTTTACGCTTTCGAAAGCAGAAAGCGTTTCCAGATGGAATGCGTTTCCACTTAAACCGGTCAACGGCACCGCCTGGTCAGCGCCAGCGTCTTCTTCCTTCGTTGCCCACGCTCGACCGAGAGAGGAGCGACCCCCCGACGAGGCTCGCCGGTGGCTGAGGCCGTCTACCGCGGCTTCCGACCTAATGGCTTGCTTGGGGAACCGAGCCGCGCCCGCCTACATGCTCCATAGGCGCCACCGAGCTCGGGAGCAAGCGGGGTTTCCGTCATGGCGGATGGCAACGTCGGCCGGAGTTGATGCCGGCGCTACGGTTCACCAGAGGAGTGCAAAGGTGGGGGGGGGTCCAGGAGGCAAGGGAGGGCCTCTGGTAGTTAGACAGCAAGGGGACCTCGACAAGGCGCGAATTTAGGTGGGCAGGGGCGGCGGCCATGGTGGCCATGGCGGCCGAGGAGGGCTCCTCGAGCTCAAGCGAGTGGTTGAGGAGGGCTAGAGGAGAGTGATGAGGAGGTTGATGTGCCCAAATGGCTCGGGGGAGGGCTATTTATAGCCCGGCGACGAGAGGGGATGAGGACGGCCGCGGTGATGCGCTGACGGGGTACTGGAGTGCGCGAGCCACGTGGCTGGCGGCTTGCCGGCGTCGGGTAGCTGCCGACCTGACGAGGTGCAGAGGGCAGGGCTGCGCTGGCGAGCTCGAGAGGATTCGGGGAGGAAGACGACGATGGTCACGGTGGTGACAGTGCCGGAGCTCGTCGCGGCGTGGAGAAGAAGAAGAAGAAGCAGGGGGAAGCTATTGGAGGGGGGATACTAGGGTGCTGCGGAGATGATGGACATGGCCGGACGGGCGAAGACTGGCCGGAGGTGACCAAACGGGGATGACAAAGTGCAGAGCGCCATTTTGGCGCGTCCTCCTGCATGGTCACCAAGGCACCGCGTGTCCAGGGTACCGGATGGCTCTGGAAACTTGTCAAACAGATGAACCAGGGATCAGTGAGTTGACCTGTGAGAGTTTGGATAGATATGGGAGACAAAAGTTGACTGATTTGAGCTCACAATGGTCCTGACATGAAGGTGTTTGTAGTGTACCAGAGAAGATTGGCTTGGAGTAATGAGCTGGATTTTAGTGTGTAGAAGTGGTCTAGTAAGATGAAGCCCTTGGCAAGTTTTCAGACCAAATGAACCATCCTAGCTTGCACTGCCTTCACACTTTGGCACACTGGGCAGAAATGGATTTGAGGTTGCTGGGACCAAATGGCTAAATGAATTTGGCTGAAATTTGGTGGAGAGAGGTCATCTGAACATATGAATCCACTGTAAAAGTTTCATACCATTTGGGTACACCAAAATGGTACTTCCTTCACAGATCTTCCAAATGGATAGAAACTTAGGAAAATTTCTAGGGAAAATGGATAGATGGATTGAGCTGATTTTTGGTATCCATGAGTTATTTGGCAATGGTAACCACCATGAAAAATTTCACTCAAATAGATAAAGGAATAGAGCACTTCCTTTGCAACTTGCCCAACTGGACAGAATCTGCAAATTGATGTTGTGCTCAAAATTTGAACTATGGAACTTGGGTTCTTGGTGGAAATGGTGAAGATATGGATAGGAAAAGCTCCACAATTTATTTGAGATTTTTCCTGGCTACCAAAATGGTAGTTCCTTTAGAAAGTGCCCAAAATGCAATATTGGCATTAAATAGGAAGAGACAATTTTCCTTATTTAATTATGGCCAATATTTTTGTGGGAGCTCAATATGACCAGAAAGAATATCTCCACAAGTTTTCATGAACTTTGGAGATGGATAGATATTTTCCTGGATTTAATTCCTTTAACTGGCAGAAAAAGGAATTAATTATAAATGAAAAATATTGCAAATGACTTGGCAATATTTTTTCATATCCAGGGTTTATAGATAAAGGATGATCACTGGGAAAAGTTTGGGGGACAACAGATCAAAGGAAATTCTGGTTCCTTTGTAACTGGAAGGATTAGGGTTTCCCTTCAGGCAATTCGGAAGGTAGGGTTTCGGTGGCAAAGTCCGGAGATAGATCTTAGGTGGCAAGATTGGACTGGAGAGAATCTCTGGTTGGATAGGAAGGCTAGGCTGGTTGACCCTCTTCATATACCCAAGAGTGAAAGAAATCCGATAACACCGAGAAAAAGGACGGGAGTGAAATCCCGCGAAAAAAAAACTGGAGCGAAAACCAGGGTGTTACACGCGACACCTCTCCCCGGTGTCGCTCTCGCTCCCCAAGCTCGGGGGAGTTTGGGGAGGAGTCACCTGGACTGGATGCTTCTCCCACCCACGCGGACGCCAGGCAGACTGAGCGGACGATGCGCTCGGAGCCGATGGGGGAGGATGAGGAGGTGCCCCGCGAGGAGGAGGATGTGGCGGCCATCGCCGCCATGCTTGACGAGGCGGAAGCCGTCCCACCGGGTGTGTGTTATACCTTTGCCACAGCTCCCCAGCTGGGTCGTCTGGAGGATGCTGACAGCAGCGACACGGGCAGTGTCGGGCTGGAGGTCTGCCCCCCGTCCTCCCCGCGGCTGGTCTCTCCTGTCCAGGCTGTCCCTACGGCCTCTCCGATGCGTGGCCATTCTCCAGCGGGCCGGGTAGCTAAGCGTCCTCTGCCTGTCCGTGGACGGGCCTGCTCCTCTCCGGTTACATCTACGCAGAAGAGCTCGCAGTTGGGGGTGGCAGCTGGAGTGGGGGGAGCTTCCCCCAATGTGGTCGACAAGGCCAAGCTTCGGGTTGCAGCCCAGAATCATGATGCAGGTACTCCCCTCTCCCATGTTGATTCTCATTCTACTAGTATTGAGGACGAGGAATCCTTCTTGGCCCTATCAGGTGTTCCGCTTGGGCGCCTTGCCAAGATTGCGGGAGACACGGCTATTGTGTTTCGTGGGGAGAAGGGCCCTGCAGTAGAGCAAATTGCTACAATCCAGGCGAGTGAAATTTTAGAAGCCCGGTTCGCGGCAGCCCGGGAACGTGCTGCCGTGGCGGCTGCGGAGGCCCATCCCGAAGAGATAAGGGGTCGAACCAGATCCCGAATGGCGCAATTGCGTCGTGCGCAGAGCGCATCCACGACTGTGGGGTCCCATTCGGACCTCCTAGAGGAATAGTATGCGGGCCCTTTTCTGGAACCTTCGCGGCTTTGGCCATGACGGTCGCCGCAGATAGTTAATTGAGTACATTAGGGATGAGAACATCGACATCGTGGCGATACAAGAAACGATGCGTGGTGATTTCTCGCTCCCTGAACTGGAGGGCCTCAGCAGGCATCTTTTTGCATGGCACTAGTTGCCATCTAGTGGAGTGGCTGGTCACTCCGATGGTTTCCTTTTAGGTGTAAATGATACCACCTTTGAGGTCGGCTCCATGAACCGTGGAGAGTTCTATGTGAGCATGGAAATTTGGGAGCAAGCAGCGAACTTCAAGTGGGAGGTGATTGTCGTCTATGGTCCGGCGGATCACCGACGGTCGCGGACCTTCTTGGAAGAGCTGCACGCCAAGATTGGTGGCACCCAACTCCCGGTCATTGTGGGTGGTGACTTCAACCTACTTCGCATGGCTTCTGACAATAATAATACCCGGGTTGACCCTGCAAGCATGCAACGCTTCAATGATTGGGTTGCAGATCTTGGCCTCCGTGAGATTGATCGGGTGGGGGCGAGATACACCTGGACTAATAGACAGGTGTCCCCCACCCTTATTGTCCTTGACCGGGTATTTATGTCCCCGGATTGGGAATTCCGCTTTCCCCTAGCATCTCTCGAGACAATCACTAGGATCGGATCAGATCACATTCCGCTGCTTCTATCATCGCACGATGAGCGGGCCCGCCCTCCCCCTCGCTTCAGATTTGAGACCTTTTGGCTCCGTCAACAAGGCTTCATTGATTTAGTCAAGGGGCATTGGGTGGCTGCTCGAGCCGAACCACACAGAGCTATGTCTGTGGTGGATGAATGGCACCACCTTGCCAAACGCTCCAGACAGTTTATGAAGGTTTGGGTGCGAATGTGGGCCGCGACATGAGGGTCCTCAAGGGGACCTTGCTGGCCTAAATACTGACCCTCGATCTTCAAGCAGACGGTCAGGGCCTATCCTCGGACGAATGGGCCTTGCGATACAGCCTTGAGGACTCCCTGATGGACATCTACTCTTAGGAGGAAGAATATTGGCGTCGCCAACACGGCATACTTTTAGGCCATCGCACATGGCCGGCATAGGCGCTGCACCATCCCTCTGTTATGGGATGGGGTGCGGATAATTCAGGACCCGGATGAGCTCCGCTCTCATGTGGATGGTCTTTATAAAGACATGTTCGCATGCCGCCCTAGGGGTGGCATAGCTCTTGCGGATTCCATATGGCCTGGGAACCAGCATGACTCGGTGGCCGAGAACGCCGCCTTGATGGCTCCGTTTGAGGAGGCGGAGGTGGAGTCCTTCATCAAATCAATGAACCCGGACTCGGCTTCGGGGCCTGATGGCTTGCTAGTTCGCTTCTTCCAAGAGTTCTGGCAGACCATCAAAGACGACGTACTCGCGTTGTTTCCCGAGTTCTATAGAGGAACTTTGGACATCTCCCGCCTAAACTATGGGATTATCTCCCTTATTCCGAAGGTTCAAGGGGCGGCAGCCATTATGCAGTTTTGGCCGATCACGGTGATCAACGTGATCTTCCGGATCCTGGCCAAGGGGTACGCCACTAGGGCGACCATGATTGCACGCCGGTTACACCATCCTAATCAGACAACATTCATTAAAGGACGGTTCATTCTGGATGGGATCCTCGTCCTCCATGAGGTGCTCCATGAAGTGAAAAGGAAGCACCTCAAGGCGGAGTTCTTCAAAATTGACTTTCACAAGGCATATGATACGGTTCATTGGTCCTTCATCCAGGAAGTCATGATAAAACGTGGCTTCGACCACCATTGGATTGCGCGTGTTATGCAATTCGTGTCGAGTGCACGCACCGCAATCAATATCAATGGGGAGGTGGGCCCATACTTCCTGACTTCACAAGGTTTCAGGCAGGGAGACCCATTATCCCATTTTCTCTTTAACCTTGTAGTAGATGCCCTAGCGGCGATTTTGGACCTTGCCAAGAGGGCAGGCCATATTAGGGGTATTTGTCCGCACCTCATCTCCGAGGGTGGGCTTACCCATCTGCAGTACGCTGACGACACAATCCTGATAGTGGAAGGCTCGGATGAGGACATCTCTCACCTGAAATTTCTGCTATTATGCTTCTAGGAGATGTCGGGGCTGAATATAACTTTGCTAAGAGCGAAGTTATGGTGTTGGGATAATCTAAGGAGGAATCCCACCATATTGCTAATCGCCTCAATTGTCGACTAGGGTCCTTCCCGACGACCTACCTGGGTATGCCGATTAGTGATTCTCGGCTCAGGAGAAGGACATGCGTCCTACTGTATCCAAGGTCCAACATCGGGTTGAACCTTGGCAAGGGCGTTGGTTATCGAAGGCGGCTAGAGTGATTCTTATCAACTCTTTTATGACTAGTCTACTGATGTACCTGATGGATCTATAATTTACATGAATCCCTGCATCAGGATATTGGGAAGTACCAATCCCAGTTCTTCTCGGCGGGAAAGGGGGACAAGCAGAAATACCATATGGTAAAATGGTCGGAGGTTTGTAAACCCAAAGACCAGGGTGGCCACTAATACATCCATTTTGCATCATGATTTCCTACTGTTATTTATAATGTTTTGTTGAATAATAATGCTTTAGGGAGGGATTCTAATGTCTTTTCTCTCATAATATGCAAGGTTTACACAAAGAGGGAGAATACCGGCAGCTGGAATTCTGGACCTGAAAAAGCACATCAGAGATACCTATTCTGCACATCTCCAAATAAGCTGAAACTTTACGGAGAATATTTTTGGATTATATTAAAAATACTGGAGCAAATAACAACCGGAGGGGGCCAACCTAGTGAGCACAAGACACCAGGGCGCGCTAGGCCCCCCAGGCGCGCCCTGGTGGGTTGTGCCCACCTCGGCCCACCTCCGGTGCCCGTCTTCTGGTATATAAGATCTTTTGACCTAGAAAAAATAAGGAGAGGACTTTTGGGACGGAACGCCGCCGTATCGAGGTGGAACTTGGGCAGGAGCACTTTTGCCCTCTAGCGGAGTGATTTCGCCGGGGGAACTTCCCTCCCGAAGGGGGAAATCAAAGCCATCGTCATCACCAACACCCCTCTCATCTTTGGGAGGCCAATATTCATCAACATCTTCAACAGTACCATCTCCTCTCAAACCCTAGTTCATCTCTTGTGTTTAATCTTTGTACCGGAACCTCAGATTGGTACCTGTTGGTGACTAGTAGTGTTGATTACATCTTGTAGTTGATTACTATATGGTTTATTTGGTGGAAGATTATATGTTCAGATCCATTATGCTATTCAATACCCCTCTGATCTTGAGCATGAATATTATTTGTGAGTAGTTACCTTTGTTCTTGAGGTCACGGGAGAAGTCATGTTGCAAGTAATCATGTGAATTTGATATGTGTTCGATATTTTGATGATATGTATGTTGTGATTCCCTTAGTGGTGTCATGTGAACGTCGACTACATGACACTTCACCATCCTTGGTCCTAAGGGAATGCATTGTGGAGTAGTTATTAGATGATGGGTTGCTAGAGTGATAGAAGCTTAAACCCTAGTTTATGCGCTACTTCGTAAGGGGCTGATTTGGATCCAAATGTTTAATGATATGGTTAGATTTTATCTTAATACTTTTCTCATAGTTGCGGATTCTTGCGAGGGTGTTAATCATAAGTGGGAGGTTTTTCAAGTAAGAATAGCACCCACCGGTCCACCCACATATCAAATTATCAAAGTAGCGAACACAAATCAAACCAACATGATAAAAGTGACTAGATAAAATTCCCATGTACCCTAAAGAACACTTTGCCTATTACTAGAGAATGTTCTGGCCTGTCCTTTGCCACAAAAGGATTGGGCTACCTTGCTGCACTTTCTTTACCGTTACCGTTACTTGCTTGTTACCAATTATCTTACTATCAAACTATCTATCACCTACAATTTCAGTGCTTGCAGAAATTACCTTGCTGAAAACCGCTTGTCATTTCCTTCTGCTCCTCGTTGGGTTCGACATTCTTACTTATCGAAAGGACTACAATTGATCCCCTATACTTGTGGGTCATCAGCCTCAGTGTCATTTCATCGAAGAGAATGAATATAGCCCAGTTGTCAAAGTAGCTTTGGCGGATTGCAACCGGGGATGGGGGAATGTGGCTTCACATTATTCGCGCTAAATATTTGCGTGGTCAGCCACTCGCGTTTGCCCCCAGGACCGACAGTTCCCAGTTCTGGACGTCGATAATTCAGCTTCTGCCAGTCCTCCGGATTGGCTCCTCTATTAGGATTGGCTTGGGCGCTTCCACCCTCTTCTGGCTTGACCGGTGGTCGGGCTCCAGGCCCTTTGCGGAGCGATTTTATTTGCTCTTTAGTATTTGTACTCGGCCGCAGCTTACGGTTGCAGCGGCCCTGACGGATCTGGGGACGGTGTCGTTTCGACGCTCCTTTGGTCCTCAGGAGCATGCTCAGTGGGAGGAGATGCTGGAGTGCATTGCATTGCACTCCCCCTCCCTGGAGCCGGATGCCACCTCCTAGCATCTTGAGCCAAGTGGCTCCTTCTCCACTAAGTCCCTATATAAGGCCATTTTGGCCACTCCGGGACCGCACGAGCTTAATATACTCTGGGAGATCAGACTTCCCCTCAAAATTTGGATCTTCGTTTGTCAGTGGGTCCATGGTCGTCTACCCTCAGAGACCGAGGTGCTTAAACGCAACGGTCCTAGTGATGGGTTGTGTCCCTTGTGCGAATCCCCCGAGGACGGCGACCACATTTTCTTCCGCGGCCCAGACGCAGTCTTCCATTGGGGATGCCTCCGGGATGTTGTGGGTGGTAGCTGGTCCCATGATAACCTCCCATACTTGTTTAGTGAGGTCTTGGCATTCCCCTGTGATGCCCGTCCTCCACTGTGGGTAGCCCTTGGGGCTCTCGCGTGGACGCTTTGGAATGTGCGAAATAAACTTGTAATCGAACATGTGATTTCGCTGCGCACGACTGGCGCCATAAATAAATTGTGTGGCTTCTTGCAGCTATGGTGGCCTCTTAGCAAGCGTCGACACCAAGGGTTCATGGACTTCATCTCCACCGGCCTCCGCTCCCGCGCGTCTGCCTTAGCGCCTCCGCTCCCCCTCCTCCTCCGGAGCCGGAGTAGCTTGTAGTTCTTTTATGTAGGGGTGTGTTGTGTTGTGCCCCCAGCTGAACTTATTTCGTTTGCATGACTTCCCGGACCTGTTTTGCGCCTTTCTTGCGCATTTGCTTTCGGTTTGGTTTGTGTCTGTAAGACGGTTGGAAGCTTGGTGTGGTTGCTTTATAATATAAAGCGGTGGGGGGGGGGGGGGACCCTTTTTCGTCGACTCCATCTCCACCACCTTGCACATGTTCTTCCACCTGCAAGAGAATAGTTTCCTGCATGTGTCAAGGTCAGGGGAACCAATCTGGACCGAAGAATAAGTCATGGCACGTCGGCATAATGGAAACATCTTGTGAGCAACCATCAGGGCTTCCTCATCGTCCAGCACATGATGATGGTCTTGATCCCCTCCGGTAACCATCGTCAACAGACTGCAGCTCGGTGCTGATTCTTCTTCCTTCTTCTTGCTTGAGCTCCGGATGTTGCCCAAGTCGCCTCATCGGAGCGCAAATGCCCGCTCTGCATACTTGGCAACACCGACTGTGAAAACGAGGATGGACGCTGGGAGCAAAGCTCCACCACCATCGCCGCCGATGTATATATGCTTGTATAGCACATAGGTGGCTCCCCCAATCTGCATGACGACACTCATCGCTTGGCGACCAGAAAGCACATTGTCCTCAAGGGTGTAGGCGGTGATGCTGTCCGGACCGCCGAGGTGCTGTAAGAGGAAGGACGCCCAGAACGCGACGAGCTGTTGCTCTTGGGACGTGCTGCCAAAGAACAAGTTGGCGAGAGCGTATGGCGCGGTCCAGTTGGCAAGCTGGTATGCCAGCCGAAGGAGGAAGGTCCACACGCAAGAGCCCTTGCGCCGACGGATCCCGGCCAGTATGACGAGGAGAAGATGAGTGCCCAAGCTTGAGAGCACTGCTATCCGGATCGTCCATGAGTCCAGAAACTGAGCCATCCGGTGCATACATCTTTCCTACATGAAAATTGCTTTATAATATATATATATATATATATATAGAGAGAGAGAGAGAGAGAGAGGTCGATCTCCTCGGCTGAAATCAAGATTAACTATTATCATCTCGGATCTACAATGCATCGATCTATTGGAGTACAATACAGCATGTAGTTAACATTCTACTCGACTAATGATGCATATATGGAAATTGATTTCAACAAAAAAATTGTGGGGTCAAGAATAATATATTTGTGTACATAAATTTGAAATAATAGCCAGAATTCTTTTCTAGCTATGAAGTGTTTCTTTAAACATCTACATATACTTCACTGCTGCCACTTAACGATTAGCTTCTTAAATTTGTGAAGGAAAAAATTATACCATTAGATTTTTCATGAAAAATCCATTCAAATGTGAGAAAATCATTCAGACAAGAAAAATGCATCCAAAGATAGGTTGGTTCAACAGTTTTCGTATTGTAATATTGATTGATTTCCTTTGGAAGGACACATCTTAAAATTTACCGGCCTATATTCCTGCGGTTTCATAGTATAATTTTTACTAATTATTGAAAGGGACATACAAATTTAGCACCACCAACTACCATGTGGGTCATGTAAATCTCTTAACTCGCTAATTTACGCTGGCACCGCCAGACTTTTGGGTATTTGATTGTGTCCATATGATTTGGTGTTTCTATAATAAAGGTTTATGCTTTTAGGCATGTGTTGCTCTCGTATAGTATTTTTTTTTGGCGGGGGAGCAAATGTTTTTCTTACAGGGGGCTTTACGGGGCCAAGCATTTGAAGTGGATTATGTATACTGGCTAATGTCATCCTTTTGGTTGTCACGTTGCAATAATTTATTATTGGTTGCTATGCCCACAGTTATAATTGTACAACCCCAGAAGGTCTATACTACATGCATGCATGCTCTGAAAAAATTATGTCATGCGGGAATGTAAGCCAAATTTTGTAGCAATGGTGATTGATAAGCGTTCTACAACTAATTTCCCTGACTCTGTAAGCTAGTTCAACTACTCCTGGAGACCGATGCCACTCCAAACGAGGATAACTTGATCACAACAATTGTAAAAATCCACGACTAGAATCTTTAATAGGTACGTAGTCTACATGCAATACTCGATATAACAGAGCCGAAGTTAACCTACAGCTGAAGCATAATGGATCAAAAAAAAAATCGAACCATGCCGAAAAACTATAGATTGGTGTAACAGAAGCCGAAGTTAACCTACAGCTGAAGCACATAATGCGCATGCGCTAATTGCAGAAGAGAGAAAGGGTACAATTGAAGCGGCATGAATTATATGAACATGTACGAATAAACACTATAGAATGGTGTAACAGTTTAAATCAATCATATATCACACGACACACGTACATACATATAGACAGAAACTAAAAGAGGAGGACCAGGAACAGCTGCTGCTGTCGGAAACGTACACACAGCGGAGGGGCTGGAGGCAGCGGCCGGTGGAGATGGAATCAGCTAGTCTGCCATTGACATGCCAGGTGAGAGGGAGAGATCTCCAGCCCGGGAAATAAATAGCCAGGAGCGCGGCGACGCTAAGACCGCTTTATTACGTACCGTGTTGATGCTGACGTGCTAAGATGGGTAGAAGCACGTATACCAAATCGACCATCACCATGGACGTAGGAAGGAAAGAAGATGCAAGGAAACCTGGACTACTACAAAGCTAGTCCTTGAATTTGAATATGTAATTGATCACTTGAGCGCACCACTTTCTCTAGTCTTATCACGCGGCTATTGACCATTTAGATTTTACTTTTGACGAAAGAGACGTATCGGCAACTAACGGATATTATTATACTCTCCTACGTACGTAAGACCAAACGGAAAGGAGTCGCAGGTGCATATATATGTGCTCGTTCTGGTGTCTCCCCGACGGGACAATGCATGCAGACTGATTGATCGGCCATACCCTTGTTGTTTTATTGAATCTCCGGGTGCAAATCACACGTGGTGCATGTATCTACACGGTGAGGGTGCGCTGTTTAAAGGCAGGCCGTGTGTATTCTCACGTGGCCGAATAAGAGTCAGCAGACGACCGAAGCGTCCATTCGGCCGTACAACTTATTGCACGAGTGCGCACACGAGTCATACACCACCGAAACGGCCTTCGCAGTAGACTGACTTGGCACTACCAGAATAACTGCTGCTGCCGACGGCCTAATCTAAGCCGACGCCCCCGTCGGCATAGATGGAGGTATGCCGACGGCCGGGGAAAGGCCGTAGTCGTAAAGGAACCGTCGGCATACATTAAACTATACCGAAGGGGGCCGTCGGCATAGATCGGCCGTCGGCATATCTCCCTCTATGCCGACGGGGGCCGTCGACATGGGGCCGCCGTCGGCACATAGATGGGCCCATCGACTCAGGATTAGACGACAGGTTGATGCCGTTAAACCTATGCCGACGGCCCTGACGGCGGCTGTCGGCATAGCTATTTCTTTTTTTTTACTTATTAAAATCCAGGTGGCAAATCTATGCCGACGGCCATACCGTAGGCATATATAATACTAGATGATGCCCCGCGCGTTGCTGCGGGAACATTGCTAAAAAAATGGATAAATAGTTGCTATAAAAAAATCTAAAACTAATGGAAAGCGAATGTATGCTGAAAAACAATAAAATACAAAGCTTATAAAAAGAGAGTGGAAATTATAGTTGAAAAATGTAATTTCTAACAAAATATGGAGGATGAACTCTAATGCAAAAAACTACTTATGACTAATATGCATGAATTGATGAAGTGGCACCATTGCATGCGTAGAGTAATGCAAAAAATGTTATTTATGTCTTGCATGCATACTTGCTTATGTGTCATGGTGGCATGGCTAGGAAAATTAGGTAGTGGGTTGTAGCTATTTAGGAATAGAGGATATGTATTTTTGTTTTTATTTTGACATTTTTTAGACTTTAGATTTAATTAATTAAAATCTAATTTATATAAACTTAAACATACACAAATTATATATGAGTTTGGGCCAGAATTTTCCATAGATTATGAATATCCGGTTTGTTTTTTACTTTTGAGTATGTTAAAATGTAACCTCATGTACTTTTGCATATATCCGGTTTGTTTATGAATATCCGGCTCAGGCGTGTGCCCCCCCTCCATGGACAGCACTGTCGCTGTCACATGGAGGGGGGGGGGGGGACGTGCGGCTGGGGTCGAGCCAGAGGGAATATAGTGGCTGGTTTGGTTCTGACCATGTCCGGGGATGTTCCTATGGGCTAAGGGGTCGCAACCAGGTGGAAGAGTCCATTGGTCAAAGCCCGTCCAGCGAACGTCAAAGGCCTAGATCTACTGGTTAATGGGGCTAGGGTTAGTCTGGTCGGTGGGGCTTCCGGGGGTAGCAAGCCATCTAAAAACCGCACCAGGTCCTCCTACATATGTGAAAGTGTTGTGGCGTGCGTAGACGCCCTTCTTGGGGCACCGGGGTGTGCCCTACCTCCACGGACGACACTGCCGCCGTCACATGGAGGGGGGAACCGTGCGGGTCGGGTCGAGCTGGAGGGAATCTCGTGGCTGGTTGGGTCCTGACCATGTTCGGGGATGTTCCTATGGGCTGACTGATTGCAACTAGGTGGAAAAGTCCATTGGTCAAAGCCCGTCCGGTGAAAGTCAAAGGCCTGGATCTACTGGATAACGGGGCTAGGGTTAGTCCGGTTGGTGGGGCTTCCTGGGGTAGCAAGCCACCTAAAACCCGCACCAGGTCCTCCTACATATGTGAAAGTGTTGTGGCGTGCGTAGACGCCCTTCTTGGGGCTCCGGGGTGTGCCCCCCCTCCACAGACGTCATTGCCGCCGTCACATGGAGGGGGGAAAACGTGCGGGTCGGGTCGATCCGGAGGGAATCTAGTGGCTGGTTGGGTCCTGACCATGTCCGGGGATGTTCCTATGGGCTGACCGGTCGCAACCAGGTGGAGGAGTCCATCGGTCAAACCCCGTCCGGCGAAAGTCAAAGGCCTAGATCTACTGGTCAACGGGGCTAGGGTTAGTCCGGTCGGTGGGGCTTCCGAGGGTAGCAAGCCACCTCAACACCGCACCGGGTCCTCCTACATATGTGAAAGTGTTGTGGCGTTTGTAGACGCCCCTCTTGGGGCTCCGGGGTGTGCCCCCCGTCCACGGACGGCACTGCCGCCGTCACATGGAGGGGGAAACGTGCGGGTGGGGTCGAACCGGAGGGAATCTATTTTGCAGCCGAGAGTACATTTGGAAGGTTGGTTGCTTAACCGACCCAAACATGCAACTCGTTTTCCCAGGCTGGCCAAACATGCAACTCTTTTTTTGCGGAAAAAACAAGCATGCAACTAATTGTCGTTAAGTTATCACTATGTTTATATGAGAAACACAGTATAAACACAGACGCTTCTATACACGCACGTGCACTCATCCCTATGAACACACACTTAGTCTACCTCTATGAGCAACACCGAGATGCTAAGTCTTGTGATTGATGAAGTCACAATAGTCGCCTAGTAATCGATGAAAATGTCTTCTCTCACTACACGAGCATCGCTCAAAATTATGAGATAAATCTAGAAGAATGTGAGCATGCATTCCCAATGTAATGCGTAAACCCGGGTATATAGATTGGTTCCACAATAAAGAAATTAACCATCTTGTGATTGATGAAGTCACAATAGTCGCCTAGTAATCGATGGAAACGTCTTCTCTCACTACACGAGCATAGATTGAGGTATGCCGACGGCCGGGGAAAGGCCGTAGGCGTAAAGGAACCGTCGGCATACATTAAACTATACCGAAGGGGGCCGTCGACATAGATCGACCATCGGCATATCTCCCTCTATGCCGACGGGTAGGGCCGCCGTCGGCACATAGATGGGCCCGCCGACTCAGGATTAGTCGACATGTTGACGTCGTTAAACCTTTGCCGACGACCCTGATGGCGGCCGTCGGCATAACTATTTCACATTTTTTTTACTTAACAAAATCCAGGTGGCAAATTTATGCCGACGGCCATACCGTAGGCATATATAATATATGTATTTTTGTTTTTATTTTGACATTTTTTAGACTTTAGATTTAGTTAATTAAAATCTAATTTATATAAACTTAAACATACACAAATTATATATGAGTTTGGGCCAGAATTTTCCATAGATTATGAATATCCGGTTTGTTTTTTACTTTTGAGTATGTTAAAATGTAACCTCATGTACTTTTGCATATATCCGGTTTGTTTATGAATATCCGGCTCAGGCGTGTGCCCCCCCTCCATGGACAACACTGTCGCTGTCACATGGAGGGGGGGGGGGAACGTGCGGCTGGGGTCGAGCCAGAGGGAATATAGTGGCTGGTTTGGTTCTGACCATGTCCGGGGATGTTCCTATGGGCTAAGGGGTCGCAACCAGGTGGAAGAGTCCATTGGTCAAAGCCCGTCCAGCGAACGTCAAAGGCCTAGATCTACTGGTTAATGGGGCTAGGGTTAGTCTGGTCGGTGGGGCTTCCGAGGGTAGCAAGCCATCTAAAAACCGCACCAGGTCCTCCTACATATGTGAAAGTGTTGTGGCGTGCGTAGACGCCCTTCTTGGGGCACCGGGGTGTGCCCTACCTCCACGGACGGCACTGCCGCCGTCACATGGAGGGGGAAACCGTGCGGGTCGGGTCGAGCTGGAGGGAATCTCGTGGCTGGTTGGGTCCTGACCATGTTCGGGGATGTTCCTATGGGCTGACTGATTGCAACTAGGTGGAAAAGTCCATTGGTCAAAGCCCGTCCGGTGAAAGTCAAAGGCCTGGATCTACTGGATAACGGGGCTAGGGTTAGTCCGGTTGGTGGGGCTTCCTGGGGTAGCAAGCCACCTAAAACCCGCACCAGGTCCTCCTACATATGTGAAAGTGTTGTGGCGTGCGTAGACGCCCTTCTTGGGGCTCCGGGGTGTGCCCCCCCTCCACAGACGTCATTGCCGCCGTCACATGGAGGGGGGAAAACGTGCGGGTCGGGTCGATCCGGAGGGAATCTAGTGGCTGGTTGGGTCCTGACCATGTCCGGGGATGTTCCTATGGGCTGACCGGTCGCAACCAGGTGGAGGAGTCCATCGGTCAAAGCCCGTCCGGCGAAAGTTAAAGGCCTAGATCTACTGGTCAACGGGGCTAGGGTTAGTCCGGTCGGTGGGGCTTCCGAGGGTAGCAAGCCACCTAAACACCACACCGGGTCCTCCTACATATGTGAAAGTGTTGTGGCGTTTGTAGACGCCCCTCTTGGGGCTCCGGGGTGTGCCCCCCGTCCACGGACGGCACTGCCGCCGTCACATGGAGGGGGAAACGTGCGGGTGGGGTCGAACCGGAGGGAATCTATTTTGCAGCCGAGAGTACATTTGGAAGGTTGGTTGCTTAACCGACCCAAACATGCAACTCGTTTTCCCAGGCTGGCCAAACATGCAACTCGTTTTTTGCGGAAAAAACAAGCATGCAACTAATTGTCCTTAAGTTATCACTATGTTTATATGAGAAACACAGTATAAACACAGACGCTTCTATACACGCACGTGCACTCATCCCTATGAACACACACTTAGTCTACCTCTATGAGCAACACCGAGATGCTAAGTCTTGTGATTGATGAAGTCACAATAGTCGCCTAGTAATCGATGAAAATGTCTTCTCTCACTACACGAGCATCGCTCAAAATTATGAGATAAATCTAGAAGAATGTGAGCATGCATTCCCAATGTAATGCGTAAACCCGGGTATATAGATTGGTTCCACAATAAAGAAATTAACCATCTTGTGATTGATGAAGTCACAATAGTCGCCTAGTAATCGATGGAAACGTCTTCTCTCACTACACGAGCATAGATTGAGGTATGCCGACGGCCGGGGAAAGGCCGTAGGCGTAAAGGAACCGTCGGCATACATTAAACTATACCGAAGGGGGCCGTCGACATAGATCGACCATCGGCATATCTCCCTCTATGCCGACGGGTAGGGCCGCCGTCGGCACATAGATGGGCCCGCCGACTCAGGATTAGTCGACATGTTGACGTCGTTAAACCTTTGCCGACGACCCTGATGGCGGCCGTCGGCATAACTATTTCACATTTTTTTTACTTAACAAAATCCAGGTGGCAAATTTATGCCGACGGCCATACCGTAGGCATATATAATATATGTATTTTTGTTTTTATTTTGACATTTTTTAGACTTTAGATTTAGTTAATTAAAATCTAATTTATATAAACTTAAACATACACAAATTATATATGAGTTTGGGCCAGAATTTTCCATAGATTATGAATATCCGGTTTGTTTTTTACTTTTGAGTATGTTAAAATGTAACCTCATGTACTTTTGCATATATCCGGTTTGTTTATGAATATCCGGCTCAGGCGTGTGCCCCCCCTCCATGGACAACACTGTCGCTGTCACATGGAGGGGGGGGGGGGAACGTGCGGCTGGGGTCGAGCCAGAGGGAATATAGTGGCTGGTTTGGTTCTGACCATGTCCGGGGATGTTCCTATGGGCTAAGGGGTCGCAACCAGGTGGAAGAGTCCATTGGTCAAAGCCCGTCCAGCGAACGTCAAAGGCCTAGATCTACTGGTTAATGGGGCTAGGGTTAGTCTGGTCGGTGGGGCTTCCGAGGGTAGCAAGCCATCTAAAAACCGCACCAGGTCCTCCTACATATGTGAAAGTGTTGTGGCGTGCGTAGACGCCCTTCTTGGGGCACCGGGGTGTGCCCTACCTCCACGGACGGCACTGCCGCCGTCACATGGAGGGGGAAACCGTGCGGGTCGGGTCGAGCTGGAGGGAATCTCGTGGCTGGTTGGGTCCTGACCATGTTCGGGGATGTTCCTATGGGCTGACTGATTGCAACTAGGTGGAAAAGTCCATTGGTCAAAGCCCGTCCGGTGAAAGTCAAAGGCCTGGATCTACTGGATAACGGGGCTAGGGTTAGTCCGGTTGGTGGGGCTTCCTGGGGTAGCAAGCCACCTAAAACCCGCACCAGGTCCTCCTACATATGTGAAAGTGTTGTGGCGTGCGTAGACGCCCTTCTTGGGGCTCCGGGGTGTGCCCCCCCTCCACAGACGTCATTGCCGCCGTCACATGGAGGGGGGAAAACGTGCGGGTCGGGTCGATCCGGAGGGAATCTAGTGGCTGGTTGGGTCCTGACCATGTCCGGGGATGTTCCTATGGGCTGACCGGTCGCAACCAGGTGGAGGAGTCCATCGGTCAAAGCCCGTCCGGCGAAAGTTAAAGGCCTAGATCTACTGGTCAACGGGGCTAGGGTTAGTCCGGTCGGTGGGGCTTCCGAGGGTAGCAAGCCACCTAAACACCACACCGGGTCCTCCTACATATGTGAAAGTGTTGTGGCGTTTGTAGACGCCCCTCTTGGGGCTCCGGGGTGTGCCCCCCGTCCACGGACGGCACTGCCGCCGTCACATGGAGGGGGAAACGTGCGGGTGGGGTCGAACCGGAGGGAATCTATTTTGCAGCCGAGAGTACATTTGGAAGGTTGGTTGCTTAACCGACCCAAACATGCAACTCGTTTTCCCAGGCTGGCCAAACATGCAACTCGTTTTTTGCGGAAAAAACAAGCATGCAACTAATTGTCCTTAAGTTATCACTATGTTTATATGAGAAACACAGTATAAACACAGACGCTTCTATACACGCACGTGCACTCATCCCTATGAACACACACTTAGTCTACCTCTATGAGCAACACCGAGATGCTAAGTCTTGTGATTGATGAAGTCACAATAGTCGCCTAGTAATCGATGAAAATGTCTTCTCTCACTACACGAGCATCGCTCAAAATTATGAGATAAATCTAGAAGAATGTGAGCATGCATTCCCAATGTAATGCGTAAACCCGGGTATATAGATTGGTTCCACAATAAAGAAATTAACCCTCTTGTGATTGATGAAGTCACAATAGTCACCTAGTAATCGATGAAAACGTCTTCTCTCACTACACGAGCATAGATTGAGGTATGCCGACGGCCGGGGAAAGGCCGTAGGCGTAAAGGAACCGTCGGCATACATTAAACTATACCGAAGGGGGCCGTCGACATAGATCGACCATCGGCATATCTCCCTCTATGCCGACGGGTAGGGCCGCCGTCGGCACATAGATGGGCCCGCCGACTCAGGATTAGTCGACATGTTGACGTCGTTAAACCTTTGCCGACGACCCTGACGGCGGCCGTCGGCATAACTATTTCACATTTTTTTTACTTAACAAAATCCAGGTGGCAAATTTATGCCGACGGCCATACCGTAGGCATATATAATATATGTATTTTTGTTTTCATTTTGACATTTTTTAGACTTTAGATTTAGTTAATTAAAATCTAATTTATATAAACTTAAACATACACAAATTATATATGAGTTTGGGCCAGAATTTTCCATAGATTATGAATATCCGGTTTGTTTTTTACTTTTGAGTATGTTAAAATGTAACCTCATGTACTTTTGCATATATCCGGTTTGTTTATGAATATCCGGCTCAGGCGTGTGCCCCCCCTCCATGGACAGCACTGTCGCTGTCACATGGAGGGGGGGGGAACGTGCGGCTGGGGTCGAGCCAGAGGGAATATAGTGGCTGGTTTGGTTCTGACCATGTCCGGGGATGTTCCTATGGGCTAAGGGGTCGCAACCAGGTGGAAGAGTCCATTGGTCAAAGCCCGTCCAGCGAACGTCAAAGGCCTAGATCTACTGGTTAATGGGGCTAGGGTTAGTCTGGTCGGTGGGGCTTCCGGGGGTAGCAAGCCATCTAAAAACCTCACCAGGTCCTCCTACATATGTGAAAGTGTTGTGGCGTGCGTAGACGCCCTTCTTGGGGCAACGGGGTGTGCCCTACCTCCACGGACGGCACTGCCGCCGTCACATGGAGGGGGGAACCGTGCGGGTCGGGTCGAGCTGGAGGGAATCTCGTGGCTGGTTGGGTCCTGACCATGTTCGGGGATGTTCCTATGGGCTGACTGATTGCAACTAGGTGGAAAAGTCCATTGGTCAAAGCCCGTCCGGTGAAAGTCAAAGGCCTGGATCTACTGGATAACGGGGCTAGGGTTAGTCCGGTTGGTGGGGCTTCCTGGGGTAGCAAGCCACCTAAAACCCGCACCAGGTCCTCCTACATATGTGAAAGTGTTGTGGCGTGCGTAGACGCCCTTCTTGGGGCTCCGGGGTGTGCCCCCCCTCCACAGACGTCATTGCCGCCGTCACATGGAGGGGGGAAAACGTGCGGGTCGGGTCGATCCGGAGGGAATCTAGTGGCTGGTTTGGTCCTGACCATGTCCGGGGATGTTCCTATGGGCTGACCGGTCGCAACCAGGTGGAGGAGTCCATCGGTCAAAGCCCGTCCGGCGAAAGTCAAAGGCCTAGATCTACCGGTCAACGGGGCTAGGGTTAGTCCGGTCGGTGGGGCTTCCGAGGGTAGCAAGCCACCTAAACACCGCACCGGGTCCTCCTACATATGTGAAAGTGTTGTGGCGTTTGTAGACGCCCCTCTTGGGGCTCCGGGGTGTGCCCCCCGTCCACGGACGGCACTGCCGCCGTCACATGGAGGGGGAAACTTGCAGGTGGGGTCGAACCGGAGGGAATCTAATTTGCAGCCGAGAGTACATTTGGAAGGTTGGTTGCTTAACCGACCCAAACATGCAACTCGTTTTCCCAGGCTGGCCAAACATGCAACTCTTTTTTTGCGGAAAAAACAAGCATGCAATTAATTGTCGTTAAGTTATCACTATGTTTATATGAGAAACACAGTATAAACACAGACGCTTCTATACACGCACGTGCACTCATCCCTATGAACACACACTTAGTCTACCTCTATGAGCAACACCGAGATGCTAAGTCTTGTGATTGATGAAGTCACAATAGTCGCCTAGTAATCGATGAAAATGTCTTCTCTCACTACACGAGCATCGCTCAAAATTATGAGATAAATCTAGAAGAATGTGAGCATGCATTCCCAATGTAATGCGTAAACCCGGGTATATAGATTGGTTCCACAATAAAGAAATTAACCATCTTGTGATTGATGAAGTCACAATAGTCGCCTAGTAATCGATGAAAACGTCTTCTCTCACTACACGAGCATAGATTGAGGTATGCCGACGGCCGGGGAAAGGCCGTAGGCATAAAGGAACCGTCGGCATACATTAAACTATACCGAAGGGGGCCGTCGACATAGATCGACCATCGGCATATCTCCCTCTATGCCGACGGGTAGGTCCGCCGTCGGCACATAGATGGGCCCGCCGACTCAGGATTAGTCGACATGTTGACGTCGTTAAACCTTTGCCGACGACCCTGACGGCGGCCGTCGGCATAACTATTTCACATTTTTTTTACTTAACAAAATCCAGGTGGCAAATTTATGCCGACGGCCATACCGTAGGCATATATAATATATGTATTTTTTTTTTATTTTGACATTTTTTAGACTTTATATTTAGTTAATTAAAATCTAATTTATATAAACTTAAACATACACAAATTATATATGAGTTTGGGCCAGAATTTTCCATACATTATGAATATCCGGTTTGTTTTTACTTTTGAGTATGTTAAAATGTAACCTCATGTACTTTTGCATATAACCGGTTTGTTTATGAATATCCGGCTCTGGCGTGTGCCCCCCTCCACGGACGACACTGCCGCCGTCACATGGAGGTGGGGGGGACGTGCGGTTCGGGTCGAGTCGGAGGGAATCTAGTGGCTGGTTTGGTCCTGACCATGTCCGGGGATGTTCCTATGGGCTGAGCGGTCGCAACCAGGTGGAAGAGTCCATTGGTGAAAGCCCGTCCGGCGAAAGTCAAAGGCCTAGATCTACTAGTTAACGGGGCTAGGGTTAGTCCGGTCGGTGGGGCTTCTGGGGGTAGCAAGCCACCTAAAAACCGCACCAGGTCCTCCTACATATGTGAAAGTGTTGTGGCGTGAGTAGACGCCCTTCTTGGGGCACCGGGTGTTGGGGAACGTTGCATGAGAAACAAAAATTTTCCTACGCACACACAAGATCTATCCATGGTGATGAGCATCTACGAGAGGGAGAGTGAATCTACATACCCTTGTAGATCGCTAAGCGGAAGCGTTTAAGAAACGCGGTTGATGTAGTCGAACGTCTCCGCGATCCAAATCGCAAGTCGTCCCTCGATCCGATCACGAACTAGCGCCGAACGGACGGCACCTCCGCGTTCAACACACGTACGGCTTGATGACGCCTTCACCTCCTCGATCCAGCGAGCGATGGTGAAGTAGTGGTTGAGTTCCAGCAGCACGACGGCGTGGTGATGGTGGTGAGGAACAATCTCTGTAGGGCTTCGCCAAGCGCTACGGAGATTATGACGGAGGAACTAGAGGGTTAGGGTTGCCGCACACGGCTTGGGGAAATCTTGATGTGTCCCGTGTGCTAGCCCTGCCCCTCTATTTATATGTTGAGCCTTGGGGTCTAAACTTGGAGTAAAAGCCTCCTCTAGGTCGGTTTTGCCCGCACAAGGTCGGTTTGGCCCGCAGGAAAAGAGTCCAACTCGGATCCCTGCTTGGGCGGTAGTACCGCTTCACACAAGCGGTAGTACCGCTCGGGCGGTAGTACCGCTTCACACAAGCGGTAGTACCGCTTACGCGGCAGCAAAACTACTTTTGCACTTTCCAATACCTCGTGGGCTTTTATCCCTTGGCCCATATAAAGCGTTCTCGCACCCGAACACTTCGGTCAACATCCGGAACCCCTTCCGGTGAACTCCGGAACTCTTCCGGAGATCAAAACACTATTATCACATATATCAATCTTTACCTCCGGATTATTCCGGAGATCCTCGTCATGTCCGGGATCTTATCCGGGACTCCGAACAACCTTCGGTCACCAACATAATAACTCAACTATACTAATCGTCACCAAACGTTAAGTGTGTAGACCCTGCGTGTTCGAGAACTATGCAGACATGACCGAGACACCTCTACGGTCAATAACCAATAGCGGGACCTGGATGCCCATATTGGCTCCTACATATTCTACGAAGATCTTTATCGGTCGAACCTCTATGTCAAGGATTCAGTTAATCCCGTATGCTGTTCCCTTTGTTCTTCGGTATGTTACTTGCCCGAGATTCGATCGTCGGTATCTCTATACCTAGTTCAATCTCGTTACCGGCAAGTCTCTTTACTCGTTCCGTAATACAAGATCCTGTGGCTAACTCTTTAGTCACTTTGCTTGCAAGGCTCAATGTGATGTTGTATTACCGAGTGGGCCCTGAGATACCTCTCCGTCACACGGAGTAACAAATCCCAGTCTTGATCCATGCCAACCCAACAGACACCCTCGGAGATACCTGTAGAGCACCTTTATAGTCACCCAGTTACGTTGCGACGTTTGATACACACAAGGTATTCCTCCGGTGTCAGTGAGCTGCATGATCTCATGGTCAAAGGAACAGATACTTGACATGCAGAAAACAATAGCAATAAACTGACACGATCAAATGCTACGTTTACAGTTTGGGTCTTGTCCATCACATCATTCTCCTAATGATGTGATCCCGTTATCAAATGACATCTCATGTCAATGGCTAGGAAACCTTAACCATCTTTGATCAACGAGCTAGTCAACTAGAGGAATACTAGGGACACAGTGTTGTCTATGTACCCACACATGTATTTGAGTTTCCAATCAATACAATTATAGCATGGATAATAAACGATTATCATGAACAAGGAAATATAATAATAACCAATTTATTATTGCCTCTAGGGCATATTTCCAACAGTCTCCCACTTGCACTAGAGTCAATAATCTAGTTCACATCACTATGTGATTTACATTGTAATGAATCGAACACCCATGCAGTTCTGGTGTTGTTCATGTTTAGCCCTTGGAAGAGGTTTAGTCATCGGATCTGCAACATTTAGATCCGTGTGTACTTTGCAAATATTTATGTCGTCCTCCTTGATGTAATCGCGGATGGAATTGAAACGTCGCTTTATGTGTCTGGTCCTCTTGTGAAATCTTGGTTCCTTGGCTAGAGCAATGGCACCAGTATTATCACAAAACAGAGTCATTGGGTTAAGCGCACTAGGCACTACTCCAAGATCTGTTATGAACTCCTTCATCCAGACACCTTCCTTCGCCGCCTCCGAGGCTGCGATGTACTCCGCTTCGCATGTAGAATCTGCTACCACGCTTTGCTTGGAACTGCACCAGCTAACCGCACCCCCATTAAGAATAAATACGTATCCGGTTTGAGACTTAGAGTCATCCGGATCAGTGTCAAAGCTTGCATCGACATAACCCTTTACGACGAGCTCTTGATCACCTCCATAAACGAGAAACATGTCCTTAGTCCTTTTCAGGTACTTCAGGATATTCTTGACCGCCGTCCAGTGTTCCATTCCTGGATCACTTTGAAACCTTCCGACCATACTTATGGCAAGGCTGACATCGGGTCTTGTGCACAGCATTGCATACATAATAGAGCCTATGGCTGAAGCATAGGGGATGACACTCATCTTTTCTCTATCTTCTGCAGTCACTGGGCATTGAGTCTTACTCAACTTCACACCTTGCAAAACAGGCAAGAACCCCTTCTTGGACTGATCCATTTTGAACTTCTTCAAAACTTTGTCAAGGTATGTGCTTTGTGAAAGTCCTATTAAGCGTCTCGATCTATCTCTATAGATCTTGATGCCTAATATGAAAGAAGCTTCTCCTAGGTCCTTCATTGAAAAACTCTTGTTCAAATATTCCTTCACGCTTTCCAGCATTTCTATATTGTTTCCAATCAGCAATATGTCATCCACATATAATATTAGAAACGCTATAGAGCTCCCACTCACTTTCTTGTAAATACAAGCTTCTCCGTAAACTTGTATAAACTCGAACGCTTTGATCACTTCATCAAAGGGAAGATTCCAACTCCGAGATGCTTGCACCAGTCCATAAATGGATCGCTGGAGTTTGCAAACTTTGTCAGCATTCTCTGGATCGACAAAACCTTCTGGTTGCATCATATACAACTCTTCCTTAAGGTAACCGTTAAGGAACGCTGTTTTGACATCCATCTGCCAAATTTCATAATCGAAAAAGGCAGCTATTGCTAACATGATTCTGACGGACTTAAGCATCGCTACGGGTGAGAAGGTCTCATCGTAGTCAACTCCTTGAACTTGTGAAAAACCCTTTGCCACAAGTCGAGCTTTATAGACGGTGACATTACCGTCCGCGTCCGTCTTCCTCTTAAAGATCCATTTGTTCTGAATGGCCTTACGCCCTTCAGGTAATACTTCCAAAGTCCATACTTTGTTTTCATACATGGATCCCATCTCGGATTTCATGGCCTCTAACCACTTCTCGGAATCCGGGCCCATCATCGCTTCTCCATAGCTCGTAGGTTCATCGTTGTCTAACAACATGACCTCTAAGACAGGGTTGCCGTACCACTCGGGAGCAGTACGCATCCTTGTCGACCTACGAGGTTCGATAGCAACTTGATCCAAAGTTTCATGATCATCATCATTAACTTCCTCTTCAGCTAATGTAGGCTCCACCGAAACAACTTTCTGCGCTGCGCTACTCTCAGGTTGAAGTAAAGGTTCAACAACCTCATCAAGTTCTATCTTCCTCCCACTCAATTCTTTCGAGAGAAACTCTTTCTCAAGAAATGTTCCGTTTTTAGCGACAAACACTTTGCCCTCGGATCTGAGGTAGAAGGTATACCCAATTGTCTCTTTTGGGTATCCTATGAAGACGCATTTCTCCGCTTTGGGTTCCAGCTTTTCAGGCTGAAGCTTTTTGACATAAGCATCACATCCCCAAACTTTAAGAAACGACAGTTTTGGCTTCTTGCCAAACCAAAGTTCATATGGCGTCGTCTCAACGGATTTCGATGGTGCCCTATTTAAAGTGAATGCAGCTGTCTCTAATGCATAACCCCAAAACGATAGTGGCAAATCGGCAAGAGACATCATAGATCGCACCATATCCAATAAGGTTCGATTACGACGTTCGGACACACCATTACGCTGTGGTGTTCCAGGCGGTGTCAATTGTGAAACAATTCCACACTGTCTTAAGTGACTGCCAAACTCATAACTCAGATATTCTCCTCCTCGATCAGATCGTAGGAATTTAATCTTCTTGTTACGATGATTCTCAACTTCACTCTGAAATTGTTTGAACTTTTCAAATGTTTCAGACTTGTGTTTCATTAAGTAAATATACCCATATCTACTTAAGTCATCAGTGAAGGTGAGAAAGTAACGATAACCACCGCGCGCCTCAATACTCATCGGACCGCACACATCAGTATGTATGATTTCCAATAAGTCACTTGCCCGTTCCATTGTACCAGAGAACGGAGTTTTAGTCATCTTGCCCATGAGGCATGGCTCACATGTGTCAAGTGATTCAAAATCAAGTGACTCCAAAAGTCCATCAGCATGGAGCTTCCTCATGTGTTTTACGCCAATATGACCTAAACGGCAGTGCCACAAGAAAGTGGTATTATCATTATCAATTCTACATCTTTTGGCATCAATGTTATGAACATGTGTATCATTACTGTCGAGATTCAATAAGAATAAACCCCTCACATTGGGTGCATGACCATAAAAGATATTACTCATATAAATAGAACAACCATTATTCTCTGATTTAAATGAGTAACCGTCTCGCAATAAACAAGATCCAGATATAATGTTCATGCTTAACGCAGGCACCAAATAACACTTATTCAGGTTCATCACTAATCCCGACGGTAATCGAAGAGCGAGCGTGCCGACGGCGATCACATCAACCTTGGAACCATTTCCCACGCACATAGTCACTTCGTCCTTTGCCAGCCTCCGTCTATTCCGCAGTTCCTGTTTAGAGTTGCAAATATGAGCAACCGCACCGGTATCAAATACCCAGGCACTACAACGAGGGTTGGTAAGGTACACATCAATAACATGTATATCATATATACCTTGTTTGTTGTTGGCCGCCTTCTTGTCAGCCAAATACTTGGGGCAGTTCCGCTTCCAGTGTCCAGTTCCCTTGAAATGAAAACACACAGTTTCTGGTTTGGGTCCAGCCTTGGGTTTCTTCACGAGAGGAGCAACTGCTTTGCCACTCTTCTTGGAGTTACCCTTCTTACCCTTGCCATTTTTCTTGAAACTAGTGGTTTTATTGACCATCAACACTTGATGCTCCTTCTGAATTTCAGACTCAGCGGCTTTCAGCATCGCAAACAGCTCGGCGACTGACTTGTTCATCCCGTGCATGTTATAGTTCAACACGAAGCTCTTGTAGCTAGGTGGCAATGATTGAAGAACTCTGTCAGTGATAGCCTCTGGCGGAAGGGGCATCCCTAACTCAGCCAGACGGGTGGAGTATCCAGACATTCTGAGCACGTGATCACTGATAGACCCGTTCTCCTCCATCTTGCAAGCATAGAACTTATCGGAGATCTCATATCTCTCGATCCGGGCATTCTTCTGAAAGATAAACTTCAACTCCTGGAACATCTCATATGCTCCATGATGTTCAAAACGTCTTTGAAGTCCCGGTTCTAAGCCATACAACATTGCACATTGAACTATTGAGTAATCATCAGAACGAGCCTGCCAGGCGTTCACAACGTCTAGAGACTCAACTGGAGCGGGTGGATCACCAAGCGGTGCATCAAGGACATAAGCCTTCTGGGAAGCCGTAAGGATAATCCTTAGATTACGGGCCCAGTCCACAAAGTTAATTCCATCATCTTTCAACTTAGCTTTCTCTAGGAACGCATTAAAATTCAGGGGTGCTACTGCGCGAGCCATGATCTACAACATAAATATAGCAAAGACAACTTAGACTATTGTTCTAGATAATGAGTTTAATTAATCATATTACTTAAAAACTCCCACTCAAATTGACATCCCTCCGGTCATTCGAGTGTAACATGATCCAAATTCACCAACTCAAGTCCGATCATCACGTGAGTTGAGGTGGTTTCAATGGTGAACATCTTCATGTTGATCATATCTACTATATGACTCATGTTCGACCTTTCGGTCTCTTGTGTTCCGAGGCCATGTCTGTACATGCTAGGCTCGTCAAGTTTAACCCGAGTGTTCCGCGTGTGCAACATGGCTTGCACCCGTTGTATGTGAACGTGGAGTCTATCACACCCGATCATCACGGCGTGTCTCGAAACGACGAACTTTCGCAACGGTGCACACTCGGGGATAACACAATTTATCTTGAAATTTAAGTGAGGGATCACCTTATAATGCTACCGTCGTCCTAAGCAAAATAAGATGCGTAAAAGGATTAACATCACATGCAAATCATAAGTGACATGATATGGCCATGAACTTGTGCTTTTGATCTCCATCTCCAAAGCACCGGCATGATCTCCATCGTCACCGGCATGACACCATGATCTCCATCATCTTGATCTCCATCAACGTGTCGCCATAAGGTTGTCGCGCCGACTGTTGCTTCCACGACTATTGCTAACGTTTAGCGATAAAGTAAAGCATTACATAGCGCTTAATGATTGACACGCAGGTCATACAATAATTAAAGACAACTCTATGGCTCCTGCCAGTTGCCGTACTCATCGACATGCAAATCGTGATATTCTATACAACACATGATCATATCATACATCACATATATCTCATCATGTAATTGGCCATATCACATCACAACATACCCTGCAAAAACAAGTTAGACGTCCTCTAATAGTTGTTGCAAATTTTACGTGGCTGCTACGGGTTTGCAGGAACCGTTCTTACCTACGCAAAACCACAACGTGGTGTAGTGATTGCTTTTTGATCTTCTAAAAGAACCCTCTTCATTGAAATCGATTCAACTAAAGTGAGAGAGACAGACACCCGCTAGCCATCTTTATGCAACGAAGTTACATGTCAGTTGAAGGAACCTGTCTCGCGTAAGTGTACGCGTAATGTCGGTCCGGGCCGCTTCATCTCACAGTACCGCCGAATCAAATATCAACTAGTAACGGCAAGCAATATGTATACACCCACGCCCAAAACTCGTTTGTGTTCTACTCGAGATCTCATCTACGCATAGACCTAGCTCAGATGCCACTGTTGGGGAACGTTGCATGAGAAACAAAAAATTTCCTACGCACACACAAGATCTATCCATGGTGATGAGCATCTACGAGAGGGAGTGTGAATCTACATACCCTTGTAGATCGCTAAGCGGAAGCGTTTAAGAAACGCGGTTGATGTAGTCGAACGTCTCCGCGATCCAAATCGCAAGTCGTCCCTCGATCCGATCACGAACTAGCGCCGAACGGACGGCACCTCCGCGTTCAACACACGAACGGCTTGATGACGCCTTCACCTCCTCGATCCAGCGAGCGATGGTGAAGTAGTGGTTGAGTTCCAGCAGCACGACGGCGTGGTGATGGTGGTGAGGAACAATCTCTGCAGGGCTTCGCCAAGCGCTACGGAGATTATGACGGAGGAACTAGAGGGTTAGGGTTGCCGCACACGGCTTGGGGAAATCTTGATGTGTCCCGTGTGCTAGCCCTGCCCCTCTATTTATATGTTGAGCCTTGGGGTCTAAAGTTGGAGTAAAAGCCTCCTCTAGGTCGGTTTTGCCCGCACAAGGTTGGTTTGGCCCGCAGGAAAAGAGTCCAACTCGGATCCCTGCCGAACCGTGCACAGCCGCGCACAAGCGGTAGTACCGCTCACAAGCGGTAGTACCGCTTCACACAAGCGGTAGTACCGCTCGGGCGGTAGTACCGCTTCACACAAGCGGTAGTACCGCTTACGCGGCAGCAAAACTACTTTTGCACTTTCCAATACCTCGTGGGCTTTTATCCCTTGGCCCATATAAAGCGTTCTCGCACCCGAACACTTCGGTAAACATCCGGAACCCCTTCCGGTGAACTCCGGAACTCTTCCGGAGATCAAAACACTATTATCACATATATCAATCTTTACCTCCGGATTATTCCGGAGATCCTCGTCATGTCCGGGATCTTATCCGGGACTCCGAACAACCTTCGGTCACCAACATAATAACTCAACTATACTAATCGTCACCAAACGTTAAGTGTGTAGACCCTGCGGGTTCGAGAACTATGCAGACATGACCGAGACACCTCTACGGTCAATAACCAATAGCGGGACCTGGATGCCATATTGGCTCCTACATATTCTACGAAGATCTTTATCGGTCGAACCTCTATGTCAAGGATTCAGTTAATCCCGTATGTTGTTCCCTTTGTTCTTCGGTATGTTACTTGCCCGAGATTCGATCATCGGTATCTCTATACCTAGTTCAATCTCGTTACCGGCAAGTCTCTTTACTCGTTCCGTAATACAAGATCCTGTGGCTAACTCTTTAGTCACTTTGCTTGCAAGGCTCAATGTGATGTTGTATTACCGAGTGGGCCCTGAGATACCTCTCCGTCACACGGAGTAACAAATCCCAGTCTTGATCCATGCCAACCCAACAGACACCCTCGGAGATACCTGTAGAGCACCTTTATAGTCACCCAGTTACGTTGCGACGTTTGATACACACAAGGTATTCCTCCGGTGTCAGTGAGCTGCATGATCTCATGGTCAAAGGAACAGATACTTGACATGCAGAAAACAATAGCAATAAATTGACACGATCAAATGCTACGTTTACAGTTTGGGTCTTGTCCATCACATCATTCTCCTAATGATGTGATCCCGTTATCAAATGACATCTCATGTCAATGGCTAGGAAACCTTAACCATCTTTGATCAACGAGCTAGTCAACTAGAGGCATACTAGGGACACAGTGTTGTCTATGTACCCACACATGTATTTGAGTTTCCAATCAATACAATTATAGCATGGATAATAAACGATTATCATGAACAAGGAAATATAATAATAACCAATTTATTATTGCCTCTAGGGCATATTTCCAACACCGGGGTGTGCCCCCCTGCGCAGACGGCACTGCCGCGGTCATATGGAAGGGGGGAACGTGCGGGTCGGGTCAAGCCGGAGGGAATCTAGTGGCTGGTTGGGTCCTGACCATGTCCGGGGATGTTCCTGTTGGCTGACCGGTCGCAACCAGGTGGAAGAGTGCATTTGTCAAAGCCTGTCCCGCGAAAGTCAAAGGCGTAGATCTACTGGTCAATGGGGCTAGGGTTAGTCCGGTTGGTGGGGCTTCTGGGGGAAGCAAGCCACCTAAACACCGCACTAGGTCCTCCTACATATGTGAAAGTGTTGTGGCGTGTGTAGACACCGTTCTTGGGGCTCCGGAGTGTGCCCCCCCTCCACGGACGGCACTGCTGCCATCACATATAGGGGGAAATGTGCGGGTCGGCTCGAGCCGGAGGGAATCTAGTGGCTGGTTCGGTCCTGACCATGTTCGGGGAGTTCCTATGGGCTGACTGTTCGCAACCAGGTGGAAGAGTTCATTGGTTAAAGCCCGTCCGGCGAAAGTGAAAGGCCAAGATCTACTAGTCAACGGGGCTAGGGTTAGTCCGGTCGGTGGGGCTTCCGGGGGTAGCAAGCCACCTAAACACCGCATCGGGTCCTCCTACATGTGTGAAAGTGTTGTGGTATGCGTAGACTCCCTTCTTAGGGCTCCGGGTTGTGCCCCCCTCCACGGACGGCACTGCCGTCCTCACATGGAGGGGGGGAACCGTGCGGGTCGGGTCGAGCTGGAGGGAATCTAGTGGCTAGTTGGGTCCTGACCATGTTCGGGGATGTTCCTATGGGCTGACCGATGGCAACCAGGTGGAAGAGTCCATTGGTCAAAGCCCGTCCGGTGAAAGTCAAAGGCCTAGATCTACTGGTAAACGGGTCTAGGGTTAGTCCGGTCGGTGGGGCTTCCGAGGGTAGCAAGCCACCTAAACACCGCACCGGGTCCTCCTACATATGTGAAAGTGTTGTGGCGTGCGTAGACGCCCTTCATGGGGCTCCGGGGTGTGCCCCCCTCCAGGGACGGCACTGACGCCGTCACATGGAGGGGGAAACGTGCGGGTGGGGTCGAGCCGAAGGGAATCTGTTTTGCAGCTGAGAGTACATTTGGAAGGTTGGTTGCTTAACCGACCCAAACATGCAACTCGTTTTCCTAGGCTGGCCAAACATGCAACTCTTTTTTTGCGGAAAGAACAAACATGCAACTAATTGTAGTTAAGTTATCACTATGTTTATATGTGAAACACAGTATAAACACAGACGCTTCTATACACGCACGTGCACTCATCCCTATGAACACACACTTAGTCTACCTCTATGAGCAACACCGTGATGCTAATTCTTGTGATTGATGAAGTCACAATAGTCGCCTAGTAATCGATGAAAATGTCTTCTCTCACTACATGAGCATCGCTCAAAATTATGAGATAAATCTAGAAAAATGTGAGCATGCATTCCCAGTGTAATGCGTAAACCCGGGTAGATTGGTTCCACAATAAAGAAATTAACCATCTAAGTTACACTCAGCTCGCAAACTATCCCAAATATTAACTAGTGCTCCCAACTTATCAAGGGGGGTTGAGACCACCCACAATGGGAGTAACATAGGTAGTAACATATAGATGCCAACTAAGCAAAAAAATATGATGTGGCCGCTAATTAATGAGAAGAGAGAAAAATTGAGTAACATAGATAGTTACTCATAGTATGAGTAACGTAACACATACCAAGACAACATGAGTCTATAAGCTAATAAATGAAAGACTCAATGTTACTACCCCTATGTTACTATCCACTGTGGAGGTAGTAACTTAGACTAGTAACATATGCATGTTACTACTCTATGTTACTCCCCATTGTGAGTAGTCTGAGAAAAGTTTAGAGCCCAGTATTTGGGCAGGCCATGTAATGGAACCTTGGTAATTGATCAGGACAAGAGGTTGTTGGGAATTGAACACGCTTAACATTATTCTGGACAATGCAGCTGAAATAAAATAACTTCAGCACCGCCTTTATGCACTAATTCATAGATTGGTGCTTGGTCACAAAAGGAAACATTTGCGTCAATATATATGGAGTAAGTTCGGTCAGCCAAAACTTAGGACAAACCTTAGTACTTTTCTTGAGTTTCTCCAGCACGACGCTGCATCAGACATCCAACTTAGAGTTGTATGGTGCCAAGTGAAACCATACAGAGCAGTAATATAAAGTCGAGAGAGTTTAACATCAGAATTTTTAATATGGAAAGCCCCCAAGTTAGGTTAGAAAACATGGGTCGAAGCCACCCAACTCTTCTTTCACTATAATCAAATGTGGGATACAACACGCTCTTATATAGATAGCACCAGAGGCTTTCATACATCGAGATATCTCAATCCTGAATGGCAACAACATTTGGGGCTCAAGAACTAGGGATGAAGCAATCTCATCAAAGATCGTGGATTCACAGGTTGAAGGAGACAAGGTGGTGGATCAGATCATCAAAACCTTGGGGAGGAGTTAAATTTGCTTGCTTGCAAGATCTTCCTTCAATCTTGCTCTCTTTCCCTTTCTCTCTCTTGGTTTTCTTTGCTTCTCCAATTGAGGTTATCCTGATTTTCGTCACTTCTAATGGCTACTACTGGACGGGAGGCTTAACCTCTCGATCCCCACTTGTGCAAATACCATTATGACCCTAGGTAACAACCCTAGTGCGTAATGGGCTTGAGAATAAATTTTGGGTTGTGTAAAGGCTTCATATTGCGATCTCATCACAACAAATATGAGGAGAATATCCGAACAATCCCCCCTCTCCAAGTCATAAGGGATGCACTGCCAAACTTGCTACCTTACAACATGTGTGTACCTTCTCAGTTTGCAATACCTTGGTCATCATATGTCAATTATTCTTGTCGGTATTGATCTTCTCAAGTTATAGCAACTTGTAACTCATAACATCTCGAATCCAATGATACCTAACATCAATGTGCTTGGTTTGAGAGTGAATGATCGAATTATTGGCAAGATGAATAGCACTTTGACTATCGCAAGATAGAACATACACTAGTAGAGAACAGGGTACTAGTCCCGGTTCCAGAGGGCCTTTAGTCCCGGTTCTGGAACCGGGACAAAGCAAACGGGACTAATACCCAAAACCTTTAGTCCCGGTTTGCTTACGAACCGGGACCAAAGGGGATCCACGTGGCCGCTGCTGGGCGCCCAGGCAGGAGGACCTTGCACCAAATCAGGAATAAAGTCAACACAAAACCCAATGCTTTCCTCTGTTTGATGGCCCATGGAGATGCTTCCTTCTGGCCTAGCACGGTTACGAACATATTTCTTTAAGACTCCCATGAACCTCTCAAAGGGGAACATGTTGTGTAGAAATACAGGGCCCAGAATGCCAATCTCGTCGACTAGATGAACTAGGACGTGCGTCATGATACTGAAGAAGGATGGTGGGAACACCAGCTCGAAACTGACAAGACATTGCACCAAATCACTCTTTAACCTTCGTAGGATTTCTGGATCGATTACCTTCTGATAGATTGCATTGAGGAATGCACATAGCTTCACAATGGCTAATCGAACGTTTTCTAGTAGAAGCCCCCTCAATGCAACCGGAAGCAGTTGTGTCATAATCACGTGGCAGTCATGAGACTTTAGGTTCTGGAACTTTTTCTCTGCCATATTTATTATTCCCTTTATATTCGACGAGAAGCCAGACGGGACCTTCATATTGAGCAGGCATTCAAAGAAGATTTCCTTCTCTTCTTTGGTAAGAGTGTAGCTGGCAGGACCTTCATACTGCTTTGGATGCATGCCGTCTTTTTCGTGCACACGTTGTTGGTCCTCCCGTGCCTCCGGTGTATCTTTTGTCTTCCCATACATTCCCAAGAAGCCTAGCAGGTTCACGCAAAGATTCTTCGTCACGTGCATCACGTCGATTCCAGAGCGGACCTCTAGGTCTTTCCAATAGGGTAGGTCCCAAAATATAGATTTCTTCTTCCACATGGGTGCGCGTCCCTCAGCGTCATTCGGAACAGATAATCCGCCAGGACCCTTTCCAAAGATTACTTGTAAATCATTGACCATATCAAGTATGTGATCACCAGTATGGAGGGCGGGCTTCTTCCGGTGATCTGCCTCACCTTTGAAATGCTTTCCTTTGTTTCGACATTGATGGTTGGTCGGAAGAAATCGACGATGCCCCAGGTACACATTCTTCCTGCATTTGTCCAAATATATACTATCGGTGTCATCCAAACAGTGCGTGCATGCGTGGTATCCCTTGTTTGTCTGTCCTGAAAGGTTACTGAGAGCAGGCCAATCATTGATGGTTACAAACAGCAACGCTCGTAGGTCAAATTCCTCCTGTTCGTTCTCATCCCACACACGTACACCTTTTCCATTCCACAGTTGTAAAAGTTCATCAACTAATGGCCTTAGGTACACATCAATGTCATTACCGGGTTGCTTAGGGCCTTGGATGAGCACTGGCATCATAATGAACTTCCGCTTCATGCACAACCAAGGAGGAAGGTTATACATACATAGAGTCACAGGCCATGTGCTATGCTTACTGCTCTGCTCCCCAAAAGGATTAATGCCATCTGCACTTAAACCAAACCATATGTTCCTTGGGTCATCTGTAAAGTCCCCCCACTTTCTCTAGTTCTTTCTCCACTGCGACCCATCACCGGGTGCTCTCAACTTCCCATCTTTCTTACAGTCTTCCTTGTGCCATCGCATCAACTTGGCATGCTCTTTGTTTCTGAACAAACATTTCAACCGTGGTATTATAGGAGCATACCACATCACCTTCGCAGGAACCCTCTTCCCGGTGCGCTGGCCCTCAACATCACCAGGGTCATCTCGTCTGATCTTATACCACAATGCACAGCATACCGGGCATGCGTTCAAATCCTCGTACGCACCGCGGTAGAGGATGAATTCATTAGGGCATGCATGTATCTTCTGCACCTCCAATCCTAGAGGGCAGACAACCTTCTTTGCTTCGTATGTACTGTCGGGCAATTCGTTGTCCTTTGGAAGCTTATTCTTCATTATTTTCAGCACCTTTTCAAATGCCTTGTCAGATACACCATTCTCTGCATTCCATTGCAGCAATTCTAGTGTGGTACCGAGCTTTGTGTTGTCATCTTCGCAATTTGGGTACAACCCTTTTTTGTGATCCTCTAACATGCGATCGACCTTCAACTTCTCCCTTTCACTTTGGCATTGTCTCTTTGCATCAACAATGACCCGGTGAAGATCATCATCGGGCACATCGTTTGGTTCTTCCTCTTGATCTTCAGCTTCCCCCATTCCAGCATCACCGTATTCAGGGGGCGGATAGTTGTCATCATCCTCTTCTTCTTCGTTGTCTTCCATCATAACCCCTCTTTCTCCGTGCTTGGTCCAAACATTATAGTGTGGCATGAAACCCTTCTCAAGCAGGTGGACGTGTAGGGTTTTCGAGTTAGAGTAATCCTTCGTATTCCCACAGATAGTACATGGACAATACATAAAACCATTCTGCTTGGTTACCTCAGCCACTTCGAGAAAATTATGCAGGCCCTTAATGTACTCGGAGGTGCGTCGGTCACCGTACATCCATTGCCGGTTCATCTGCGTGCATTATATAATTAAGTGTATCAAAAACCATTACAAAACATCATGAATAGAGAAGTGACCAAATTAATAGAAGTTCATCATCACATTAAACCCAAAGTACAGTAGTGACCAAAATAAATACATAAAGTTCATACATAGTTCTCATTGAACAACATATAGCTCTCTAGAGCATCTAATTGAAACAAACATTGAAACTATGTACAACATTTAAATGCAACAACAAATGCGATCATAACCGCAACTAAGGTACCAATTGATCCAACGGCATAATGATACCAAGCCTCAGTATGAATGGCATATTTTCTAATCTTTCTAATCTTCAAGCGCATTGCATCCATCTTGATCTTGTGACCTTCGACGACATCGGCAACATGCAACTCCAATTCCATTTTCTCCTCCTCAATTCTTTTCAATTTTTTCTTCAAGTAATTGTTTTCTTTTTCAACTAAATTTAACCTCTCGACAAGAGGGTCGGTTCGAATTGCCGGTTCACATACCTCCTAGATAAAAACATCTATGTCAAGTTGGTCGGCATAATTGTCATAAACACTAAATGAAACAAATAGTTATAAAAGATAATATACCACATCCGAATCATAGACAGGACGAGGGCCGACGGGGGCGGATACCAAAACCATGGCACTATATAATAACAAACAATAATAAAAGTAAGAAAATTGTACAAGTATCTATCTAAATCATACAAGTAAGAATTTTTTTTCTTTTAGAAAGAAGATAAGAACAAGAGGCTCACCACGGTGGTGCCGGCGACGAGATCGGCGCGGGCGATCGACGGCGGTGAGGATGGGGACGGGACAGGACGGACCGCCAAACCTAGACAAACCTTGAGGAAAATGGAGCTTGGAGGTCGAGCTTGGAGAGGAGAAAGCTTAAGTGTGGCTCGGGCATTTCATCGAACACCTCATGTGCATAGGAGGTGAGAGCTAGAGCAACACACACCTGCACACGCCGGCCGGCCAAAAAACAGAGTGAGCGGGCAAGGGCGGGGGTATATATAGGCTTATCTTTAGTCCCGGTTGGTGACTAGAACCGGGACAGAAGACCGACCTTTGGTCCCGGTTCCAGCCACCAACCGGGACTAAAGGTGCTGGGCCAGGAGCGAGGCCCATTGGTCCCGGTTCGTGTCTGGAACCGGGACCAAAAGTGTCAGACGAACCGGGACCAATGGCCCCCGAGGCCCGGCCGGCACCCTGGCCTCACGAACCGGGACTGGTGCACCCTTTGGTCCCAGTTCATAAATGAACCGGGATTAATGCCCTTATCCTGGCCTCAACCAAAGCCTTGTTTTCTACTAGTACTTCCCTTTCTTCATGCTTAGTTCTTGTAAAAAATTCTTCATGCACATCACTTCCTTGCCACCATCAATTGTTGATATGTACTCACTTTATGTGGTTGATGTCAAACAAATCTCTGCAATCTTGGTGGCATGTCATTCCTCCCCTTGCATAACTCATCAAATATTCATAGGTTGACCTCCTATGATCGGTATCACTAGCATAGTCTGAATCTGTATAGCCTTGTAATACAGGATCACCTCTTCCAAAGCATAAACATGATGTACAAGTTTTGTTGAGATACCTGATAATCCAGTTCACTCATCCTAGTGAGATTTACCTAGATTAAGCTAGATACCTGATAATCCAAAGCATAAACATCATGTTGAATTTTGTCACAAAATTGTACCAAAAATTCATGTGTAGTTCTCTCTATTTGGCATTGTAGTTTGGTGGCCTCTCTAATGCAGTTCGCTTGACGATTTTGGGGTCGGACAAAAAATGGCATTCACGTTTTCTTATTTTCAAAATTTCTCTTAAACCATAAGGAATTAGAAAGGGTGTTCTACGTAAAAATGTTTTTCCTCATCGATATCTTCCCAACGGTGCATCATTAGAGGTTTGAGTATCCTCTATGCCACTTGTCGGGTATCAGACCATTCTCAAAACTGCTCTTAAATTGTAAGGAATCCAAAAAACTGTTCTACATGAAAAAGTTTCCCTTGTCCATAGGTTTCCAATGGCATATGACGCGTCATTCCGAAAATTGGCTTGAAAATTGTCTCAAACATATTACCAAAATTTGCATGCAGTTCGCAAGTTTCACTAATGCGGCTCACAAGTGCTTGCAAGATAATATTCTACAAACCCTTCTAGAATAGAAGGGTTGTATGCATATGTAATCATGTTTTCTTAGAATTAGGTGGTTCAATTTCGATGTTCATGGTGACAACCATGCCAATCACAACTCGGATTGAAGACATCTTGACCACTCGAGAGAGTATTTCATCATATTCAATCCCCTCTTCTGACTAAAACCTTCCATAGTCAATTTAACCTTGGATGTGAGGTGTATTCTTGAGTTTCACTCTACACACCCATATGTTCTTGAGTGCTCCATTTCCCTTTGGCAATTTTGCACAATAAAAGGTGTCATTCTCATACAGAGATTTCATCTCATCTTGCTGGCTTCTTACCATTAATTCTTGTGCTAATCAGAAATTACCTACTCGTAGCATGAGGGCTCACCTACATCAATCATCAACACATATTGATGTGATGAATACTTGGAAGAAGGAGTGTGTCTGATACGTCTCCAGCGTATCTATAATTTTTGCTTGTTCCATGCTGTTATATTATCATTCTTGGATGTTTTACAATCATTTTATAACAACTTTATATCATTTTGGGACTAACCTATTGACATAGTGCCAAAGTGCCAGTTGCTGTTTTTGCTTGTTTTTTACTTCACAGAAAATCAATACCAAACGGAGTCCAATCGCGACGAAACTTTTTGGAGATTTTTTCTGGACCATAAGACACCCGGTGGGCCAAAGAAGTGCCGGAGAAGTGGGCCGAGGAGACCACAACCCACTAGGGCACGCCAGGGGGACCCCGGCGCGCCCTGATGGGTTGTGCCCTCCTCGGGGCCCCTCTCCACCGCCTATGATGCCTATAAATTCCCAAATATTCCAAAAACCCTAGGGGAGTCGACGAAACACAATTCCAGCCGCCGCAAGTTCCAGAACCTCGAGATCCAATCTAAACACCATCACGGAGGGGTTCATCTTTATCATAGGTGCCTCTCTGATGATGCGTGAGTAGTCCACCATAGACCTACGGGTCTGTAGGTAGTAGCTAGATGGCTTCTTCTCTCTTTTATGATTCTCAATACAATGGTCTCTTGGATATCTATTTGATGTAAACTTTTGCAGTGTGTTTGTTGGGATCCGATGAATTTTGAGTTCATGATCAGTTTCTATCCATGAATATTATCTGAGTCTTCTTTGATCTCTTATATGCATGATTACTTATAGCCTCGTATTTATTCTTCGAATCTTTGGTTTAGTTAGGCCAACTACATCGATTTTTCTTGCCAAGGGAAGAGGTGCTTTGTGATGGGTTCGATCTTGCGGTGTGCTTTCCCAGTGACAGAAGGGGCAGCAAGACACGCATGTATCGTTGCTATTAAGGATAACAAGATGGGGTCTATTCCTACATGAATAGATCTTGTCTACATCATGTCATCATTCTTATTGCATTACTCCATTTTCCATGAACTTAATACACTAGATGCATACTGGATAGCAGTCGATGTGTGGAGTAATAGTGGTAGATGCAGGTAGGAGTCAGTCTACTTATCTTGGACGTGATGCCTATATAATGATCATCGCCTTGGATATCGTCATGACTATTCGATTTTCTACAAATTGCCAAATAGTAATTTGTTCACCCACTGTGCGCTATACTCATGAGAGAAGCCACTAGTGAACCCTACGGCCCCAGGGTCTACTTTTCCAACATATTGCTTTCAGATCTATCTTTTTGCATCTTTGTTTTCAGATCTACAAAACCAAAAACCCAAAAACATATTGCTGCATATTTTATTTGCTCTTTTTATTTTGTTTTCTTGAGAGATCTATCTCTCCTCTCTATCACTACCTAATCTATCTTTTTACCGTAGAGAGATTGACAACCTCTCTTTCGCGACGGGTTGCAAGTATTTGTTGTTTGTGTGCAGGAACTGCTTATTGGGTGGTGGTGATCCTCCTACTGGTTCGATAACTTTGGTTTCTTAACTGAGGGAAATACTTACCGTCGTTGTGCTGCATCATCCCTTACTCTTTGGGGAAATACCGACACAGTCTCAAGCCACGTCAAAGGAATTTCTGGCGCCGTTGCCGGGGAGGAAGCGGTCTCTTCTACGTTCCTATCGTAGGCGCCAAGGGGACTCCATCATCATCTAGCAGGTTCCTAATCACAAATCTAATCTCCTTGCAATTACATCATTTGCCATTTGCCTCTCGTTTTCCTCTCCCCCACTTCACCCAATTTGCCGTTTTATTCGCCCTGTTTTTCGTTTGCCTTTTTTCTCGCTGGATCTCCTTTTGTTTGCTTGTTTGCTATCTTTACCTGTGTTGCCATGTGCCTTCTATTTGCTTGCATCTTTGCTTGCTAAAAATCAATTGATATGGATCCTCATCCACTTGCTAATCTTTTCAAAAGACCAAATTATGATGAACCAATTGCTAGTGAGTTGAGTGCACTTGATTATCTCTATGATGTTTTGCTTGAAAATCATGAATCTGAAAATTTTGATGAAGTGTTGAAAGAAGAAATTTATAAGGTGATTCATGATAGCTCCTTGATTGGAAAGCATGATTGCTATGTTTTCTCTAATTGTCCATGATGCTAATGATATGCAAAGCCACAAGCTTGGGGATGCTATGTTTGATGAAGATGATATTTCTAGTCCCCCAAGTTTTGATGAGCAAATTTATTATGATGATTGCATGCCTCCTATTTATGGTGATGGTGATGACACGTATGCTATAATGAGTAATGATAACCATGAAACTTATCATCATGGTTTTAATTTGCAATGTGTTTGTGTCAATCAAGTGTCTCATGATGGTTATTTTGTTGAGTTTGCTCCCACTACCATGGATGATAAGGAATTTGCTTATGTGGAGAGTAATGAAAATTCTATGCTTGTGCATCATGAAAATAATGATTTATGTGATAGTTATATTGTTGAATTACTTCATGATGCTACTGAAATTTATTATGAGGGAGGAACATATGCTTGTAGGAATTGCAATAATATCAAGTTTCCTCTCTATGTGTTCAATGTTTTGAAGTTATGCTTGTTTTGCCTTCCTATGCTAGTTGATTCTTGTTCCCACAAATTGTTTGCTCACAAAATCACTATGCATAGGAAGTGGGTTAGACTTAAATGTGTTTTTCATGAGATTCATGATGCTCTTTTGCATATTTCAATTACTACTTTTTATGTGAGCATCATTGAAACCGTTATGCCTAGCTAGGGGCGTAAAACGATAGCGCTTGTTGGGAGGCAACCCAATGAATAAATAATTTTTTTGCTTTTTACTTTATGTTTTCGAGTGTTGACACAATTATGCCTCTGTTATGATTGTGTTTTTATGGTTTATTTAGTGTTTGTGCCAAGTAAAGCTTTTAGGATGATTCATAGGATGAGTAGAAGTGATGCTGAATCTGAAACAGAAACTTTGCGTCCAGTATATGAATTTTAATTTTTTGCTGGAACGTGATCTTGAGCTGAAATTTTAACACAGTGTTTATATACAAATTACTTACGTTGTCCTAATTTTTCAGAATTTTTAGAGTTACAGAAGTATGGTTAGAGTACAGATTACTACAGAATGTTCTGTCTAAGACAGATTCTGTTTTCGTTGCATTGTGTACTTGTTTTAATGAATCTATGGGTTATATTGAAGGGTATGAGCCATGGTAAAGTTAAAATACAGTAGGTATAATGCAATAATAAAATATGAATGGGTTTGCAACAGTACCTAAAGTAGTGATTTGCTTTATTATACTAACGGATCTCACGAAGATTTTGTTGAGTTTTGTGTCATTGAAGTTTTCAAGTTTTGGGTGAGATCACGATGGATGAGGAATAAGGAGTGGAAAGATCCTAAGCTTGGGGATGCTACCGCACCCCCAAGATATATCCAAAGATAAACAAGCAACTAAGCTTGGGGATGCCCCCAAGTGGCATCCCCTCTTTCTTCTAACGACCATCGGTATTTTAGTTGGAGCTATATTTTTATTCGTCACATATCATGAGTTTTGCTTGGAGCATCTTGTATCTTTGTTTGCTTTGCTTGTTAGTTTGTCACTTGTATACTTTTAGTAAACACCTACTTGAGAGAGCCAAGATCATGCCATGATTAGTTAGAATTGCTCTAGTGCTTCACTTATATCTTTTTGACCATGGTGTGCTTGGAAATTTTTGTAGAAATACTCTCATGCTTCACTTAGATTAATTTGAGAGTTAGTAAATTTTGAAGAAATCCTCTCATTCTTCACTTATACTATTTTGAGAGATGAGATCTTTATGCTCATGTGCTTCACTTATTTTTGTTTGAGCTTGCCAAAAAGCAATGGCAATATATGAAACTAGTCCCAAAGTGATAGATATCCAAGGAGGATATAATAAAAACTTTCATGAAGATCATTGGGCAAATTAAACTTGATTCCTTGTAATAGTTTGGAAACATGATGATAGTAATATGTGAGTCATGTTAGTGAGTAATTATGCTTTAGTAGGAATATTGGTGTTAAGGTTTGTGATTCCCTATGCATGCACGAAAGTCAATAGTTATGCAATGAAGTTACATCCTACTTATGGTGCATTATTCGGTGTTAGTTATGCTCAATGCTCGCTTATGTGAATTTTCGTTTCTTGGTTTGGTTGCTTCTCAATCTATTTGCTAGCCTCCATTTGTACTAAGTAGAAATACTACTTGTGCATCCAAAATCCTTAAACCAAGTTTTGCCTTATGAGTCCACCATACCTACCTATATGCGGTATTTCCATGCCGTTCCAAGCAAATTTGTATCTGCCATCTCTAAATTTTCAAAATAAATTTTCTCTTTTGTGTGCTCGTACCGCTCATGAAACGGTGGGGAGTGTCCAATATTTTTCCATGCTAGATGTGTTATTCTCAAGATGAGTGTTTATTCACTTGTCATTGCACGAGAGTGCGGCGGTAATAGGGATGCCCATTCCCGAAATGAAAAAGAAAAAATATTTACTTTATGTTGTCAAATAATAAATTCCTTGGAAAGTGTTGGTATGGAAGGCAACCGTGGATACGGCCCTCCATGGAACATGAAAGTTTGGTGGGAAAAGGAATAAACTTTATTTTCTATTTGGGAACCGCCTATGATATATCTAGCATGGAAAGCATTGTGATCTACTTTGTCGTTTTCGTTGACAGGAAAAGCATGCCACCCAAAATATTTTCTCTCTCTCAATTTAAACCTTGAGCTCTGACACCTCTACAAATCCCTACTTCCCTCTGCGAAGGACCTATCTATTTACTTTATGCAATTTTTATTTTTACTTTGAGTCTCCATCTTCTCTTATAAAGCACCAACTAGGGGGCACTATGATCGTACTTGAGCATTGGGCATAGCTAATATTTGAGTGTGTCTCATGAATGGATCAATGATTGAGCATGATGGGCTAGGGATAAATTTCTTTAGTGTTGATATTTTGAAAGACATGGTTGCTTGTTGACATGCTTGAGTATTGAAGTCATTATGTTAAAACTAGACTATTGCTTTGAATCATTTACTAGTCCAAATGTCCATGCTATACAAAAGAAAAGAATATGATGAACATGTTAGGCAGCATTCCACATCAAAAATTCTGTTTTTATCATTTACCTACTCGAGGACGAGTAGGAATTAAGCTTGGGGATGCTGATACATCTCCAACGTATCTATAATTTTTGCTTGTTCCTGTTGGAAATATGCCCTAGAGGCCATAATAAAGTGATTATTATTATATTTCCTTGTTCATGATAATCGTTTATTATCCATGCTATAATTGTATTGATTGGAAACACAAATACATGTTTGGTTACATAGACAACACTGTGTCCCTAGTATGCCTCTAGTAGACTAGCTCGTTGATCAAAGATGGTCAAGGTTTCCTAGTCATAGACATGAGATGTCATTTGATAACGGGATCACATCATTAGGAGAATGATGTGATGGGCAAGACCCAAACTATGAACGTAGCATATGATCGTGTCAGTTTATTGCTATAGTTTTCTGCATGTCAAGTATCTATTCCTATGACCATGAGATCATGCAACTCACTGACACTGGAGGAATACCTTGTGTGTATCAAACGTCGCAACGTAACTGGGTGACTATAAAGATGCTCTACAGGTATCTCCGAGGGTGTTTGTTGAGTTGGCATGGATCGAGACTGTGATTTCTTACTCCGTGTGACGGAGAGGTATCTCAGGGCCCACTCGGTAATACAACATCACAATAAGCCTTGCAAGCAAAGTGACTAAAGAGTTAGCCACGGGATCTTGTATTACGGAACAAGTAAAGAGACTTGCCGGTAACGAGATTGAACTAGGTATAGAGATACCGACGGTCGAATCTCGGGCAAGTAACATACCGAAGAACAAAGGGAACAGCATACGGGGTTAACTAAATCCTTGACATAGAGGTCCAACCGATAAAGATCTTCGTAGAATTTGTAGGAACCAATATGGGCATCCAGGTCCCGCTATTGGTTATTTACCATAGAGGTGTCTCGGTCATGTCTACATAGTTCTCGAACCCGCAGGGTCAGCACACTTAACATTCGGTGAAGTTTCGGTAGTATTGAGTTATGTATGGTGGTGACCGAAGATTGTTCAGAGTCCCGGATGAGATCCCGGAAGTCACGAGGAGCTTCGGAATGGTCCAGAGGTAAAGATTGATATATAGGAAGTCCCGTTTTGGTCTCCAGAAAAGTTTCGGGCATTTCCGGCAGTGTACCGGGAGTGACGAATGGGTTCCGGGGGCTCCACCAAGTGGGGCCCACCCACCCCAAGGGTCACATGGGCCTAGGAGGTGGCACACCAGCCCCTGGTGGGCTGGCCGGCCAACCCCAAGAAGGCTCTTGCGCAAAGGGGTGGGAGAGGGGCCAAGTGGGAGGAGTCCTACTAGGAGTCCACCTCCCTTGTGGGAGGTGGATTCCTCCCTTGGTGGTGGTTCGGCCGAACCCTGATGTCTACTACGCAACCTTCTTCTTGTAGACTTGTAGGACAGTAGCAAATTTCCCTCAAGTGGATGGCCTAAGGTTTATCAATCCGTGGGAGGCGTAGGATGAAGATGGTCTCTCTCAAACAACCCTGCAACCAAATAACAAAGAGTCTCTTGTGTCCCCAACACACCCAATACAATGGTAAATTGTATAGGTGCACTAGTTCGGCGAAGAGATGGTGATACAAGTGTAATATGGATAGTAGATATAGGTTTTTGTAATCTGAAAATATAAAAACAGCAAGGTAGCAAGTAACAAAAGTGAGCAAAAACGGTATTGCAATGCTTGAAAACAAGGCCTAGGGTTCATACTTTTACTAGTGCAAGTTCTCTCAACAATACTAACATAGTTGAATCATATGTAAATCCCTCACGTGCGACAAAGAGTTCACTCCAAATTCACAAATAGCGGAGAACAAACGAAGAAATTATTGTAGGGTACGAAACCACCTCAAAGTTATCTTTTTCGATCAATCTTATGAGCTATCCCTATAAGTGTCACGAAAAGCCCTAGAGTTCGTACTAAAATAATACCTTAAGATACACATCAACCAAAACACTAATGTCACCTAGATACTCCAATATCACCACGAGTACCCATGGGCTTGATTATACGATATGCATCACACAATTTCAGATTCATCATGTTCAATCCAACACAAAGAACTTCAAAGAGTGCCCCAAAGTTTCCATCGGAGAGTCAAGACGAAAACGTGTGCCAACCCCTATGCATAGATTCCCAAGGTCACGGAACCTGCGGGTTGATCACCAAAACATACATCAAGTGGATCAACAGAACATCCCATTGTCACCACGGATATCCCATCGCAAGACATACATCAAGTGTTCTCAAATCCTTAAAGACTCAATCCGACAAGTAAACTTCAAAGGGAAAACTCAATTCATAACAAGAAGATAGAGAGGGGAAAACTCCATATGATTCATCTATATCAATAAAGCTCGCGATACATCAAGATCGTGCCATCTCAAGAACACGAGAGAGAGATATCAAACACATAGCTACTGGTACATACCCTCAGCCCCGAGGGTGAACTACTCCCTCCTCGTCATGGAGACCGCCGGGATGATGATGATGGCCTCCGGTGATGGTTTCCCCCTCCGGCAGGGTGCCGGAGCGGGCTCCCGATTGGTTTTTCGTGTCTACAGAGGCTTGTGGCGGCGGAACTCCAGATCTAGGTTTCTTTTCGGAGGTTTTGGTATTTATAAGAATTTTTGGCGTCGGTCTCACATCAAGGGGGTGCCCGAGGGTCCCACAAGCCAGGGGGCGCGCCTTAGGGGGGGCGCCCCCTAGGCTTGTGGCTGCCTCGTGGCTCTTCTGGCCCAACTCCGATGCCCTGTAGGCTTCTTCTGGTCCATAAAAATCACCGTAAATTTTTATTCCGTTTGGACTTCGTTTGATATTCATTTTCTGTAAAACTCAAAAACACGGAAAAACAGAAACTCGCACTCGGCTCTAGGTTAATAGGTTAGTCCCAAAAATAGTATAAAATAGCATATTCATGCATATAAAACATCCAAAACCGATAATATAATAGCATGGAACAATCAAAAATTATAGATACGTTGGAGACGTATCAAGCATCCCCAAGCTTAATTCCTGCTCGTCCTCGAGTAGGTAAATGATAAAAATAGAATTTTTGATGTGGAATGCTACCTAACATTTTTATCCATGTAATTTTCTTTATTGTGGCATGAATATTCAGATCCATAAGATTCAAAACAAGAGTTTAATGTTGACATAAAAACAATAATACTTCAAGCATACTAATAAAGCAATCATGTCTTCTCAAAATAACATGACCACAGAAAGTTATCCCTACAAAATCATATAGTCTGGCTATGCTCCATCTTCATCACACAAAGTATTAAATCATGCACAACCCCGGTTTTAGCCAAGCAATTGTTTCATACTTTAGTGTTCTCAAACTTTTTCAACTCTCACGCAATACATGAGCGTGAGCCATGGACATAGCACTATAGGTGGAATAGAATATGGTGGTTGTGGATAAGACAAAAAAGAAGGAGATAATCTCACACCAACTAGGCATATCAACGGGCTATGGAGATGCCCATCAATAGATATCAATGGGAGTGAGTAGGCATTGCCATGCAACGGATGCACACTAGAGCTATAAGTGTATGAAAGCCCAAAAAGAAACTAAGTGGGTGTGCATCCAACTTGCTTGCTCACGAAGACCTAGAGCAATTTTGAGGAAGCCCATCATTGGAATATACAAGCCAAGTTCTACAATGAAAAATTCCCACTAGTATATGAAAGTGACAATATAGGAGACTCTCTATCATGAAGATCATGGTGCTACATTGAAGCACAAGTGTGGAAAAAGGATAGTAGCATTGCCCCTTCTCTCTTTTCTCTCATTTTTTTTCATTTTTTTTTGGTGGGCATCTTTGGCCTCTTTTTTTTCATTTGGGCTTCTCTGGCCTCTTTTATTTTTTGTAAAGTCCGGAGACTCATCCCGACTTGTGGGGGAATCATAGTTTCCATCATCCTTTCCTCACATGGGACAATGCTCTATAATGATGATCATCACACTTTTATTTACTTACAACTCAAGAATTAGAACTCGATACTTAGAACAAAATATGACTCTATATGAATGCCTCCGGCGGTGTACCAGGATGTGCAATGAATCAAGAGTGACATGTATAAAAAATATGAATGGTGGCTTTGCCACAAATACGATGTCAACTACATGATCATGCAAAGCAATATGACAATGATGATGCGTGTCATAAATGGAACGGTGGAAGTTGCATGGCAATATATCTCGGAATGGCTATGGAAATGCCATAATAGGTAGGTATGGTGGCTGTTTTGAGGAAGGATATATGGTGGGTGTAATGCACCGGCGAAAGTTGCGCGGTACTAGAGAGACTAGCAAGGGTGGAAGGGTGAGAGTGCGTATAATCCATGGACTCAACATTAGTCATAAGGAACTCACATACTTATTGCAAAAGTCTATTAGTTATCAAAACAAAGTACTACACGCATGCTCCTAGGGGAAGGGTTGGTAGGAGTTAACCATCGCGCGATCCCGACCTCCACACAAAGGAGGGCAATCAATAAATAAATCATGCTCCGACTTCGTCACATAATGGTTCACCATACGTGCATGCTACGGGAATCACAACCTTTAACACAAGTATTTCTACCAATCCACAATTACTCACTAGCATGTCTCTAATATTACCATCTTTATATCTCAAAACAATCATAAGGAATCAAACTTCTCATAGTATTCAATGCACTTTATATGAAACTTTTTATTATTTCCCTCTTGGATGCCCATTATATTAGGACTAAATTCATAACCTAAGAAAATTACCATGTTGTTTAGAGACTCTCAAAATAATATAAGTGAAGCATGAGAGTTCATCAATTTCTATAAAATGAAACCACCGCCGTGCTCTACAAAGATATAAGTGACGCACTAGAGCAAATTGACAAACTATTCCAAAAAGATATAAGTGAAGATCAATGAGTAGTCAAAAATTTAAATAACTATGTGAAGACTCTCTCATCTAAGAATTTCAGATCTTAAGTACTTTATTCAAACAGCAAAACAAAATAAAATGACATTCCAAGGATAGCACATATCATGTGAAGAAGCAAAAACTTAGGTTCAACCGATACTAACCGATAATTGTTGAAGAAGAAAGGTGGGATGCCAACCGGGGCATCCCCAAGCTTAGATGCTTGAGACTTCTTGAAATATTTACTTGGGGTGCCTTGGGCATCCCCAAGCTTGAGCTTTTGTATCTCGTTCAATCCTCTCATATCATGGTTTCACCTATTCTCAAAACTTCATCCACACAAAACTCGGAAAGAACTCATGAGATAGGTTTGTACACATAAGAATAAATCAACACTTCATGTACTGCAAAGACAAGTTGCACAATAATTTTGAAACATCATCTACTGTTTACTATCATTTCCACAATTTATATCTACCAATATAGGCTATGGAAACTATAGGATAAGTAGATAACAAAACTATGATAGCAATCTGTCCAAACATAACAGTCTGTAGCAATTTATGAAAACAGTGTACTTATGTAACTCAACAAATTATGATAATTTAGGACACGCTAAATAATTTGTATGACAATACTGTGTAAAAAATTCAGAAACTTTCCATGTTCCAGTAAAATATGAAAATTCAAACACTACAGCAAAAGTTTCTGTTTTTACACAGCACACATCAAACATGCAATGCAAGCATCCTAAAGGCAATTCTTGGAACTTTTTATTGAAAAAAAAGATTATAAATAACACCTAACAGAAAATGATAAAATAAAATGATGCTCCAAGCAAAACACATATTATGTGACGAATAAAAATATAGCTATAAGTAAGATATACCAATAATGTTGAAGACGAAAGAGGGGATGCCTTCCGGGGCATCCCCAAGCTTAGGCGCTTGAGTCTTCCTTGGATATTACCTTGGGGGTGCCTTGTGCATCCCCAAGATTAGGTTCTTGTCACTCCTTATTCTCCTCATATCGGTGTCTCACCCAAAACTTGAAAACTTCAATCACACAAAACTTAATGGAACTTCGTGAGAAGGGTTACTGTAATAAAGATAAATCCTTCACTTAGGTACTGTCAAGACAAGATTCATAATTTTTCCCACATTATAACTACTGTATTATATGATTCCCATAATTTATACCACTAAATATAAGCTATGGAAACACTAAAACAAGCAAACTATGCATGCAAAACAGAATCTGTCAGAAACAGAACAGTCTGTGAAGATCTGTAGTATACCCATACTTCCCTGTCTCTAAAAATTCTGAAACATTAGAAAAACCTGAAGAATTTGTATATCAAGACTTTGTAAAAATTTCAGATAATTATCACACTCCAGTAAAAAATTAAAATTCCTGTACTGAAGTCAAAAGTTTCTGTTTTGGTTCAGCATCAATTCTACTCATCTTGTGAGTCATCCCAAAGGCTTTACTTGGCACTTTTTTGAAATAAAAGATACAAAACATGATTAATACAGTAGCTTAATCATGTGAACACTCAAAAACAGAAAGGAAAAGTGTTGGGTTGTCTCCCAAAAAGCGCTTTTCTTTGAAGCCTTTTAGCTAGGCATGATGATTTCAATGATGCTCACATAAAAGATAAGAATTGAAACATGCAAGAGAGCATCATGAAGCATATGACTAGCACATTTAAGCCTAACCCACTTCCTATGCATAGGGATTTTGTGAGCAAACAATTTATGGGAGCAAGAATCAACTAGCATAGGAAGGCAAAACAAGCACAACTTTAAAACTTTGAACACATAGAGAGGAAACTTGGTATTATTGCAATTCCTACAAGCATATGTTCCTCTCTCATAATAATTTTCAGTAGCATCATGAAGGAATTTCACAACATAATTATCACATAAAGCATTCTTTTCATGATCTACAAGCATAGAAAATTTATCACTCTCCACATAAGCAAATTTCTTCTCATCCATGGTAGTGGGAGCAAACTCAACAAAATAACTATCATGAGATACTTGATTGACATAACCACATTCAATATTAAAATCATGATGACAAGTTTCATAGTTACTATCACTATTTATAGCATACATGTCATCATCATAATCATCATAGATAGTAGACATCTCATTATCATAACAAATTTGCTCATCAAAACTTGGGGGGGCTAAAAATATCATCTTCATCAAACATAGCATCCCCAAGCTTGTGGCTTTGCATATAATTAGCATCATGGATATTCAGAGAATTCATACTAGCAATATTGCAATCATGCTCATCATTCAAGGAATTCTCATTAAGTATTATCATAATTTCTTCCTCTACCAATTGAGCACAATTTTCCGAACCATCATTTTCACGAAAGACTTTATAAAGACGAGACAATTGATGCAACCTAAACTCCATTTTTTTGTAGTTTTCTTTTATAAAACCAAACTAGTGAAAAACAAGAAACTAAAAGATTTAATTGCAAGATCTAAAGATATACCTTCAAGCACTCACCTCCCCGGCAACGGCGCCAGAAAAGAGCTTGATGTCTACTACGCAACCTTCTTCTTGTAGACTCGTGTTGGGCCTCCAAGCGTGGAGTTTTGTAGGACAGTAGCAAATTTCCCTCAAGTGGATGACCTAAGGTTTATCAATCCGTGGGAGGCGTAGGATGAAGTTGGTCTCTCTCAAACAACCCTGCAGCCAAATAACAAAGAGTCTCTTGTGTCCCCAACACACCCAATACAATGGTAAATTGTATAGGTCCACTAGTTCGGCGAAGAGATGGTGATACAAATGTAATATGGATGGTAGATATAGGTTTTTGTAATCTGAAAATATAAAAACAGCAAGGTAGCAAATAAAAAAAGTGAGCAAAAACGGTATTGCAATGCTTGAAAAAAAGGCCTAGGGTTCATACCTTCACTAGTGCAAGTTCTCTCAACAATACTAACATAGTTGAATCATATGTAAATCCCTCACGTGCGACAAAGAGTTCACTCCAAAGTCACAAATAGCGGAGAACAAACGAAGAAATTATAGTAGGGTACGAAACCACCTCAAAGTTATCTTTTCGAATCAATCTTATGAGCTATCCCTATAAGTGTCACGAACAGCCCTAGAGTTCGTACTAAAATAACACCTTAAGATACACATCAACCAAAACCCTAATGTCACCTAGATACTCCAATGTCACCACGAGTACCCATCGGCTTGATTATACGATATGCATCACACAATTTCAGATTCATCATGTTCAATCCAACACAAAGAACTTCAAAGAGTGCCCCAAAGTTTCCATCGGAGAGTCAAGACGAAAACGTGTGCCAACCCCTATGCATAGATTCCCATGGTCACGGAACCCGCGGGTTGATCACCAAAACATACATCAAGTGGATCAACAGAACATCCCATTGTCACCACGGATATCCCATCGCAAGACATACATCAAGTGTTCTCAAATCCTTAAAGACTCAATCCGACAAGTAAACTTCAAAGGGAAAACTCAATTCATCACAAGAAGATAGAGAGGGGAAAACTCCATATGATTCATCTATATCAATAAAGCTCGCGATACATCAAGATCGTGCCATCTCAAGAACACGAGAGAGAGAGATCAAACACATAGCTATTGGTACATACCGTCAGCCCCGAGGGTGAACTACTCCCTCCTCGTCATGGAGACCGCCGGGATGATGATGATGGCCTCCGGTGATGGTTTCCCCCTCCGGCGGGGTGCCGGAGCGGGCTCCCGATTGGTTTTTCGTGGCTACAGAGGCTTGCGGCGGCGGAACTCCCAATCTAGGTTTCTTTTCGGAGGTTTTGGTATTTATAAGAATTTTTGGCATCGGTCTCACGTCAAGGGGGTGCCCGAGGGGCCCACAAGCTAGGGGGGCGCGCCCTAGGAGGGGCGCCCCTAGGCTTGTGGCTGCCTCGTGGCTCTTCTGGCCCAACTCCGATGCCCTGTGGGCTTGTTCTGGTCCATAAAAAATCACCGTAAATTTTTATTCCGTTTGGACTCCGTTTGATATTCCTTTTCTGTAAAACTCAAAAACACGGAAAAAAACCGAAACTGGCACTGGGCTCTAGGTTAATACGTTAGTCCCAAAAATAGTATAAAATAGCATATTAATGCATATAAAACTTCCAAAACCGATAATATAATAGCATGGAACAATCAAAAATTATAGATACGTTGGAGACGTATCAAACCCCTAGGGGAAACCCTAGGGGCTGTCTCCTCCTCCCTCCCTCCTATATATACTAGAGGGTTTTTGAGGGCAGCCCCCAACCTGAAAAGCCAAGGCTGCCTCTCTCTCCCTCTAGATCTGTTCTCCACTAGATCGTCTCGGTTGTGCTTGGCGAAGCCCTGCCGGGACAGCACCACCACCACCGTCACCACGCCGTCGTGCTGCCGGGGAACTCATCTACCTCTCCGCTCCCTCTTGCTGGATCAAGAAGGCAGAGATCGTCATTGAGCTGTACGTGTGCTGAACGCGGAGGTGCCGTCCGTTCGGCGCTAGATCAGGACGGATCGTGATTGGATCACAGGACGGCTTGCGATTTGGATCGAGAAGACGTTCGACTACATCAACCGCGTTTCTTAACACTTCCCGCTTAGCGATCTACAAGGGTACGTAGATCCACTCTCCCTCTCGTAGATGCTCGTCACCATGGATAGATCTTGCGTGTGCGTAGGAAATTTTTTGTTTCCCATGCGATGTTCCCCAACAGTGGCATCATGAGCTAGGTCTATGCGTAGATGAGATCTCGAGTAGAACACAAAGGAGTTTGTGGGTGTTGATATTCAGATTGCTTCCCTCCTTAGTCTTTTCTTGATTCAGCGGTATTGTGCGATGAAGCGGCTTGGACCAACCTTACTCATCCACGTACGAGAGACCAGTTCCATCGACTGACATGTAACTTTGTTGCATAAGATGGCTGGCGGGTGTCTGTCCCTCCCACTTTAGTTGAATCGGATTCGACAGAGGCGGTCCTTGTAGAAGGTGAAATAGCAACTTGTATATCACCGTTGTGGTTTTGCGTAGGTAATAATCATTGTTGCTAGATACCCATAGCAGCCACGTAAAACATGCAACAACAAATTAGAGGACGTCTAACTTGTTTTTGCAGGGTATGATGTGATATGATATGGCCAGAAACATGATGAGATATATGTGATGTATGAGATGATCATGTTTTGTATAGATTATCACGACTTGCATGTCGATGAGTACGGCAACCGGCAGGAGCCATAGGGTTGTCTTTAATTTATTTTCGTCGTTTTTCCTTTATTTTATCGCTATGAGTTAGCAATAGTTGTATAAGCAATAGTTGGCGCGACAACCTCATGCCGACACGTTGATGGAGATCAAGATGATGGAGATCATGGTGTCATGCCGGTGATGATGGAGATCATGCCGGTGCTTTGGAGATGGAGATCAAAAGCACAAGATCATGGCCATATCATGTCACTTATGATTTGCATGTGATGTTAATCCTATTATGCATCTTATTATGCTTAGCACGACGGTAGCATTATAAGGTGATCCCTCACTAAAATTTCAAGATAAAATTGTGTTCTCCCCGAGTGTGCACCGTTGCGAAAGTTCGCCATTTCGAGACACCACGTGATGATCGGGTGTGATAGACTCTACGTTCACATACAACGGGTTCAAGCCAGTGTTGCACATGCGGAACACTCGAGTTAAACTTGACGAGCCTAGCATGTACAGACATGGCCTCGGAACACAAGAGACCGAAAGGTCGAACATGAGTCATATAGTAGATATGATCAACATGGAGATGTTCACCATTGAAACCACCTCATCTCACGTGATGATCGGACTTGGGTTGGTGAATTTGGATCATGTGACACTCGAATGACCTGAGGGATGTCAATTTGAGTGGGAGTTTTTTTAAGTAATATGATTAACTAAACTCATTATCTTGAACAATAGTCTAAGTTGCCTTTGCAAAATTTATGTTGTAGATCAATGGCTCGCGCAGTAGCACCCCTGAATTTCAATGCGTTCCTAGAGAAAGCTAAGTTGAAAGATGATGGAAGTAACTTTGTAGACTGGGCCCGTATCTGAGGATTATCCTCACGGCTTCCCAAAAGGCTTATGTCCTTGATGCACTGCTTGGTGAACCACCCGCTCCAGTAGAGTCTGCAGACGTTGCGAACGCCTGGCAGGCGCGGTCTGATGATTACTCAATAGTTCAATGTGCATGTTGTTTGGCTTAGAACCAGACTTCAAAGACGTTTTGAACGTCATGGAGCATATGAGATGTTCCAGGAGTTCAAGTTTATCTTTGAGAAGAATGCAGTTTATCTTTGAGAAGAATGCCCGGATCGAGAGGTATGAAACCTCCAATAAGTTCTATGCTCGCAAAATGGAGGAGAACGGGTCTGTCAGTGAACATGTGCTCAGAATGTCTGGGTATTCCAACCATCTGGCGGAGTTAGGAATTGTTCTCCCGCCAGAGGCGATCACTGACAGAGTTCTTCAATCACTGCCACCTAGCTACAAAAGCTTCGTGTTGAACTATAACATGCAAGGGATGAACAAGTCAGTCGCCGAGCTGTTTGCGATGTTGAAAGTCGCTGAGTCTGAGATTCAGAAGGAGTAGCAAGTGTTGATGGTCAATAAAACCACTAGTTTCAAGAAGAATGGCAAGAGCAAGAACGGTAAATCCAAGAAGAGTGGCAAAACAATTGCCCCTCCCGTGAAGAAACCCAAGGCTGGACCCAAGCCAAAAACTGAGTGCTTTCGTTGCAAGGGAACTGGTCACTGGAAGCGGAACTGCCCCAAGTATCTGGCTGACAAGAAGGAGGCCAACACCAAACAAGGTATATATGATATACCTGTTATTGATGTGTACTGTTGGGGATATAACCTTGTTGTGAGACATGCCCAGGTGGGGCCGGGTCATGCGGTTGGCGGCTTAGCAATAAGGTTTGGTATAAGCTTGTTCAATGGGCCTGGAGGCTCAGAGCCAGGAGACGATGTGTAACCCGGTGGCGTCAGCCGGCGGCGGCGGCTTGTTAGACAAGGCAAGAATAGTTAGAGGTGAGGTCGGTTATCAAGTATGACCCGACACGGACTCTTGTAAGCCCAGGGCCTTGACCTGTGTATATAAAGGCGGGTTACCTGGGCGGCTTAGGATACAAAACAACTCATCGATAGCTAGGTCAAGCGAACTCGCTCCCTTGTAATCGATACCCAATCAATACAACACAAAGCAGGACGTAGGCTTTTACCTCTTCCCGAGGGGCCAAACCTGGGTAACCCTTGTCTCCCGATTCCGGTCAACCCCTTCGAGCTCACCGCCTTAGCGATGCCTCGAACCTAAGTCCTTTCACTAGGACATCCACCGTGACAAAACCACGACAGATGGCGCCCACCGTGGGGCAGATGCTCGGTGGTGTGGAGTTCTCGAAGGGCTCTCTCCCAGGGATCGAGGGATACGCCGTTGGCAGGATGACCAAGAGTCGCCGCGGCAAGCTCTACATCGACGACGCCGGCTGGGGCCCCGAGGCCGACTCAATCGAGTACGGGTACCGGGTCCCCTTCGGCGGAATTCATGTCTTCATTGGCAAGATCGGCGGATCTAAACCCAGGCCGGACATCTGCACCGACCTCATCGAGCCGGCCCGGCGCGCGCAACTCGCCCGAGTTAACCCGGGTCGGAAGCGCGTCTTCGTCGGCTTCACCCAAGGCGCGGAACCTGAAGGTTCTATGTCGCGGGAGGAAACCCTCATCTGCTCAGAGGATGGATCCTCGAACGGAGAGGAGGAATCGATCTACCAGCTTCACAATGGCGGGCTTGGGGGTTACTTCGAGGGCTACCCTGAGCCGGAATATCATGAGCCGGAATACTATGAGCCGCTGAGCCGCGCCGCTGTCTTCATGGCAGCATCGGTGCCTGCTCCTGGTAGCACGGCCGCTGGTGCGACCGGATCTGGATCAGGCAGGCCGCCGGCTCAAGTGTTGCTGGATCTGATGAACGAACTTACAACTCTGATGGGAACCGAGGTCACGGTCGAAAACCAAGCAGCCCGTAACACGGAGATCGCGAGGTAGAAGGACCAGATGGCCGGAGTCCAAGAGGAAATCAATGCACTAAAGGTTCATATGGATGCTCAGTCGGAGCGCATTAGGGCGGAAGCTTTTCGCCTTGACCTGGAGCAGCAGACCGCAGATGCAGTCCATCGGATGAGGCACCAGACCCGTCTGCCAGATCAATATGAGGCCAGGAATCTTTTCAACACGCCAGGGACGGGACGGAATGCACCTCTGACCGTAACCCGGACGGCGGAAGTACCTGGGAGCAGGGCGGCGGTTCAGCATCGGCAGCCAGACCCGCCCCACAGGAACCAGACCCCGTCACAGCCTTTTCCGACACCGCCCGGTCATTATTCTAACCCGGCGGAGAACATGGTGGCAGTGTTGGGGAACGTTGCATGGGAAACAAAAAATTTCCTACGCACACGGAAGATCTATCCATGGTGATGAGCATCTACGAGAGGGAGAGTGAATCTACATACCCTTGTAGATCGCTAAGCGGAAGCGTTTAAGAAACGCGGTTGATGTAGTCTAACGTCTCCGCGATCCAAATCGCAAGTCGTCCCTCGAACCGATCACGAACTAGTGCCGAACGGACGGCACCTCCGCGTTCAACACACGTACGGCTTGATGACGCCTTCACCTCCTCGATCCAGCGAGCGATGGTGAAGTAGTGGTTGAGTTCCAGCAGCACGACGGCGTGGTGATGGTGGTGAGGAACAATCTCTACAGGGCTTCGCCAAGCGCTACGGAGATTATGAAGGAGGAACTAGAGGGTTAGGGTTGCCGCACACGGCTTGGGGAAATCTTGATGTATCTCGTGTGCTAGCCCTGCCCCTCTATTTATATGTTGAGCCTTGGGGTCTAAACTTGGAGTAAAAGCCTTCTCCAGGTCGGTTTTGCCCGCACAAGGTCGGTTTGGCCCGCAGGGAAAGAGTCCAACTCGGATCCCTGCAGTACCGCGTACAAGCGGTAGTACCGCTCACGAGCGGTAGTACCGCTTGAGCGGTAGTACCGCTTCATACAAGCGGTAGTACCGCTTATGCGGTAGTACCGCTTCACACAAGCGGTAGTACCGCTTACGCGGTAGTACTGCCTTACCAGCGGTAGTACCGCTTAAGGCAGCAGCAAAACTTCCTTTTGCATTTTCCAATACCTCGTGGGTTTTACTCTGGCTCATATAAAGTGTTGCTGCACCCGAACACTTCGGTAAACATCCGGAACCCCTTCCGGTGAATTCCGGAACACTTCCGGAGATCAAAACACTATTATCACATATATCAATCTTTACCTCCGAACCTTTTCGGAGATCCTCGTCATGTCCGGGATCTTATCCGGGACTCCGAACAACCTTCGGTCACCAACACAATAACTCAACTATACTAATCGTCACCAAACGTTAAGTGTGTAGACCCTGCGGGTTCGAGAACTATGTAGACATGACCGAGACACTTCTACGATCAATAACCAATAGCGGGACCTGGATGCCCATATTGGCTCCTACATATTCTACGAAGATCTTTATCGGTCGAACCTCTATGTCAAGGATTCAGTTAATCCCGTATACTGTTCCCTTTGTTCTTCGGTATGTTACTTGCCCGAGATTCGATCGTCGGTATCTCTATACCTAGTTCAATCTCGTTACCGGCAAGTCTCTTTACTCGTTCCGTAATACAAGATCTCGTGGCTAACACTTTAGTCACATTGCTTGCAAGGCTCATTGTGATGTTGTATTACCGAGTGGGCCCTGAGATACCTCTCCGTCACACGGAGTAACAAATCCCAGTCTTGATCCATGCCAACCCAACAGACACCCTCGGAGATACCTGTAGAGCATCTTTATAGTCACCCAGTTACGTTGCGACGTTTGATACACACAAGGTATTCCTCCGGTGTCAGTGAGTTGCATGATCTCATGGTCATAGGAACAGATACTTGACATGCAGAAAACAATAGCAATAAACTGACACGATCATATGCTACGTTTATAGTTTGGGTCTTGTCCATCACATCATTCTCCTAATGATGTGATCCCGTTATCAAATGACATCTCATGTCAATGGCTAGGAAACCTTAACCATCTTTGATCAACGAGCTAGTCAACTAGAGGCTTACTAGGGACACAGTGTTGTCTATGTACCCACACATGTATTTGAGTTTCCAATCAATACAATTATAGCATGGATAATAAACGATTATCATGAACAAGGAAATATAATAATAACCAATTTATTATTGCCTCTAGGGCATATTTCCAACAGTCTCCCACTTGCACTAGAGTCAATAATCTAGTTCACATCACTATGTGATTTACATTGTAATGAATCGAACACCCATGCAGTTCTGGTGTTGTTCATGTTTAGCACTTGGAAGATGTTTAGTCATCGGATCTGCAACATTCAGATCCGTGTGTACTTTGCAAATATTTATGTCGTCATCCTTGATGTAATCACGGATGGAATTGAAACGTCGCTTTATGTGTCTGGTCCTCTTGTGAAATCTTGGTTCCTTGGCTAGAGCAATGGCACCAGTATTATCACAAAACAGAGTCATTGGGTTAAGCGCACTAGGCACTACTCCAAGATCTGTCATGAACTCCTTCATCCAGACACCTTCCTTCGCCGCCTCCGAGGCTGCGATGTACTCCGCTTCGCATGTAGAATCAGCTACCACGCTTTGCTTGGAACTGCACCAGCTAACCGCACCTCCATTAAGAATAAACACGTATCCGGTTTGAGACTTAGAGTCATCCGGATCAGTGTCAAATCTTGCATCGACGTAACCCTTTACGACGAGCGCTTGATCACCTCCATAAACGAGGAACATGTCCTTAGTCCTTTTCAGGTACTTCAGGATATTCTTGACCGCCGTCCAGTGTTCCATTCCTGGATCACTTTGAAACCTTCCGACCATACTTATGGCAAGGCTGACATCGGGTCTTGTGCATAGCATTGCATACATGATAGAGCCTATGGCTGAAGCATAGGGGATGACACTCATCTTTTCTCTATCTCCTACAGTCACTGGGCATTGAGTCTTACTCAACTTCACACCTTGCAAAACAGGCAAGAACCCCTTCTTGGACTGATCCATTTTGAACTTCTTCAAAATCTTATCAAGGTATGTGCCTTGTGAAAGTCCTATTAAGCGTCTTGATCTATCTCTATAGATCTTGATGCCTAATATGAAAGCAGCTTCTCCTAGGTCCTTCATTGAAAAACTCTTGTTCAAATATTCCTTTACGCTTTCCAGCATTTCTATATTGTTTCCAATCAGTAATATGTCATCCACATATAATATTAGAAACGCTATAGAGCTCCCACTCACTTTCTTGTAAATACAAGCTTCTCCGTAAAGTTGTATAAACTCGAACGCTTTGATCACCTCATCAAAACGAAGATTCCAACTCCGAGATGCTTGCACCAGTCCATAAATGGATCGCTGGAGTTTGCAAACTTTGTCAGCATTCTCTGGATCGACAAAACCTTCTGGTTGCATCATATACAACTCTTCCTTAAGGAAACCGTTAAGGAACGCTGTTTTGACATCCATCTGCCAAATTTCATAATCGAAAAAGGCAGCTATTGCTAACATGATTCTGATGGACTTAAGCATCGCTACGGGTGAGAAGGTCTCATCGTAGTCAACTCCTTGAACTTGTGAAAAACCCTTTGCCACAAGTCGAGCTTTATAGACGGTGACATTACCGTCCGCGTCCGTCTTCCTCTTAAAGATCCATTTGTTCTGAATGGCCTTACGCCCTTCAGGTAATACTTCCAAAGTCCATACTTTGTTTTCATACATGGATCCCATCTCGGATTTCATGGCCTCTAACCACTTCTCGGAATCCGGGCCCATCATCGCTTCTCCATAGCTCGTAGGTTCATCGTTGTTAACAACATGACTTCTAAGACAGGGCTGCCGTACCACTCAGGAGCAGTACGTGTCCTTGTCGACCTACGAGGTTCGATAGCAACTTGATCCAAAGCTTCATGATCATCATCATTAACTTCCTCTTCAGATAATGTAGGCTTCACAGAAACAACTTTCTGCGTTGCGCTACTCTCAGGTTGAAGTAAAGGTTCAACAACCTCATCAAGTTCTATCTTCCTCCCACTCAATTCTTTCGAGAGAAACTCTTTCTCAAGAAATGTTCCGTTTTTAGCGACAAACACTTTGCCTTCGGATCTGAGGTAGAAGGTATACCCAACTGTCTCTTTTGGGTATCCTATGAAGACGCATTTCTCCGCTTTGGGTTCCAGCTTTTCAGGCTGAAGCTTTTTGACATAAGCATCACATCCCCAAACTTTAAGAAACGACAGCTTTGGCTTCTTGCCAAACCAAAGTTCATATGGCGTCGTCTCAACGGATTTCGATGGTGCCCTATTTAAAGTGAATGCAGCTGTCTGTAATGCATAACCCCATAACGATAGTGGCAAATCGGCAAGAGACATCATAGATCGCACCATATCCAATAAGGTTCGATCACGACGTTCGGACACACCATTACGCTATGGTGTTCCAGGTGGTGTCAATTGTGAAACAATTCCACACTGTCTTAAGTGACTGCCAAACTCATAACTCAGATATTCTCCTCCTCGATCAGATCGTAGGAATTTAATCTTCTTGTTACGATGATTCTCAACTTCACTCTGAAATTGTTTGAACTTTTCAAATGTTTCAAACTTGTGTTTCATTAAGTAAATATACCCATATCTACTTAAGTCATCAGTGAAGGTGAGAAAGTAACGATAACCACCGCGCGCCTCAATACTCATCGGACCGCACACATCAGTATGTATGATTTCCAATAAGTCACTTGCCCGTTCCATTATTCCAGAGAACGGCGTTTTAGTCATCTTGCCCATGAGGCATGGCTCACATGTGTCAAGTGATTCAAAATCAAGTGACTCCAAAAGTCCATCAGCATGGAGCTTCCTTATGCGTTTTATGCCAATATGACCTAAACGGCAGTGCCACAAGAAAGTGGTATTATCATTATTAATTCTACATCTTTTGGCATCAATGTTATGAACATGTGTATCATTACTATGGAGATTCAATAAGAATAAACCCCTCACATTGGGTGCATGACCATAAAAGATATTACTCATATAAATAGAACAACCATTATTCTCTGATTTAAATGAGTAACCGTCTCGCAATAAACAAGATCCAGATATAATGTTCATGCTTAACGCAGGCACTAAATAACAATTATTCAGGTTCATCACTAATCCCGATGGTAATCGAAGAGCGAGCGTGCCGACGGCGATCACATCAACCTTGGAACCATTTCCCACGCGCATCGTCACTTCGTCCTTTGCCAGCCTCCGTCTATTCCGCAGTTCCTGTTTTGAGTTGCAAATATGAGCAACCGCACCGGTATCAAATACCCAGGCACTACAACGAGAGTTGGTAAGGTACACATCAATAACATGTATATCATATATACCTTGTTTGTTGTTGGCCGCCTTCTTATCAGCCAAATACTTGGGGCAGTTCTGCTTCCAGTGTCCAGTTCCCTTGCAATGAAAGCACTCAGTTTCTGGTTTGGGTCCAGCCTTGGGTTTCTTCACGGGAGTTGCAACTGCTTTGCCACCCTTCTTGGATTTACCCTTCTTACCCTTGCCATTTTTCTTGAAACTAGTGGTTTTATTGACCATCAACACTTGATGCTCCTTCTGAATTTCAGACTCAGCGGCTTTCAGCATCGCAAACAGCTCGGCGACTGACTTGTTCATCCCGTGCATGTTATAGTTCAACACGAAGCTCTTGTAGCTAGGTGGCAATGATTGAAGAACTCTGTCAGTGATAGCCTCTGGCGGAAGGGGCATCCCTAACTCAGCCAGACGGGTGGAGTACCCAGACATTCTGAGCACGTGATCACTGATAGACCCGTTCTCCTCCATCTTGCAAGAATAGAACTTATCGGAGATCTCATATCTCTCGATCCGGGCATTCTTCTGAAAGATAAACTTCAACTCCTGGAACATCTCATATGCTCCATGACGTTCAAAACGTCTTTGAAGTCCCGGTTCTAAGCCATACAATATTGCACATTGAACTATTGAGTAATCATCAGAACGAGCCTGCCAGGCATTCACAACGTCTAGAGACGCAACTGGAGCGGGTGGATCACCAAGCGGTGCATCAAGGACATAAGCCTTCTGGGAAGCCGTAAGGATAATCCTTAGATTACGGGCCCAGTCCACAAAGTTACTTCCATCATCTTTCAACTTAGCTTTCTCTAGGAACGCATTAAAATTCAGGGGTGCTACTGCGCGAGCCATGATCTACAACATAAATATAGCAAAGACAACTTAGACTATTGTTCTAGATAATGAGTTTAGTTAACCATATTACTTTAAAAACTCCCACTCAAATTGACATCCCTCCGGTCATTCGAGTGTCACATGATCCACATCCACCAACTCAAGTCCGATCATCATGTGAGTTGAGGTGGTTTCAATGGTGAACATCTTCATGTTGATCATATCTACTATATGACTCATGTTCGACCTTTCGGTCTCTTGTGTTCCGAGGCCATGTCTGTACATGCTAGGCTCGTCAAGTTTAACCCGAGTGTTTCCGCACGTGCAACATGGCTTACACCCGTTGTATGTGAACGTAGAGTCTATCACACCCGATCATCACGGTGTGTCTCGAAACGACGAACTTTCGCAACGGTGCACACTTGGGGAGAACACAATTTTATCTTGAAATTTAAGTGAGGGATCACCTTATAATGCTACCGTCGTCCTAAGCAAAATAAGATGCATAAAAGGATTAACATCACATGCAAATCATAAGTGACATGATATGGCCATGAACTCGTGCTTTTGATCTCCATCTCCAAAGCACCGGCATGATCTCCATCGTCACCGGCATGACACCATGATCTCCATCATCTTGATCTCCATCAACGTGTCGCCATGAGGTTGTCGCGCCGACTGTTGCTTCCACGACTATTGCTAACGTTTAGCGATAAAGTAAAGCATTACATAGCGCTTAATGATTGACACGCAGGTCATACAATAATTAAAGACAACTCTATGGCTCCTGCCAGTTGCCATACTCATCGACATGCAAGTCGTGATATTCTATACAACACATGATCATCTCATACATCACATATATCTCATCATGTAATTGGCCATATCACATCACAACATACCCTGCAAAAACAAGTTAGACGTCCTCTAATTGTTGTTGCAAGTTTTACGTGGCTGCTACGGGTATCTAGCAAGAACGATTCTTACCTACGCAAAAACTACAACGGTGATATAAAAGTTGCTATTTCACCTTCTACAAGGACCGCCTCTGTCGAATCCGATTCAACTAAAGTGGGAGAGACAGACACCCGCCAGCCATCTTATGCAACAAAGTTACATGTCAGTCGATGGAACCGGTCTCTCGTACGTGGACGAGTAAGGTTGGTCCGAGCCGCTTCATCCCACAATACCGCTGAATCAAGAAAAGACTAAGGAGGGAAGCAATCTGAATATCAACGCCCACAAACTCCTTTGTGTTCTACTCGAGATCTCATCTACGCATAGACCTAGCTCAGATGCCACTGTTGGGGAACGTTGCATGGGAAACAAAAATTTTCCTACGCACACGCAAGATCTATCCATGGTGATGAGCATCTACGAGAGGGAGAGTGAATCTACATACCCTTGTAGATCGCTAAGAGGAAGCGTTTAAGAAACGCGGTTGATGTAGTCGAACGTCTCCGCGATCCAAATCGCAAGTCGTCCCTCGAACCGATCACGAACTAGTGCCGAACGGACGGCACCTCCGCGTTCAACACACGTACGGCTTGATGACGCCTTCACCTCCTCGATCCAGCGAGGGATGGTGAAGTAGTGGTTGAGTTCCAGCAGCACGACGGCGTGGTGATGGTGGTGAGGAACAATCTCTGCAGGGCTTCGCCAAGCGCTACGGAGATTATGACGGAGGAACTAGAGGGTTAGGGTTGCCGCACACGGCTTGGGGAAATCTTGATGTATCTCGTGTGCTAGCCCTGCCCCTCTATTTATATGTTGAGCCTTGGGGTCTAAACATGGAGTAAATGCCTTCTCCAGGTCGGTTTTGCCCGCACAAGGTCGGTTTGGCCCGCAGGGAAAGAGTCCAACTCGGATCCCTGCAGTACCGCGTACAAGCGGTAGTACCGCTCACGAGCGGTAGTACCGCTTCATACAAGCGGTAGTACCGCTTATGCGGTAGTACCGCTTCACACAAGCGGTAGTACCGCTTACGCGGTAGTACTGCCTTACCAGCGGTAGTACCGCTTAAGGCAGCAGCAAAACTTCCTTTTGCATTTTCCAATACCTCGTGGGTTTTACTCCTTTGGCTCATATAAAGTGTTGCTGCACCCGAACACTTCGGTAAACATCCGGAACCCCTTCCGGTGAATTCCGGAACCCTTCCGGAGATCAAAACACTATTATCACATATATCAATCTTTACCTCCGAACCTCTTCGGAGATCCTCGTCATGTCCGGGATCTTATCCGGGACTCTGAACAACCTTCGGTCACCAACACAATAACTCAACTATACTAATCGTCACCAAACGTTAAGTGTGTAGACCCTGCGGGTTCGAGAACTATGTAGACATGACCGAGACACTTCTACGATCAATAACCAATAGCGGGACCTGGATGCCCATATTGGCTCCTACATATTCTACGAAGATCTTTATCAGTCGAACCTCTATGTCAAGGATTCAGTTAATCCCGTATACTGTTCCCTTTGTTCTTCGGTATGTTACTTGCCCGAGATTCGATCGTCGGTATCTCTATACCTAGTTCAATCTCGTTACCGGCAAGTCTCTTTACTCGTTCCGTAATACAAGATCTCGTGGCTAACACTTTAGTCACATTGCTTGCAAGGCTCATTGTGATGTTGTATTACCGAGTGGGCCCTGAGATACCTCTCCGTCACACGGAGTAACAAATCCCAGTCTTGATCCATGCCAACCCAACAGACACCCTCGGAGATACCTGTAGAGCATCTTTATAGTCACCCAGTTACGTTGCGACGTTTGATACACACAAGGTATTCCTCCGGTGTCAGTGAGTTGCATGATCTCATGGTCATAGGAACAGATACTTGACATGCAGAAAACAATAGCAATAAACTGACACGATCATATGCTACGTTTATAGTTTGGGTCTTGTCCATCACATCATTCTCCTAATGATGTGATCCCGTTATCAAATGACATCTCATGTCAATGGCTAGGAAACCTTAACCATCTTTGATCAACGAGCTAGTCAACTAGAGGCTTACTAGGGACACAGTGTTGTCTATGTACCCACACATGTATTTGAGTTTCCAATCAATACAATTATAGCATGGATAATAAACGATTATCATGAACAAGGAAATATAATAATAACCAATTTATTATTGCCTCTAGGGCATATTTCCAACAGGCAGCGGCGGTCAGACTTGGCACGATCCCTATCCCTCATGGGACGCCTTTTGCAGAGGAAGTGCGGAACGCCATTGGATATTTGCAGACAGCGGTGGCGCAACAGGAGAAGTATACTTATAGCCGGAGCCGCGTGCACTCGACCCCCGTCCCGAGCCGCAGTTACAGCCGGCGCCTAGAGTCGCCTGCAATTTCCAGCAGTGAGCGACGTCGGAACCCGGCGCGAGATGATCAGCCGGCTCTTGATGCCCAGGCGCTGGTAGATCGTGCAAGAGCGCAGCTAGAGGCGGCAGCAGCTGCAGCTGCGGCGGCTTATCAAGAACCCACAGTAGCACCTTCTGTTTCGGTGGGAGCCGGAGTAACCTCCAGGGCTGTCAGAGTGCCGTGCCTGGTACCGGCTTTACGGAACGAACGCCTGCCGAAGGATTTCAAGGGTCCCCGCAAGGTGCCCAATTATACTGCCGATCTGCCTCCGGAAGCTTGGATCGAGAGTTATGAGCTAGCCATGGAGATGTTAGACGTCAGTGATGCAGTCTGCGCCAATTATTTCATCATGATGCTGGAGGGGCCAGCTCGCACATGGTTAAAGGGTTTGCCACCCAACACCATTAATTCCTGGGCCGAGTTGAAGGCGAAGTTCATCAAGAATTTTCAAGGAACATGCAAGCAGCCCATGACGATTGTGGATTTGGATCATTGCGTGCAGCGTGAGGATGAGTTGGCCCATCATTGGGTCCGATGAGTCTCAACCATTATCCATTCTTCTGATAACATCACGGCGGCTCAAGCGGTTCTGATTTTGGAGAAGAATTGCCACTTTTTGCCCCTAAAGCAGAAGCTTGGCCGGCTCAAACGTTCATGCCAGGACATGGGAGAGCTCATGGCGGCTCTCACCAAATATGCAGATTCTGACAGCACGAAGGACCCTGGTTCTGATGTGGAGAAATCGGCTAAGGGTAAGAAGAGTAGCAATGGCAAGAATCCACAGCAGAGTGGTGGAGGAAGTAATAATAACTGTAATGGTGGCAAGCGGAATCACCCGGACGGCGGGTCAGATCTGGTGGCCAATACTAGTGCAGGAGGCAACCGGGGCAAGGGCAATGGTAAACCACCTTTCGGTAAGCCAAGCCCTTCAATATGGAGGCAATGTTGAATGCTCCCTGTCCGAAACATAGTGTTCCCGATAAACCATCCACTCACGCTTGGAGGGATTTGTAACGCCCAAGATGCGATCCTATCCTTATTTTGGCACGAGGGCCTCGACGGGGATAGAAACGCATCTCGTCGTTTCGCAAGAATGGATATCATTACAAGTACGTGTAAAGAAGAGATGAGTATATGGAATTGGCTTACACTCGCCACAAGCTACATCAATATCACATCAATACAATAACATATCCAAACATCGTACAGAAGAGCAGGGTCTGACTACGGACGAAAACAAACGATAAAATGACATCCATCCTTGCTATCCCAGGCTGCCGCCTGGAACCCATCCTATGATCGATGAAGAAGAAGAAGAAGAAGAACTCCAAATCAAACAAGCATTGCTCTCACGTCAAAGCATCGCATTACCTGTACCTGCAACTGTTGTTGTAGTAATCTGTGAGCCACAGGGACTCAGCAATCTCATTTCCAAGGGTATCAAGACTATTAAAGCTTAATGGGTGAGGTATGGTTAAGTGGTGAGGCTGCAGCAAGCGACTAGGTATTTATTTGAGTGGCTAACTTACGAGTACAAGAATAAAGGGGGATGATTGTCGCATAAACGGACGTGATCTAGTAATGATCTCAAAGAGATCCTGAACACCTACTTAAGTCAAACATAACCCCACCGTGTTCTCTCTCGGATAAGGACTCACGAGAAGAGACAGTCACGGTTACGCACACGGTTGGTGTATTTTATTTGAGTTTACTTCAAGTTTGCTATGACCGGGTGTTAAACAAAGTTTCCAAGTTGCCACGTAACCGCGGGCACGGCTTTCTGAAAGATTTTAACCCTGCAGGGTTGCTCCAACTCATCCATCACAAACTAACCACACACGGCGGGAATAACCTCGACCACGAATCCCGTGATTTCCTAGGCAATTCCATTGGAAAACCTCAACCTCGAGATAGCCCAAAGTATCGGAATTCCTCGCACAAGACGTTCGAGAAAGGTAAAACAAATCCAGCAAGGCCGCCCGGCAGGCCAGATCCCGGTAGGAGCCGCGCGTATCTCGTTCTCAGGGCACTACCAGATGAGCAGTACGTACGGTGGCCTGATAGAAATCCCTCGAGTTGCCCCGAGGTGGCCCGACAAGTGGCTCTGTTTTGGACCAACACTCATGTGGAGCACTGGCCCGGGTTGTTGATTAAAGATCCGCGGGTGCCGGCGGGTCCCTATGCAATTTTAGTTGTTATTAGGCAAATGTAGTACCAATGTTGGGCCTTGCCAGACAAGTTTTATCCTAAAACAAAAATCAAGGGGGTCCCCATAACAACCCCGAGCATGTTAGGAGCGCTCAATTATGGAACATAACACCGGTACACAAGTAACTAGGGCGGCAAGAGTAGAACAAAACACCGAGCAAAAGGCCCAGCCTTCCACCCTTTACCAAGTATATATGTGCATTAAATTAAATAGCAATAATATTGTGATAGCTCAAAAGCATCCATGTTGGCACATGGTAACAATTGCACCTGCAACTAGCAACGCTATAAGAAGGGCTGAGCAAGCGGTAACATAACCAAACAATGATGGCAATTTGGGAGGCTTGACATACAAGTGGTAGGTAGCGAGACAACACTACGGGAAAACCAAGCTTTGCCGTGTTGGCAATATACACGGCAAAGCCGTTTCGCAACACGGCAAATCAAACGCCGTGTACTGGAGCACGGCGAAGGCGACACGGCAAAAAACGGCACGGCAAAGAATATTTGCCGTGTGCCTTTCTGAGCGGAGCACGGCAAAGTCTTTGCCGTGTGCCCTCCTTCCCTTGACACGGCAAAAGTGCACTTGACGGTTTCCTACCTACCTGACGGCGCCACGCAGCATCTCCTTTGCCGTGCGCCTTCAGTTTGCCCGCACGGCATTTCGAGACTCTTTGCCGTGTTCCGTCCATTTGCAAACACGGCATTGGCCGATTCTTTGCCGTGCTCCTCTCATATGCCAACACGGCATTTCTGGATCCTTTGCTGTGTGCCTGGAGGCCGCCAGCACGGCAGAACCGGAGGTGCTTTGCCGTGTGCCTCGAGCAAACGGGACGGCAAAGCACCTTCCAGGAACCCAGTGGTCGCCATATTTGCCGTGTGCCAAGCAGATGCGCACGGCAAAGGTGACATTTGGTCACCCATACCCTTCCCAGGAAGCACAGGTGCGCGCCACGTGGCAGGTTTGCCGTGTGCATGCACACGGCAAAGCCGCCTACCTGGTCCATTTTTTTGCTGTTTTTGATTACAGCCTTGCAATTCATATTACCGCAATATATGCAACAGTTCAAAATCACATATATAGCACAAATATACCAACATATAGAGCAATATAGCAAATAGAGCACCAAATGGTCATCATCATACACACATAGCACATAGAACATCAAAACAAGTCCAAACAACATCCTACAAGTTCACCAAATGGTCATCATCCAACAAGTTGACAAAACATAGTCCATCGGCCACGCCGTTGATGATCAAGGGGCCTCATGATGCCCATCCTACAAGTTCCAAAGCAAAAAAAAATGAGATTGACAAGTCATATGGTTTGGACAAGTTCAAAGACTAAAGTGAGTGAGGCTAAACTTAGAAGCACGTGAGTCACAAATTTTGGAGAACCTGGAACAACGCGCGGGCGTTCGGATTGTTCATGCTTTGCTGACCTGACATAGGAGGCGTCAACGGGCTTTCCAATTGACCTTGGGACGCATTGTTGGAGCCGCCCACCGAACTTTGTGACTACAACAATCAAAATGGTGAGCATTATTTGACAATAGGTGCAAGACAGTAAAATGGCATATGTATTGACACTTAGACGCATGACTACTTACCCACGGGAAGGTGAAAGGAGGAGGAGGAACAGTCCCGCCATTCGGCATCAAGGAAACCATCTGGGCTCTCATCCACTCCATCATCTGCTGCTGCTGGGCCAGCTGCTGCTGCTGCTGGCTCACCAGAGCCTCCACCTCCTCGCGCCGTCTCCTTTCTTGGGCCACCTCATTCTACGTTGTGCCATTCGTTCTATCATGATTGTTGCAACAGAAAATATGAAATGGAGTGTAGATTGGGGAGAAAAAAGAACATACCCGGATCTCGTCTATAGCTATGACCCCAAGCCGTGGGCGGGTCTCTATAGCAGGCTGGGAGCTCGTCCTGCCCTTTCGGAGCTGGGAGAGACTAGGAATGGTCATAGGGTCGATGGAGCCGTCACCAATCCATAAGCGCCCATTCCTCGCGCCTTCTCCCGCCAGCACGACAACCTCGGGGTCAAAGGGGGCAGTGCGAGGGTCGGCGTCAGCCCCGTGTACCTCCTTGAACTTGTCCACGAACTTGGTACTCCGCATCTGTGCTCCTTTATTCACCCACATCGACCCCGTCTTAGGATGAGGCTTCTTCATGGTACGCTTCAGTTCCCAATAATCGAAGAAGTTGGGATCCACGCCTGTCTTTTTGGCCTGCAAAAGAGAGAGCATGAAGATAAGTGAAGGGGGCCTGCGGAGTAAAGAATAACGTCGAAAGCAAGAATAAAGAATTGCCGTGCTCACCTCTCTTCTCCTGGAGACCTCGAGAGGGAGGCTGCCCTGGCAGTGGGATCCACCGTCCATCACCGCTCGATGGATCTGTCCATCCTCGTGCCTCTTCTTGTACTCGTCGCTTGTCCAGTAGTCCACCATCGCCGCGTAGCATTTCTTGTCGGAACTCACATACTGAGGAACCACCTGCAGAAAGCACACATATTAATGAAACTAGATGCGGTCAACAAGTCAAAAATACACATATGAATGAAAATACACATATTATTACCTGCATGTACTGCCAAGGCTCCATAAGCTTCTCTCGGGCTTGCGCCTTGCTAATGCGAATGTTTTGCTTCTCGGCGTACCAATTGCGAACGCAGCTCACACGCGCCTCGTAGTGCATGTCCGTGACCATCTTGGTACAAATCTTCTGCAACACGGCCATGCATTGCAACTCCTTATCCTTCTCCATGGCAAAGTAGTTCTGCAAGCATGCACAAAGGTAAAAAAGGGTGAAAGCCATTAGTGCTACTATTGTCAAAGGCATTACTGAATGATGAGAAGTGAATGGAACTTACCCAGAAAAGTAGTTGCACCTTCTCCTGCATGTCTCTAAACTCGTTGCTCGGTTTCTTTGCATACCTGTAGTGCTCCCTGCTCCAAGCTACACTTCTGCCACCACTAGGGAGCTTCACAATCCCAGGAAAATTCCTTCTGAGGAGGCAGCCAAGAATGCTCGCATAGGAGCGAGGCGGCTTGATATTATCCTTATATGCAAACGCCCTGCACAATGAAAAGCAAAAATCACATTAGAATATCTGAATGCAACAATGAGTAAAGCAAAATAATATTAGAATGCAACCACAACTGATAAGTTGTGAAAACATGTACCTCTTTCCAACGGGTTGGAGCTCAATATGACTGTGCTCGTAAGGTAGCTTGGGGAGCCCGCTGGTCCCACGCTGACGATGAGTGATAGCCGGGGCATCCAACAACTCAGCATCAGACTCAACGTACTCCTCCGGCTCTACCCACTGTCTACTGTCAGCCTCATCATCAGAGGCCCTAGACTCCTCCTCAAAGTCACTGTCAGAGCTGCTGTCCTCCACGTCCTCAGAGGCCCTAGTCTCCTCCTCCCCCTCAGCTGAGGGACGAATAAAGCCCGGGTGAACAAAGTCAGAGGCCCTAGGCTCCTCCTCCACTTCCTCCTCCGCATCCTCCACGTCCGCCTCCACCTCCTCGTGGGCTGGGGGAGGACTAACAGGATGCCTCCTCCTACGCTGCCTCCTGGGCTCAAGAGGTGGAGGACAGGCTAGGGGAGGACTGTCTGGCTGTCTCGAAGTGGATCCCGAAGCGGTCCCAACAACCTTCGTCACAATACTCGCCAATTTCTTGACTTTGTGCTTGACGGTCTTTGCCGCCCCCTTTCCTTTTCTGCCTCCTCCTCGTGGCATCTTTCAATCACCTGCATTGACAAAAAGATTACTTTCATTAGTACACATGATACAAAAATGATGTAAATAGATGAATATTAATACAGACAACAACTAGTAAATCAAGAAGATTATAATGCAACAAATTACATACAAAATCATCCACGAGTCGATAATACAAAATAGGGCCTTACAATCACTATTACATAGAGTTCTCACAAATAGGCTAGTTTTACAATCACTATTACATAGAGTTGCTACAAACTTCAGTAGCCAGTGTCCGGCTCATCGCGAACAACTGTTGTGTCATCATCGCTATCATCGTTGCCCCACCAATCATCCACGTAACCTGGAGGTGGTCCCACTGGATCGTCAGCGTCAAGGCCTGCACGGAACCGCTCAAGCAATGTCAAGTCTTGTTCGTTCTCGACATCCTCAACTTCATCTTGCGCCGTGTCTTGCTCCATGCCCGCAGCTTCGTCTTCTTCCTCCATGTCCTCATTGAAAGGCAAGTCGATAGTAAATTTCCCTGGTAGCCCTTCTTCCTGATAGAAGTCGCCGTCATATGTAGAGGGGTCTAGGCGACGGTAATCTTCACTGTTTGGCAAAGGCGGCCTATTGTGCGTCGGTACAGTGATCACAACATCCCAATTCAGTAGACCTTTTTTCGGGTTCTTGCACGCGTATGGGAGATAGAATACTTGAAAGGCCTGGGTAGCCAAAATATATACATCATCTCCAGCATATACGGAGCGTCGGTCAACTTCAACCCACCCAATCTCAGGTTTCCGTTTCACCCGACGTGGGTCGAACCAATGACATTTGAATACAACGGGATTTAGCCCTTTGCCAAAACCGTAATCCAGCTCGTATATACCCTCGACTCTTCCATAGTAATGGAGTCCATCCGAGCCTTCACATAAGACCCCGCTATTTATTGACTATCGGTTGGCCCGGCTCTGTGTGTACTCGTGGGTATGGAAGCGATACCCATTCACGTCATAAGCATTGTATGCGGCCGCAGAATACTCAAAGCCATTGGCAATTTTTCGCAGCTCGGGATTCATCTTTCTGTCCCTTTTTGCCTACAAGTTACCACGAGAAGTTTAGTACGAGAAGTGGTTGACGGATGTCGGCACTAGAATCAAAGTTAGATAGAATAGTACCAAATACGAGAACCAGCTAATGAAACCGTAACCACCACCCTTTTTAAAGAGCTCATCCTTTTCTTTGGAGTTAGGACCCCTGTTTCGTAGCTTCCAGTATTTTTCATTGAATTTTCTATGGCAATGAAAAGCGGAAGAGTTAGCCACGAACTAATAACGAGTAAATGTTTGCAACAACTAACTATTTAACACTTACTCGATGTACGGCTTCACTTCCTCCATGCTTTTCAAGACATACGTGTGGATCTCGTCCCACTCGGGATTTTTGATACTCTTTTTCTTCGTGCCACTTGATTTGCCACCTAGCCCGATGAAGATGCTAAGTTTTGCAACATCTTTAGGGTCGGCAGCATTGTAACGAAGGACTGGATTGTGTCGAGTGGCAATATTTTCATCATAGTACTTTGTCGTGAAGTTTGACACCTCCACCTTAAGAACTGCCTCGGCAATGGATGCCTCGATCTTGCCTTTGTTGCCACACATTTCACGAAGCTTCTTCGTTTCTCTCTCAGGCCCATACTGCCAACGGGTCTGCACAGGCCCCCCCTGCAACGCCTCCCATGGGAGATGCAAGATCATATGCTGCATCGGATTAAAGAACCCTGGCGGAAGGAGCGTCTCTAGCTTGCAAAGCAACTCCGGTGCCTGATCATGCAGCTTCTCAACCACTTTACGGTCTAGATCCTTAGCACAAAGCTGGCGGAAGAAAAGGCTCAACTCTGCCAGCACTAGCCAAGTCTCCTCATCGACATAGCCTCGAATCATCACCGGCATTATCCGCTCCAGCCATACGTGATAGTCGTGACTCTTGAGCCCTCCTACCCGCAATGTGTCAATGTTTGCACCCCTCACCCAGTTAGCTGCGTACCCATCAGGAAAATACAACCACTCCATGATCCACTGGAATATGTCCCTCCGATCGGACCGTGAAGGGCAGAACCGGGCCTTTGGCTTAGACCATCTGGGGCCTTTGACTCCAGGAGGCTTCATGTCATAATCTGGCCTATCGCACCACTGTTGTTGATCGATTCGTGCCTTAATGTTATCTTTTGTCTTCTCAGTGTCCATGATGGTGCTCCAAAGGGCCTCGGCGATATTCTTTTCCGTGTGCATTACATCAATGTTATGCGGGAGCTCGAGCTGATGAAAGTAAGGGAGCTTCCATAAGCATGGAATGTGAGTCCACTGGTGTGTCTCCCCATATCCCTCGAAACCATTCCCATTGTCCTTAGGGCGGAGAGCTTCTAACTCAGCCTTGATTTCGGCGCCGGTCCTCAGGCGTGGTCGTGGATCAGTGATAGAAACGCCTTTCTTGAACCTCTTTTTGTCACTCCGGAATCTATGATTCGGGGCAAGGAACTTTCGATGTTCATCAAAGCAGGAATAGTTGCCTCCCTTTGTCAGCCAAAAGAAAGTCACTGCCTGCCTGCACATGGGGCAAGGCCACTTCCCATGTGTACACCAGCCGCAGAACAAAGCACGTGCTGGTAGGTCATGCAGAGATGTGTGGTACCAGACATACATATCAAAGTGCTTTTTTGTTACGGCGTCGTATGTGCGCACCCCGCGCCCCTCCCAGCCAACAAGCAAGTCATCCACCAGCGGTTCCAGGTACACACTCATGTTCTTACCCGGGTATTTCGGCCCTGGGATTATCAGCGACACAAACATGTTCTGCGATCTCATGACAACGCCAGGGGGCAGGTTCAGGGGAATAACAAACACGGGCCAACAGCTATATGTTGCAGCTGACATGCCATATGGATTGAACCCATCGACGGATATCGCAACTGCCACACTCATCGGGTCGCCTGCTTTCTTCGGATGCAAAGCTACGAACTTCTTCCATGCTGCAGCATCCGATGGATGTATCATCTTCTCCTTGCGATATCTATGCCCCAATGAGGGCCAGCGCATCTGTTGGGCAGATTCCTCGGTCATGAAAAGCCGTTGGATCCTCGGCAGAAATGGAAGGTACCGGAGGATCTTTTGGGCAACCCCTGTCTGCCTCTTCTGACCATTACCAAGGTCGACCTCGAAGTACCTAGAGGATTTGCAATGGATGCAATATTTTGCTTCAGCATGTTCTTTTCTAAATAGCATGCATCCCTTTGGACAACAATGTATCTGCTCATATGGCATCTTAAGTGCACTGAGGATTTTGTTAGACTCGTACATGTTCTTCGTCAAGAGGTGCCCTTGCGGCAGAATGCTGCCAATAATAGCCAGAAGATCATCGAACCCATCTCTGCTCAAGTTCCTGTCGCTCTTGAAGGCCATTAGGCGAGCGATGGCATCCAGCTGGGTAACCTCTGTAAGTGAATGAAGGGGTTTCTGCGCAGCAAACAAAGTCTCGTAGAACTTCTTTGTGCTTTGCTCCGGCTCCTCATTTGTGTCCGCCTCCTCAGGTGTCTCCGCCTCCTCAGGTGTCTCCGCCTCCTCATGAGGGTTTTCAGGAGCATTTGCATCAAGGAAGTCGTCTAGGCAGTTATCAAACCCAGCATGAAATTGTCCCGCTGGCTGACTCTGCTGCGACTCCGTTCTCGCACGTTTTGGCGGCTTCTCACCATGGAATTTCCAAACATGGTAGAACGGTGTGAACCCATTCTTGATCAGGTGTTTACTCACTTCATCCTGAGTCTGTCGTTTCTCGTTATGGCATTTCTTGCAGGGGCAGAATATTTTTGCGGGCCTGCTTGGGTCTGCAAACGCACTTTCCACAAACTGCTTGGTCTTGTCTCTCCATTCATCTGTAAAGTCCCACTTACTAGTTCTGCCCGTGTACATCCACTCGCGATTCTCCATCCTTTAATCAGTGCCAAAATATACATACAATGCTTTCAATCTATATTTTACAATAATTGCATCCGGTATTAGTTCGAGGGCTTACCCTCGAAGCGTGATCGATCGCCGAAGAGGATGAGTGGCGCTCCTCCAAAATGCACTCCGACGATAGCCCCGCTCTCAATCTGCGACAAGTAATACGGTTATAAATATTTCTGCGCTCCTCCAAATTATTCCTATCTATTTCCCCACCCCCAAAATATTTCTAACTAGCCTTATCGAACATTTTAATAAATTTGAGACAAGTAATATGGGATAGGAGAGGACTAGATAGAAATATGATACACTAGTACTGCTACTGCGTAGTAAACCTCAGTCTGTTCCTCCACCACAAATAAAAATCTTGAATGGCGTCCAGTATGAACAGCTAGCACACAAACAATTTTTGCTGAAGCAAGAAAATAAAATCTGCAGGCTTGATTGATGGATGGCACACAACAAATAAATCCCACATGTAGAGCAGAGTACATGCAGAGTAATATGGGATAGGAGAGGACTGAGGACATACCTGCAGTGCCCGGTCGTGGCGGCGGACGGTCGTGGCGGTGGGCCGCCCGGGACGGTAGGTGGCAGCGGGCCGCCCACGTCTACCGTGCGACGAGCCGACGGCGGCGCTCGGCCATGCCGTCGCGGGCTGGTCGTGGGGGCGAGCGGCAGCGAGTGGAGGAGAACGGGGCGGCAGCGCCGTGGGGCCTGGGGGCGGCGGCTCGAGGGGAGCAAATGGGCGACGGCGGTGGAGGCAAGGGGCGACCGGGTGGGCGGCAGTGGAGGCTAGGGGCGGCGACGGCAGTGGAGGGAGCGGCGACGGTAGTGGAGGGGGCGGCGGCGGCCGGGTCGGGAGCTGGCGTGGGGGATTTTTATTTTTTTTGTCTGAGTCGGACTGGCTGGTCGGAACCCTAAGTGGGCCTAAAGCGGTCCATTTTGCCGTGTGCCTTACCTGTTAAACACGGCCAAGCAACCTTCGCCGTGTGTATCCCGGCTGAACACGGCAAAGCGATCATTGCCGTGTGCTTTATATCAAAACACACGGCAAAGCTACCATTGCCGTGTGCTTTGGATTAACGCACACGGCAAAGGGCTGTTTTTCATTTTTTTAAGGTTTTCCTTGTTTCTTTATTAAAATTTTATTAAGGTTTATATTTTATAAATGTTTATTTTTGTATTATTTTCACTTTTCTTTATTTCTTTATTTTCCCATAAAGCTAACGCGCGCATATGGCAAGCGGTAGTACCGCTCTGGGGAAGCGGTAGTACCGCCCTGGGTACGGCTTAGTGCCGCGCCACTGCCGCTTGGGGGTCCTCGGGGTTCCAGAAGTATTTTCGTAAGCGGTACTTGGCGCGGTAGTAATACATGGTAGTACCGCTCAAGCGGTAGTACCGCTTGGGGGGTGGCAGTACCGCTTAATTCCGCTCAGGGTCCAGAAGTATTTTTGTAAGCGTGCTGGCTTACGTCTATCTTGATCTTACGTCTCCTTACATCCATCTTGATCTTCGGTCTTCGTCAGGCTGCCGCCTTCCCGGGAGTACCATTAGGGTATCTTGCCGGGTCGCTTTGCCGGATCGCCTCCTTGCCGGGTCATCTTCAACCCCGGAGCGGCATAACCCTGGCCCGGTTGACCGGGAAAGCTACCCCCTTTGAATTTCACCGGACGGCACTAGACCAATGGACTTTTCTACCTGGTGGTGCTAGGTTAGCCCATAGGAACATTTTAAAACAAATTTTGAGCCCAGACTATCACAAGATTCCCTCCGAGCTACAATCTGTGGCAGTTTCCCCCTCTAAGTGCTGGCGGTAGTGCCGTCCATGAAGGGGGTCACACTCCGGAGCTGCGTGGTGGGTGTTTCAACCTCCCATCGCACTGTCAGACATGTATGAGGACCCAATACAAGTTTTGGTGGGTTTTGCTACCCCCCGAAGGCCCCCGAGCGGCCTAACCCTGGCTCGATTGACCCGGAGATCTACCCCCTCTGACTTTCGACGGATGGCGTTGGACCAATGGACTTTTCTACCTGGTTGTGCTAGGTTAGCCCATAGGAACATTTTAAAACAAATTTTGAGCCCAGACTATCACAAGATTCCCTCCGAGCTACAATCTGCGGCAGTTTCCACCTCTAAGTGCTGGTGGTAGTGCCGTCCATGAAGGGGGTCACACTCCGGAGCTGCGTGCTGGGTGTTTCAACCTCCCACCGCACTGTCAGACATGTATGAGGACCCAATACAAGTTTTGGTGGGTTTGCTACCCCCCGAAGGCCCCCGAGTGGCCTAACCCTGGCTCGGTTGACCCGGAGATCTACCCCCTCTGACTTTCGACGGATGGCGTTGGACCAATGGACTTTTCTACCTGGTTGTGCTAGGTTAGCCCATAGGAACATTTTAAATCAAATTTTGAGCCCAACCTATCACAAGAATCCCTCCGGATTGAACCTCCGTCGCAGTTTCCCCCTGTAAGTGCTAGCGGTAGTGCCGTCCGTGAAGGGGGTCACACTCCGGAGCTGCGTGCTGGGTGTTTGAACCTCCCACCACACTCTCAGACATGTATGCGGACCCAATGCAAGTTTTGGTGGCATTGCTACCCTCCGAAGACCCCGGAGCGGCATAACCCTGGCCCGGTTGACCGGGAAAGCTACCCCCTCTGAATTTCACCGGACGGCGCTAGACCAATGGACTTTTCTACCTGGTGGTGCTAGGTTAGCCCATAGGAACATTTTAAAACAAATTTTGAGCCCAGACTATCACAAGATTCCCTCCGAGCTACAATCTGCGGCAGTTTCCCCCTCTAAGTGCTGGTGGTAGTGCCGTCCATGAAGGGGGTCACACTCCGGAGTTGCGTGCTGGGTGTTTCAACCTCCCACCGCACTGTCAGACATGTATGAGGACCCAATACAAGTTTTGGTGGGTTTGCTACCCCCCGAAGGCCCCCGAGCGGCCTAACCCTGGCTCGGTTGACCCGGAGATCTACCCCCTCTGACTTTCGACGGATGGCGTTGGACCAATGGACTTTTCTACGTGGTTGTGCTAGGTTAGCCCATAGGAACATTTTAAATCAAATTTTGAGCCCAGCCTATCACAAGAATCCCTCCGGATTGAACCTCCGTCGCAGTTTCCCCCTGTAAGTTCTGGCGGTAGTGCCGTCCGTGAAGGGGGTCACACTCCGGAGCTGCGTGTTGGGTGTTTGAACCTCCCACCACACTCTCAAACATGTATAAGGACCCAATGCAAGTTTTGGTGGCATTGCTACCCTCCGAAGACCCCGGAGCGGCATAACCCTGGCCCGGTTGACCGGGAAAGCTACCCCCTTTGAATTTCACCGGACGGCGCTAGACCAATTGACTTTTCTACCTGGTGGTGCTAGGTTAGCCCATAGGAACATTTTAAAACAAATTTTGAGCCCAGACTTTCACAAGATTCCCTCTGAGCTACAATCTGTGGCAGTTTCCCCCTCTAAGTGCTGGCGGTAGTGCCGTCCATGAAGGGGGTCACACTCCGGAGCTGCGTGCTGGGTGTTTCAACCTCCCACCACACTGTCAGACATGTATGAGGACCCAATGCAAGTTTTGGTGGGTTTGCTACCCTCGGCCCGAAGGCCCCCGAGCGGCCAAACCCTGGCCCGGTTGACCCGAAGATCTACCACCTCTGACTTTGGACGGATGGCATTGGACCAGTGGACTTTTCTATCTGGTTGTGCTAGGTTAGCCCATAGGAACATTTTAAATCAAATTTTGAGCCCAGCCTATCATAAAATTTCATGAATTGATCACGCTCTGAGTGTTCAGGAAAATTCACGGAACACCAGAACCGCAGAACGTTACTTCGGTGGTATCGCCGCCCGTGAGGGGGGCCACACTCCGGAGCCACGTATTGCCTGTTCAAACATCCCACCACACTTTAAGACATGTATGAGGACCCGGAGCGATGCTTTGGTGGCATTGCTACCCCTCGAAGGGCCCCGGCCGGCCTAACCCTAGCCCCGTTGACCCGTGAAGGGGGTCGCACTCCAGAGCCGCGTGCCGGGTCTTTACACCTGCCACCACAATCCTAGAAATAATCTGACGGATGTAGATATAAAATTTGTTTCGTTTGGCCAAGAAATGAAAAATATACAAAAAAGTCAAAACAAAAGGGTTTTTTCTGTAAATCTGAAGCAAACATTATTTTAGTTTGTTCAAATTTGAAAACATAGTATAGCAACAGAATCCTTTCAAGATTATGATAAAAAACCATATAAAATTTGTCAAAATCGATGCAAGTATCAATTATTTGTTCGGACGTGGAGCTCTGGTTGGCGCGGAGACGAAGAGGCATCTCGACGGAAGAAGGGAATCGGAGGGGCTTCGGCGGTGATATGGGCGGTGGAGAATTGCTGGGTTGGGTGAGTTTTGTGTTCGAGCCGAGACACACACGGCTATATATAGGGACGCGATGGCTGCAATGGCGGGAAAAATCGGCGGGAAGAGAAAGGCGGGAATTGAAAAGATGGGAAAGCAATCTTTGCCGTGTCGGCGGACAAAGGAACACGGCAAAGACAGACGTTTGCCGTGTGTCTTTGCGATCCACACGGCAAAGGTGCACATCGCCGTGTTCTTTTCCTGTGCACACGGCAAAGATTAGCCGTTATAACGGCCCCGTCAAAAGAGGACACGAAAGCCACGTGTCACGAATTTTTGCCGTGCCGGTGAGCTTTGCCGTGTGCCACCTCCGAATTTGCCGTGCTTTTCTGCTTTGCCGTGTGCCCTGTCTGTGTTTTGCCGTGTTCATGTCTTTGCCGTGTTCTTTATTTCGTCTTTGTCGTGTTCTCTATTTTCGCCGTGCTCTTTTTTGTACCTGCACGGCATAGACTGGCTTTGCCGTGTTCCGAGCTTCTGGGCACACGGCAAAGAGCGGCCCACACGGCAGCTCGTCGTTTTCCCGTAGTGCAAGCGATAGAAACGGGACATCTAGCATGGCAATGATAGTAATGGTATCCAGGGAAATGATCATCTTGACTGAGATCCCGCTTGGAAGAAGAACGAATCCATGAAGAAGACGAGCCAACGTAGTCGAATGAATCCTCACACTCCGAACGCTTTCGGAACTCTATCGAGAAAAAGCAATCCGAAAACAACAATCAACACATGATAAACACCACAACATATGCATGACATGATGCACAATCAAATATGATGCATGTCAAGTTTAAATATGCAAGGCATGGCAAACACAACAATCAACTTCTACACATTAAGTGAAGCTCAATATGCAACTCGTTGCATATTAAATGTTGTTAAACATGGCAAGAGGTGAAGCATAAGTAAACTACACATTCGAATATTTAGTTCACTCTCGTTCAGGCACACGACAATATTAAATGTTGTTAAACATGGCAAGAGGTGAAGCATAAGTAAACTACACATCTAGGCAAGTTTAAATGAGGCCGGAAACAACATATAGCATTTCCGAAACAACCTCATATGCATATTATGAATTTGGTCCAGATCTGTACTAAACATATTTTAGAGTTGTTAAACCACAAAAGTAGTGCCACCATGTGATTCTACAAGTTTTTCTAAGCAAGTTACATATGTGGATCATTTTAAACGGAGCTACGTTTATCTAGTTATGAAATAAATCATTTTAGCATGGCATTTATACAAAATTAATTCAAACAGCAGGTTTAAACAATTTAATCATGGATGAAACTTGAATACTGTGAATATACACGAAATTCTAGTCATTATACATATTCAAATCATCTTAGTCCGATGCACGGTTGTTTATTTATTAGATGCATGATTTCATGGACTAATCGCAAAACTGTGCACTTTTGTTTTCGAAAGAAAAAAAAATATATGAAAAGAAACAGATTAACACAAATGTTTGGCTAGCCAAGCCAATGACAATGGGGCCAGGAAGGTGGTCAACTGTGTCAAAAGTGGACTGGTCAACAGGGGTAATGGGCCCTGGTGTAAAATTCTGAGAAGGCCAAAACAAATTGGAGATACAAGGATTAGATCCTTGGTCACCTGGAGAGATAGTTGTGTCTCTAGCCAACAGGCTAAATGGAGTGCTCGTGATAATTATGGGGACCGAACCAAGATGAAACTAGTCTGTGTGCGTGTGAAATAAAAGAAACAACATAAAAGAAAAAAAAATGGAGGGCGCTGGGCTTGAACCCAAGGCCTCCTGGATGGTTACGATGGTGCTAGCCACCTGGATACCCTTGTGCCAGTGATTGCAAAAGGGCACGACGTAACATGAATAAGAGCAAGGGCTTGATCTGGGTGAGGAAAAAATTGGTGGAAAAAGGGTGCAGCTGTGGGAATTGAACCCGGGTCGCAGGGTTACGCGTGAGTGGGTTGAGACACTGGGCTAGGACAGGGGTTCTTGACACAGAGGAGGCAGGGACTATTTTTAATCTAGAGCAAAGGCGAAGCTGGCTTCTTCTTCGTTGGCAGAGAAGAAGGCGACGACGACGGCGAGCAACGCGTCGACGGCGGGGCTCAGGAGGTGGCGGCGGGCATGCGGGTTTGGAGGAGGGTTCGGTTTTCGGGTTCAGTGCAAGCTCGGGGCGGGCGCGGCGTGAGCACGAAGCTCCAAGTCTCCGGCCATGGTGGCTTCAGCTCGGTGCCCGGCACAAGGTATTCGGGTGCGCGAGGGGGACGCAGCAGCGTGTGGGTGTGTGCTCGCGCGTGCGTGCGCTCGTGCATGAGCAGGAGCTCGACGCGGGTGTGGTGTGCCACGGCTAGCAAGATGCTGGGCAGGCCCGTCCATGTTTACGTTCATGGTGTTCGAAGGCAGTCTCGAACACACGTACGGGAGGCCAACCTCCTGGCCCGGGTCGCCCGGCGCCCACGCAGCCACGATCACCTCGCGCTCCACGTCCTGCGTAGTCGCCGGCTTATCCCTTTTCTGTTGTAACAACCTGTGTAATCGCGTGTATATAAACGCACCCCTGTACATGTAATTGATACAGTGAGCATTCATCAATCCAACTCATGGCGGCCGGCTGGACGGATGACGCCGTGTGCGCGTGTGCGGCGACCACGTGGTGTGCGGGTAAAATCAGCGACTTGAGAGGTGTGCGAGTGCAGAAGGACGGCAGCAAGGTGTGGGTGCGCGGAAACAAATCATCTGCTTGGCTGAGACGGCCATGGTGATCGCACGGCCACAGCAACTCGGACACGACGGGACCGATGGCATGCAGGGCAAATCCGATAGGGGACAGATATGGGAGGCGCAGGAGCTCACCAGGGGCTCGTTAGGCACGAAGAGGAGACAGGGGAGGCGACGCAGAGGCCACGCGAGGCGCTGATCATGGTGGCGCTCTCAGTTCCGTGAAGAAGACAAGCAGAGGAAGAAGTCCACGGAGTCGACGGCGTGGAGGCGATCCAGTGCAGCTAGCGACCAAAATCGGTCGAGGATGGAGGCGGGGTGCAGGAGGACACGTCGGAGTCGAGCTTGACGCCCACTGGCCATGAGGACGATGACGGACGCCGGAGGTTTTTTTTTTCACTTGCGGTGCTTTGTTGAGGAAGAAGAAGAAACAGAGGGAAGGAGAGGAGTTGTGGCGGCGTTGGAGGGAGGAGGAGAAGCTAGGTTAGAGTATGGACGTCGAGGGGTGGTATATACGGCGCTAGGGAGCTATACGGCAGCAATCCGAGCGGCGCGAGGAGGATCAAACGGCCATCCCCTGGTTCATGTGGACTTGGGCTGGGTCAACAGGTAAGTGGAAGTGGGCCTTTTATCTATGGGGCCTGCTACGCGTCGGCCGGCGGATCTTTTTAAAAGATCCGCCGGCTACAGAGCCATCAGATCTGACACGATCTTGTGGCCGAGCATCACCCGCATTTTCGCAACAAGAGCCTTGTTGCAAGAACCATTTTGCAACATAGGTCATGTTGCGGAAACATTTGCAGCAAAGGCTGTGTTGCCGGATTTTTATGTAACAGAAGACTTGTTGCGGAATTTTTTAAGATTTATTTTGCAACATAGGTCTTGTTACTGATTATTTTTGTAACAGAGGTATTGTTGAAGATTTATTTTTGTAACATTGGTCTTGTTGCATAAACGTCCTAGATGGGATCATGTGGCTGGTCTCGGTTAGTAAATACGGATGTGAACTGTGCGGTTGGATCTGATGGAATCCAACGGCTGCGTCTGCGGCGGAATCGCTGCGCGTGATCGGTCGGTTGAACATGATGATTTCCCTTTATCTATCTTATTTCTATCTCTTTTCTATTTAACAAAACAGAAACTTGGAGATAAATAATGAGAGGATTGGAGGAAGGATCTCACTTGGAGGCATATTTTCCTTGGCTTAGAAAAATATGTAGAATTTAATAAAATTGGTTGGGGAAATTTTACAGACTATAAATTTGAGCAAGTTTGAATTAAATTCGAACTTACTTGAATTTATAGCCGAACCAAACCAAACCCCAATGAGCAGATATATTAGAACGTGACCCTACACACATAATGTGATTTATGGCCATCACATGATCATTTAATTGGGCAACTAAAGTGTGTCTCAATTAAATACAGTGAATAGGGAAAAATAAAGGAAGTTGCACTATCAGGTATTTGGAACTTGGATGGTTTCAAGTTGGAATTGAGCATGGGAAAAAAATGGTGCAAAGATAGATGTAACATGGCATGAGGTTTAGGAAGGAACACACATGGAAGAAGAAGAATAGGTAGCAACCACATGGCCAAATAAAAGAACACAAGCACAATTAATAATATGACGATGATGCATGATGCAAATAAATAAAACACACATTGCAAGCATGCAAGTCATGAGCCTATCATGAAAATAGTGGAGGGCTTGGTCTCGAAACGGTCAACGACGAGAACGAAGAGAACCGGCAACTACGAACGGATGCAAGTTGTGAAAAATGATGGCGACAGAGTGTCGATGCAATTGCGGATGATGCGAATGATGCGATGATGAGTGCGACAAACAAACGAATCACACGAGGACAATGGAATAAAACGGGAATATTCTGGAGCGTCGGTCTCGGGCTGTTACAGTATTGTTGGGTCATGCGGAGTTCCGGAATTACAGCATTAACCAGCATCAAGGTGGCGGCAGTGGGCCTTCCGGCGGGTCAGGATCCGGCTCCCCTGGGTCCGGCTTTGGGGCAGGCGGCTCAGGTTCTGGCTACCAAGGCCAGGGAAGCAATGGAGGTCACCATCAACAGTCTAGTAATGGAGGTCAGCAACAAAACAATCAGTCCGGGTATCAGAGTAACCCAAAACAGCTTAATGGAGGCCAATATCATGTTTTTACGACAAGCCTTGACAAGCGAGATCAGAAGGTGCGCAAGCGGGCGGTTAATGCAGTCATGCCGGCTCTCCCGCAGTACTTGAAGTGGTCCGAGTATGACATAACTTGGAGCAGGGAGGATCACCCGCCGCGTGTGGATAACCCGGGGCAATTGGCTTTGGTAGTGGCCCCCCAAGTTGGAGGTTACGTGTTCACCAAGGTGCTTATGGATGGTGGCAGTAGCATCAACATCCTGTATTATGACACGTTCCGCCGGATGAATTTGCTTGACAAGGATCTTAAACCATCTTCAACGGTTTTTCACGGGGTGGTGCCCGGAAAGGCAGCTCATCCGGTTGGAAAAATTTCCTTGGAGGTAGCTTTTGGTGATGAGTTTAACTATAGGGTGGAGACCTTATGGTTTGAGGTGGTCAAAATCAAGAGCCCATACCACGCTTTATTTGGGCGGCCGGCTTATGCCAAGTTCATGGCTAGGCCTTGTTATGTTTACTTGCAGCTCAAGATGCCCGGATTAAAGGGAACGATTACAGTGCATGGTGATCGGAAGATTGCTCTTGAGTGCGAGGAAGGCGATGCGGCATATGCAGAGTCAAGTTGCGCTGAGGCGGAACTCAAGTTTTATAAGGAGAATGTTGACCCGACAGATATGACACCGTTGAAGAAACCCAGCACGGAATCTGAGCCGCCCCTTAAGTTTGTGGCAGAAGATACCAAGCTGGTGGATTTTAACCCTGGCGACTCATCGCAGCAGTTCACTATTGGGGCCAATATGGATCCCAAATTGGAAAGCGCGCTCATCGAATTCATCCATGAGAATCGGGACATCTTTGCATGGAATTCATCCGAGAGAATTCGCAGAGCACCACCTTAATGTGGATCCTAAGTTTAAGCCGGTCAAACAGTTCCTCCGTCGTTTCAATGAGGAGAGGCGTAAGGCCATTGGAGAAGAGGTAGCCCGGCTCTTAGCAGTAGGGTTTATCGTCGAAGTTTTTCACCCGGAGTGGTTAGCTAACCCGGTGTTGGTACTCAAGAAGAACGGCACGTGGCATATGTGTGTAGATTATACCGATCTCAACAAAGCATGTCCGGTTGATCCATTTGCTCTCCCTCGTATCGACCAGATCATTGATGCAACGACAGGTTGTGAAAGTCTATGTTTCCTGGACGCCTATTCGGGTAATCATCAGATCAAGATGGCAGTTAAGGACCAAGAGAAGACGTCTTTCATTACGCCTTTTGGAGCCTTTTGCTATGTGTCTATGCCTTTTGGACTCAAGAGTGCTCAGGCGACTTACCAGCGCTGCATACAGAACTGTCTTCATGGTCAAATTGGGCGCAATGTTCATGCTTATGTAGATGATATTGTAGTCAAGTCAAGGAAGAAGGAGACTCTGTTGGCTGATTTGAAGGAAACTTTTGATAATCTGCGGGTTTACAAGATGATGCTTAACCCGGCAAAGTGTGTGTTTGGTGTACCTGTAGGCAAGCTCTTGGGATTCTTGGTATCCGAGCGTTGCATTGAAGCTAACCCGGACAAGATAAAGGCCATCACTTCCTTGTCTAAGCCGGCGTGTATCAATAATATTCAGCGCCTAGCGGGTCGTCTCGCCGCTTTGAGCCGATTCATAAGCCGCCTGGGTAAGAAAGACATTCCTCTGTATCAGATGATGAAGAAGACAGATGATTTTTTCTGGAGTGATGTGGCTAATGAGGCGTTTGAGGTGCTCAAGAAGCAGTTGGATGAGCCGCCCGTTTTGGCTGCTCCGATGGAAAAGGAGCCTTTGCTTTTGTATGTGGCGGCTAACAATAGAGCTGTCAGCGCTGCAGTTGTAGTGGAGCGCAAGGAGGCGGGTAAGGAGTACCCAGTCCAGCGGCCGGTTTACTAAGTTAGTGAGGTCTTGACGGAATCCAAGCAAAGATATCCACATTGGCAAAAACTGGTGTTTGGTGTATTCATGGCCAATCGCAAGCTGAAGCATTATTTCCTTGGGCATCCGATCACAGTGGTCAGCTCTGCTCCTTTGGGAGATATGATTCAAAACAGAGAAGCTACTGGTAGCACTACTGGAATTCAGTTATTTGCCGTCTGCCATAGCGGACGGCAAAGGGCAGGACCACCGACGGCAAAGCCTTTGCCGTCGGGCAGCAGACAGCAAAATTTCTGGCACTGAGAACCCCGGTAAAGGAGTGCTTTGCCGTCTGCTTTTATACAGCGGACGGCAAAGTGTTTGGACGGCCTAAACTTGAGTTAGCCCCGTTAGTGGCTAACGGAGCCTTTGCCGTCTGCCACTCCCCCTTTGTTGTCCGCATCCTATGCCGTCTGCCTCCCCTCCTTTGCCGACGGCCACTCCTTTGCCGACGGCCACCGTCGGCATAGCTTCTTTGCCCCCCGCCCCCCCGCCAGCCTCTTTTGCCGACGGTCATTGCTATGCCGACGGTGGCCGTCGGCATATCTTCTTTGCCGTATGCCCCCCGCCACACTCTTTTGCTACAGTGCCACTGCTATGCCGACGGTGGCCGTCGGCATAGCTTCTTTGCCGTCCGCCCCCGGACGGCAAATGTACCAAATGGCATCAGGCGCACTCCCAGGATGCACAGGTGGGTGCCACGTGTCGCCTTTGCCGTCGGTGCCGGACGGCAAAGAAACTATGCCGACGGTGGCCGTCGGCAAAGTGGCAATATTGCCCCAGTTTTTTCTGTTTTTTCTAATATCCAATTTTCACAGGCAAAATATGCTATATATGTATATATTTCAGAATTACCCTAGTGATGATCATCCAACAACAAGCACAAGCACAAGTATCCAACAAACATACCAAAACAAATGTCACATTGTTCACCATATTACAATAGTAACAAGTTTCACATATGTAGCAAGTTTAACATTGTTCATCGATACAAAATCACAAGCACTCCATCAATGCAAGCTTCCGTGAAGTGACTCTAATCTGCAAAATGGGAAATATGAAAGTTAGATGAAGAAGACTAGAATAAGAAGAAGAAGATGAAGAAGCGGTTTTCTTCTCTCTATCTTTCCCCTCTTGTTTTCTTCTTCTTATTGCTTATTTGTGTCATTCGGGCGAAAGTTAGATGAAGAAGACTAGAATAAGAAGAAGAAGATGAAGAACACTAATATTTCAGAAGGAGCTAAGTTTGTCTAAGTGCTAAGTTTGTCTAAGTGCTAAGTTTGTGTAAGTGCTAAGTTTGTCTAAGTGCTAAGAAGATGAAAAACGAGCTAAGTTTGGGGCTTACCGTCCTCGTCATCACGGAGGAGAGGCACCACGGTTGCTCGGACCGGTTTCACCTGGAGAAGGCTGCCCTGGAGAAGGGTCGTGCGATGCGACTCCGGAGTTAAGCTGCACCAAAGATGATTTGCAATGTCTCGTTAGCATGATGACACTGAAAAGATCATTGCATTGAAATGAAACTCACCGTTGCAGCCGTGGTAATGACTGGCATCGACGGAGCGGCCAGGCCGGTCTTCTTGCACATAGTCTGCACATTTGGTTTTCACAAGTCAACGATATTCATTATTAATGAAAGGAACATTATATGCAAGATTTGACAAATATGAAGGAGAATATTACCACGAAGAGCTCGTAGATGGCCCGGTAAGACGCATCAGACCGTGCCCTCTCCTACTCCAACAACCTTGCCGTCCTCTCCTCCATCTCCTTCTCCTTCGCCGCCATAAGCGCCTGTGTTGCCTCTCTCTCTCTTTCAGAATAGCAGCCTGCAACACAACTCCTCGTTAGCATTGTAATCATCTTTGTTCACACACACAACGTAATGAGGAAAGATATCTGAGTCCGTATAACTAACCTCGATGGCGAGCTCGACTGGCCGTGGACGAGGCCTTATCTCAAGACAGCAGCTCGTTTGGCGCGCCTTGATCTCCTGGAGGTTGCTAGGACAACGTATAAGGCCATCTCCAATGGCAATCGAGCCATGGGGCCTCCCATCGCCAGCTATCATCACCAACTCTGGATCAATAGGCTCCTGGCTCGGGTTAAAGTCCTCCCCTTTCCTCGCCTTCCCCTCATCTCTGTACCTCACGAGCTTGTTGTGGGAGGAGATGTTGCTGAACTTCAAGGGATCATCGAGGTCAGACTCAGAGAATGCCTTGACCTTCTTGTACGAGGCAGTATGGGCCATCGCATAGAGGTCGTACATCTGTGGCACCTCCGTTTTATTGTGATGCGCCTAAAAGAGAGAGAGAGAGGGACAAAGTATTAGTAAAGGGCTCAAGCTAGAATCAAGAATGAATTGCATGAATCATGAAGCTAACCACATACCCAGTTCAGACCAAACTGATTTAAGTTGGCGCTCCCTTGATGGTGTGGCACACCAACCATTTTGTTACGCCGGTCCTTGGCATTGTTGTGGACGGATAGCCATTGTTCTGAGCACCACTCATCCACCAACGCCTCCCAACAATCCATCATATCCGCACACCATCTTGGGGGCACCTAAGTTAATAAAGAGATATTTGAGCGCTACGCGTAGGAATCAAATGAAGGAAACTAAGTACAGGGCCTTAAGAATACGTAATTACCTTCATGTAATGCTCCTTATCCATCTTCTTTCCGCGGCACGTCGACTTCTCCTTCCTAATACGCCGCGAGGCGTAGTAGTCTCGAACAGCCTGCACCCGAGCCTCGTGCCGAAAGTTTTGCAGTAGGCGTCTGCATTGCTAATCGATAACCTTTGCCGCGGCCTCCTCGTATCCCTCCTGACACCTGTAGAAGGTCTGCAATCAAACGACACAACACTTATTAGTACAATAACTAGCTATTGTTGATTTTTAATTGTGTAAAGTAGAAATTACCCAAAAATGCCTGATCACCATCTCCGCCCTCGTGTGGCACAAAACACCGTCGATCCTCTCCTCAGGCGGGGCCGGTGCAGCCAAGTAGTGCTCCTAGTCCAGTCCTAACTCTCGAACCTGACCCTCACCGGGCAACGTGACAAACCCCGGGAAGTTTTGCCTGACAAGGACACCAAGGATGCTGTTGGGCCTGCGGGCATCCTTGGGATGATGCCAACCCCTGCAGTATGACAAAGCCAACACATTAGAGATTTGAAAAAATGGGAAGGCAAAAGGTTAAAAAAGAGTACATGCACTTTCCTCTCCCCATCAGGCCTAATCAACCACCTCAGCTCGTGGGTCGCCAGCACGGGCGGGAGCCGTGTCATACCACGCTAGTAGACGGTGGCGCCCTCAGGCAGCTCCACGTCGCTATCAGAAAAACGATCCCCACCACCATCAGCATGGCCACTAGGCTCCTCCGGCCAGGTATCCCATGGGGTTTGCCGGGACGTGCCGTCATCCCTACTCTACTCCAGAGTCTCGTGGGACGAAGCCTCTGGGACAGGAGTCGTGTAGGTCAAAGGCTCGTCGACCCGAGGCTCGTGGACCGGAGTCCGCGTAGCCTCGTCCTCAGACAGGTCCACCCTAGCAGTCCTGTGCTCGGGTGAATCAGCTGGGGGTGGCGGCGAGGAAGGCGTAGCAGCCACCCTACCTTTGCCGCGGCCTCCTCTCCCTCCTCTCCCACCTCTACTACCTCTCTTCTTCCCCCGACCTCCTCTCACGGGGGTTGACGAAGAAGCGTCCACCGGTGTATGCAGACTAGAGAGCAACGCTCTCCGGAGAGAGTCGGCAGGAATGGAAGTACCCATCCCACCACCCTCCGACGAAGGAGTCGCGGAGTGCTCTCGACCCTTTCCCACCATCTTTCAACAACTGCCATGACAAATAGTAAACGAAATTAGTACAACATAAAATTGAATACCGACATGAATAATAAAATGTATATAATTTAAGTTTATCATCATATACCTAACATGAACTAAAAGTTGATTACCTGACATGAATTAATAATAATCTTGATCGTCTATATATTCTCCGGGATCAATAAATGCATCATCATCATCACTATCATCAATAAATGCATGATCATCATCACTATCAGGAACAACGTGTGGAAGGCCTCCTTCATGTAATCGGTTAAGCATTGACAGGTCATCCGCATCAGTAACCTCTTCTTGTTCCGGCTCTTCATGTTCCGGCTCAGGGGTTAAGTCGGATTCATTGTCGTTGTCTACTTCAATGTTCCGGGGTGAAGTAGAGCGGTTCTTGAAACGTTTTTTGGAAATACGTGTTTCTTGGAAGAATTCTCCTTCATATGTGTCTTGGTTAATGTGAGGTTCATAGTCCTCTTCATTGAGGGGAGGTGGTCTAAAATGTGGCGGCACTTCATAAACGACATCCCAACCTTTCAGATTTGGATCAGTTTGGCAGGCCCACGGTAGATAGAAAATTTGGGTCGCCTGTTGAGCCGTAATATAGACATCGGGCACATCTAAATGGGTGCTTTGTTTGATTTCGACTAGCCCTATATGTTCATGAGTCCTTCTAGTCTCCTTCGGCTGGAACCAATGACATTTGAAGACTACGACGTTCGGTGGGTTTTCACCATAGAATAGAAGTTCATAAATTGCTTCAACTCTTCCATAGTACTCTGTACCTCCTTCGCCGATAGCAGAGACACAACAATTTGTAGTCTTCAGGTCGGGCATAGATAGCTCTTTGCCAAAGGTACGAAAGCGATACCCGTTGATGTTGTATCTGTCAAATGAACAGACCTTATAGTCAAAACCATTAGCGACTTGTCTCAGCTCGGCGTCCGTAGACTCTGAATTAGCCTACAAGTTTAATACGAAAGGATTGTTGCATTAGCCACAAATAAGACGAAGAAATAAAATGGTCCATCAATGGTAATTAATTACCGTTTGTTTGAACCAAGAGATGAAACCGGGATAGCCGCCTCCATGCTTCGCCAGGAGCTCACACTCTTCGACGGAATCCTTTTGGATGACCACTCCATCCGAGAATTTGGCGACGTATCGATTATATCAAATATCCAGGAATAAGAGCAGTTCTAAGGAATTACAAGTTGCGAAACAATAATGTACCGACAACTTACTCGATGTACGGCCGCACTTCTGTTAGGTTGTTGAAGATATACAACGAAATGGTCCGCCATTCATCGACATCCAACGCTTTTGCTTTAGAAGCACCGGCTGGTGCGAGCTTCCCTTTGAATAGGCTGAGGTTGGATTGATTTTTTTTGGGTCGCCATCATTGTACCGAGGCTTCGGATTATGCAAATGACGATTTTTGGCTTCATAGTGTGTTGTCATGAAGTTTGCCGCCTCCTCAGTAATGAATGCCTCGGCCATCGATGCTTCAATTCTACGTTTATTTTTACATTTTTCTCGAAGCGTCTTCTGCATCCTCTCAGTTGCGAAGCACCAATGGTTTTGCACGGGCCCCCCCAATCTTGCCTCAGTCGCGAGATGCAAAATCAAATGCTGCATTGGATTAAAGAAGCCCGGTGGAAAGATCTTCTCTAACTTGCATATCAACTCCGACGCCAACTCTTCCATTTCATCTAGCACGCCAGGTGATAGTTCTTTCGCACAAAGAGAACGGAAGAAATAGCTCAGCTCTGCCAATACTAGCCATTCATCCTCAGGGATAAAGCCACGCATCATCACCGGCATTACCCGCTCAAGCCATATGTGCCAATCATGACTCTTGAGACCAAATATCTTCAGTTTGTCAAGACTCGCTCCCCTCTTTAGATTCGCTGCATAACCATCGGGGAACATCAACTGCATTTTCACCCACAAGATCATTTCTCTCATAGCCGGCCTTCCAAGATTGAACCATGCCTTTGGCTTTGTCCAGGTCTTCTTTCCTTTCGCTTGTCGCATGTTTTGTAACAGTCTGTCACATAGAGCCTCCTGATCGATTGTAGCCTTAGGATTATCCTTTGACTTCCCCTCTATGCTGAACAGTGTACCAAAAATGGCCTCGGCGATATTCTTTTCAGTGTGCATCACGTCGATGTTGTGTGGGCAAAGGAGGTCTTTGAAGTAAGGCAGATCCCATAAACATCACTTGTGAGTCCATGCGTGTTCCGTATTATACCCTTTGAAATAGCCAGGACGATTTGGATCCAGCTCGAGAGCGTTTAACTGATCAAACATTTGTTGGCCTGTCAACGCGGGTGATGCAGATTTTTTGACAACTCTACCTTTGATGAAATTCTTCTTGTCTTTTCTGAACTTATGGCGAGGATCCAGGAACTGTCTATGCATGTCGAAGCAAGAATACTTGTGACCCGCCTGCAGCCAACGGAACTCAAGAGCTGCCTTGCATGTGGGGCACGGGAACCTTCCATGCACACACCAGCCAACGAATAGGGCATACGCCGGCAAGTCATGCGTCGAGTACATGTACCACACATGCATTTTGAAGGTTTTTTTGGTAGCGGCGTCGTATGTCTTGATCCCATTATCCCAAGCTTGTTGCAATTCATCCTTAAGCGGCTGCATGTACACATTCATATTCTTCCTCGGATAGTTGGGCCCTAGAATTATCAACGTCAGGAAAATGTTCTTTCTTTTCACAATCTCTCCGGGAGGGGGGGGGGAGATTGAGTGGAATGACAAATACAGGCCAACAACTGTATTGGGTTGCCGTCATACCAAACACATTGAATCCATCCATGCTGATGGCGACTCGAGGATGCCTTGGATCTGCCGCTTTATCGTTATGTAATGCATCGAAGTGCTTCCACGCAAAAGCGTCTGAAGTGTGTACCAACATCTGTTTCCCATCTGCATCTAGTTCGGTTCTTTTGCCCAATTTATGCCATGTCATCTGTCTGGCCGTCTCTTCGACCATGAAAAGACGTTGAAGTCTTGGTATGATTGGCATATAGCGAAGAACATTAATAGGAATTTTTGTCTGCATCTTCTCACCCATACCGTTGTCTACGACAACATACCTGGAAGAATTGCAAATGGGACAATAGTTCAAGTCCGCATACTCAAGCCTAAATAAGGCACATCCACTCTCACAGGCATCTATCTTCTCATAGGGCATCTTAAGTACACGGAGAATTTTGTCCGATTGGTACAAGTTTGGAGGCAGTACATGGCTTTTGGGTAGAAAGCGTCCAAATATTGTCATCATCGCGTCGTAGCATTCTCTGCCCAGGTTGAATTGAGCCTTCAGAGCCATTACTTGCGCGATGGCATCCAGCTGACAAAGCTCAGTGTGCTCGTGGAGAGGACGTTTTGAAGACTCCAACATTTCATAGAATGCCTTTGCAGATTCCTCCATCTCATCGTCCGAATCCCGAGCATCATCAAAGTCTTGTACCATGTCTTCGATCCTGGTACCATGCTCATCGGTGCGATGACGAACCACCTCAGCTCTGGCATGTTGGGCAGACTCACCATGAAAAGTCCACACCGTATAATTAGGCCTGAAACCCCACTTCTACAGGTGTTTAACCATTTCACCCTCTGTCTGCCTTTTAAAGTTGTCGCACCGGGGACAGGGACACCATGTTTTTTCCTGGCCATTTGCAAATGCGGCTCTCACAAACCCCTTGGTATTTGTAAACCATTCTTTGGTCATGTCGTTCTGACTGGTGTGACCGGTGTACATCCACGCACGATCAGTCATCTTGCCTAGCTACTGGACACACAAGAAATATATATATATAATTCAGCATATATATTCATTAGTTAATCAAGTTTGTCAGTTTTATTACGTCCATGCAACCTACACGCTAATAGGTAAAGATAGGTCCTAATCCCACCCCGGTATGTGTAGATTGGGTTCATTTTCCCATGCTCTGCTCCGGATCCGACGCAGAATTTCGGCAGCACCTCCCCGCTGTTCTCCTGATACACGTCTCGGCAATAAGCAGAGAGGATGTCTACCCGGAGAACAACAGGGAGGCACTGACAAAATTCCGCATCGGATCCGGAGCAGAGCATATGGGAAAACGAACCCAATCTACACATACTCGGGCTATCCATGGATAACGTTGGACAATTCGAAAGGATGGCGGTTATAAATATGCAAAGACATGCATATTTATAGATGCTGCCCTTTCGAACGGGAGACGCATACTGGTCACACATACTGATGGTTGAAGACACCTATAGCTAACAAGTTTCATCGGCGCGAAGACCAGAACATAGCAAATTAAAGGGGGGGGAGATGTGTGCTCACCCATGAATGCAGGGGAGCTCGTCAAACACACAGGGAGGTCGTTGAACAGCAGACCCTCGCAGCGACGAAACAACTGCACATTGAAATCCAAAGATGAGTAACATAGCATTATTGTTTTTTCCGTCAACCTAACTAAATATTTAAAATACGATGCCACCGCCAAGTTGAAATTTAGGGTTCCATTGATGCCGAGGTACGCCCTCCGCCGACAGGCCACCCTGGCCCTCTCTTTCCTATCCTCCTCCTCCTCCTCCTCCTCTTCTTCTTCTTCCTTCTTTTCCTTTTTCCTCTTCTTCCCTTTTCCTTTTTCCTCTTCTTCTCCTTATTTTTCTTTTCTTCTTAGTTTTTTTTCATCTTTCTTCTTCTTCTTCTAATTATCTAAACCTAAACTAAACCTAGCCCTAACCTAAACCAAACACTAATTAACCTAAACCTAAATAGTAAAACAACAGAAAAAAGGAAAAAAATCACCTTGAGGGCCGGCGGAGGAGGGCCGGCGTGGTGGTGGAGGAGGGTCGACGCGGTGGTGGAGGAGGGCTGGCGCAGGGGGAGGAAGGCCGCGGAGAGGGGGGCAGAGCCACGGCCTGTTCCGGCGGTGGGGCGGTGGGGCAGAGCAGCGGCCGCTCCGAGGTCGTCGGGGGAGGGGCGGGCGCAGGGGCCGGAGAGCGGGGCGGCGGGGGAGCTCATCGGGGAAGGGGCCGGCGTAGGGGCTGGGGAGCGGGGCGGGGCGGCTAGTGACGGTGGCGGCGGGGTGAGGGGCGGCGGGTGAGGGTGGCGGCGGGTAGGGGCGGCGGGTGAGGGTGGCGGCCGGTGAGGGGCGACGGGGCAGGGGCGGCGGGGCAGGGGCGGCGGGTGAGGGGTGGCGGCCGGTGAGGGGCGGCCGGTGGTCGTGTGGGGTGAGAGAGAGATGCACAGAGAGAGAGAGGGGGTCGGGGCCGGCCGGGGGGGTTTGTTAGGCCGGGTGAGGGTCTTTGCCGTCCGCCGTTCGCCTATTTGCCGGGCGTCTTCTTTGCCAGGCGTCTTCTTTGCCATCTGCTAACGGACGGCAAAGGGACCAAAGGCAGACGGCAAAGATACGGCGGACGGCAAAGAGCTCGTCCATTTGACCTAACCAGCTTCACGCCCCAGTGGGGCCCAGCTGGGCTCTTTGCCGTTTGCCTTTGGTCCCTTTGCCGTCCGCTGGCCGACGGCAAAGACCTGGCGGACAGCAAACAATATCTTTGCCATCAGTCCGTTTTTTGCCGTCAGTTTCTTGTCAATGGACAGCAAAGACGTTCTTTGCCGTCCGCTAGCATACGGCAAAGAACTGGCAGACGGCAAATTCCTGGATTCCAGTAGTGTAGGATTGCTAAGTGGGCAATTGAGCCTGGGCCTCTCAATCTGAAGTATGTGCACCGGACGGCTGTAAAGTCTCAAGTCCTGGTGGACTTTATCAATGACTGGACAGAGTGTCAAGCACCTGAGGAGAAGCCGGACAATACGTATTGGACGATTCATTTTGACGGCTCAAGCCAATTGGAAGGCTCGGGGGCTGGAGTTGTTTTAACTTCCCCGCGAGGTGACAAGTTCTGTTATGTCTTGAGGTTAATGTTTCCTTGTACTAACAATGCAGCTGAATATGAGGCTTTGCTTCATGGGCTCCGTGTGGCTAAGGAGATGAATTTGAGCCGGGTCAGATGTCTTGGCGACTCAGACCTGGTGGCTCAACAAGTCTCTGGCACGTGGGACTCTAAGGACCCTCGCATGGCGGCTTATCGCCAGGCGGTCGATGTTATTGCTGGCCATTTCAAGGGCTATCAGGTGGATCATATTGATTGGCGGAGGAATGAGGCGGCTGACGCATTGTCAAGACTTGGGTCTCAGCGTAAGCTGGTGCCGCCTAATGTGTTCCTGGACGTATTGCATCACCCGTCGGTCAAGTTACCGTTGGAGGAGGATTTGGCTATACCTGACCCGGAGGGACAGTTGGTGGCGGCTCTCCACGCAATCCCTGATTGGACATTGCCTTATCTGGCGTATTTGACCCACGGAGAGTTACCTCAAGATGAAAATCTGGCGCAGCAGATCATAAGGCGGTCCAAATCCATGACTATTGTCAATGGCGAGTTACACCGGCGCAGTGTGACTGGTATTTTTCAGCGATGTGTTTCTTCGGATGAAGGCCATGAGATCTTGGAAGAAATCCATGCCGGCGATTGTGGTCATCATGCTGGGTCAAAGTATTTGGTGGCTAAAGCTTTTCGACACGGTTTCTACTGGCTAACAGCTCATAAAGATGCAGAGTACTTGGTCAGTAAATGTGATGGGTGCCAGAAGTTTGGGCGACGTGCCCATGTGCCGGCTCAAGAGCTACGGCTGATTCCAATCACCTGTCCGTTTGCAGTCTGGGGGCTTGATATGGTTGGACCTTTTAAGAGGTCTAAGGACAAGAAGACCCACCTCTTGGTGGCGGTTGACAAGTTTACTAAGTGGGTTGAAGCTGAGCCGGTCAGCAAGTGTGATGCAGTAACAGCAGTTCAGTTCATCAAAAAGCTGATCTTCCGGTTTGGTTATCCTCATAGTATCATTACTGACAATGGTACAAACCTCTCCAAGGGGGCTATGAAAGAGTTTTGCGATGAAGAGCATATCCTCCTTGATGTATCTTCTGTGGCTCACCCACAATCTAATGGTCAAGCTGAGCGTGCTAACCAGGAAATTTTGAGAGGGATAAAACCCCGGCTTATGGTTCCTCTGGAGCGCACGCCGGGTTGTTGGGTGGAGGAATTACCTTCTGTTCTTTGGAGCATAAGAACCACCCCCAACAGGTCAACAAGTTATACGCCTTTCTTCATGGTTTACGACGCAGAAGTTGTTCTCCCCAGTGATATTCGTCATGACTCGCCCAGAGTGGCGGCTTACGTGGAAGCTGATAATGAGGCGGCGCGTCAGGATGCTTTGGATGCCTTGGACGAAGAATGGGATCTTGCAGCAGCTCGGTCTGCGATTTACCAACAAGACCTGCGTCGCTATCATAGCTGTAGGGTCAAGACCCGGACGTTCCAAGAAGGCGACTTAGTACTCCGTTTGATTCAAGACCAGTCAGATATGCATAAGATATCACCTCCTTGGGAAGGACCGTTTGTGATCAGCAGAAATCTCAACAATGGTTCCTATTACCTCCTCGACATACGGGAGGGTGACAAGTCACACACTTCTAGTGAAGAGACTAAAAGGCCGTGGAATATCGCTCACCTTCGGCCATACTATACTTGATCCGCCGGTCCGGCTCTCATCAATGTACATATTCCTGTCATTGTATATACCATCTTTTATGATATAATAAAGTTGGCATCCCCATGATTAGGGGCTTCTGCCATTTTCTCGCACTAAAATTCGTGCAAAGGAGTTGATCCTTCATCAGGTCACTTGGGGGCTTCCAACCCACTGGGTTTAGCTTTCATACCCTCTTGGCCCGGCTTTACATGCCATGTTCGAGTTAAACCTGCTTGTTTGCAACTTGCTACTCCACCATGTGACCCGCCGAACTCTTCACAGTCAATCTTGCTCAGAGACCCTGAACTTTCATAAGTTATTCTCGCACAAAGACCCTGAACTTGTCAATGTTTAAACGGCGGCTTTTTTCACGAGAGAGCCGGCTTACAATGAGCTAGGATAAGCTCGCCTTGTCCGCTGTAGTCTCTCCGCTATGTGGCCCGTTCGTACTCTTAGCAATGTCAATCTTTTAAAGACCCTGAACGTGCTAAGGTTTAAACGACGGATTTATGTCACGTGAGAGCCGGCTTACGAGGTTTTGAGGCTTTTATGCCTTGCTTCTTCGGAAGCAATACAAAAAAATATCACAAAAACAAGAACTATCTTGTCCTGCTGTGCCTTTAAAGCCGGCTTATAAGGCAAGAAATATGCAAATTACTTGTTTTTTGCAGGTATTTTTCAAGATAAGATTCTATGTTTTTGGGTAACTCCGGCTTAGCATTGCTCATGGAATATAACCCGCCGGGCGAGTCAAAGCAGTCAGATGATTATGTATCAAGACAATCATGCTAAATCGCCGGTGTACGGATTAAAAGATGTTTTAAAGTGCACGAAGGCACTAGAGCAAGCGATCAAGTGTTTTCTACTGGTATTACAAGGCTATCAAGAAGCCCGAAATCTGCGGACTTAAAGTTTTTGCAGCAAATTGTAACCCGGCATATTAACAGGGCCGGGTTACCTTCACAAGAAGCCAACTCTTCATTTAGCTCGTCGCCGGATCATCCTGTGCCGGGTCTTCGGTCTCCCGGATCTGGAGGTTGTCCACATCCCAGTTGCAGTTTGTTAAGTCCTCAAATTTGGCTTCATTGTGCATGTTTGGAGATGGGTCAACATCAGGAGCGAAGAGGTGCTTACGGCGTTGAGGAATCAGGCTTTTTGCTTCAAAGGTGGGCCCTCAAACTCGCTTATTATCGTCCGAATAAGTCGCCTGGTATGATGACAGGTCAGCTTCTTCGGCCAGCCGGCTTGCCAAAATTTGGGATGCCTTCATACAGCGGGCATAGTCATCTTGCATAAACTGTGAGCCATCGTCCTTCAGCTGAGGAAAGCCATCCATCATCTCGGCCGGGTTAAGCTCGGGTGCATAAGCAAGTGACCGGCTCAAAGCAGCCATTGCGCCCTTACGGGCGGCTGATCTCTTCAGTTCTTCTATTTGCTTCGGGATGGTGGAGAGGACTTCGAGCACGCCCTTCATAAAATTTGGCACACCCTTCTCAGTCATGACAACTTTAATGGTGAAAAGTGATCCGGCATAGAGCTGTTCAGAAAGTGAGTATAAAGCCTTCAGCTTTAATAGACTGTCATCTGAAAGTTGGCAGCTCCGTTCACCTACAAGCAAGTCAAATCTTATAAGCCGCCCGAAAGGATTCTCGAAAATTTCTTTTTGAATATTGAAGGTTAAGAACACTTACCAAAGATGGCTCCAATCATACGAGATATCTGGCCTTTCAGATTGCTCAGCTCGTCAGTCACCGTTTTAAGACGGCCCTCTACGTCTTCAGCGCGCTTGGTTAGGGCGGCTTGGCTCGTTTCAGTAGATTTTTTGAGTGTTTTGAGCTCAGCCTTGATAACATCCAGCTCCGTCAAGGCGATTTTATACTTGGCGCCAGCTTCTGCTCGGCCTTTTTGTTGCAGTGCCAGACTCGTTTTAAGGTCCGACACGTTAGACTCAGCGGCGTTTAAAGATTCCTGCAAAAGACAAATCTTAACAAGGCAGCATTGTCAGTTTTAAGCCGCCAGTCCGGCTCACACCGGTTTTTAAAAGTTCTGGCAGAGTCATTACAAGTCCCAAGCAGATTGCAAGCAATATACTTGATACTTGGGGGCTAATGTGTCTCAGTTTTCTCTTCTAGACCCGGGTCATCTTCCTGAAGATAACCCGGCCCTTGGGGGCTACAATTGGCTCTTATTCTATGATTAAGTGCCGGTTCATTACTTACATAATGACCCGGCCCTTGGGGACTAGAATTGGCTCTTTTTCTATGATTAAGTGCCGGTTCATTACTTACATAATGACCCGGCCCTTGGGGGCTACGATTGGCTCTTATTCTATGATTAAGTGCCGGCTCATTACTTACATAATGACCCGGCTCTTGGGGGCTACATAAGTATATATATGGAAAGGCAAAGGAAGTAGAGTACCGCGTATTTTTTCTTCATCATGCCAACTAAGTTGGCCTCCATGTCATGGCTTGCAGACAGACGGCTCCGATAGCCAGAATGCAACTCTTCAGCAGTAAGTTTTTCCAGGTTAGGAAGATCAAATTGAGTCTTTCTTTCCTTAAGATGAGACGCCTCATCTTCACCGGTGTGCTTTGATAGTACATGGGAGGGAGCTGGAGATTTGTAAGCCGCCCCGGTAACAGTAACTTCTTCATGAGAAGTCACATTTTCAGTTGTCGGCTGGGGGCTGGGCGGCTTAGGATCAGCTTCAGGATGAGCCTCAGGAGCTTCAATATCCATATCAGCTGGATCATTATGCTGAGGAGTTTCTTCAGGGGCGTCTTTGTCAGCCTTAGACGGCTCAATGTGAGCTTCAGGGGTGTTAGGCTTAGGGTTTGCCGACTCCGGAACTTCAGGAGTAGCGGCTGACCCGCCTACCTTCCTCCATTTGGCTTGAGCCCTATGAGCAAAAGTGAAGTTACACATCAATGAGCAAGGATAGACTATTCATGCACGGAGTGGGATGTAAAAATGCTTACCCCGAGTTGATAATAAGAGGAGGCAACTTTGTGGCGGTTGAGTCGCCGGAAGAAGGAGCCGAGTCCTGGAGATATAGCATTGTTAAATACAAGTAAGCTGCAACACAAGATTAGCATACAGAGGAAATAAATGTAAGGCAAGGACGTACCTCAGTGCGCCGTTTCCGAGGAGTAAGATCATTGGATAATCCGGATAGAAGTTCTTCAAATCCGGTGCTCTGGGTCTGACGCTTGTTGTCATCCTGCTGCTTCTTCAAAAGAAAGTTGGGATCCAAGTGAGCAAAAGGGCGAGAGTATTTTACCTTTCGTACAGCCCGCCGTGTTCTCTTTACTGGTAAAAGTTCCGAGTCAGAGAAGATAATGGTTACCTCTGCAGCATCAGCATGGCTTGTTTTTGCTTCCTCCTATGAGTAATCATTGTCAATGAGTTGGATAAAGAGAAGGCCAAGGGAGTCAAGTTCTACCTCTGAGTCATCTAAATCGAATAGATCCTCGGTTGATTGCCTCATCCTACGAGCCGGCGCCTTAGTTTTGGTCGCTTTGGGTACTTTGCTCTTCTTCTTGAGGGAAGGGGGTAGCTTTTTGTTCCAAAAGGAAGAGCCGTCCTATGTGTGTGATAAAACGTATTGGCAGAAAGGTTAATAAAGCATATGAAGTACAACATTAAAAGAATGGATGAGGGTTAGGACGGAAAGACTCACATCTGGAGCCAGGTTAAATGCAGAAAAGGGACTTAACCCCATCTTGCTGCAGGCGGCTTGTGATTCTCCCAACAAAGAGTTAACAATGGTATTGAGATCCTGGTCTATCAAAGGGGTATGGTTGAAGCGTTGAGGGTCGTTCACTTCACCAGTATATTGGCACATTAAGGCGCCGCGGCGGCTTAACGGCAGAATCCTCCAAGAGACCCAGCAGCAGGTCAGATCAACACATGTTAACCCGTTGGCTAACATGGCCCTTATTTTTGAGAAAGTTGGGGCATATTGAGCACGCTCCATATCAGTGCTAAGCCGGTAAGGACGGTAACCCGACAGTGGGTTCTTCCCTTCTGGTGAAGTATCTTGGCAGTAAAACCAAGTCTTATTCCATTCTTTGGGATGACTCGGCAGAGTGGCTGCTGGAAAAAGTACATCCCTCCGCCTTTGAAGAGTGACGCCTCCCAGCTCGAGGCTCAATCCTTCCGCCATCTCTGTTTGGCCGTTGATGTAGAAATACTCCTTGAAGAGGTCAACAGACGGCTCTTCTTGCAGATAGGCTTCGCAGAGGGTCTGAAACTGGCACAGTTTGGTGACAGAGTTGGGGCCAATGTCTTGGGGATGCAGGTTGAAGGAGTGTAAGGCGTCTCGGAAAAACTTAGACCCGGGCGGGGAGAAGCCACGAAGAAGATGGTCTATGAACACAATAACTTCCCCGTTTTTGGGCTTAGGGGTGTTTTCATTGCCTGGAACCCTCCAGTGGATAACATCCTGAGCCGGCAGAACTCCCATGGTGACAAAGTCCTTGAGCGATTCCTCAGTCACCCCGGACCTTACCCAGTTGCAAGTAGTTGGGACTCTAGACATGGCGGCGGCTTAAAAGACTGCGGAAGAGTATGAATATACGGCGGGTTAAAATGTATTATGACCAGGGCAGTTATGACTCTGAAAATGGTGACGGTCTTTGGCGGGTCAATATGAAATTATGAGCCGCCGAAGCAAGCCACGATATGACGATGTGATCCGGCAATACGACGGTGGGTCAAGATTGACAGTGAGTATCGAACAAATTACTAAGTGTGGAGAAACAGATTTCAACAACTACAGCTATTGCTTGAAGATCTACAGGTGAGGTAAAAATAAAAATACTCTTAACCCTAAAAAAACTAGTGGAAGAACAGGCAGCCTCTATGCATATTAAAGTAAGCCAGCAATCTACAATGAGTATAGCATGCCTATTGAGCAGACAGCCGCATGATTCGAGCAGGGTTATAAAGCTTAAAGAAGTGTTCTTTCTCTAATCTATGAAGAATACCCCAATGGGCGGTCATGAACACGGAGAAACCCGATGAACTCGGGAGAAATCTGTAAAGCTAGTGCAGATCTAGATAAGGGGCAATGATGGAACCTTGAGGAAGCGGACGAACGCGGGAATGCTCTGGACGTGGTCAGGTTGATGCAGCGGCCAGTGTTGGAGAAGACGGCGAGGTCCGGACGGCGCGGCGAGCTTCGGCGGCGCAGGCGTCTGGAGGAAGAAGAAGAAGGCAACGGAGGGGAAAGTGAAAGTAATGGGGACCCCCGTGCGTATTTATGAGGATGTGATGGAACAGCAACGGTCCGGTGCGGGAATCGAGGAGGCACGATGATGGTTGACTGAGAAAGTGCCTCGATTCTCGGGCTGGTCATATTAATGGAGAAAGATCCGCTCTGACGTCAGGGGAATCTTTTTTGATATTCCTGATGACGTCATGGTGGGTCATGAAGATTTGTCAGAAACGACGCCGCCCATTTTTGACGGGTCATGAAGATTTATCAAAGAATGCAAGATTCGCCGGCCAGAAGACTTGAAGATTGACATGAACCAGTTCAAATCAATCTGGGGCCTAATGTTGGGGATATAACCTTGTGGTGAGACCCGCCCAGGTGGGGCCGGGTCATGCGGTTGGCGGCTTAGCAATAAGGTTTGGTATAAGCTTGTTCAATGGGCCTGGAGACCCAGAGCCAGAAGACGATGTGTAACCCGGTGGCGTCAGCCGCCGGTGGCGGCTCGTTAAACAAGGCAAGTATAGTTAGAGGTGAGGTCAGTTATCAAGTATGACCCGACCCAGACTCTTGTAAGCCCAGGGCCTTGACCTGTGTATATAAAGGCGGGTTACCTGGGCGGCTTAGGATACGAAACAACTCATCGATAGCTAGGTCAAGCGAATTCGCTCCCTTGTAATCGATACCCAATCAATACAACACAAAGCAGGAGGTAGGATTTTACCTCTTCCCGAGGGGCCGAACCTGGGTAACCCTTGTCTCCCGATTCCGATCAACCCCTTCGAGCTCACCGCCTTAGCGATGGCCTCGAACCTAAGTCCTTTCACTAGGACATCTGCCGTGACAAAACCACGACATGTACCTTACCAACTCTCGTTGTAGTGCCTGGGTATTTGATACTGGTTCGGTTGCTCACATTTGCAACTCAAAGCAGGAACTACGGAATAGACGGAGGCTGGCTAAGGATGAAGTGACGATGCGCGTGGGAAATGGTTCCAAGGTTGATGTGATCGCCGTCGGCACGCTCGCTCTTCATCGGGATTAGTGATGAACCTGAATAATTGTTATTTAGTGCCTGCGTTAAGCATGAACATTATATCTGGATCTTGTTTATTGCGAGATAGTTACTCATTTAAATCAGAGAATAATGGTTGTTCTATTTATATGAGTAATATCTTTTATGGTCATGCACCCATTGTGAGGGGTTTATTCTTGTTGAATCTTGATAGTGATGATACACATGTTCATAACATTGATGCCAAAAGATGTAAAGTTGATAATGATAGCACCACTTTCTTGTGGCACTGCCGCTTAGGTCATATTGGTGTAAAACGCATGATGAAACTCCATGCTGATGGACTTTTGGAGTCACTTGATTTTGAATCACTTGACACATGTGAACCATGCCTCATGGGCAAGATGACTAAGACCCCGTTCTCTGGAACAATGGAACGGGCAAGTGACTTGTTGGAAATCATACATATTGATGTGTGCGGCCCAATGAGCATTGAGGCACGCGGTGGATATCGTTATTTTCTCACCTTCACCTATGACTTAAGTAGATATGGGTATATTTACTTAATGAAACATAAGTCTGAAACATTTGAGAAGTTCAAGCAATTTCAGAGTGAAGTTGAGAATCATCGTAACAAGAAGATTAAATTCCTACGATCTGATCGAGGAGGAAAATATCTGAGTTATGAGTTTGGCAATCACTTAAGACAATGTGGAATTGTTTCACAATTGACATCGCCTGGAACACCACAGCGTAATGGTGTGTCCAAACGTCGTAATCGAACCTTATTGGATATGGTGCGGTCTATGATGTCTCTTGCCGATTTGCCACTATCGTTTTGGGGTTATGCGTTAGAGACAGCTACATTCACTTTAAATAGGGCACCATCGAAATCCGTTGAGACGACGCCATATGAACCATGGTTTGGTAAGAAACCAAAGTTGTCGTTTCTTAAAGTTTGGGGATGTGATGCTTATGTCAAAAAGCATCAGCCTGAAAAGCTGGAACCCAAAGCGGAGAAATGCGTCTTCATAGGATACCCAAAAGAGACGGTTGGGTATACCTTCTATCTCAGATCCGAAGGCAAAGTTTTTGTCGCAAAGAACGGGTCATTTCTCGAGAAAGAGTTTCTCTCGAAAGAATTGAGTGGGAGGAAAATAGAACTTGATGAGGTTGTTGAACCTTTACTTCAACCAGAGAGTAGCGCAGCGCAGAAAGATGTTTCTGTAGAGCCTACATCGGTTGAAGAGGAAGTTGATGATGATGATCATGAAGCTTCGGATCAAGTTGCTATCGAACCTCGTAGGTCGACAAGGGCATGTACTGCTCCTGAGTGGTACGGTAACCCTGTCTTAGAGGTCATGTTGTTGGATAACGATGAACCTACGAGCTATGGAAAAGCGATGACGGGCTCGGATTCCGAGAAATGGTTAGAGGCCATGAAATCCGAGATGGGATCCATGTATGAAAACAAAGTATGGACTTTGGAAGTATTACCTGAAGGGCGAAAGGCCATTCAGAATAAATGGATCTTTAAGAAGAAGACGGACGCATACGGTAATGTCAGCGTCTATAAAGCTCGACTTGTGGCAAAGGGTTTTTCACAAGTTCAAGGAGTTGACTACGATGAGACCTTCTCACCCGTAGCGATGCTTAAGTCTGTCAGAATCATGTTAGCAATAGTTGCATTTTTTGATTATGAAATTTGGCAGATGGATGTCAAAACAGCGTTCCTTAATGGTTTCCTTAAGGAAGAGTTGTATATGATGCAACCGAAAGGTTTTGTCGATCCAGAGAATGCTGACAAAATTTGCAAACTGCAGCGATCCATTTATGGACTGGTGCAAGCATCTCGGAGTTGGAATCTTCGCTTTGATGAGGTGATAAAAGCGTTCGGGTTTATACAAGTTTACGGAGAAACTTGTATTTACAAGAAAGTGAGTGGGAGCTCTATAGCGTTTCTAATATTATATCTGGATGACATATTGCTGATTGGAAACAATATAGAAATGTTGGAAAACATGAAGGAATATTTGAACAAGAGTTTTTCAATGAAGGACCTAGGAGAAGCTGCTTTCATATTAGGCATCAAGATCTATAGAGATAGATCGAGACGCTTAATAGGACTTTCACAGAGCACATACCTTGACAAAGCTTTGAAGAAGTTCAAAATGGATCAGTCCAAGAAGGGGTTCTTGCCTGTATTGCAAGGTGTGAAGTTGAGTAAGACTCAATGCCCAGTGACTGCAGAAGATAGAGAAAAGATGAGTGTCATCCCCTATGCTTCAGCCATAGGCTCTATCATGGATGCAATGCTGTGCACAAGACCCGATGTCAGCCTTGCCATAAGTATGGCTAGAAGGTTTCAAAGTGATCCAGGAGTGGAACATTGGACGGCGGTCAAGAATATCCTGAAGTACCTGAAAAGGACTAAGGAAATGTTTCTCGTTTATGGAGGTGATCAAGAGCTCGTCGTAAAGGGTTACGTCGATGCAAGCTTTGACACTGATCTGGATGACTCTAAGTCTCAAACCGGATACGTATTTATTCTCAATGGGGGAGCGGTAAGCTGGTGCAGTTCCAAGCAAAGCGTGGCAGCTGATTCTACATGCGAAACGGAGTACATCGCTGCCTCGGAGGCGGCGAAGGAAGGTGTCTGGATGAAGGAGTTCATGACAGATCTTGGAGTAGTGCCCAATGCACTGAACCCAATGACTCTGTTCTGTGACAACACTGGTGCCATTGCTCTGGCCAAGGAACCAAGGTTTCACAAGAGGACCAGACACATAAAGCGACGCTTCAATTCCATCCGCGATTACATCAAGGAGGAGGACATAAATATTTGCAAAGTGCACACGGATCTGAATGTCGCAAACCCGTTGACTAAACCTCTTCCAAGGGCTAAACATGATCAACACCAGAACTGTATGGGTGTTAGATTCGTTACAATGTAAATTACATAGTGATGTGAGCTAGATTATTGACTCTAGTGCAAGTGGGAGACTGTTGGAAATATGCCCTAGAGGCAATAATAAAGTGATTATTATTATATTTCCTTGTTCATGATAATCGTTTATCATCCATGCTATAATTGTATTGATTGGAAACACAAATACATGTTTGGATACATAGACAACACTATGTCCCTAGTATGCCTCTAGTAGACTAGCTCGTTAATCAAAGATGGTCAAGGTTTCCTAGACATAGACATGAGATGTCATTTGATAACGGGATCACATCATTAGGAGAATGATGTGATAGGCAAGACCCAAACTATGAACGTAGCATATGATCGTGTCAGTTTACTGTTATAGTTTTCTACATGTCAAGTATCTATTCCTATGACCATGAGATCATGCAACTCACTGACACCGGAGGAATACCTTGTGTGTATCAAATGTCGCAACGTAACTGGGTGACTATAAAGATGCTCTACAGGTATCTCCGAGGGTGTCTGTTGAGTTGGCATGAATCGAGACTGGTATTTGTTACTCCGTGTGACGGAGAGGTATCTCAGGGCCCACTCGGTAATACAACATCACAACAAGCCTTGCAAGCAATGTGACTAAAGTGTTAGCCACGGGATCTTGTATTACGGAACGAATAAAGAGACTTGCCGGTAACAAGATTGAACTAGGTATAGAGATACCGACGATCGAATCTCGGGCAAGTAACATACCGAAGAACAAAGGGAACAGCATACGGGATTAACTGAATCCTTGACATAGAGGTTCAACCGATAAAGATCTTCGTAGAATATGTAGGAACCAATATGGGCATCCAGGTCCCGCTATTGGTTATTGACCGTAGAGGTGTCTCGGTCATGTCTACATAGTTCTCGAACCGGCAGGATCTCCACACTTAACGTTCGATGACGTTTCGGTAGTATTGAGTTATGTATGGTGGTGACCGAAGATTGTTCAGAGTCCCGGATGAGATCCCGGACATCATGAGGAGCTTCGGAATGGTCCGGAGGTAGAGATTGATATATAGGAAGTCCCGTTTTGGTCTCCAGAAAAGTTTCGGGCATTTCCGGCAGTGTACCGGGAGTGACGAATGGGTTCTAGGGGGTCCACCAAGTTGGGCCCACCCACCCCAAGGGTCACATGGGCCTAGGAGATGGCGCACCAGCCCCTGGTGGGCTGGCCGGCCAGCCCCTAGGAGGCCCTTGCGCAAAGGGGTGGGAGAGGGGCCAAGTGGGAGGAGTCCTACTAGGAGTCCACCTCCCTTATGGGAGGTGGACTCCTCCCTTGGTGGTGGTTCGGCCGAACCCCTAGGGGAAACCCTAGGGGCTGCCTCCTCCTCCCTCCCTCCTATATATACTAGAGGTTTTTTTAGGGCAGCCCCCAACCTGAAAAGCCACGGCTGCCTCTCTCTCCCTCTAGATCTGTTCTCCACTAGATCGTCTCGGTTGCGCTTGGCAAAGCCCTGTTGGGACAGCACCACCACCACCATCACCACACCGTCGTGCTGCCGGGGAACTAATCTACCTCTCCACTCCCTCTTGCTGGATCAAGAAGGCAGAAATCGTCATCGAGCTGTACGTGTGCTGAACGCGGAGGTGCCGTCCGTTCGGCGCTAGATCGGGACGGATCGTGATTGGATCACGGGACGGCTTGCGATTTGGATAGCGAAGATGTTCGACTACATTAACCACATTTCTTAACGCTTCCCGCTTAGCGATCAAGAAGGGTACGTAGATCCACTCTCCCTCTCGTAGATGCTCATCACCATGGATAGATCTTGCGTGTGCGTAGGGAATTTTTTGTTTCCCATGCAACGTTCCCCAACAGTTCCACGCTGTTATATTATCATTCTTGGATGTTTTACAATCATTTTATAACAACTTTATATCATTTTTTGAGACAAACCTATTGACATAGTGCCAAAGTGCCAGTTGTTGTTTTTGCTTTTTTTTACTTCGCAGAAAATGAATACCAAACGGAGTCCAATCGCGACGAAACTTTTTGGAGATTTTTTCTAGACCAGAAGACACCCAGTGGGCCAAAGAAGTGCCAGAGAAGTGGGCCGAGGAGACCACAACCCACCAGGGCATGCCAGGGGGGGCCTCGGCGCGCCCTGGTGGGTTGTGCCCTCCTCGGGGCCCCTCTCCACCGCCTATGATGCCTATAAATTCCCAAATATTCCAAAAACCCTAGGGAAGTCGATGAAACACAATTCCAGCCGCCGCAAGTTCTAGAACCTCGAGATCCAATCTAAACACCATCACAGAGGGGTTCATCTTCATCATAGGTGCCTCTCCGATGATGCGTGAGTAGTCCACCATAGACCTATGGGTCCATAGGCAGTAGCTAGATGGCTTCTTCTCTCTCTCTTATGATTCTCAATATAATGGTCTCTTGGAGATCTATTTGATGTAAACATTTGCGGTGTGTTTGTTGGGATCCGATGAATTTTGAGTTCATGAGATCGGTTTATTTCCATGAATATTATTTGAGTGTTCTTTGATCTCTTATATGCATGATTACTTATACCCTCGTATTTCTTCTTCGAATCATTGGTTTAGTTAGGCCAACTAGATCGATTTTTCTTGCCATGGGAAGAGGTGCTTTGTGATGGGTTCGATCTTGCGGTGTTCTTTCCCAGCTACAGAAGGGGCAGCAAGACACGCATGTATCGTTGCTATTATGGATAAAAAGATGGAGTATATTCCTACATGAAATGATCTTGTCTACATCTTGTCATCGTTCTTATTGCATTACTTCGTTTTTCCATGAACTTAATACACTAGATGCATGCTGGATAGCGTTGGATGTGTGGAGTAATAGTGGTAGATGCAGGCAGGAGTCGGTCTACTTATCTTGGACGTGATGCCTATATAATGATCATCGCCTTGGATATCGTCATGACTATTCGATTTTCTATCAATTGCCCAACAGTAATTTGTTCACCCACCGTGCGCTATACTCATGAGAGAAGCCACTAGTGAACCCTACGACCCCCGGTTCTACTTTTCCAACATATTGGTTTCAGATCTATCTTTTTGCATCTTTGTTTTCAGATCTACAAAACCAAAAACCCAAAAACATATTTCTGCATATTTTATTTGCTCTTTTTATTTTGTGTTCTTGAGAGATCTATCTCTCCTATCTATCACTACCTAATCTATCTTTTTACCGTAGAGAGATTGACAACCTCTCTTTCGCATCGGATTGCAAGTATTTGTTGTTTGTGTGCAGGTGCTGCTTATTGGGTAGTGGTGATCCTCCTACTGGTTCGATAACTTTGGTTTCATAACTGAGGGAAATACTTACCGTCGTTGTGCTGCATCATCCCTTCCTCTTTGGGGAAATACCGACGCAGTCTCAAGCCACGTCAGTGTCCTATTTTAGTTCATGTTCGTTGCACTAGTGGTGAATTAGGTGGATTGTATTTGGTGTCGTAATCATTAGCTACATGTTCATCACTCATTACTTGTACTGCCTTGGTCAGCTGCATTTCCACTATCTTTAGTGTCATCGTCCCCATGATTTTCATAAACGAGAGGAGGACGGACTGGATCCATGTCAACCTGTGGTGTGGTGGTCATCAACTTCTATGGTTTCCCAATATCTTTTATTGTTTCATCTTCAATAAAACACCACATCTCGGCTACTCAAAATATTTCTATTGGTTGGATCCCATAACCTTTAGCCAAAGTCTTCACTTTGTTGGCTGAGCTAGATGCATGCGTCGTGTCTTGCTGTAAATTTTGGATCTCTCATCCCTTGGCACATTCACAAATGCCACAACCGAAGACCTTAAATTGCATATATGATATTTCTTTCATTGGACAAACTCTTTGAGGAATATTACGTGCAAGAAGAACTGCCCCTAGTGTTGAAAAGCCTAGCTATGGCATGGAAAAAAGGACATGCTGGCGTGGACAACCAACGCCACAAATATGATGCCACTATTAGAATTTAGTGGTGGCATTGGAGTCTATGCCAGCACTATTTTGAATACCTGCTGGCGTTGGACAGAGGTGCACAACGGCACTGTCATATTTAGCTAATAAAAAATTCAGCTTCACAAAAGATACTAAACATTTCAGTAATTCACAATAGATATTAAACATTTCAGTTATTCACAAAAGATACTAAACATTTCAGTAATTCACAAAAGATACCAAATTCACAAAAGAAAGTACCAATTACTTCTCACAATTATGCATATATATCGATCTTCCCCCTCTCTTGATCGACACTACCTAGTTTTTCATAAGGACTATTTTAAGCTCACGAAGCTTATTCCTATTCGTCTGCCCCTCCTTGATGTAATGCGCTTTCTCCGTCTTCAGTTGAGTCCTCTTGGCCTTCAGGAATTCTATGTCCTTATTGATCTCAGTTATCTCGAGGTTCAGCGCCGCGATCTGACATTCAAGACCGAAAATCTTATCATAGACAATAGCATTGTCATTGATAATTTTCTCCTTCTCCTTCATCAGGGAGTCATTCAACTCCTGCAGGGCCTTGATGGTACTCTGACGTGACGCGATCAGCTCCTGAGTGAGCACGCCCACGTCACCTGTTGGCTGCACAACGGGTGCTGGCGAGGACGGGCCTCCTACGTATGCCTGGCAAGGGTTTCAAATCATCAATGATAATTAATGGTTAGATACACACACACACACACACACAGATATATATATATATATATATGGGGATGTTTGCAATGCTAATGCATGCTCTTGTAACCTTAATTACCTGGTTGGTGCTCACGTCGCATTTATCTTCGGCAAACCCCGACCAGTGATCAAAGGAGCCTACCCAGAGGCTAGAGTCGGCCATGCTATTTGGCTAAAGAATGAAAAGAGTGTTTAATGCATAAAGAATGAACTGAAGGAACCTATCAAAATTAGACTAATCAAGTTAATAAATGGAAAAATTGAAACAGGTTGCATACATATTTGACATGAGTCCACAGAATGTAATAAATTACCTAGGTTGTGTTTGATAGCAAGGTGTTAATAAATTACGAAGTTAGCTAAGTAGCTGGCCAGTTGGTATCATTTACAAACATGCATGTTCCTAGCTAGTTGGATTCACTCTCAATGGTTTGGTTGATCATAGTTAATTAGTTCTGTATGGACACTCGAGCTATCAAACGATTTTGTGGATAATGTAGTTTATAATACTACAATTTTTGTTACAGCCAAACACCTCAAATTATTTTCTAGCATTCTAGCATTCTAGTTTTTTTTTGCATAAAAAAAGAGGAGATAGCAAAATACCAGTGAAGGAGATGCGGATCAGGTGCTCTGCGGCGAGGAGGGTTTGCGGGCGGCAGCGGGTGGCGGGCGGAGACGGCGTCGGGCGCGGCTGAGGGAGTCCTGGTTTAAGGGGTCCTCGGGACGCCGGCCTATGTCTTATGGGCCGGACTGTATGGGCCACTTGCCGAATACTGGAAGAATTGAAGACCTCATCTCCAAGAAGGAGGCTTCGAGCATCGTGGCTTGTCCTCCACGTTTGGAGTAGTAATAGGCCTGTTTATCCCTTCGACGTGTAACCGACCATGTGTAAACCCTAGGGACCCCCGGCGTCATTATAAGCCGGAGGGTTTTAGGTTGTAAGACAACAGAACTCATCTAGGGTTTTAGTCATACGATCTCGTGGTAGATCAACTCTATAATCCCCATACAATCAATATAATCAAGCAGGACGTAGGGTATTACCTCCATAGGAGGGCCCGAACCTGGGTTAAACCTTGTCTCCTTCGTCTCTCGTTACCATCGATCCTAGTCTCACAGCTCGGGACCCCCTACACGAGATCCGCTGGTTTTGACTCCGACATTGGTGCTTTCATTGAGAGTTCCGCTGGGATCGCCAGAAGGAATCGATGGCTCGCCTTCTTATCAACGAAGAGGTCCGCAATCCGGGCAATTTTGTGCCCGGACAGATCTTCGCTTTCGGCAGCATTATGCTGCACGCCGACCCGACTGGCCATCTAGGCCGCATCGGAAGTTTCGCCCCTGATCAAGAGGTCAGATTCGGGAACTTAGAGTTCTCCGTAGACTCTCGAGGCGATCTATCACTAACTGGGCTCGCGATCTCACCTGCCATGCCCAAAGACTCTGAGGCCTTAACCCCAGACCCATCTTTTGGCCCCGCCCATGGGATCTACCCCAGCGAGGGCCCGACCTTCAGTCCAGATCAGGTCATAGTACCCGACGTCCGGACATCGGTTCTCGCCGAACACTCTTCTTGCACGGACGCATTGGAGGTTTACTCCGGAAGCTCTGGGCAGACCGGTCCGATCGAGCTCTCGATACTCAACGAGGCCCTAGATCGGATCTTGTCGATGAAGATCAACGACGACCCAACCCCGATCTATTCTCAGATCAGGCCTTAGACGGGTCAGGACAGATTTTTCGTCCCACCCACCACCCACTTGATAGCCACTGTCGAGGATTTAACCGACATGCTAGACTATGCTTCCGAGGAAGCAGAGTACATGGATGAGGAAGATCACTCCCTCACCCTCGCTAAGACCGGGCAGTGGACTGCCACCTCTACATACGACGTCTACATGGTGGACACTCCGAAAAACAACAGTTATAAATCGGACGAAGCGCCGTCAAGACGCCGAAAGCCGCATAAACGGTCAAAAGGAAAAAAGGGGCGAAAGTCTACCGATGGCACCGGGGACGGAGATACCCCGGAAGACATCGGCGACCCCGAAATCCCCGAACACCCGTTAGAGGGTCAGGAGAGGCCCGAAGACCGTCGCAACCCCGATGATCCAGATGATCCTGATAACGAAGACTACCTCCACTCTATTGAGGGGGAGGACAATGCGGAAGCCGATGACTTCGCTATTCCCGATAATCCTACAGATCAGGAACTATTCAGGCAACAGCCGTTATCTACGGCTCGCAGCCTGAAAGCAAAAGAACGGCAGCTCAAAGCCGAACAAGACGACCTCAACGACCGATGGACGAGAGTCCTCTCCGCTGAGGAAGAACACGGCACTGGTCTATCGGACCAACCTAAGAGCTACCCACGCAGAAGGCTGCTGCCACAATTCGACGACGAACTCACTGATACGCCATCTCCCAAGCATACCCCATATGACAGGCCAGACCACCCCCCTTGAGGACGCGACAGGACGGCTGATGATACCGGCTATAGGCCGACGATACCCCGTAGACGGGGAAAGGAGCCACTAGAGCCCGATGACAGGTTCGACCTACGACACAACCTGGACTATAGAGCAGGCCGTACGCGATCCATCTACGGATCCAGAGGATACTCACCCGATAGACGGGAAGGGTACAGGCCCTGGTTCCACCGCAATGAAGATCAGGAACGAGCCCGAGCTAGGACAGACACTGATCACCAGCGCATCATAGCTCGAGTCAGAGGCGCCGCCCACCCACTGTGCTTCACAGAAGAGGTAATGCGGCATCAGTTCCCGGAAGGTTTTAAACCCATAAACATAGAACAATACGATGGGACAACTGACCCAACCGTATGGATCGAGGATTTTCTCCTCCACATCCACATGGCACGAGGAGATGACCTCCACGCCATCAAGTACCTACCCCTGAAGCTTAAAGGGCCAGCTCGGCACTGGTTAAATAGCCTCCCCGAAAACTCCATTGGGTGTTGGGAGGACCTAGAAGAGGCATTCCGATCTAACTTCCAGGGCACTTATGTTCGGCCGCCGGACTCCTCCAATCTAAGTAACGTCGTTCAGAAGCCCGGAGAGTCCGCTCGGCTATTCTGGAACCGTTTCCTGACCAAGAAGAACCAGATCGTAGACTGCCCAGACACCGAAGCTATAGCCTCCTTCAGGCACAATATTCGGGATGAATGGCTGGCTCGACAGCTCGGACAGGACAAACCCAGGACAATGTCCGCCCTCACATCACTCATGACCCGCTTTTGCGCGGGCGAGGATAATTGGCTAGCTAGACATAGCCATAACCCCGAAGACCCCGGAACATCTGAAGTTCGGGATGGAAACGGGAAACCAAAACGCAACAAGAACAAGCGCCGGCACAATAATAGTGATGCCGATGGCATGGCTGTCAATGCCGGCTTCCGCAATTCCAGTCCTGGGCAGCGGAAGAAGCCTCCTAAAGGCAAACACGACGGACCCACGCCGCTGGACAAGATTCTAGAGAGGCCTTGCCAGATCCACGGCACTCAAGAGAAGCCCGGCAATCACACCAACTGTAATTGTTGGGTCTTCAAACAGGCCGGCAAGCTCGCATCCAAGGACCAAGGCAAGAGCCCACGCAGCGAGGAAGAGGATGAGCCCCGTGGTCCGATCGGTGGCGGTCAAAAGAAATTCCCTCCAGAGGTAAAGACAGTAAACATGATCTACGCCACTCATATACCCAAAAAGGAGAGGAAGCGCGCCCTTCGAGATGTCTACGCCATAGAGCCTGTAGCCCCGAAGTATAACCCATGGTCGGCATATCCGATCACTTTCGATCGACGTGACCACCCGACCAGCATCCATCACGGGGGTTCGGCCGCACTCGTCCTAGACCCAATAATAGATGGGTACCACCTCACTAAAGTCCTAATGGACGGTGGAAGTAGCCTCAATCTGATTTACTCAGATACGGTGAAAAAGATGGGCATAGATCCATCAAGGATCAAGCCCAGCAACACTACCTTCAAAGGATTGATCCCAGGCGTTGAAGCCCGGTGCACAGGCTCCGTAAGCCTGGAGGTTGTGTTCGGCTCGCCCGATAACTTTCGAAGCGAGGACTTGATCTTCGACATAGTACCTTTCCGCAGCGGCTATCACGCCCTGCTCGGCCGTACAGCGTTCGCTCGCTTTAACGCCGTCCCTCACTACGCATACCTCAAGCTCAAGATGCCCGGCCCTAGGGGGGTCATTACAGTTAATGGCAATACAGAACGCTCCCTCCGAACTGAGGAACATGCGTTCGCCCTGGCGGCTGAATTCCATTACACTGATGATTGGCAATCCCTGACATCTGCCGTCAAGGCACCCAAGGCTGGGAAAAGATCTCGGTCTCAATCCGAGATACCAGAACCTTCCACTCCCCGTAAATAGGGACTCGCCCCCCATCGCACGGCCCTAGAACCGGCAAGGTACGTGCCACGGAGGCACAACTTCGCGCTCAAAATTCCATGGGCAGTGGTGGGGACATACTATTAGAGGGTAGGTGTTCGGCTGGACCGAACTATTACCGTCAACACGTCTTCGGACACACTACAGGTACCATAAAGTGCCTGCTAAAGGCGTCAAGCTCATCCATACCTCGGCGACTTCTCAAGACCCTTTCTTCCAGGTCCGTTCGCCGAACTAACAAAGCCCATAAAGGTATACACCTCCTTAGGAGCTGCAGGAGCAGATAAGCAACGGAGCACATCAAGGACATCAGGTCACCTATCGAAGGCCCTTGGTACAAACTCTCCTGTAAAATTTATATTTCATTTATCAAATACCTGTAAACAGTTGCATCGGCAAATTGAACAATAAGAGTTGTTGAGTAAAATACAGATATATCATTTTCTCTTTCATGTCCCTTTTCGGAATACTTTCTGTTTTCTCCCTCTTCTTGCGAACCTGTTTGGGATACTGCACGATGGAACCGGCTAATAGACCGGGGGCTCGACCTTAAAAATCGCCCTAATCACAATTTCTTTAAGTGTTCGGCGTCTTGGAATTCCGCTTTATATGCATTGGTTCCGAACCGTGTCTTGGGTCCATGGTTGGGTTGCCCGGCTCCTGTGCTTGCCCCTTTATGTTCGGCTCATTCGGCTAAAAGGGCAAAGGGAGCACCACTGCGATTGTGCTTCCGGCTAGTCTGGATAAGCGCCTCAGCGGAGAAAGCCGAAAACTGACTGTCATGGTATGCGAGAACCGGTCTGCGAATCCGAGCTTAACTAAATCTCGTCAAAGGTTATTCCGTGTCATACGATGGGTTTGGTGTTAGCACAAACCAGGTGATATAGGCTTTGGCCGCGGTTCATCCGAACATCACAAACACCTTGGGGCTAGTTATCAGCTCCCGCACTCCTTTCTCGCGCCCCTATGGCTAAGTGAAAGCAATAAAGCATTATGGTCCGATTGCTTTGTCCGCTCCACACTACCGCCTTTGGGTGCCGATAGTTCGGCTAAAGGTTACAATGCGGTTGGAAGAGACTCCTTGTGTAGTATCTACACGGGGGCTGAAGCCGATGACTCGCAGCTTTTAGGGTTAACGGCCACAAAGGAGTTATAAAGGATGCAAAACATACAAGACATGATAAAACCATGCATTTTAAATACATACACGCTGACAAGTCTTCGGACATAGTACAACAATCTATTCATACTCATTCTCTCTCGTACACTGTGATTCTATGGCCCGAGCACCCTCCATACCTCCGGAGACATACAGCTCGGGGCACCTAAGACCCTTTCCAGGAGGCGGAGGGGCTGTGGCTACCTTCATCGGATCCAGCCCCGGCCAGTGCACCTTGTCCTTCGCGAAGGTCATCCTAGCCCCCTCGATGCAGGAAGACCGCCTCAAGGCGTCGATCCGAGGAGTGGCATCGCTCAGCTTCTGCACCAGGCCGAAGTAGCTGCCCGGCAGTGGCTCATTGGGCCATAGCCGGATACAGAGATCCTTCATGGCCGGTTCCGCCATCCGGTGTAGCTCCATCAGCTGCTTCAGCCGGTCCACAAGGAGAGGAGAACGCTCGGGGGCTTCGAATTGCGCCCAGAATAGCCGAGCTTCATCTCCTTCTCCCCGCGAAGCATAGAACTGCTTCGCGTCCGCTAAGTCCTTCTGGAGGTCTGAGCAGGCGCCTGAGGAACGCCATACTTGGGTAAGCAACTCGAACTTGCTGTCCCCGAAGATACACTGCAATGAATACGGCTTACCATCCAGGATAGCTTTGGCTTGGCGGAGCTCCTCTTCAAATGACCGCCTATCCACCCGCTCCTTTTGGAGATTGCTTTTCAAGGTGGATAGTTCGGCGGCCTGCTCCTTGCCCTTCCGCTCCAGATCCTTGCACTTCCGCCCAGCGTCTTTGAGCTCCTGCTGGATTTCCTCCACCCGAGCCTCGTGCGTGTCGCTGGTGGCTCTTAGGGCGGATAGCGCGGTAGCTGCTTCTTTGGCAGCCGCCTACTCCACCGTAGCCTCCTGCTTGGCCTTCTCAAGTTCGATCTTGAGCTTCTCAATCCCATTCACCGAGGCTGCACAAGCATTAAGCATATCAAACAACACTGCATTGCCAGTACGATAATAAAGAGTTTTTAACTCTAAATTCGACTTACCTTGCGCCTCGTCGAATCTCTTGTTTAGAGCGTCAAGCTCGTCTTCGGAGCTCTTGAGCTTCCGATTTAGCTCTTCTAGCTCGGCAGCGTTATTGGCTGTTGCCGTTGACGAAGCCTGTAACAAACAACATCATATAACGTTACAGGGGCTTACAACCTCCGAACTGTCACTAAAATAATCCTGTGAATGGTCCTCTTAAGGGCTGACAGAACGATCCGAACATATATTGTCCTATGCATAGTTCAGATAAGGATCTATGATTTGACCCCCAGGTAAGTTTTTCCAAACTCACCTAGGGCTCGGGGGCTGCCATGCATATAATCATAACTCACAGAAATTAATATTTCACAAAGTAGAGCATTACTCGGCTTACCTGAAAGCCCGTCAGGAGACCGTTGAAGGCCTCCTTCAGTCCGGAATCCACGGACTGAATGCTCTGCAGTACCGCACCCATAAGGGTGCGATGCTCCCCGGAGATGGAGGCGCTCGATAGAGCGTCCCCCATGGCCTTCCACACATTTGTCGGTGGCGCCGGTGTGGATCGGTTGATCCGATCTCCAACCGGAGATTGAATCGGTACCTCCGGAGGCATGGTACGCTCCGGAGACCGCCTTGGAGGTGACTGGACATCTTCTGGTCCGGTCTCCTCAGTATGTGGGAGGGGCCTCTCCCCCGGGTCTTCGGCGGCCGAGGTGTTTGCCTCGGCCATGACTTCGTCGCCCCTGCCTCCAGAGTCCGGCTCCAAGGGAGACTGTTGGGAGGACGCCTCCGTGGTGTCCTTCGCTGCGCCCGGAGGAGAGTGGTGCGATGTCGTCCCGCTCTCCACTAGCTCGGCGGGTGGGGTCTCCCCGTCCAAAACTTGATCGGTGGGGAGGACTTGTGGTGGGCTGCAAGTCAGTAAGCACTCACGTGTTAGTAACATTCGAAGCTTTGCATTAATAGGACGGAAGGGTCTTCGGATCTGTACCTTCGAGGTAGGGGCTTGACCCTGAGGTTCCTCCGCAGAACCCTCTCAAAGTCCTCGGACTCAGTGTTCGAGTCCGAACTATCGTCGGACGGGACCACCTGTGTCCGGCGCGGTTTCTTCTAGGCGGGAGGAGCTATCTCCTCCGAGCATCCGATGACGCCACCCTCTTTCCTGTGAGGGGGGAATCACCTTCCCCTCAGCCTCGTGCTCCTCCTCTGGATTCGAGGAGGCATGAGTCTCTTCGGACACAACCCCTGGCTGGTCCCTGTTGCGCAGGCATGTTCGGCCTGGCTTCTTCTTCTCCTTCTTCTCTGGCGCCTTGTATGGCGCCACGACGAGCATCTCCAACAGCAGCGGAGACTTGGGGTCTTCGGGCTGTGGAGCCGGACACTTGATGCCCGTGGCTTTGCTCAACCATTCCTATGAAAGGTGATCGGAAAGTGCTTAGACTATATTTGGGAAGATAGAACCGGTGAAATGAAACTATGCTATACCTCGGGTGCGGGCTTGATGGCGCTCAAGCCCTTGTCCTCCTTCTTGCCCGGCCAGTTCTCCTGCGCCTTGAACAGCTCCTTCCATAGCTTCTCCCGCGTGGTACGGAAGAGTTGACGAACTGTAGGATCGTCGTCAGTTCGATAATTCCACATAGGAGAGCTCCGGCGCTGGCAGGGGAGGATGCGCTGCCGAAGCATAACCTGGACCACGTTGGTCAGGCCGACTCCTTCCCTGATCAAGGAGGCGATGCCCCTCTGCAGGTCCTCCACCTCTGTGTCCGACCCCCAGTCGAGGCCCTTTCGGACCCATGAGGTCAATCTGATCGGGGGGCCAGATCTGAACTCGACAGGAATAGTTCCGCCCTCCTCCTTTGGCTCGGTGATGTAAAACCACTCTTTTTGCCAAGTCTTGATAGTGTCGATGAAGGTGTCGGATTGCCACACTACACGTGGAAGCTTGCCGATGACTGCCCCGCCGCAATCCGCGTGTGCGCCGGCGACACACTTCAGCTTGATGTTGAAGATCTTGAGCCACAGTCCGAAGTGTGGCTCGACTCGCAGGAAAGTATCACAGATTATGATGAAGGCTGATATGTGCATGAAAGAGTTCGGTGGGAGGTCGTAGAAGTCGAGGCCGTAGAAGAACATTAGGCCCCTCACGAAGGGGTGGAGCGGGAAGCTCAGTCCCCGGATGAAGTGAGGGACAAAGACCACCCTCTCGCCTGGTTTAGGGGTGGGGATCACCTGGCCCTCCTCTGCGGTGCGGTGGAAGACATTGGCGGGGAGGTAGCCGGCGTCCTTGAGATCCCGGATGTCCTGGTCTGTGACCGTGGACGTCTCCCACTTGCCGTTGGAGCCGGAGCTGGCCATGGCTAAGCTTGAAGGGGGAAGAATGGAAGACCTAGATCTGGGCTCGGTAAGCTCGGAAGATTGGGGAAGCTGGGATGCGAATGGGAGGGTGCGGATAAGCCTTGGGGTTTTCTTCCCCTTTTATTGAGGCTTGCTGCTGGATTAGCCTCCCTTCACGAAGCCGTGAATCTCTCCGCTTCCCAAGGTGTGCGTGCCGTTATATGCGTATGATTAAACATATCCCGTGTAAAACGGGGCACGATTTGTGCATTAATGGATCGTGCTGGTGGAAACGGCCTCGAACCGCGAACCGAGTCCTCACGACTGGTTTAGAGGTCGTGGTGGGCTGTGGCCTTTCATCTGAAAAGTTGACAGAAAACACTATTGGTTCTCTGACGTTTGGCCTTCAAGGCCGAACTACACATGGTATACGGACGATCTATGATCGGAAACATTACACGTCGACGGAGGCCGAACTATATCCCGGCCGATCACTGTTTGGAGAAAGGAACTTGCCTCGCAAGCCAAAGACTCTGATCACTCGAAGCAGCTGGAGCCTGGACCCTTGGCGTAGGAGGCTAGTTCGGGGGCTACTGAGGGAGTCCTGGTTTAAGGGGTCCTCGGGAGGCCGGCCTATGTCTTATGGGCCGGACTGTATGGGCCACTTGCCGAATACTGGAAGAATTGAAGACCTCATCTCCAAGAAGGAGGCTTTGAGAATCGTGGCTTGTCCTCCACGTTTGGAGTAGTAATAGCCATGTTTATCCCTTCGACGTGTAACCGACCATGTGTAAACCCTAGGGACCCCCGGCGTCTTTATAAGCCGGAGGGTTTTAGGTTGTAAGACAACATAACTCATCTAGGGTTTTAGTCATACGATCTCGTGGTAGATCAACTCTGTAATCCCCATACACTCAATATAATCAAGCAGGACGTAGGGTATTACCTCCATAGGAGGGCCTGAACCTGGGTAAAACCTTGTCCCCTTCATCTCTCGTTACCATCGATCCTAGTCTCACAGCTCGGGACCCCCTACCCGAGATCCGCCGGTTTTGACACCGACAGCGGCGTCAGGTGGGGCGGCGACGGGCGGCGTCGAGGGCGGCGACGGGCGGCGTCGGGGGCGGTGTCAGGCGGAGCGGCGACGGGCGGCGTCGGGGGCGGCAGCAGGGATCGAGAGGAGGACGAGGGAGTTGGGGCTGGAGAGAGTGGGTAGTAGGGCATGGGGCGGGGGATTAGACAGATTAGTGTTGGTGTGGGCCTAATGGGCCTAATGTGCAACGCCGGGGCTAATGTGCAAGGCCAGCACTAATCGAATTGCTATGGCGTTTGAATTTAGCTAACGCCAACACTATTTGAAAATATTAGTGCTGTCGTTGGTGGAAAATGGCGCGCCACGAACAAGAGTTGTGGCTAGCCATTTTTGCACTGGTGTGGGAGAGATATGTTAAACACATACATAAGATTCATCAATGCTTCAAGCCAAAATGAATTTGATAACTTAAGATGAGAGAGCATAGTTGTGACCTTCTCTTTGAGTGTCATGTTCATTTTATCTACAAGACCATTGAGTTGACGTGTCTTGTTGCACTCTTCTCAAGCCCGGTGCCAAATTGTATGCAATACCTTTCAAAAGAACCTCGGTATTCACCACAATTGGCTGATCTCACCCACTATAAAACATGGAACTCAACGGTAACGATGTTTGGACCTCATCCTCATAGTTGGGCTTCATGGATGGGGGTTGATTTATATGGAATTGGGTAACAATCAAGTGCTCAATCACACTGATGTCATCTTGGTACTCAAGGTTTGGAAGACCTTTGATTACCGATGCATTGTTCATTTATGTATTTCTCTGTTACATAGAAACAAACGTTTTCACATCTCATATGCATTGGGTCAGTTGCAACAAGCTGAAATATATTGTGGTTGATGTACAACCGAATCATACCTTGTGTCTTTTCGTGTAACACGTTCCATTATTCTTCCATGACACATGTGGGTATAGTCCCTTTCACAATTGGCTCATATACAAATCCATGCAATAAAATTATCTTCCATCATGGGCTTCCATAATAAGTAAGTGGAAGAATCAAACTTTATCATGCCAATTGTTGTAGCTCTTTCTTTCATAGCCATCATGAGCAATACTTCCAGCAACTATCAAGCAACTCATATTAGCAACCTCCTAGGCAACCAAAGCTTTGATACCACTATGTTGGGAATTAGCACACCCTTAACGGTGATCTGAAACACTGCAACAAAAATAAAGTAACTTCAGCACCACCTCTATGCTCTAACTCATGGATCATTCCTCGGTCACGGAAGAAAACATATGCATGAACATATGTGTAGTCATTTATGTGAGCTCAAACATAGGACAAAACATAATACTTCCATTTAGTTTCTCGAGCATGACACCTCACACATCCAACTCCAAGGTGTTTGGTGTCAAGCAAAACCACCCAGAACAATAGCATAAATCATCACACATGAACGCATGTTCTTTTTCGTTTCATGTTTTCTGTCGTTCTTATTACTTTTTCGTTTTCCTCTTATCTTTTAACGAAATTCAACGAATGGTTAAGAATTTGAACAAAAAATGTCTGTGTATTTAAAACATGTTCAGGAAATTTAATAATTGTTTAAAAAATATTCAGGAATTTTGAAAAAAATTAGAAATTTTATAAATATTCTAGAGTTTTAAAAAATCAAAAAATTCATAAAAGTTTAAAAATGATATAGAATGTAAATATGCTCCCATATTGAGAAAAATGCCAACGAATTTAAAATGTTTCCGAATTTAAAATCAGTAGACTTTAAAAAATGTTCACAAAATTTAATAATGATCGTTAGATAAAAAATAATTAGAAATTTTGAATTAGAAAAATCATGAATTCAATATAGGTTCTCAAATTTCATAAAACTACTCCCGATTAATAAAAAGTGTTCTCGGTTTAAAAAAATGTTCCCCAATTTCAAAACATGTTCATAGCTTAATAAATAAATATTTTTTTCAAATATTACAAATTAAAAGAAACTTAACGAATTTAATGAAAAATAACAAACAGAAAAAGATAAAAAGAGAAACACATGTGTTCAAAAAAAGGCAAAGAGAAACACATAAAAAAAATGGAAACCGATCGACAACAAAAAGACACATGAATGAAATCACCGCGAGCATCTATCCATGCTATTCGGCGCTTTAAGCGTCTGGTAGCAAGCCAGCGCTCGCACACATGCAAGCGGGCACTAGTAGAAAACAGGGCATCAGTCCCAGTTCTAGAGGGCCTTTAGTCCCGGTTCTGCAACCGGGACAAAATGTTCGGGACTAATGCCCACAACTTTTAGTTCCGGTTGGCTTATGAACCGGGACTAAAGGAGCTCGACGTGGCCGCTGTGGGGCGCCCAGGCAGGAGGACCTTTAGTCCCGGTTGGTAACCCGACCGGGACTAAAAGGAGGGGTTTAGGGGTTTTCATATTGTGTTCCCCCCTTTTATTTTTGTGTTTACCCTTCAATTCTTTTACATTTAGGGTTTCATTTTTATTTAGTTCAACTTGATCTATTGCATCCATCCAATTTGTACTGGTATATGTCATATAACAACTCATCATCATCTTAATCAACTCTTCATCATTCTAGATAAAATAGCATAAAAAAGGTGAACTCCACATCATTCTGTGTTATCATACTAGCAAGTGATCAAGTAATCACAAGTTAGAAACTCTAAATACTGCTCTCTCCTAGGTAAAATAGCATAAAAAAGGTGAACTCCCGCATCTCCCCATTGAAGAATACAGATCAACCTATATCCAACTTGTGGCGTGATCAACCTATATTCATCAATCAAGACATCAGTACAAGTGGTTGCGTAGATGCTTTTATTGCCTGGCTCCATCCTTTGATTTTTAGGCTTTCTTCACTTCGAGATATTCTGTATTTACCAGGGTAACTCATCCACATTGGGCGTAAGCTAACCATATGCAAATCACCGGTGGTAACCATCCACTTAGGCACGTCTCTGGTGGGAGTACCTGTTGAAGAACATAAGTAATAATAACATAGTTAGCTAAACTAGTATTGCTTAAGAAGAATGTATGAAAAAGATGGACTAGTGACGCAATGGTAAAAAAAGTCTTACAAAGTTGTCTGAAGTGATGTTATAACGGTTCAACTTGTGCACTAGTGGCACATATCCATGATAAATGTTCCCAACCATGTAATGTTTAGCATGATACTCAACATCATCAATGAATGATATCAGATGATTTTTCTCCAACCAAGTAAGCTCGGAGTCATAACTGTAGTAGGTGCGATCTATTATCTGTCGGGTAACTCTTGTAGCACGGAAATAAGCTAATAATTAAAAATAAAAAAAATAGTAAGGATGAGTACCAAATACTTTTCAATAATCAATATAAATTACCTAACAAATCTGTTGACAAACGCACCTGGAGGTAGCACCGGAATCAAGTCATCCTCCGGATCCACCCAAATATCTATATTATTATCACGAACATCATCATTACCAAGATCGAAGGTAATGTTCATGTCCTCATCCAACCCATACGCCTTGAAAAATGCTCTCCAACTAGAACAACCAAAATATGTGTGATCTTCGTTATTTTTCACCTTAACAGCAAAAGTGTAATACTCCGTTCTTAGGTGAGCTATCTTAAGCTCTGTACTACACTTCTCTTTGAAATGGAACTTGTCCAAGACAGCGAATCTTGCATGACAGGGAACGCACTAGTCAAATTGTACAAAAGAAAATTAAAGGTTAATTAAAGCAAAAAAGCACACGTCATACTTCATTAACAAAAAATACATGTCGTATTTACATACCGTAGTAATACTAAATTCTTCCGTTAGTTTGACGGTGAATGACGTATCGTTGTCTAGGTGAGATGAATGTCGCATATACCCCTGTCATCCCAGCACAAAGGGCACTGAGGGATCCTATCGTCGTCATACGACGTCGACATTTCCTGTGTTCGTGATTCTAAGATTAAAAATCGACGGCAAAATTTTTTAGCAAGATCATCATATAATATCACTAATACATATAATAACACCGGCGATCGTCGGGGACTCTTCATATAATATTATCATATAATATCACTAATACATCTCGAATAATCCAGTTAATGAAGCATCGAATATTATCACTAATACAGCTCAAATATTATCGAATAATCTAGTTCACTCGCGGTTCCTGAAGCGTGGGCGGTGGACACCCAAAGAGAAGGAACCATCACAGGATCATAGCTCGGGTGAGATCCCTGAAGGAACTGTCAGGCATTGGAGAACCTGGCATCCAACGCAACCATGTAGCGACGGACGTGCTCGTCCTCCTCCCTGACACGGTGACGTACCACCTCCTCGGTTGCCGGCTGCCTCCGCACCGATAGTGGCCCACGTGACCGCCACCAAAGAAGCTCCGGGTCGACGACGATACCTGGATTCCTCACCAAACTGCGCGCCCCAGAAGGTAGCACCCCCCAGGGCCTGCCTGGCGGAGCCCAGTCCCAGACATGGCGCCTCTCAAACTGGTTGTCAGCGCCGAGTCGACGACGAGGATGTGGGATTGGCATCGTCGACGAGAACAAATTGTGGCTATAGCAAATATCATTTTATTTAACAACAATAAAACAACAATACCATTTTTAATAACAAAGCCTAGTGATGTGTATGTGTGTGTGTGGCGCGCGCCCAAGAGCACATATAACACTTAAAATCATGTAAGGTAGCAATTAAAGAAGCATCTTCCTCATAGATCAACAAATCAACTTAAAATGCCATCTTAATTTTCTAACTAGCTTAGTGTTGCTATATATGCATTAATGAAAAGAAATACTTTGCACGATTGGTGAGAAGCAAAACCTTTATGTATTGGTTTCGTCTTCTTTTTGTTGTTTCTCTAGTACTTTATGTTTTGGTGTGTGAATGGTATGCTTTTTACTTGAAACTTTGTGATATGACCAAACATGTTACCACTTACTAGTATTGGTTTTGTAAAATATCATGTCGTTTTGAGCTCATATTTGCCACGTACTGACTGTTTAAATTGGCAATACCAATTTTTGCCTCAAAATTTGAATACTTTCAAAAAATCTGAGAAAACTCTTGTAAATACTACATGTGACTAGTATGAACCTGGGAAATTTTGAGCATCTTTGGACAAAGGGATTGGTATATAATAGCTATTTTGCTCAAATGCTCCTAATTTTGGTTCAAAATTAGATAGTTTCCAAAAATTCTAAAAAAACTCTAGCAAATAGTACATTTGACCAGTAGCAATCTGGTAAAGTTTGAGATTATTTGCACAAAAGGATTAGGAGAAATTTGCATTCTTCTTCTAAAAGGCGTTTAATTTAGTCGTCATTAACTTTGAGCCTCCCCTCCATTTTCTTTCTGGATTTGATCCTGGCACCGCCACTGCTTCGGTCGGCGACGAACGCGGGCGACGACGGTGACCGCGGGGGGGAGGGAGGATAGCTAGGAGGAGGAGGGGAACGGCGGTGTGGCCGGCGGCTCACCTAGGAGGAGGAGGAGGCCGGAGCGGGCTCGGGGAGGCGACGGCGTCGGGGGGCGGCGACGGGCGACGTCGTCGGGGGCGGCGATGAGGAGCGAGCGGGCTCGGGGAGGCGACGGCGTCACGGAGGTGACGGCGTCGGGGGGCGGCGACGGGGGACGACATCGGGGGCGGCGACGGGGACGGCATCGGGGGCGGCGACGAGGAGCGAGCTGGCTCGGGGAGGCGACGGCGAGATCCGGCAGCCTGGCGGCGTCGAGGTGGTTTTCGGCGCCGTCGGGGGAGAGGGAAAGCAGATGGATTTGGAAAATTTTCCAAGTCCCGCTTATATAGTCCCCCCTTTAGTCCCGGTTGTTAGCTCCAACCGGGACTAAAGGCCCCCCTTTAATCCCGGTTGGAGCCACCAACCGGGACTAAAGGTAGTTTTCGCCAGGCGAAAGGGCGGGAAGCACAGCCCTTTAGTCCCGGTTGGTATCACAAACCGGGACTAAAGGCACCTACCGGGACTAAAGGCCGCTTTTAGTCCCCGTTGGAGCCACCAACCGGGATAAAGGGTTGTGCTTCCCACAGCCAAAAGTTTAGTCCCACCACGCTAGTCGAGAGGGGATCAGAGTGGTTTATAAGCGCTGCTGCCGCTGCCCTCTCGAGCTTCTCTCTATTGCAGGCAGTACATGCCTATCTCACGCCCTGTTGGGCCTGCTAGCACTGCGGGACTGCATCATGGCACATTTCTAGGGTTTCTAGTCGTATGCAGGCCTTTGTGGCTCGTAGGCGGGCCTTTTTTTGCATATATTATGTTTTTAAAATTTTAATGTTATTTTTTTGCATATGTTTTAGTTGATTCCTTTTGGTATTAGAGTTTTATAAACACTTTTTACTATTAAAGTTTTTAATAAATAAATACTTTGATAATTTTACTTAATATTATTTTGATTCTTTTTAGTTGATTATTTTTGCTATTAGAGTTTTACAAAATCTTTTTAGTTCATTCTTTTTGCTATTAGAGTTTTATAAAATCTTTTTAGTTCATTCTTTTTACTATTAGAGTTTTATAAAAGCTTTTTAGTTCATTCTTTTTGCTATTAGTTCATTCTTGGAGCTAAATGACCATGAATTTGAAAAGCACTGCAAATGAACTCTGAAAAGGTTGAAACTTGGCATGGTATCATAATTTCACCCACATAGCATGTGCTAAAAAGTTGAGAGGGTTACGGGAAAAACTGGCTGCACTTCGTGTACAAACTGGACAATCTCTTTCGAAGTAACAAGGTTTCGGATGAAAACTCATCTATTACAAAAGGGATTTCATTTTTTTAAACATATTTTAACTCCAGTCTTTTTCTGCATTCAATATGCACCATTCAAAGCCACATCATAAATTTTCAACCCTTCTTTGACTTCATTTGCTATTTTTCAAGCATTTCATGATTTATTTTGAGCTAAATGACCCTGAAATTGACAAGCACTGCAAATGAACTCTGAAAAGGTTGAAACTTGGCATGGTATCATAATTTCACCCACATAGCATGTGCTAAAAAGTTGAGAGGGTTACGGGAAAAACTGGATGCACTTCGTGTACAAACTGGACTATCTCTTTCGAAGTAACAGGGTTTCGGATGAAAACTCATCTATTACAAGAGGGATTTCATTTCTTGATATGTAACTACAGTGATATTCTAGATCAAAGCCATCATCAGAATAGTTGTGGAGAGAAATTCTTCACTTTTTCTTCGCGTGTGTCCCTTCCTTATTGCGCCGTAACCATGGATAATCTTCATCGTTTAACAGGATGCTTGGGTCAGCCTTCACTTTGAAGGGAGGAATTTCATGAAACTTTTTATAATTCTCAGACATGTTTGTCTTGTCCTCCACTCCCACGATGTTTCTTTTCCCTGAAAGAACTAGCGCTTTGGCTCATCGTTTGATGTATTCGCTTCCATATCTTTTTTTCCCTCGGTTTGGTAGACATGTCCTTCACATAGAAAACCTGCGCCACATCATTGGCTAGGACGAATGGTTTGTCTGTGTATCCAAGATTGTTGAGATCCACTGTTGTCATTCCGTACTGCGGGTCTAACTGTACCCCGCCTCCTGACAGATTGACCCATTTGCACCGAAACAAATGGACCTTAAATTCATGTCCATAGTCAAGTTCCCATATCTCCTCTATGTAACCATAATATGTGTCCTTTGCCCTATTGGTGATTGCTGCATCAAAGCGGACACCACTATTTTGGTTGGTGCTCTTTTTATCTTGGGCGATCATGTAAAATGTATTACCATTTATCTCGTACCCTTGGTAAGTCAATACAGTCGAAGATGATGTCCTGGCCAACAAGTACATGTCATCTCCAACAGTGTTGTTACACATGAGATGCATTTGCAACCAACCGCCGAAAGTCCTGATGTGTTCACGTGCAATCCAGTCGTCAGACTGCTCTGGGTGTTTGTAGCGTAGAATATTCTTGTGTTCATTGATATACGGGGCCACCAAGGTAGAATTCTGTAGAACTGTGTAGTGTGCTTGCGCCCAGGAATTCCCATCCCTACATATTATTGAATCCGCTCCTAGCGTGCCTTTTCCACTCAGTCTCCCCTCATACCGCGATTTAGGGACACCAATCGGCTTCAGGTCAGGAAAAAAGTCAACACAAAACCCAATGACCTCCTCTGTTTGATGGCACGTGGAGATGCTTCCTTCTGGCCTAGCACGATTACGAACATATTTCTTCCAGACTCCCATGAACCTCTCAAAGGGGAACATATTGTGTAGAAATACAGGACCCAGAATGGCAATCTCGTCGATTAGGTGAACTAGGACGTGCGTCATAATATTGAAGAAGGATGGTGGGAACACCAACTCGAAGCTGACAAAACATTGGACCAAATCATTCTATAACCTTGGTAGGATTTCTGGATCGATTACCTTCTGAGAAATTGCATTGAGGAATGCACATAGCTTCACAATGGCTAATCGAACATTTTCTGGTAGAAGCCCCCTCAATGCAACCAGAAGCAGTTGCGTCATAATCACGTGGCAGTCATGAGACTTTAGGTTCTGGAATTTTTTTCTCTGCCATGTTTATTATTCCCTTTATATTCAACGAGAAGCCAGACGGGACCTTGATACTGAGCAGGCATTCAAAGAAGATTTCCTTCTCCACTTTGGTTAGAGCGTAGCTGGCAAGACCTTGATACTAGTTTGGATGCATGCTGTTGTGGTTTTGTCACGGCAGATGTCCTAGTGCAAGGACTTAGGGGTGAAGCCATCGCTACAGCGGTTAACTCGAAGGGGTTGTTCGGGACGAAAGACACAGGTTTACCCAGGTTCGGCCCCTCTCAACAGAGGTAATAGCCTACGTCCTGCTTTGAGTTGTATTGATTGGATATCGATTACAAGGGAGTGGATTCGCTTGACCTAGTACTCGATCAAAGGTTTCGTGTTCTAAGCCGCCCAGGGAACCCGCCTTTATATACAAAGGTCGAGGCCCTAGGCTTACAAGAGTTCGGGCCGGGTTACATCTAGTAACCGACCTTATCTCTAATTATCATTGCCTTGTCTGGCAAACCATCCCCCGGTGGCTTACACCTCCGGGTCACACGTAGCCTTCCGGCTCTGGGCCTCTTCCAGGCCTATCTGGCAAGTCACTTCCAGGCCTTGTCCTAACCTTTCAGCCTGCTCAGGCCTTGCTACTAAGCCGCCAACCACATGACCCGGCCCCTCCTGGGCGGGTCTCGCCACGGGGTTATATCCCCAACATTAGGCCCCAGATTGATTCTAACTGGTTCATGTCAATCTTCAAGTCTTCTAGTTGGCGAGTCTTGCATTCTTCATAAGCACCTGACCTGCAATAAATCTTCATGACCCGCCATGTGAAAAATGGGTGACGTCATCTCTGACAAATCCAAACAATCCGGATGACATCACAACGAATCTTTGCATTAACTAGTCAACCCGAGAATCGATGCATTTTCTTGATCAATCATCATTTTGTCTCCTCGATTCTCGCGCGAGACTATTGTTGTTCCATCCCCCTCATAAATAGACGTGTGGGGTCCTTATCCTTTTCACTTTTCCCCCCTGCCGCCGCTTCTCTCTTCTTCTTCCTCCCGACGCTAGCGCCATTGGAGCTCCGCCACGCCGTCCGGACCTCGCCGTCGTCTTCAACAAGGTCGCTGCATCACCCTGACTGTGTCCAGAGCTCGCCGGCGTTCGCCCGCATCTCCTGCACATCTCAGGTTCCATCTTCTTCCTCCTCTGGATCTGCATTAGTTCATCGGGTTTTCTTCTGGTCCACCGCCGTTCATCGGAGTTCTTCCCGTAGATGAAAAAGGAAGCACCTTTAGGCCTTCATCCGCTAGCAAAGACCCGCGGCGCTTCGCCTGATGTGTTTCCCATGCTCATTGTAGATCATCCCTTCACGGGAACTCAACTATGAACTGTCTGTTCTTCACTGTCGTTTTAGGTTTAGGAAATATTTTCCTTTTATTTCCTTCCATAGATCTCAAAACGGTAGCCATAATTGGTGGAAGTTGTTTATCCACACTTAGCAATTTTTCAACACTTACTAGCAAACTTGACCCGCCAGGATGCTGTCGGGTCTCCCTGGCGAGTTATAATCTAGTTTATACTTGTAGCTGGCGGCGGCTCATAGTTTTAATAATGTTCCATCAGATGGCGTCGTCATCTTAGATTCATAGCTGTTTGGTCATGCCGCGTTTTTAACCCGCCACATATCCATGCTTTTCCATAGTCTCTTAAACCGCCAGCATGGCTAAAGCCCCCGCCTCCTGCGACTGGGTAGGCTCTGGAGTTACCGAAGAAATGCTCAATGACTTTGTAGTAATGGGAGCCTTGCCGGGTCAAGATGTTATCCATTGGCGGGTCCCTGGCAACGAAGTCACTCCCAAGCCCCAGGATGGGGAAGTTGTTGTCTTCAAGGATCATCTTCTCCGCGGCTTCTCTCCGCCCAGATCAAAAAATTTCCGGGACACCCTGCACTTCTACAACCTCACCCTCAAGATATTGGCCCCAACTCTGTAACCAATTGATGCCAGTTCCAAAGTCTCTGTGAGGCCTATCTGCAAGAAGAGCCGTCTGTTGACCTCTTCAGGGATTATTTCTATATCAATCGCCAAACAGAGATGGCGGATGGACTGAGCCTTGAACTTGGAGGTGTTTCCATTCAGAGACGGAGGGATGTAACCTTTTCGTCGGCGATTCTGCCTAGTCATCCCAAGGACTGGAATAAGACCTGGTTCTACTGCAAGGATACCTCCCCAGAAGGAGAGAATCAACTGCCGGTTTATCATCCTTACCGGCTTAGCACCGACACCGAGCTCTAAGACCGGATGTCTGCTGCAGAGCGCGCCCAGTATGGTCCAACTTTTTCAAAGATAAGGGCCCTGTTAGCCAACGGGTTAACTGGCGTCGATCTGACCCGCTGCTGGGTCTCTTGGAGAATAATGCCGCTGAGCCGCCGCAACGCCTTAATGTGCCAATATACTGGTGAGGTGGATGATCATCAGAGCTTCAACCAGACCCCCTTGACAGACCAGGACCTTAACGCAATCGTCAAATCCTTGTTGGGTGAGCCGCAAGAAGCTTGCAACAAGACGGGGTTAAGCCCTTTTTATGCTCTTAACCCGGCTCCGGAGGTGAACCTTTTCATCCTAATCCTCACTTTTTCTTTAGATGCTGCATTTCATATGCCCTTTTTAATCTCTGTCAATGCATATACTATATGCAGGCCGGCTCTTCCTTCTGGAACAAGAAACTAACCACTACCTCCATGAAGAAGAAAGGCAAGGGGCCCAAAGCTTGAGCTCCGGCTCGTAAAAAGAAACAAACAACTGAGGAATTATTTGGGCTGGATGACTCAGAGGTAGAACTTGATTCCCTTGGTCTTCTTTTCATGCAACTTATTGACACTGACTCCTCTCAGGTTGACGCGGAGGCAAGCGAAGCCGGTGCAACAGAGGTAACTATCATCTCCTTCGACTCAAAACCTCTGCCAACAGAGAAAATCCGGCGGGTCATCTGGAAAGTAAAGTTTTCACATCCTCTTGCTCACTTGGATCCCGACTTTCTTTTGAAGAAGCAACAACATGACGCTAGACGTCAGACCCGGAGCGGCAGCTCTGAAGACCTGGTGGCCGGCTTACCTGACACTCCGGCTCGTCGGAAACGTCGAAACGAGGTACTTCATAACTTATGTTTGTCCTTCTGCATTTTAGTCTTGTGATGTCACTTGCTCATACTGCTTAATTTAATTGTATCAGGAAACACCTCCTTCGTCTGGCGACTCGACCGCCTCCAAACTGCCTCCCCTTGTTATTAACCCGGGGTAAATTTCTTTGCATCCTCTTTCTTCTGTCCTTGCATATGACTGGTAATGAAATCCTTGTTCGCAGGGCCCAGGCCAAGAAAAGGAAACTGAGCAGGTCATCTTCCCGTCCGGATGTCTCAGAGCCGGAGGACCCGAAGCTTGACACTCCTGGAGTTCAAGTGGAACCATCCGAGGCTGGCCAAGGTGCTCATGACGACACTCCCCAGCCTACTAAGCCGGTGGATGCTAATGTTGTTATTCCTAAGGCCCCTCTGGAGACGGATCCTAAGCCGCCCAGCCCCCTGCCGACAACTCAAGATATTACGGCTCAAGAAGAAGAGGTCACTATTACCGGCTCTGCCTATGCCGGTCCGGCCCCCTCCAACGTGCTATCCAAGCACATCAGCAAGGATGAGGCGCATTCTCCTGAAAAGGAGAGAGCTAAGCTTGAACTGCCCAACTTGGAGAAGCTGACTGCGGATGAATTGCATTCGGGTTATTTGAGCCGCCTTGCCACGAGCCGGGACATGGAGCCCAAACTAGTTGATATGATGAAGAGGAAATATGAGGTACTCCACTTTTCCATTCTCTTCATATCCTTATGTAGCCCCCAAGAGCCAGCTTATATTCTCGAAGATAAGCTGGATCTTCAATAATATGTAGACTTCAATAGACCAACATGTAGCCCCCAAGGGCCGGGTCATTATGCCAAAAATGAGCCGGCACTTATTGTCTTGATAAATGCAAAAATGCCAAGTGTAGCCCCCAAGGGCCGGGTCATTATGTAAATAATGAGCCAGAACTTTTGTAGACCTGATCTTAGACTTGTAGAGCAATGTGTAGCCCCCAAGGGCCGGGTTATCTTCATGAAGATGATCCGGGTCTTATTTGTATTGTAGAAATTTTAAAGAACTGGTACACATTAGCCCCCAAGCGTCAAGTATATTGCTTGTAATCTGCTTGAGACTTATAACAATCTTCTGCAGTACCTCTAAGTACTACTATCAGCCGGACCGGCGGCTTAAAATTGATAATCTTGCTATTTGACAATTTGTCATGTGTAGGAATCTTTACATGCGGCCGAGTCTAGCTTGACCGACCTCAGAAAAAATCTAGCCCTGCAACAAGACGCCCGGGCTGAAGCTGACACCAAGTGGCGGCTCTCTGCGGTAGAACTGGAAAAGGTCAAGACTGAGCTTGAGGTGTATAAAAAATCTGCTGAAGCCAGCCAAGCCGCCCTGACCAAACCTGCAGAAGATGCCGAGGGCCGTCTTAAACCTGTTGCTGAAGAGCTGACCATCCTGAAGCGCCATATAACCCGGATGACCGAAGCCATCTTTGGTAAGCATTGCTGACTATATGATAATCATGTTTCAAATATTCTTATAGAGACTCGCCGGCGACTTACAAACTTGATACGTTTTGCAGGCAAACGAACTCGTAGGCTTCCAGATGACAGCTTGTTGAAGCTGAAGGCTTTATATGCCTTCACTGAACAGCTGTACGCTGGAAGCCTCTTTACCATCAGGGTTGTGTTTGGCGAAAAGGGGGTGCTGAAACTGATCAAGGATGTGCTGAATTGCCTCTCCACCGTTCCCAAGCACTTTGAAGAGATGAAGAAATCAGCCACCCGCAAGGGTGCAGTATCTGCTTTAAGCCGGGCGTTGGCATATGCACCAGAACTCAACCCGAAAGAAATGATGGGAGGATTCCCGCAGCTCAAGGACGACGGGTCAGAATTCACTCAAGATGATTACGCCCGTTGCTTCCGAGCGTCTCGAGTATTGGCCAGTCGGTTAGCCGCAGAAGCTGATCTGGCGACGTACCAGGCGGCTTACGACGACAACAACACGCGAGTACGGGCGCCTACATTTGAGCCGAAGGATCTGACCCCTCAACGGCGTAAGCACATCTTTGCCCCTGACGTTGACCCGTCTCCAATCTTGCATGATGAAGCTGAATTTGAAGCTTTACTCAACTGCAACTGGGATGTGGACAAACTTCAGATCTTGGAGAGCGAAGACCCGGCGCACGATGACCCGTTGACGAGCTAGGCGAAGAGCCGGTCCCCAATGACGTTAAACCGGGCAAAGCTGAGCCGGCGGGTTATGACTTGTGAAAAAACTTGAGTCCCACATTTTGGGTCCTCTGAGGCCTTGTAATAGCTATAGGAAAAACTTGATTGCCTGTGCTGTGCCTTCGTGCACTTTTTTGAGCTTCTTCAACTCATATGTCGGCGATTCAAAAAATTTCCCGTATGAATGTCTTGACATGACTAAGAGTATGAATTCATCGATTCCCACTAGCGGGTTATTCTCCATGAGCAATGCTAAGCCGGGATTACCCGGAAACTTAGAATCTTATCACGAAAAACACCTGCAAAAACAAACAGTAGAATATATACTTGTATATCTCCTGCTTTGTAAGCCGGCTTTAAAGGCACAGCAAAAAGAGATAACTCTTATCCTTTGCTTTTTAAGAAAAACTTGTTTTGCTTCAAAGAAGCTAGGCATGAAAGCCTGAAACCTCGTAAGCCGGGTCTCACGTGACATAAATCCGTCGTTTAAACCTTAACAAGTTCAGGGTCTTAAAACGATTGACTTTGCTAAGAGTACGAACGGGCCACATAGCGGAGAGACTACAACAGACAAGATGAGTTTATCCTAGCTCACTGTAAGTCGGCTCTCTCGTGACAAAAGCCGCCGTTTTAACTCTGAACAGTTCAGGGTCTTAAAAAGATTGACTGTCAGGCGTACGGCGGGTCACATGGTGAAGTAGCAAGTTGCAAACAGGCAGGTTTAACTAGAATATGGCATATAAAGCCGGTCAAGAGGGTATTAAAGCTAAACCCAGTGGGTTGGAAGCCCCCAAGTGACCTTATGAAGAATCAACTCTTTGCACAAAACTTGGTGCAGAAAAACGGCAGAGGCCCCGAATTATAGGGATGCCGGTTTTATTATATTATAAAAAGTGGTATATACAATGACAGAAGTATGTACATTGATGAGAGCCAGTGGCTCAAGTGTAGTATGGCCGAAGATGAGCAATGTTCCACGGCCTAGCAGTCTCCTCTCTAGAAGTGCGTGATTTGTCGCACTCCCGTATGTCAATGAGATAATACGAACCATTGTTGAGATTTCTGCTGATCACAAAAGGTCATTCCCAGGGAGGTGACAACTTATGCATATCTGACTGGTCTTGAATCAGCCGGAGGACTAAGTCGCCTTCTTGGAACGTCCGGGTCTTGACTCTGCGGCTATGATAGCGACGCAGATCTTGCTGATAAATCGCCGACCGTGCTGCCGCAAAATCCCGTTCTTCATCTAAGGCATCCAAAGCGTCCTGACGCGTTGTCTCATTATCAGTTTCAACGTAAGCCGCCACCCTGGGCGAGTCATGACAGATATCACTGGGGAGAACAGCTTCTGCGCCATAAACCATGAAGAAAGGCGTGTAGCCTGTTGACCTGTTGGGGGTGGTTCTAATGCTCCAAAGAACTGAAGGTAACTCTTCCACCCAACAACCCGGCGTTCGCTCCAAAGAAACCATAAGCCGGGGTTTTATCCCTCTCAAAATTTCCTGGTTAGCATGCTCTGCTTGGCCATTAGACTGTGGATGAGCTACAGAGGAGACATCAAGGCGGATGTGTTCACTATCAAAGAACTCTTTCATAGCCCCCTTGGACAGATTTGTACCATTATCAGTAATGATACTGTGAGGGTAACCAAACCGGAAAATCAGCTTTTTGACGAACTGAACTGCTGTTGCTGCGTCACACTTACTGACCGGCTCTGCTTCCACCCACTTAGTAAACTTATCAACCGCCACCAAGAGGTGGGTCTTCTTATCTTTAGACCTCTTGAACGGTCCAACCATATCGAGCCCCCAGACCGCAAACAGCTAGGTGATTGGAATCATCCGCAACTTCTGAGCCGGCATATGGGCACGTCGCCCAAATTTCTGACACCCATCACACTTGCTAACCAATCTCACCTTTCGGAAGCAGAGCCGGTCAGTACAAGGAAACATTAACCTCAAAACATAACAAAATTTGTCACCTCGTGAGGAAGTTAAAACAACTCCAGCCCCCGAGCCTTCCAATTTTCTGGATCCATCAAAATGAATCGTCCAATACGTGTTGTCCAGCTTCTCCTCGGGTGCTTGACATTCTGTCCAGTCATTGATAAAATCCACCAGGGCTTGAGATTTAATAGCCGTCCGAGGTACATACTTCAGATTAGGAGCCCAAGCTCAATTGCCAACTTAGCAATCCTGCAGGTGGCTTCTCTATTTTGAATGATATCTCCCAAAGGGGCAGAGCTGACCACCGTGATTGGATGCCCAAGGAAATAGTGCTTCAGCTTGCGATTTGCATTGAATACTCCAAACACCAGTTTTTGCCAATGCGGGTATCGTTGCTTGGATTCTGTCAAAACCTCGCTAACATAGTAAACCGGCCTTTGGACAGGATACTCTTTGCCTGCCTCCTTGCACTCCACAACGACTGCATTACTGATGGCTTTATTATTAGCCACCACGTACAGGAGCAAAGGCTCTTTTTCCACGGGAGCAGCCAAGACGGGCGGCTCAGCCAACTGCTTTTTGAGCGTCTCAAACGCATCATTGGCAGCATCGCTCTAGACAAAGTCATCTGTCTTCTTCATCATCTAATACAAGGGAATAGCTTTCTCACCCAGGCGGCTTATGAACCGGCTTAAAGCGGCAATACGACCCGCCAAGCGCTGGACATCATTAATGCACGCCAGCTTAGACAAAGAAGTGATGGACTTTATCTTATCTGGGTTAGCCTCAATGCCCCGCTCGGAGACCAAGAATCCCAAGAGCTTGCCTACAGGCACACCAAACACACACTTGGCCGGGTTAAGCATCATCTTGTAAATCTGCAGATTATCAAAAGTTTCCTTCAAATCTTCTAGCAGAGTCTCCTTCTTCCGTGACTTGACCACAATATCGTCCACATAAGCATGAACATTGCGCCCAATTTGACTATGAAGACAGTTCTGCACACAGCGTTGATAAGTCGCCTGCGCACTTTTGAGCCCAAAAGGCATAGACACATAGCAGAAAGCTCCAAAAGGTGTGATGAAAGACGTCTTCTCTTGGTCTTTAATTGCCATCTTGATCTGATGATAACCCGAATAAGCGTCTAGGAAACATAAACTCTCACAACCCGCCATTGCATCAATGATCTGGTCGATACGGGGGGGAGCAAATGGATCAACTGGACACGCCTTGTTGAGATCAGTGTAATCTACACACATGCGCCATGTGCCATTTTTCTTAAGCACCAGCACTGGGTTAGCTAACCATTCTGGGTGAAAAACTTCCACGATAAACCCTGCTGCTAAGAGCCGAGCTACCTCTTCCCCAATAGCTTTACGCCGCTCTTCATTGAGACGATGGAGGAATTGCTTGACCGGCTTGAATTTAGGATCCACATTAAGGTGGTGCTCAGCGAATTCTCTCGGTACACCCGGCATGTCAGAAGGCTTCCATGCAAAGATGTCCTGATTCTCACGGATGAATTCGATGAGCGCGCTTTCCTATTTGGGGTCCATATTGGCCCCAATAGTGAACTGCTGAGATGAGTCGCCGGGAACAAAATCTACCAACTTGGTATCTTCTGCCACAAACTTCAGGGGCGGCTCAGATTCAGTGCTGGGCTTCTTCAACGGGGTCATATCCGCAGGGTCAACATTGTCTTTATAAAATTTGAGCTCCGCCTCAGCACAACTTGACTCTGCATATGCAGCATCGCCTTCCTCGCAATCAAGAGTAATCTTTCGATCACCATGCACTGTAATCGTTCCATTCAAACCAGGCGTCTTGAGCTGCAAGTAAACATAACAAGGCCTAGCCATGAACTTGGCATAAGCCGGCCGTCCAAATAGAGCATGATACGAGCTTTTGATCTTAACCACCTCGAACCACAAGGTCTCCACCCTGTAGTTGAACTCATCGCCGAAGGCTACCTCAAGGGAAATTTTACCTACTAGGTAAGCTGACTTGCTGGGCACCACACCATGAAAAACTGTAGACGACGGCTTGAGATCCTTGTCAATCAGGTTCATCCGACGAAAGGTGTCATAGTACAGGATGTTGATGCTGCTGCCACCATCCATAAGCACCTTAGTGAACACGTAGCCTCCTACTTGGGGAGCTACCACAAGGGCTAAATGCCCCGGGTTATCCACACGCGGCGGGTGATCCTCCCTGCTCCAAGTTAATGCATATTCAGACCATTTTAAGTACTGCGGAAGAGCCAGCATGGCTGCGTTAACCGCCCGCTTGCGCACTTTCTGGTCCCGCTCATCAAGGCCTGTTGTAAAAACATGATACTAGCCTCCATTAAGCTGCTTTGGGTTACTCTGATACCCTGACTGGTTGTTTTGCTGTTGACCACCATTGCCAGACTGTTGATTATGACTTTCATGGTTACCTTGACCTTGCTAACCAGCGTTTGAGCCGCCTGCGCCGAAACCGGACCCAGGAGAACCATATCCTGACCCGCCGGGCGGTCCGTTGCCGTTGCCTTGATGCTGGCGAAGGCTGTAATTCCAGAATTCCTGCATAACCCAACAATCCTTCCAAGCATGAGTGGATGGCTTATTGGGCAGGCTATGCTTCGGGCAGGGGTCATTAAGCATTGCTTCCATGTTGAAAGGCTTATTTTTATCGAAAGGCGGTTTACCGTTCCCCTTGCCACGGCTGTTCCCAGCATTAGTATTGGCTACCAGATCTGACCCGCCGTCCGGATGCTTCCGTTAACGCCTTTGCCTGGATTGTTATTTCCTGCCCCGTTCTGCTGATGACCCTTGCCGTTGCCATTCTTCTTTCCTTTAGCCGATTTCTCATCATCAGACCCAGGATCCTTCGTGCTGTCAGAGTCTGCATATTTGGTGAGAGCCGCCATGAGCTCCCCCATGTCCTGGCAAGAACGCTTGAGCCGTCCAAGATTCTACTTAAGGGGTAGAAAATGACAATTCTTCTCCAGAATCAGAACCGCCTGAGCCGCCGTGATATTGTCAGACGAGTGGATAATGGTTGAAACCCGCCGACCCCAATGGTGGGCCGACTCATCTTCACGCTGCACGCAATGATCTAGATCCACAATCGTCATAGGCTTCTTGCACGTTCCTTGAAAATTGTTGATGAATTTTGCCTTCAACTCGGCCCAGGAATTAATGGTGTTGGGTGGCAAACCCTTCAACCACGTACGAGCCGGTCCTTCCAGCATCATGATGAAATACTTGGCACAGACCGCATCACTAACATCCAACATCTCCATGGCTAGCTCATAACTCTCGATCAAAGCTTCTGGAGGCAGATCAGCCGTGTAATTCGGCACTTTGCGTGGGCCCTTGAAATCCTTCGGCAGGCGCTCGTTCCGCAGAGCCGGTGCTAAACACGGTACTCCCACGTCTTTTTCGTTCTCACGTTGCTGGTCCTCCCGTGCCTCCGGTGTATCTTTTGTCTTCCCATACACGCCCAAGAAGCCTAGCACGTTCACGCAAACATTCTTCGTCACGTGCATCACGTCGATTGCAGAGCGGACCTCTAGGTCTTTCCAATAGGGTAGGTCCCAAAATACAGATTTCTTCTTCCACATGGGTGCGTGTCCCTCAGCGCCATTCGGAACAGATTGTCCGCCAGGACCCTTTCCAAAGATTACTTGTAAATCCTTGACCATATCAAGTATATTATCACCAGTACGGAGGACGGGCTTCTTCTGGTGATCTGCCTCACCTTTGAAATGTTTGCCTTTCTTTCTTAAGGCATGCTTGGTCGGAAGAAATCGACGATGTCCCAGGTACACATTCTTCTTGCATTTGTCCAAATATATACTTTGGGTATCATCTAAACAGTGCGTCCATGCATTGTATCCCTTGTTTGTCTGTCCTGAAAGGTTACTAAGAGCAGGCCAATCATTGATGGTTACAAACAGCAACGCTCGTAGGTCAAATTCCTCTTGTTTATCCTCATCCCACACACGTACACCTTTTCCATTCCATAGCTGTAAAAGCTCTTCAACTACTGGCCTTAGGTACACATCAATGTCGTTGCCGGGTTGCTTAGGGCCTTGGATGAGCACTGGCATCATAATGAACTTCCGCTTCATGCACAACCAATGAGGAAGGTTATAGATACATAGAGTCATGGGCCTTCTTCTTCGTTTTTTTCCATCATAACCCCTCTTTCTCCGTGCTTGGTCCAAACATTATAGTGTGTCATGAAACCCTTCTCAAGCAGGTGGGAGTGAAGGGTTTTCGAGTTAGAGTAATCCTTCGTATTCTCACAGACAGTACATGGACAATACATAAAACCATTCTGCTTGTTTGCCTTAGCCACTTCGAGAATTTATGCAGGCCCTCAATGTACTCGGAGGTGCGTCGGTCACCGTACATCCATTGCCGGTTCATCTGCATGCATTATATAATTAAGTGTATCAAAAACCATTAAAGAACATCATGAATAGAGAAGTGACCAAATTAATGCAAGTATCTATGTAAATCATACAAGTAAGAATTTTTTTTATTTTAAAAAGAAGATAAGAACAAGAGGCTCATCACGGTGGTGCCGGCGACGAGATCGGCGCGGGCGATCGACGACGGTGAGGACGGGGATGGGAACGGCACCCTACACATGTGCAGACTCTAAGAAGTTAATTTCAGCTCTAATTGTGCGTCTAAATCAAAAGAACTCCCACATACAGTCCTCCACTAAAACCCGCAAACCACACTCTACTTCTAGAGCATTTGAAATGAGCTAAACTAGTAGTGAGAGATGAAACGATGAAGTCGATAACCTTTTAGAACACTTGTGTAGTTGGTACACCGCCAAACCTAAACAAATCTTGGGGAAAATGTAGCTTGGAGGTCGAGCTTGGAGAGGAGAAAGCTTAAGTGTGGCTGCGGCATTTCATCGAACTCCTCATGTGCATAGGAGGTGAGAACAGAGAGCAGCACACCTCCCACGCCGGCCGGCCAAAAAACAGAGGAGTGAGCGGGCAGGGGCGAGCATATATATAGGCAACTCTTAAGTCCCGGTTGGTGGCTAGCACCGGGACTAAAGGGGCTGGGCCAGGAGCGAGGCCCTTCAGTCCCGGTTCGTGTCTGGAACCGGAACTAAAGGGGTCAGACGAACCGGGACTGGTTCCTGCCGAGGCCCGGCCGGCGCCCTGGCCGCTCGAACCGGGACTGATGCACCCATTGGTCCCGGTTCGTAACAGAACCGGGACTAATGCTCTGATCTTGCCTGGATCAAAGCCCTGTTTTCTACTAGTGGGGCCACGGCGGAACTTTGCACTAGCCGCTCGCTCGCTCGCTTCGCCCACTAGTTCTTCTTTTTCCTAGGTTGGCCTGGTAGGGAAAAACCCACAGGTTTTTCATAATATTGTTCAACAAAAATTGTGAACAAAGAAAACGTTTATCAATTTTCTCAGTGAAGTACGGATGAGCATTCTAGAAATTCAGGATGAATGTGTGTCTCTCTTAATAAATATGTTCAGAGAACGATGATTGGAAAGATCAGCAAGCAAAAATAAAATAAAATAAAAAGACACTCCGTGCAAAACACATATCATATGAAGAATACAAATATAGCTTCAAATAAGATATATCAATAGTCTTGAAGACGAAAGCGGGGATTCCATCTGGGGCATCCCCAAGCTTGTATGTTTGAGTCTTCCTTAAATATTACCTTGTAATGCTTAGGGTATCTACAATCTTAGGTTTTTGCTGCTCCTTGTTCTTCTCATAACGTTTATCTCACCAAAAAGTATAAAACTTCATTCACACAAAACATAACAGAACTCGTATGATAATAAAAATAAGTTATTCACTTAGATACTATTAAGACAAGATTAATAATTTATTTCTAATTAATGTCTACTGTATGATAATAAAATAAGTCATCCACTTAACAGAACTCGTATGATAATAAAATAAGTCATTCACATGCACAGAACTTCTTAGCTTTTTTTAACACAGTACAGACACAAGCGTTCATATATACGCGCATATACTCATTTCTATAAACGCACACATGCTCACCCCGCCTCTATGAGCACCTCCGAGAAACTAAGCCAGCATATCATCTTGAGATTTACTAAGTCATCGTAGGTGCCTCGACGTTGACGGGAACGTCTGCTCCCACTGAATGCACATCACTGGAAATCCTGAAATAAATCCAGGAATAATGCGAGCACCAGGACTTGAATCCTGATGGGCTGGGGATACCACTGTCTCTCTAATCATTCAACCACAGGTTGATTCGCTTTTATGGCACGACGTTGAAGCGACAGAACACGGGCCCATGGGCAGGGGCTTGATAGGCCACCAGATTCTAACATTCGGTATGAAGTTAGAATCGGCCGCCTGATTCCAAACGTTTCCATATATCAAAAAATTCAAAGAAAATAGGCGTACCAAAAAATGGAAGGAAAAAACAAAAGTTGGCAGCTCCTCCTCCTCACGGCCACCACTCCCCATATCTATTCTCCTGTCGTCGTCAACCTTTTCCCCTCCTAGCTGGCTTGTTCATCAGTAATCCACCCACATCGAGATCTCCCCATATTTCCACACCAAACCCTATCTATCTACCAGTCCATCCCGTACATACACATCTTCTTCCATCGAGGTCGAGCCTTCCACCGATTCATGGCGTCCACCACCAGTGGCAGCTTCCCATCCTCTCCCTCACTCCCAGGCACCGGCGCCGAACAAGAATTCTCCTCCGACGACCCCCACGGCCTCTTCCTCCCTTCATCCCCCTCCCCCGCTAGCCTATACTTCGACCACGACTCCTCCTTCCAAGGCTTCTCGCCCACATCCTCCCCCTCGCGGGCAACAGCAACTCCACCTCACCCTACGGTCCCGTCAAAGCCGCCCAAGAAGCGCCCCAGAGCCTCCCGCCGCCCACCCACTACCGTGCTCACGACCGACACCTCCAACTTCCGCGCCATGGTACAGGAGTTCACCAGCTTCCCGGCGCCACCATTTGCCGCCGGGCCGTCCCCGTTCGTCCGCCCGCGGCTCCTCGGTGGCGCCTCCGCCTACGGCCCTCCCTTCCTGGTACGCCCGTGCCCTCTCAAATACCCGCAGCAAAACCCTGCACTGTTGTCCTCCATCGCCACCTGCACCACCACTGCCACTACCACCAGCGGTGGATCCAACTCTCTCCTGCACGCGCTCGCGCTGTTCGCGAGGAGCAACGCGATGCCAAGTACCACCACTGATGTTACGACGGCCAGAGGATCAGGTGCTGCTGATCAGTACGGTGGTCACCACGGCCACGGCATGGGAGATTTCAACTTCAACCCGTTTGACGACTTCGAGACCGAGACTGCGGCAGCGGCGGAAAGCGACAAGGCGGCGAACGGCGACCATGCTGGGTTCTTCTCTTCCTTAGGCGGCGCCGGAGATAAGCACGACTGGCACTAGCTAGTACAGTAGTACTTACGTATCTCTCTTTCTGTCTGGTAAGCGTGCCGAGTGGTCTTTGTGTGATGTGGAAATTGAGACGGAGGAACAGTTATCTAAGCTTGCTATACTTGGCCACTACTACTATTGGCATTTGGCAGGCTGCTTAATTGTTAGTTTCTTTTGAGACAAAATGTGAGTTCGTAAATTTGAGTGATGGTGATTTTTGGTGCAAATTAATTAATAATTGAAGTAATGCATGCATTGCTTCTTGCATGATTTACTATTATTACAATATGTATACATATATATGTATACTTTTAAAGTGGTTTGTTCGGTTTCCATCGCTAGCCAAGGAATTGTCCTTGTCGAGATGAGATGAAATGATCCAACACCTCTCCTTACTCACGAAGAAGTGTTGAAATGATCCAACACCTCTCCTTACTCACGAAGATGCATGTATTCCATACCGTGGGAAAAACAAATGGTAGATTTTCGGATGAATAGGCTTACACTGGAACTTATGGAGCAATAAGCCCCCCCCCCCCCCACCCTCCCTTATTTTTTTCAACCAACTATTGCCAAGGCAGCCCGTAAATTAATTTTGGTATGTTTAGTTCGTCCGTGCAGCATCTCTATTAATAACTACTAGTCATGTATTTCATAACTCTTCTTTGTAAATAATATTTGTTGTCAATCAAAATGGTTTCATGATGGATCTTAATCATTACGTTGCATTCCATTTACTTTTTTTGAATTATTATTATTCCTTGGTGTTGTTTATTGTTGACTCCTGCAATGAAGGCTCCCTTTTTTCAGGAGGAAATGCAAGCTCCTTGGTCTTCTTTATAACAATCAAACGCATGTAAAGTAATATTCCTGATATATAAGTTTGATCTTAGACTTCGTTATGCATCATGCTGATGCAGAGGCCGGATGTCACACTCCTTTTCTAAAAAAAAAGTTATCCCATATTAGGATGATGGTTTTGTTCCATGCAAAAAATAAAGCATGACGGATCTATGCAGAACCAACTAAAGAAAATCGAACTATACATAGGCTAGCTTGACTGCAATTTAGTTCTCTTGATCACAAATAGATTAATGGGCTCACTGTTTTTTTTTAGATTATGCTTCTTTGAAATGTACACTACACATGCTGCCATCAAGCTTTTAAATATAGGCTGATACGATCGATATATAGGCCGATGTATCACTTTTGGGGCTCTACCGATATAAACATAACATATCATTTTGTAAAATATCATTTTCAAATATATCATCCGATATAGACCGAAATATCGACCGATATGGCCTATATCTAGCCCGATATGTCCATCGACATAGAACGATACGTAGATGACAACAATTCTTTATTAGAAAGAAGTGAAATAGGATTATGCATTTACAACTTAATTATATACTATCGAAATCATGCACAATGTTTCGTACAAATGCATATATATCATATTGTTTTTAATCATAGAGTAAGGATTTTGAGAATTTTTCCTTAATAGTTTCTTAATCAACAAGTAAATAAACTAGGAATCTAAAAGTGTTATGTTAAAGCATTGGCATCATACATTTTGTTTTACTAAACATAAATGTTTTGAACAAGAATAGTGACAAACAACTAGACAAGTTTTCTCCGATATATCTACATATCGTCCGATATATCACCCGATATCCGACATCCGATATGTCGAAGCCAAACTGATACGAACCCGATATCCGATATTTTGAAGCTTGGCTGCCATAATTGGCTTCTGGCTTGAAAGCATTTTTGTCATTTATTGTGAACTGCTAATTGTTTATCGCTTAACTACTTAGTGGTAACTAAAAATATATTTTATTACAAATACCATAACTCTATTCAAATAAAACAAAAAACATAGTGCATAGTCAAGTTTAATTTAAATGAAATCACATTGGATTTTATGTCGGTTATTTTCCTATGCATATGTTATTTTTTCAAGTCATTAACTGACATTCATTCATGGTTGATATCTAGAAATAGCTGCTACAATTTTACCCCATTCTTTTGGCATTTTCTTGAGCAGAGTCGTTAACTATTGATGATATCCACTTGTACAATTTTAATGAGGCATACCTTTTGTCATTACATGTGCAAATGCAAATTTTAATTGTTAAAAAGTTGATGTCTGTATGCATTGTACCAACATTTTCTCTCTTGTTTTGACCTATTTTTTCTAATCACACATATACTATATAATAGTACTATCCTACAGAAATCAAAAGGTTCATATAAGACAAATGCATCAGAATGTCATTTTTGTTTGGACATGAAGACACATTGGCATTATACAACTGTAAAGACACATTGTCATTAGTACAACCGTACAACTATCAAGCAACCAACAACAGCAAGCACAAAGTAAGCCTTAAAACCATTGAAAAATAGCGCGCTACAGCGTCGCTAATAGCACACTATAGCATGTAGAGAATTATCTCGCTAAATTATACAATGTCTCGCTAATAGCACGCTATAGCGTGTTATAGCATGTAATTAATAGCATATTTTTAGGAATGACGCTATTTCGTATATCACACTATTTTTTCCTTGCTTAAAACACTTTCTTCCATGAGGTAGTTGGCCTAGGGAATAGGAGAAGATATGTGAAAAGTCGATAAACACACTTAAGTAATTAAGGCTTATGTAATTCCAAATAATATGATGCAGAAATTATATGCCATATACATCTCCCCTTTGTATTTAATTTGAACATGTACAGTTAAGCATGCAATCCTTCCAATTTTTACAGCAGTGTTACCTTTCCTAATCAATGTGTACATGCCATTGTCTCCTGTCCTCTCCTAATCGATCTGTATGTGTGTGCAACAATTCGGATACCTCGTTGCATGTATATATTTAATTAGCTAGCTAATCTATACCCTTATTCCTAATATCAGTTTGCTTTTGGGCATACATGCTACACATGTAACGTTATGAACTGTGCTTCTGCAAAGGTGTCCTCCATGCCAAAGATATCCATGATTGCATCATCCTACATTGTTTGCCACATACATATGTCTGCTACATATGGTCTCCCCAGCCTCGTCTACTCAGAAGGGAAAAAAGAAGTATTACAAAGCTTTTCACACGGAAAGTGAGTTGCAGCGTCATGCATATATACTTCCTCTGTTTCAAAATAAGCGTCGCTGATTTAGTATAAAGTTAGGAGGGATGGGGGGTGTTAATAACATAGCTTAAAAGGATTTGCATATGTCTCCATTGGATATGAAAAGAAAGTATGTCATTTTTGTTTGGACGTGAAAACACATTGGCATTATACAACTGTAAAGACACATTGTCATTAGTACAACCGTACAACTATCAAGCAACCAACAACAGCAAGCACAAACTAAGCCTTAAAACCATTGAAAAATAGCGCGCTACAGCGTCGCTAATAGCACACTATAGCATGTAGAGAATTATCTCGCTAAATTATAAAATGTCTCGCTAACACTAGTACAAAACAGGGCATCGGTCCACCCCTGAGAAGCCCATTAGTCCCGGTTCACTCACGAACCGGGACCCATGGGGGCATCGGTCCCGGTTCGTGAGGCCAGGGCGCCGGCCGGGCCTCGTGGGGCATTGGTCCCGGTTGGTCTGACCCCTTTTGTCCCGGTTCTAGACACGAACCGGGACCAATGCGCCTCGCTCCTGGCCCACAACCATTGGTCTCGGTTTGTGGCTGGAACCGGGACAAAAGGTGACCCCTTTTGTCCCGGTTCTAGCCACGAACCGGGACCAATGCGCCTCGCTCCTGGCCCACAACCATTGGTCCCGGTTTGTGGCTGGAACCGGGACCAATGGTTGGCCTATATATAGCCCCCGCCCGCGAGCAGAGCAATGCATTGCTCTGTTTTTTTGCCCGGCCGTGGGAGAGCTTTTGTGGTGCTCTAGCTCACCTCCTATGCACATGAGGTGTTCGATGAAATGCCCGAGCCACACTTAAGCTTTCTCCTCTCGAAGCTCCTTGTCCAAGCTCCATTTTCCTCAAGATTTGTCTAGGTTTGGCGGTCCGTCCTGTCCCGTCCCCGTCCTCACCGCCGTCGATCGCCCGCGCCCATCTCGGCGCCGGCAACACCGTGGTTAGCCTCTTCTTCTTATCTTCTTTCTAAAAGAAAAAAGTTCTTACTTGTGTGTTTTAATTAGATGCTCTAGAGAGTTATATGTTGTTCAATAATAAAAACTATATAACGCACGCAGATGAACCGGCAATGGATGTACGGTGACCGACGCACCTCCGAGTATATTAAGGGCCTGCATAATTTTCTCGAAGCGGCTGAGGCAAACAAGCATAATGGTTTTATGCATTGTCCATGTACTGTCTGTGAGAATACGAAGGCTTTCTCCAACTCTAAAACCCTTCACTTCCACCTGCTTGAGAAGGGTTTTATGCCACACTATAATGTTTGGACCAAGCACGGAGAAAGAGGGGTTATGATGGAAGACAACGAAGAAGAAGAGGATGATGACAACTACCCGCCCCCTGAATACGGTGATGCTGCAATGGGGGAAGCTGAAGATCAAGAGGAACCAGACGATGTGCCCGATGATGATCTTCGCCGGGTCATTGTTGATGCACAGAGAGAATGCGAAAGTGAAAGGGAGAAGTTGAAGTTCGATCGCATGTTAGAGGATCACAAAAAAGGGTTGTACCCAAATTGCGAAGATGACAACAGAAAGCTCGGTACCACACTGGAATTGCTGCAATGGAAGGCAGACAATGGTGTATCTGACAAGGGATTTAGTTCGCTACTGAAAATAATGAAGAAGAAGCTTCCAAAGGATAACGAATTGCCCGGCAGTACGTACGAAGCAAAGAAGGTTCTATGCCCTCTAGGATTGGAGGTGCAGAAGATACATGCATGCCCTAATGACTGCATCCTCTACCGCGGTGAGTACGAGGATTGGAACGCATGCCCGGTATGCGGTGCATTGCGGTATAAGATCAGACGAGATGACCCTGGTGATGTTGAGGGCGAGCGCCCCAGGAAGAGGGTTCCTGCCAAGGTGATGTGGTATGCTCCTATAATAGCACGGCTGAAACGTCTGTTCAGAAACAAAGAGCATGCCAAGTTGATGCGATGGCACAAAGAAGACCGTAAGAAAGACGGGAAGTTGAGAGCACCCGCTGACGGGTCGCAGTGGAGAAAAATCGAGAGAAGGTGGGGGGACTTTGCAGGTGACGCAAGGAACGTATGGTTTGGTTTAAGTGCAGATGGCATTAATCCTTTTGGGGAGCAGAGCAGCAATCATAGCACCTGGCCCGTGACTCTATGTATCTATAACCTTCCTCCTTGGTTGTGCATGAAGCGGAAGTTCATTATGATGCCAGTGCTCATCCAAGGCCCTAAGCAACCCGGCAATGACATTAATGTGTACCTAAGGCCATTAGTTAAAGAACTTTTACAGTTGTGGAATGGAGAAGGTGTACGTGTGTGGGATGAGCACAAACAGGAAGAATTTGACCTACATGCGTTGCTGTTTGTAACCATCAACGACTTAGCCCCGAAGGCTAGCCTCTTAGGTGTGAATAGTGTCCTCTATGTGAAGGACATGTCTACCAAACCGAGAAAAAGAAAAGATAAGGAAGCGAATACATCATACGAAGAGCCAAAGCGCCACATAGTTCTTTCAGGAAAAAGAGACATCGTGGGATTGGAGGGCAAGACAGACATGTCTGAAGATTATGAAAAGTTTCATGAAATTCCTCCCTTCAAAGTCAAGGCTGACCCAAGCACCCTGTTAAACGATGAAGATTATCCATGGTTATGGCGCAATAAGCAAAGGACACAAGCGAAGAAAAAGTGAAGACTTTCTCTCCACAACTATATCATTGCAGTTACATGTGAAGAAATTAAATGCCTTTTGTAACAGATGAGTTTTCGTCCGAAACTCTGATACTTCGAAAGAGATTGTCCGTTTTGTACACGAAGTGCATCCAGTTTTTGCCGTAACCCTCTCAACTTTTTAGCACATGCTATGTGGGTGAAATGATGATACCATGCCAACTTTCAACCTGTTCAGAGTTCATTTGTAGTGCTTTTCAATTTCAGGGTCATTTAGCTTAAAAAAATCAGTAAATGCATGAAAAATAGGAAATGAAGTCAGAAAGGGTTGAAAATTGATGATGTGGCTTTGAATGGTGCATTTTGAACACACAAAAAGTCTGGAGTTCAAATAAGTTCAAAAAAATGAAATCTCTTTGTAACAGATGAGTTTTCGTCCGAAACCGTGATACTTCGAAAGAGATTGTCCATTTTGTACATGAAGTGCATCCAGTTTTTGCCGTAACCCTCTCAACTTTTTAGAACATGCTATGTGGGTGTAATGATGATACCATGCCAACTTTCAATCTTTTCAGAGTTCATTTGAAGTGGTTTTCAATTTCAGGGTCATTTAGCTCAAAGAATGAACTAATAGCAAAAAGAATGAACTAGAAAACCTTTATGAAACTCTAATAGCAAAAATAATGAACTAAAAATAATTAATTAAAAAATTCTGTTATGATCAACTAAAATAAAACTATAATATTCTTCAATAGCAAAAAGAATCAACTAAAAAGCTTTTATAAAACTCTAATAGCAAAAGGAATCAACTAAAAATATTTTTATAAACCTCTTGTATTTATGAAACTAAAATTATATAAAATTTATGCAACTAAAGTTATCAAAGTATTTTTTGTTCAAAACATTAATAGCTAAAAGAATTTTCATAAAGAATTTTTTTAGAAACTTTAATAGCAAACTAAAATAACAAAATCTGTTTTTGGTTAAAACAGACATTTAAAATTACCTAAAAATTACCAAATTGAATATAATGATAAAACACAGTAATATTAAATAGCAGGAAAAAGAATCACTCAAAAATCTATTTTTATAGTAAAGTTATTCACAAACTAGTGATTCACACCAATTTAAAAGAATTCAAATTTAAACTATTCAAATTTGGAAACTAATGGCACTAATAGAAAGTTTATAATTTTTGTGACCTAAAAGCAAAAAGAATCACTGAAAAACTGTAAGTAGAAACAAAAGAAAATAAATAAAGCAAAAAAGAAAACAAAAAAAGTAGAAAAAAATTAAAAAAAATGCCGCCTAGTGGGCCACCACGGCCTGAATACGACTAGAAACCCAACCATCTAGTTGGGCCAGGATTCAGGCCCGCAGAAGGCCCAGAAGGTCCACAGGCAGAGGTGTGTGCGATTAGGCCCGTAAGCCTGCAGTTGAGAGGAGCTCGAGAGAGCTGGCGCAGCAGCGCTTATAAACCACTCTCGAGCCCTCTCAGCTAGCAAGGTGGGACTAAACTTTTGGCCCCGGGCAGCATCACCCTTTAGTCCCGGTTGGTGGCACCAACCGGGACCAATGCCCACCTTTGGACCCGGTTGGTGGCACCAACCGGGACCAATGCCACCCTTTAGTCCCGGTTGGTGCCACCAACCGGGACCAAAGGTCTCTGCTTCCCGCCCTTTGGGCTGACGAAAAGAGACCTTTGGTCCCGGTTGGTGGCACCAACCGGGACTAAAGGTGGGCATTGGTCCCGGTTGGTGGCACCAACCGGGACCAAAGGTCTCCCTATATAAGCGGGAGTTGGGAAAATTTGCCAGTTTCCCCCGACGACGCCGAGCACATCGACGCCGCCAGGCTGCCCGAGCTCGCCGTCGACGCCCTCGCCGCCCTCTGCCCCGTCGACGCCGTCAGGCTGATCCTCGTCGCCATCGCCGCCGAGCCCCCGCTGCCCCGACGCCCTCGACGCCCTCTGCCCCGACGCCGGCGCCGCTCCCCGCGCCCCTGCTGCCCCGACGCCGCCCGCCGTGCCCACCTGCCCCTGCCCCGACGCCGCCCCCAGTGAGCCCCCCTTCCCCCGCGCCGCCGCCACTGCTCTGCTTGCCGCGCCGTGCCCCTGCTCTGCTTGCCGCGCCGCCGCCGCCACCGCCGCCCTGGCCGGATCTGCCTTTTTTTTTGTATGTATATGCAGTATGTATGTATGTATGTATGTATGTATATGCAGTATGTATGTATGGATGGATGATCCATAGAAAGTTTTTATATATGCATTGATACAATTTTATTTTTGTTCATAGATTTTTTTTTTGTTCATAGATGTATGTTTTTTTTTGTTTATAGAAAGTTTTTATATATGAGCAATGATGATCCATAGAAAGTTTTTATATATGCATTGATATATGAGCAATGATGATCCATAGAAAGTTTTTATATATGCATTGATATATGAGCAATGATGATCCATAGAAAGTTTTTATATATGCATTGATACAATTTTATTTTTGTTCATAGAATTTTTTTTGTTCATAGATGTATGCTTTTTTTTATAGAAAGTTTTTGTCATGAGGGGGGACGTCGGACATGCATGAGAGAGAGGCGGTCCGCTCGTCAGACATGTCATGTGGATTTTTTTTGTTCATATAGAAAACTCCGGTAACTTCGACATGAGGGGGGGAGACGTCGATCAACCCCCTCCCGCCCCTACCCGTAAAAGTTAAAATGTTCATATATTCAAAATGAGTTAAAATGAGTTAAAAGTTACTTACTCCCGGTCCGCTCGCCCGACCAACTCTCGAGGCCACCTGTACCCCCTCCCCGATAACTTCGACATGAGGGGATACGTCAGACATGAGGGGTGAGCGTCGTTGTCGTCTACCCCCTCCCCGATAACTTCGACATGAGGAGGGATGTCAGACATGACATGAGGGGTGAGCGTCGTTGTCGTCTACCCCCTCCGGTAACATAGATAACTCCGGTAACATAGATTTATCAAGAATACCCCCATTATGGATGTGCACAAGTTGATCCAATTTTTTTCTGATCTCATCTATATATATATTCTTCTATATTTGCAGAAACTATGGATCAAAGAGACTTGGAACACGAACAGTTGTTGGGGGAGATAATACTCGCCGGAGGTGATGCTGTCTTGTCGTTTCTCAACGACACCGATGGAACAATGGAGGAAGGACATCATCATGATGGCTCCGGTGACATGATCATGATGGCTCCGGAGGTGCTGACTAGCTAATTGATGCATTAATTGTTTTGGTATGTACATATATTAACTCTTCTTTCTTCTTTTATAGCCCTCCGGATCGAGCCAAACTTCGGTAACGAGACGAGGCCCGAAGAAGAGGTTGCGCAAGGATGAAAGGTTCACGATCACAGCACTCGCGGACGATGGCCTACCGATTGAACCCAAGCGGACCAAGGACGCATTTTCTGCTCAGTGAGGAGCTATTGTTAGGGACAACATCCCGATCAGCATCAAGCAATGGAATAAGCCTAAGGACGACGCCCCTGAAGGTGATTATGTCACCGATAGACAGAAAGATGATCTTTGGACCTTGCTGAAGGCAAATTTCACCCTACCGCCAGAGGAGGACCCGAATAAGCCCGTTATAGAGCCACTGGTCAAGGCGTGTGCTCTTAAGAAGATGGCAGATCTATTCAGGAGGTGGAAGAAGGAGTTGAAATCAAAGTTTGTCGACAAAGGTGAGACTCCAGAATTCATCAGCCGATTTGAGAAGATAAGAGATCACTGGCCCGCATTTGTGGCCTACAAGACATCAGACAAGAGTAAGAAAATGTCAGAGACAAACAAGAACAACGCTGCAAAGAAGTAGTATCACCATCACATGGGGTCAGGTGGCTACCTCAAAGCCCGGCCGTTGTGGGACAAAGCTGAGAATGACCTGATTGCTAAAGGGGTCGAACCAGAGACATTGAACTGGCCAGACCGTTCAAGGACTTGGTTCTTCGGGGTTGGGGGAACTTTGGACCCTGAAACAGGGAAGTGCCGTTGGACGGACGAGCAACTTGCAATACCCATCACGAAGCTTCAGAAGTATATCACCGCAGCGCAGGAAGGGACGTTCATTCCCGACAGAGAGAAGGACGAGCTGACTGAGGCCCTAGGGAATGCTGAGCACCCTGGACGAACACGAGGCACACCAGGCTCCGTTCCGTGGAAGTTTGGGTTTCCCGACGCAGGCGGTTACAGAAACCGGGAGAGAAAGAGGAAAGCGGAGCTGAGCGACATGCAGAAGATGAGTGCAAGACTACAAAAGCTAGAGGAAGCTGAGAGCCACCGAGCTGCCGGCCAACTATCTCAACGGCACGAAGCTACCCCAGAAGCTACCCCACCATCTCAGCGGAGAAGCAGCGTGGCTTCCACGGAGCCCATTCAGACTGACTTCACGGAGCCTATCTACCCTGTGGATACTATCACGGAGGCTCAAAATTGCGAGCTTATGACGAAATGCCATAACCTCACTTTCAAGGCGGCTCTCGGCTCTGTTGCACCTCCTCAACCCAACGGAACTTTTCACTGCCTTCCGATTCCACATGGCTATGCTGTTGTGATGGTGGATGAAGTAATGGAGGGATTTGAGGCGCTCGAGCTTTACCACTCTATAGGTGAAGGGGAGAATCAGCTGGTTCGTGCTCTGAGGAGTACATGTCTATGGCAGAAGGAGTACATCAAGCTTCCAAACTGGACGCCTCCGCCTCCTCCTCCTCCTCCGGCAAGTCAGGGCACTCCGCCTCCTCCTCCTCCTCCTCCTCCGGCGAGTGATCAGGGCACTCCGCCTCCTTCTCCGGCTCCTCCGACGCGTGAGGGCACTCCGCCTCCTCCTTCGCCTACTCCGGCGCGTCGGAGCACTCCGCCTCCTTCTCCGCCTCGTCAGCAACGACGGAAGAGAGACGCCGCCGCTCCGGCGGCTAGCAGTACAAGCAGAGGCGGGAGGCAATTCAGATACGGTCCATCTCTCAAGCCTGTGGAAAAGTTACCATATGATAGGACCGAGCAGGAAAACGAGGACATATGTCGTGCCCAAGTGAGGGACCATTTTGCAAAGAAAACTCCACCTCCGAAGGAGAAGCTAGATCCGGTGAAAGTGAAGCGCACTATCGATGCCCTGAAGCGACCACCACCGCCTCCACCGGATTCCAACTATGTCCGCATTCTTAAAAAGACATATGAAGAAGCGCGGCGGTCGGGAAGTACTTCCAGTGATGCAAGGTTAGCAGAACGAAGAAGTGGGAAAACAATTCCCAGCTCGGCGAACAGGAGAAGAAATCGTGCCCCCCGCTCAAGGTGTCTAGCGATATCGTCGCTAATCATCCGGGGATGGTGCCTGGTACCAATCCTGGTGATTACTTGGGGGATGATGTAATTTTTCAAACGGCTGAGGTAACAAAAGAAGAATATAAATACGTGCACGGGAAGCCTCTCGTCAAACCTGATCATCCTCCTCTAACAACGATGATGTACAACTTGCATGAGTGGTACATGAAAACCTGCAGGGAGTCTGGGAGAGACACTATGTATATGGCAGTGAAACCAGAGCACGAATTCATTGGACTTCCCGTGATGCCTATTGAATTTGTGGAGTTATTTCAGTTATACAATCAACTGGCCCTCGACAAACAACTCATGACTTCCTACTGTCTGTAAGTATTACTTCTATAGTTAAGTCTCTAGCTCAGCTCGTTCATTGCATGTATATATAATTATCCTCACTATATTATGCAGATTGAAGATCTTCGAATGCAAAAAAATAGGAATCTTCGACGTTGGGTTCATTAGCCCAGATGCCGTAAATGAATGGACGGTACAAAACTCAATCAAAGAGACCGAGGAGAACTTGCTACAGTCGTTCCGTATACATCAAAACAAAAGGGAAATACTCTTTCCTTACAACTTCAAGTGAGTATTGCTGTCTTCTCTGTATACTCAGTTTCGCTTACTCGAGGTTAAGTAATGTAATTGATGAGTTATATATGCGTGCGCAGTTTCCACTTTATTCTGCTATCCATTAAGCTTGACGGGGCATTAGTAACTGTCTTAGACTCGAGACGTAAAGATCCCGAGAATTATGCGGACATGACTGCAATGCTTAAGAAGTAAGTTCAGTTAATACCGGGACCATATCGGCATGCAACTTTCGTTAATTTCCTGATATCAAGTAATCATTTTCTTTGCCGGGCAGGGTTTGGAAACAGTTCACCGGAATGGTCCCGGGTCTGAAGAAGGAGCTGCGATTTACGCACCCCAAAGTAAGTAGTACTAGCTAGTTCCGCGCATCTCTAATTGATTCAAATTTTCATCAATATATCATTACCATGCTTGCTTATCAGTTTGATTGAACTCTATTCTCGTAAAGTGCTTGTACCAGAAAGAAGGGACTGTTTTATGTGCATACTACGTATGCGAGTTCATTCGCCACTCGACCTCTGAGCGGGGCTTCTCTGACAAACAATTTGAAGTACGTAAATAATATTCACAATTTTATTTTATATATTACCATCAATTGTGTTGAGTTTTATTCATATATATGCATGTATTGACCCCCTTCTTTAAATTAGATCTGGCAGATGCGGGATGAACTCCTACCACATGATCGCATACGAGCAATTCAGGAGGAATTGGCGGGATTCTTTCTTGACCACGTCATACCTAAAGACGGGGAATACCATGCGGATTTGTGATTGGATCTTAGGTAGATGATGTTAGGGATTGTAAAAGATGTTATATTGTATATATGTAGTACCGTCGGATAGATATACGAAAACTTGTTGTTCGACCAAGCACGGAGAAAGAGATGTCACTTCTCTCTATATATGTTCAGCATGACGATCTTGTGTAATTAATGGTTTCCTTCATTTTCTTATTAGCTAGCATCGAGTTATCTCTATATGTATAGTAGCTACAGTCGACCGAGCACGGAGAAAGAGAGGACACTTCTCCCTATTAGCTAGCTAACACAATATGAAACCCCTAAATTAACCCTCCAAACCCCCCCAACCCACCCCCCCTTCAAAAAAAAAAAAAACCCCAGCTGCTGCCAGATGCTCACGCGTGGATGACCTTTGGTCCCGGTTGGTGTGACCAACCGGGACTAAAGGTTCTCCTTCCTGGGCTCCCCGCAACGGCCACGTGGATGCCTTTTGGTCCCGGTTGGTGTTACCAACCGGGACTAAAGGTCCTCCTACCTGGGCTTCCCGCAGCGGCCACGTGGAGCCCCTTTGGTCCCGGTTCGTAAGCGAACCGGGACTAAAGGTTTTGGGCTTTAGTCCCGACCCTTTAGTCCCGGTTCCAGAACCGGGACTAAAGGCCCTCTGGAACCGGGACTAAAGACCCTTTTTCTACTAGTGTAATAGCACGCTATAGCGTGTTATAGCATGTAATAGCATATTTTTAGGAATGACGCTATTTCGTATATCACACTATTTTTTCCTTGCTTAAAACACTTTCTTCCATGAGGTAGTTGGCCTAGGGGTTTTTTCCTTTTTTTTTAATGTAAGCCGGTTCTTTGGGCATCAATGGTAGATTTTGCTTAGCATTACTGAATAAAATAATATATGACCGTGCCTATCAACCAATGCAGAGGCCATGACTCCATGAGGGCTATCCTACTTTTCAAAAAACATAAACCAGCAAACCCTAGCGGAGAGAGAGTGATTGTTCGTAAAGTAGTATAGAGATGTCAGGTAGGATAACATGCAAGATCGGGAGGGCAGCACATCTGAAAACCCATCAGAAAGGCGGGCGCCTTTTCAACATGGACACACTACCATTTCAAATAATAATACAACTCTCTCTCCCTCTCTCATCAGTGAGTGGAGGAACAAATGGACGTGAGATGATTGCCTAGTCCTGAATCCGCCACTACGATGGGCTAGGCTACTATTTATGGGAGCATCTTTTGCAGATGGAAATGATGATGCCCCGTGCACCTTGTCATGTTTGCGCCATCCACCCTTGGCTCTCTGGCAGCTCCTCATTTCATCATGAAAGCTAGTCCATCATATGCTCGTGAAATCATGAAATCCCAACTTTGGAAACACGTGAATTGTTCCGGTCTACGCGGGACGAACTAGTTTAACTGGACATATGTGTTCGAAACACAAGATTGAACAAAAAATTGCACGCTAGTCCAAAATACGTGGGGCCTGTTGGGTCCTGCACCCCCCTCAGCCACGTACTAGAGTTACATGTGTGATCGTCTGAATCTGCATTGCACGGAATTCAAAGTAGCGTAAAAACTGGCTCTCAAGGAACGGTCGAATCGGCCGTTTGCGATGAGCCATCCCAGAGCGAGCGCTAGAAGGCAGCACGGCTGCACGCGCAAGGAAACTCGACACATTGTTGTTTTCTGAAGCGGTGTCATAAATCCCCTCGCCCCTTTCTCACCGTTCACTCTCCCTCTCCCGTCTCTCCACTTTCTCATAAATGGTGGCAAGCATCATAGGAGGCAAGATCTGGACAGCGAGCACGGGCGTTGACCACCGACTGCATCACCGCTTCACCATTGGATGGCTGCTACAACTGCAGGCGTGAGGATTCCCACTCCCTTGTCGGGGTTTCCTTACATCACTTCTACACAAACACCACTTGATCCATGAGTTTTCTTCATTATGGTATGAAAGCATTCACACGCTACCAACACATTATCCGTGATGAGCCTCCCCGGTAGAAATGCACTCTGTGTTGGGGAAATAATCTCAGGTAGAACTCGTTTGAGCCTGTTAGTAATCGTTTTGGAGATAATCTTATAAACAATATTATAGAGACTGATGGGTCTGTATTGTGTAATTACCTCGGGGTTGTTCACTTTCGATAGCAGGATAATGTTTCGGTAGCACGACAAAGTGTCCTCAAAGGCCTGGAGATGCGTCTGACACCAAGGAGCCCCTCCATCCTTCTCAGACGAGTATAAAATTTAATTGAAATCGCCTATCACCGCCCAAGGCAAACTTGACTGAGCATGAAGATCACGCAAGTTTCGATAAGCCCGGTCCTTGTGCTCCCAGCTCAGCTCACCATATATGTCGGTGAGTCTCCACATCTGCCCATCCGTCTCCACAACAGACACGTCAAGGAACTCCATGGTGGTAGTCCGGAAGTAGATCATAACCTCCTTCTCCGAGACTAAGAGAAGCCCACCTTTTCTTCCATCCAAACATGGTGCCACCAATATATGGTCCATCTTCAGTTTCCTCATCAAATCTTCTGCCCTAGCTTCATCCAAATGCGTCTCGGACGGAAAGAACGCATTCAGGTTATACCGCCTCTGGACGTCCAGAAGCGATCAAATTGTCGGGGCACCGAGAAGTCCCCGACGGTTCCAGCTCAAGAGCTTCATTGCTCCCGACGATCCTCCAGCCCGGAGGTCACTGATATCATATTCACGTCGCCAGTCACCCCAACGTCCGCCCCTACTGCACATCCCCCCTTCTCTGCCTCTTTGGGTCTTGCACTTTCTGTGAGGTACTCAGTAAGCTCTTATCAACGGGTGTGTGCGCACCTTCTTCTATCTACAAGACTCTCCGTCACCACATTTGTTACCAAAGAAGATGGAGTTGTTTCTTTTGAAAGGGTTCCATCCGGACCAACCAGTCTCTTCCGAGTACTTGAAACAACCTGTGTTGCATTCCCTCCGTTATTACCCATGTCAACAGCATTGTTCTCTTCCCCATTTGGGTCTCCTGGATTAACTCTGGCCCTGCCAAAACCATCACCATGACCGGAGCCTCTTTCACACCCCCTTCCTCTTCCCCCTGATTATTGTATCCAGCTAAATCAAAGTCTACCAGCAATCAATCACCCCATTCACGATCTTCCTCCTCATGTAGGCCATCTCCACACTCCGTCAACACATGCCTGACAAGGCCACAAAAGTAACAAAAGTCTGGCAATTTTTCATACTCAACCAGGTATTTCACGCTCTCCTTCAAGGTTATTGGGACGAACCTCACTAGCGGTGTATCAAGTTCAATAAACACCGGGGAATGAAGGCACTTTGTTGGAATAGTCATTCCATCGTTAACAATTACCGTGATCGGCGACTTCCTAGTACGTCTCCAATGTATCGATAATTTATGAAGTATTCATGCCATATTTACCTATTTGTACAATAGTTTTATATGATTTTGATGATTTTATATGATTTAATAGGAACTAACCCGGACAGACGCTATTTTCAGCAGAATTACCGTGGTGTTCTTGTTGTGCAGAAAATAAAAGTTCTCGGAATCATCCGAAACTTTTTGACGATTTTTTCTGGAAGGAAAGCGGCCTAGGAAGCTTCGAGGGACTACCAGGGGACCCATGAGGAGATGCCACGGTAACAGGGCGCACCCAGGGGGTGACCGCGCCCTGTTGCCTAGGGGGGCCTGTGGCTCCGTTTCGCGTGATTCCAACGCTGAAAAATCCTATAAATAGAGAAAACCCTAGAAATAAACCTAGAACTTCCGCTCCCCTGCCGCAAGCCTCTATTTCGAAGCGATCTCATCCAGAGCCCTGTTTCGGTACCCTGTCGGAGGGGGGAATCATCACCGGAGGACATCTTCATCATCCCGGCGGTCTCCATGATGAGGAGAGAGTAGTTCACCCTTGGGGCTGAGGGTATGTACCAGTAGCTATGTGATTGATCTCTCTCTCAAGTTCTTGAGATAGCACGATCTTGATGTATCACGGGCTTTGTTAATATAGTTGAATCATATGGTGTTTTTCCCTTGCTATCTTGACGTGATGAATTGAGTCGTTCCCTTTGAGATTTTGTTACATTGGATTGAATACTTTGGGTTTGAGAACACTTGATGTATGTCTTGCATGTGGATACTCATGGTGACAATCGGGTATTCTATTGATTCACTTGATATATGTTATGGCATCATCTTGCGGATTCCGGTGACATTGAGGGATCTATGCACATGGGTTGATGCACGTTTTCATCCTACTTTCTCTGATAGAAATCTTAGGGTGCTCTTTGAAGTTCTTTGTGTTGGATTGAATATGATGAATCTGAAATTGTTTGATGAATAATTAACCCACGGATATTTGTGGTGACATTGGAGTATCTATGTCACATTAGGGTTGGTTGATGCGTATCATATGGTGTTATATTAGTACGAACTCTAGGGTTGTTTGTGACACTTATAGGAATAGCCCAATAGATTGATCGAAAAGGATAACTTTGAGGTGGTTTACTACCTACAACAATTTCATCATATGTTCTCCGATAGATAGGAACTTTGAAGTGATTCTTTATCGCACGTTGAGGGATGGTTATATGATTCAATTATGTTAGCACTGTTAAGAGATTGCACTAGGGAAAGTATGAACCCTAGGCCTTGTTTCGAAGCATTGCAATACCGTTTATGCTCACTTTTAGTACTTGTTACCTTGCTGTTTTTATATTTTCAGATTACAAAAACCTATATCTATTATCCATACTACACTTGTATCACCATCTCTTCGTCGAACTAGTGCACCTATACAATTTACCACTGCATTGGGTGTGTTGGGGACACAAAAGATTTCTTGTATTTGATTGCAGGGTTGTTTGAGAGAGACCATCTTCATCATACACCTCACACCGATTGATAAACCTTAGGTCATCCACTTGAGGGAAACTTGCTATTGTCCTACAAAACTCGGTGCTTGGAGGTCCAACAGAGTCTACAAGAATAAAGTTGCGTAGTAGACATCAAGATCTTTTCTGGCGCCGTTGCCGGGGAGGTGAGTGCTTGAAGGTATATCTTTAGATCTTGCAGTTAAATCTTTTAGATTCTTGTTTTTCACTAGTTTGGTTTTATAAAAGAAAACTACAAAGAAAATGGAGTTTAGGTGGCCTCATATGCTTCACCTTTATAATGTCTTTCGTGATAATGATGATTGGAAAATTGTGCCAAAGTGTTAGAAGAAGAATTTATTAAAATTTTGGCATTAAATCCTTGAATGATGAGAATGATTCCAATGTTAGTGTGTCTTCTCTGAATTTCCATGATGCTAATGATATGCAAAGGCACAAGCTTGGAGATGCTATGTCTGATGAAGAGGGTATTTTTTTGTCCCCCAAGTTTTGATGAGCAAATTTATTATGACGATTGCATGCCTCCTATTTATGATGATTATGATGGTGACATGTATGCTATAATGAGTAATGATAACCGTGAAACTTGTCATCGTGATTTGAACTTTCAATTTGGTTATGGCAATCATGTGTCACATGATAGTTATTTTGTTGAGTTTGCTCCCACTACCATATGAATGAAAAGGAATTTGCTTATGTGGAGAGTAACAAATTTTCTATGCTTGTGGATCATGAAAATAATGATTTGTGTGATAATTATATTATTGAATTCCTTCATGATGCTACTGAAAATTATTATGAGGGAGGAACATGTGCTTGAGGTATTGCAATAATATCAAGTTTCCTATCTATGTGTTGAAAATTTTAAAGGTATGCTTGTTTTGCCTTCCTATGCTAGTTGATTTCTATTCCAATGGATTGTTTGCTTCTAAAATCCGTATGCATAGAAAGTGGATTAGACTTAAATGTGCTTGCCATTTGATTCATGATTCTCTCTTGCATGTTTCATTTACTATTCCTATGTGAGCATCATTGAAATCATCATGCCTTGCTAAACGGCTTTAAAAAAACGCTTGTTGGGAGACAACCCAACACTTTCCCTTTCTATTTTTGTGCATTCACATGATGAAGATACGGTAGTAATCATGTTTTGTGTCTTTTATTTCAATAATGTGCCAAGTAAAGCCTTTGGGATAGTGTGGATACTTGTTGATTTGATTCTGTGCAAAAACAGAAACTTTTATGTCCAATATATGAATTGTGTGATTTTACTGGAGCGTCAAAATATGCTGAAACTTTTAGACAGTATTTATATGCAAATTCTCTGTGTTGTAATAATGTTTCGGAATTTGTAGAGATAGGGAAGTATGGTTTTAGTGCACATGATTACAGACTATTTAGTTTTAGACAGATTATGTTTTTGCTTGCATAGTTTGCTTGTTTTGATGATGCTATGGATTATATCGGGGGTTATAAGTCATGTATAAATTAGAATACAGTACCTTATGTAATAATTAAATATGAATCAATTTATAAAAGTACCTAAAGTTTATGATTTACCTATTATACTAACCCATCTCATGAAGTTCCGTTAAGTTTTGTGTGCTTCAAGTTTTCAAGTTTTAGGTGAGATACCAATATGAGGAGAATAAGGAGTGGTAAAATCCTGAGCTTGGGGATTCCCAATGCACCCCAAGTTAATATTCAAGGAAGACTCAAGCGTTGGGGGTGCCCCGGAAGGCATCCCCTCTTTCGTCTTCAACACTATCGGTATATCTTACTTGGAGCTATATTTGTATTCGTCACATAATATTTGTTTTGCTTGGAGCATCATTTTTTTGTTATTTTCTTGCTGTTATTTACAATCATGTTTTTTAATAAAAGGTTCCAAGAATTGCCTTTAGGATGCTTCAATTGCATGTTGTGTGTGTGTTGTGCAAAAATAGAAACTTTTGTTGTAGTGTTTGAATTTTGTTATTTTACTGGAACATGGAAAGTTTTTGGAATTTTAAACAGCATGTTCATGCAAATTATTTATCATGACTCAAATTTCTATAATTTTTGGAGATATAGAAGTACACTTTTTAAATTCATTGCTACAGACTATCCTGTTTAGATAGATTGTTGTCATGGTTTTGTTATCTACTTCTCCTATAGTTTTCATGACTTACCTTAGTAGATATAAATTGTGGAAATGATAGTATACAATAGATAATGTTTGAAAATTCTTATGCAACTTGTCTTGGCAGTACATAAAGTGTTGATTTCTTCTTATGTGCACTAACCTATCTCACGAGTTCTTGTACATAAAGTTTTGAGACTTGGGAGAAACAGGGATATGAGAGGAATTAACAAGACACAAAAGCTCGAGCTTGGGGATGCCCAAGGCTCCCCAAGTCAATATTATAAGAACTCTCAAGCATCTAAGTTTGGGGATGCTACGCATCTCACCTCTCTTCGTCAACGACTATCGGTTAGCCTATGCTGAGCCTAAGTTTTTATTCATTCAAATGATATGTGCTATTCTTGGAGTGTATTTTTGTTTTGTTTGTTGTTTAAATAAAATACCTGGATCTGAAAATCTTTATTGAGAGAGAGTCATCACATAGCTACTTAGTTGTTTGACTACTCTTTGACCTTTACATATATCTTTTGAGAGTAGTTTGATGTTTACTCTTGTGCTTCACTTTTATCCTAAGAGAAAATGTTGAATTAATTGAATGTTATAAATATGAAATTATATATGCTTCATACGTTTGTCCCATGGGGAGTAATGACTTCACATACAAGAAGTATAAGCGGTAAAATTTATTGGAAGTTAACAAACATAGCATTGGTCACTTGAAAATTTCATGAAAGAATATTGAAGAAAGAGAGATTTCACATATAAATATACTATCTTGGACATCTTCTATGATTGTGAGCCCCCATTAATTATTTTCTGACTTGATCAAGTAGTTGATGTTGGACAAGGAAGACAACGTAATGATTATGTTTGTTTATATTTCACATAGAAGTTATATTGTGTGAGGAGTAGTGCAGGATAATGTTGGAGTAGGAGTGCTATTTGGTATCGCCGTCTTGTGGTGAATGCCAAGATGCCCTTCTTGTAAATAATTCTCTCTTCTATAAAGCTTAGGTACGCCTTTGGCGTACTCTAAAAAAAAGTTATATTGCCATGGATCCTCTAACATGTGGTGCTTGCTTAGGATCGTTTGCTAGCCAAAAATTCGTGCTAAGTAGAGATACTACTTGTGTATCCAAAAACCCTTAAACCCAGTTTCTTGTCATGAGAGTCCATCATATCTACCTATGGATTGAATAACATCCTTCAAGTAAGTTGTCATCGGTGCAAAAGGCAATAAAAATTGTTCTTAAATGTGTAGGATGTTTTATTGGAAGGGAAAATAAGCTTTGTATGAACATGTGATGGTGAAGAAATAAAAGCAACGGACTGCATATAAAGGTTGCTATCACAAGGGGCAATATAAAGTGACATTTCTTTCCATTAAGAGCTTGCGCATCCAAAAATAAGAAGCGCATGACAACCTCTGCTTCCCTCTGCGAAGGGCCTATCTTTTACTTTTATGTATTTACTTTTCTATATTTACTTTTATGCAAGAGTCAATAATTTCCATCCCTATTCCAATCTATCAATTCTTTAGTTGGCAAGCATCATGTGGTGGGGAAAGATCCAGGTACATATATCAGATTGAATATTGATACTCGTGATCTGCGTTGGGTTTTCCATGAAGAGGAACGGGTTATCACAGCACAAAGTGGGTAAGTATTTCCCTCAGTTATGAAACCAAGGTTTATCGAACCAATAGGAATATCAATCCTCAACCGTCTTCAGCGGCTGCACACAAATGAACAAACAACTTGCACCCAATGCGGGCAAGTGGGTTGTCAATCCCCTTGATCTCGTTATTTGCAAGAAAATGAGTTTTGTAGATAATTGTAAATTAAAAAATAAAATAAAAAGTAAATAAAGGCAGCAAGGTAATAGTAGTGTTTGTAAATATATAGGTGAATAGACCCGGGGGCATAGTTTTCCCTAGTGGCATCTCTCATGTAGGCAGCATATGGTGGGTAACAAATTACTGTTGGGCAATTGATAGAAAAGCGGACAGTTATGCGATTTTCATGGCAATGATCATGTATATATAGGCATCACATCCATAAACAAATAGGTCGACTCCTGCCTGCACCTATTACTATTACTCCACTCATCGACCGCTATCCGGCATGCATCTAGAGGATTAAGTAAAACAGAGTAATGCATGGCGAACGATGACATGATGTTGACAAAGTAAACTCAAGCAATATGAATGAACCCCGTCGTGTTATGCTTAGTAGCAACAACACAAAGACGCATCTTGTCCCCTACTTTGTCACTGGGATATAAAAACTCGCCAGGTTAAACCTACCACAATGCACCACTCCCACTGAAGATAGATCAATCTACTTGGCCAAAGCACATTAATAAATCAGAGAGCATTACGAAGCTATAATGATCATGCAAATAAGAATCTTAATATTTAGAGGTGACTCAAATACTTTTCATGAATAATCTGAACATAAACCCACAATTCATCGAATCCCAACAAACACACCGCAAAATAGGATTACATCGGATAGATAAAAGCGATGATGTGATGATCATTGTATTGAAGATCAAGAGATAGAGAGATTGCCATCTAGGTACTAGCTATGGACCCATAGGTCTGTGGTGAACTACTCACACATCATCATGGGGGCAGCAAGGTTGATGTAGAGGCCCTCCGTGATCGATCGCCCCTCCGGCAGGGTGCCGGAACGGAGCTCCAGATGGCCTCGCAACGGAACAGAGACTTGTAGTGGTGGAAAAGAGTTTTGGGACTGCCTCTGGTGTTTTTAGGGTAGACGAGAATTTATAAGCCACAGAGGGGCGTCGGGAGATGCCCGAGGGAGGCACAAGCCATCAGGACGCGGCCCCCTGGGGCGCGCCCTGTTGGCTTGTGCGGCCCTCGTGCTGCCCCCGGCCTCCTTCTGAAGCTTCCAGATCTTCTTTTGGTCCATATAAAAATCATCAAAAAGTTTCATGGCAATTGGACTTCGTTTTGTACTATAAACCTGAAAAGTGACAAACACGCAGAAAACAGCAACTGGCACTGGGCACTGGGTCAATAGGTTAGTGCTCAAAAATATTATAAATTGGTAAATAAAGACCCAAAAAGTATCCTAGAATGATAATATATCATCATGGAACAATCAAAAATTATAGATACGTTGGAGATGTATCAAATATAGGTGATCATGATTTATTATTGCTGGCATTATCCCTGAGATAAATAAGTTGGGAGGCGAAACAATAAGCCCATATCTTCCTATGTGTTTGATTGGAACTGTTTGTTCTAAAAATATGCTTTGAGTGTCAGCAATCATGGAAGACTAAATGATAGTTGAGTATGTGGAATTTACTAAATCAAAGTTCTTACATAGACCCTTCCTGAAAATAAGATGAATTGTACTTGTTTGATGACTGGAAACATATTTGTTGGTTTTCAAGAAAGTTATGGTCGATACTTTAACATGCGGATAGCTTGCTACGTGATCATGAGAAGTTTTATGAGAATGAGCTATTATTTATGATATAGATAAGGATGCTAGAAAATGTTATTGGAATTATAATTTATAAATCTTTTGCACTATGCTAGCATTCACACTTCATAAATTATTTATTTTATCATTTACCTAGTCGAGGACGAGTAGGAATTAAGCTTGGGATGCTGATACGTCTCCAACATATCGATAATTTATGAAGTATGCATGACATATTTACCTATGTTTACAATATTTTTATATTGTTTTGATGTACTTTATATGATTTAATTGGAACTAACCTGGACTAGCACTGTTTTCAGTAGAATTACCGTAATGTTGTTTTTGTGCAGCAAATAAAAGTTCTCGGAATCGCCCGAAACTTTTTGACATTTTTTTCTAGAAGGAAAGAGGCCCATGAATCTTCAAGGGGGTACCAGGGGACCCACAAGGAGGTGCCAAGGTAACAGGGCGTGCCCAGAGGGGTGGTCGCGCCCTCTTGCCATGGGGGGGCTATCGCTCCATTTCGCGTGATTCCAACGTTGAAAAATCCTATAAATAGAGAAACCCCCAGAAATAAACCTAGAACTTCCGCTCCGTCGCCGCAAGCCTCTATTCTGAAGCGATCTCATCTGCTGTTCCGGTACCCTGTCAGAGGGAGGAATCATCACCGGAGGCCATCTTCATCATCCTCGCGGTCTCCATGATGAGGAGAGAGTAGTTCACCCTTAGGGCTAAGGGTATGTACCGGTAGCTATGTGATTGATCTTTCTCTCTCTCTCGTGTTCTTGAGATAGCATGATCTTGATCTATCATGGGCTTTGTTAATATAGTTGAATCATATGGTGTTTTTCCTTGCTATCTTGATATGATAAATTGAGTCTCTCCCTTTGAGATTTTGTTACGTTGGATTGAATACTTTGGGTTTGAGAACACTTGATGTATGTCTTGCTTGTGGATACCCATGGTGACAAATGGGTATTCTATTGTTTCACTTGATATATGTTATGGCATCAACTTATGGATTCTAGTGACATTGAGGGATCTATGCACATGGGTTGATGCACGTTTTCATCCTACTTTCTCCGATAGAAATCTTGGGGTACTCTTTGAAGTTCTTTGTGTTGGATTGAATATGATGAATCTAAAATTGTTTGATGCATGTCGAAAAATTAACCCACGGATAATTGTGGTGACATTGGAGTATCTAGGTGACATTAGGATTTCTTGATGCATATCATATGGTGTTATTTTAGTAGGAACTCTAGGGTTGTTTGTGACACTTATAGGAATAGCCCAATAGATTGATCGGAATGGATAACTTTGAGGTGGTTTACTACCTACAACAATTTCATCTTATGTTCTCCGATAGATAGGAACTTTGGAGTGATTCTTTATCACATGTTGAGGGATGGTTATATGATGCAATTATGTTAGCACTTCTGAGAGATTGTACTAGTGAAAGTATGAACCCTAGGACTTGTTTCTAAGCATTGCAATACTGCTTATGCTCACTTTTACTACTTGTTACCTTGCTATTTTTATATTTTCAAATTACAAAAACCTATATCTATTATCCATACTACACGTGTATCACAATCTCTTCGCCGAACTAGTGCACCTATAAAATTTACCATTGTATTGGGTGCGTTGGGGACAGAAGAGATTTCTTGTATTTGATTGCAGGGTTGTTTGAGAGAGACCATCTTCATCCTACACCTCCCACGGATTGATAAACCTTAGGTCATCCACTTGAGGGAAAATTATTACTGTCCTACAAAACACTGCTCTTGGAGACACAACAGGCTAATTTTTTTAAATAATATTTTATTTTATTAAATGTGATAAATATTATGTCGGTTCAATTTTTTTCAGATATAATACAGCGTCGGCTTCTGGGAAGCCAACTGGATCCAATCGGCTTCGCTGTAGCCGATAGGGACTAGTCATCCACGTGGTGGCCGATTAGTGGCCCCTCGGCCACGTGGCGGCCGATTAGTGGCCAGAACACGTCACTCGGCCTGGTGGACTCCAGTTAGCTATGGTGAAGCCGACTGGGCCAGTCGACCCTGGCGAAGCCGAGAGTAGGCCGCATAGCTCGGGCCGCACCGCGCCCCTCACTACTGGAATCAGATCATTTGTCGTCTGCCAGATCTTTGCCGTCAGCTGGCGGACGGCAAAGAAGTTCATTGCCGTCAGCTTCTGAAAAATAGACGGCAACGGCAAGGCAGACGGCAAAGGTCATGTTTGCCATCAGCCTGTTCTTTGCCGTCCGCTGGCCGACGGCAAAGATGCGCGAGGCAGACGGCAAAGAGACCAGGCGGGCCCGGGCGCAAAGTTGCCGTCAGGGATGTCATTGCCATCCGCCTCCCCCCTCTTTGCCGTCTGCTAGCAGACGGCAAAGAGGATGCCCACATAACGGCCACGGCGCCCCCTCCCCACCCCCTTCTCTCTGCCCCCATCTCCCCACCTCTCTCTCTCCCCACCACCACTGCGCCGCCCGACACTACCGCACCACCGCCCTCCCCTCGCCAGCTCCCCACGCCACCCGACACCACCACGCCGCCCGACACCACCGCGCCGCCGCCCTCCGCTCGCCAGCTCCTTCCCTCGCCGACTCCCCGCGCCGCCCTCCCCTCGCCAGCTCCCCGCGCCGCCCGACACAACCGCGCCGCCACCCTCCCCTCGCCAGCTCCCCTCGTCGGCTCCGCGCGCCGCCCCTTCCCCGAGCCGGCAACCACCACGGCACCGCCCCCTCCCCTCGCCGGCTCCCCTCGCCCCCCCACCGCCCCGGCCGCCCCCGCCGACCCGGCAGCCCCCACCCAACTCCGGTGAGTGCCCGACCGCCCCCCCCCCCCACCTTTTTGTTCCTGTTTTTCTGTTAAGTTAGTTTATTAGGTTATTAGGTTAGGTTATTAAGTTAGGTTAGGTTAAGTTAGTTTTTTAGGTTAGTTAGTTTATTAGGTTAGAAAAAACTTAGAAGAAAAGAAAAAATTTAGAAGAAAAAAAGAAGAAAAGAAGAAAGAAAAAAGGAAAAAGGAAAAGAAGAAGAAGAATAAGAAGAAGAAGAAGAAGAATAAAAGGAAGAAAAGGAAGAACAAGAAGAAGAAGAAAAGGAAGAAGAGGAAAAAAAAGAAGAGGAGGAAGAAGAAAACGACACCCCGACACCCCGACACGACGCCCCGACACCACGACACGACCCCCCCGACACGACACCCTGACACGACACCCCGACAGCCCGACACGACGCCCCAACACGACACCCTGACACCCAGACACGACACCCCGACACCCCGACACGACGCCCCGACACCCAGACACGACACCCCGACACGACACCCCGGCAACGATTCTCCACGAGCACACTGAGCTTTGTCAGCTGGATGCCATCGCGCAAGTAATGGCTCTGAAGGCTCAATTCAACCTGGGAAGAGAATGCTACGACGCGATGATGACAATATTTGGACGCTTTCTACCCAAAGGCCATGTACTGCTGCAAACCTGTACCAGTCGAACAAAATCCTCCGTGTACTTAAGATGCCCTATGAGAAAATAGATGCCCGTGAGAATGGATGTGCCTTATTTAGGCTTGAGTAGGCTGACTTGAACTATTGTCCCATTTGCAAGTCTTCAAGGTATGTTGTGGTAGACAACGGTATGGGTGAGAAGAATCAGACCAAAATCCCCGTTAATGTTCTTCACTATATGCCAATCGTACCAAGACTTCAACGTCTTTTCATGGTCGAAGAGACGGCCAGACAAATGACATGGCACAAATTGGGCAAAAGAACCGAACTAGATGCAGATGGGAATCAGATGTTGGTACACACTTCAGACGCTTTTGCCTGGAAGCACTTCGATGCATTACATAAGGATAAAGCGACAGATCCATGGCATCCCCGAGTCGCCATCAGCACTGATGGGTTCAATGTGTTTGGTATGACGGCAACCCAATACAGTTGTTGGCATGTATTTGTCATTCCACTCAATCTCCCCCCCCCCTCCCGGAGAGATTATGAAAAGAAAGAACATTTTCCGGACGTTGATAATTCCAGGGCCCAACTATCTGGGGAATAATATGAATGTGTACATGCAGCCGCTTAAGGATGAATTGCAAGAAGCTTGGGATAATGGGATCAAGACATACGACTTGCTTCGACTTGCATAGACAGTTACTGGATCCTCGCCATAAGTTCAGAAAAGACAAGAAGAATTTCATCAAAGGTAGAGTTGTCAAAAACTCTGCACCATCTGCGTTCACAGGCCAATAGACCCTGGATCAGATAACGTGACTTTGCAAATGATCTTTGGTGCAGCATAACTCCCGAGCCGCATCGCACGACCCTTCTCCAGGGCATCCTTCTCCAGGCCCGAGCAACCCCGGTGCTTCACCTCCGTGATGACGAGGACGGTAAGCCCTAATATGCCACTTACTTGGCTCATTTTCTCAAATAAAGACAATCTTAGCACTTAGACAAAATTACGTACTTTCGGTCTGTCGGAGCTCCTTGTGAGAGTTTCATGCCTCTTCTTGATGGAGGAATCCCGACTGTTGTCGCGGGGGTCGTTTCTTCTTCTCCTTCTCTCGATATATACCTTGGTATATTGCGGGAGAGGAGAAGGGGAAACGACCAGCACCGACGGTCGAAATATTAGTGTTAGGTAGTGTCCACCAACATACACCACCATATAAGTGTGAGTGAGTGCGCACCATACACACCATGAGGCATGTGAGTTTTTGTAAGGAAAACCTCGAAAGACCGAAAGTCAAGCTTAACAAATGGCATAACAACCTTAGTTAGCTCATAAATGTCATATTTTACCTAAGTTAGCTTTGTTTCCTCTAAAATGACATAGTAAGCTTACTTACCTCCAAAATGACATATTTTACCTAAGTTAGCTCTAAAATGACCTATACTTAGCATTGTTCTCTCCAAAATGACATTGTAAGCTTACTTACCTGATTAGCTCCGAAATGACCTATTTTACCTAGGTTAGCTCTAAAATGACATATACTTAGCTTTGTTTCCTCCACAATGACATAATAAGCTTAGTTAACTCAAAAATGGCATAATAGCCTTGGTAACCTCATAAATGCGATATATTTAGCTTATTATCTTGTAAAATGACACAATAAGCTTAGTTAGGTGAAAAATGGCATAATTACCTAGGTTAGCTCTAAAATGACACAAATAAGCAATAAGAAGAAGAAAAACAAGAGGAGAAAGAGAAAGAGAAGAAAAACGCTTCTTCATCATCATCATCTTCTTCTTCATCTTCTTCTAGATCTTCTTCTACTTCTTCTAGTATTCTTCTTCTAACTTTCTCATTTCCAATTTTGCAGATTTGATTCACTTCACGGCAGCTTGCTTTGATGGAGTGCTAGTGTTTACTTTCTGTTTTCATTTTGTATCGATGAGCTTATGTGAAACTTTCTACCTATGGATGAAACTATTGTAATATGGATGAAACTATGTATGTATGGATGACACTATTGTAATATGGTGAAACTTGCACTTTTGATTTGATATGTTTGTTGGATGATCATATTCATATGGCATGGATATGGGTTTTGTGAAATATACATGTATATCATACATTTTGCTTGTGAAAATGCTTGGATATATCAAAAATAAATATAAAAGAGGCAATATGGTCACTTTGCCGTCTGCCACCGACGGCAAAGGTGGCTTTGCCGTCTACCACCGACGGCAAAGGTGACACATGGCAGGCGCTTGTGCAACCTGGGAACACCAGGCCTGGGGCCATTTGTCTCCTTTGCCGTCAGGGGGCAGACGGCAAAGGGGGGCGACGGCAAGGGGGGCAGACGGCAAAGGGGGCGGACGGCAAAGGGGTGGGGGCGGACGGCAAAGGGGGCCGACAGCAAGGGGTGGGGCGCAGACGGCAAAGGGGGCGGACGGCAAAGGGGGCCGTTAGCCACCTAACGGGGATAACGTGAGTGCTACACCGTCAAGCGTCTTTGCCGTCTGCCCCCTGACGGCAAACAATCTATGCCGTCCGGTGAGCCCAGGCAGACGGCAAAGAACTCCTTTACCAGAGTTCACAGTGCCGAAACTGTGGCCGTCTGCCGGCTGACGGCAAACAGGTTTGCCGTCCGCTGTCCTATCCTTTGCCGTCTGCCATGGCAGACGGCAAAGTTCCTGATTCAAGTAGTGCCTTCTTCCTTCTCCATTTCTCTTGTGTTCTTCCTCCCTTCTCTCTCCACCCAAAAATGCCCGATTTCTACATGAATTTTGAGCCAATTTCTTCCCCGTTTTCCATCGTATTTTGATTCTAGAGGGTTAGGGGAGGCTAGGGAAACCTCGATCTCGTGATGGGGTAGCTCGTAGTGGTGGTGGTGACCATTGTGGTGGTGGTAGTGGGAGTTGTTGAGGTGGTGGTGGTGGTGGTGGTGATGGAGGTGGAGGTGGTGTTTGTGCTGGTGGTGTTGGTGGTGCCGGTGGTGGTGGTGGTGGAGACTCTGGTGTTTGTCGTCCATTCCCGTGTTTGAAGGCCGCCGTTTGTCGTTTCTTCGCACGCTTTAAGGGTAAGATTCAATGTCCGTTCCTGTTGGGGATATAACCCCGTGGTGAGACCCGACCAGGAGGGGCCGGGTCATATAGTTGGCGGCTTACGACAAGGTTAGGAGTAAGCTTATTCAGTGGGCCTGGAGGCCCAGAACCGAAAGACAAGACGTAACCCGGCAGGCTTGAGCCGCCGGTGGTGCCTTGTTAGACAAGGCATGTGTAGTTAGAGATGAGGTCGGTTATCAAGTATAACCCGGCCCGGACTCTTGTAAGCCCAGGGCCTTGACCTGTGTATATAAAGGCGGGTTACCTGGGCGGCTTAGGCCACGAAACAACTCATCGATAGCTAGGTCAAGCGAACTCGCTCCCTTGTAATCGATACCCAATCAATACAACACAAAGCAGCACGTAGGCTTTTACCTCTTTCCGAGGGGCCGAACCTAGGTAACCCTTGTCTCCCGATTCCGATCAACCCCTTCGAGCTCACCCCCTTAGCGATGGCCTCGAACCTAAGTCCTTTCACGAGGACATCTGCCGTGACAAAACCACGACAGTTGGCACCCACCGTGGGGCTCACGCTCAGTGGTTTGGAATTCTCGAAGGGCTCTCTCCCAAGGATCGAGGGATACGCCGTTGGCAGGATGACCAAGAGTCACCGCGGCAAGCTCTACATCGACGACGCTGGCTGGGGCCCCGAGGCCGACTCAATCGAGTACGGGCACCGGGTCCCCTTCGGCGGAATTCACGTCTTCATCGGCAAGATCGGCGGATCTAAACCCGGGCCGGACATCTGCACCGACCTCGTCGAGCCGTCTCGGCGCGCGCAACCCGCCCATGTTAAACCGGGCCGGAAGCGTGTCTTCGTCGGCTTTACCCAAGGCACGGAACTTGAAGGTTCCATGTCGCGGGAGGAAACCCTCGTCTGCTCAGAGGATGGATCCTCGAGTGGGGAGGCAGAATCAATCTATCAGCTTCACAATGGCGGTCTTGGGGGCTGCTTCGAGGGTTACCCCGAGCCGGAGTACCATGAGCCGGTGTACTATGAGCCACCGAAACGCGCCGCTGTCTTCATGGCAGGATCGGCGCCGGGCAGCACGGCTGCTGGTGCGACCGGGTCTGGATCTGGCAGGCCGCTGGCTCAAGTTCTGCTGGATCTGATGAACGAGCTTACAACTCTGATGGAAACCGAGGTCACGGTTGAAAACCAAGCGGCCCGTAACACGGAGATCACGAGGTTGAAGAACCAGATGGCCGGAGTCCAAGAGGAAATCAATGCATTGAAGGCTCAGATGGATGCTGAGTCGGAGCGCCTTAGGGCAGATGCTTTTCGCCTTGAATTAGAACAGCAGACTGCAGCGGCGGTTCACCGGATAAGGTATCAATCCCGTTTGCCGGATCAATATGAGGCAAGAAATCTTTTCAACATGCTAGGGACGGGACGGAATGCACCTCTGATCGTAGCCCGGATGGCGGAAGTACCTGGGAGCAGGGCGGCGGTTCAGCATCGGCAGCCAGACCTGCCCCGCAGGAACCAGACCCCGCCACAGTCTTTTCCAACACCACCAGGTCATTATTCTAACCCGGCGGAGAACATGGTGGCGGCGGCAACCAGACTCGGCACGATCCCCATCCCTGATGGGACGCCTTTTGCAGAGGAAGTGCGGAACGCCATTGGATACTTGTAGACAGCGGTGGCCCAGCAGGAGAAATATACTTACAGCCGGAGTCGCGTGCACTCAACCCCCATCCCGAGCCGCAGCTACAGCCAGCGTTTAGAGTCGCCGGCGGTCTCTAGCTGTGAGCGACGTCGAAACCCGCCGCGAGACGATCAGCCGGCTCTTGATGCTCGGGCGTTGGTGGATCGGGCAAGAGCGTAGCGAGAGGCGGCAGCATTGGCAGCTGCGGCAGCTTATCAAGAACCCACAGTAGCACCTTCCGTTTTGGTAGGAGCTGGAGTAACCTCCAGGTCTGTGGGAGTGCCGTGCTTAGTGCCGGCTTTGCGGAACGAGCTCCTGCCGAAGGACTTCAAGGGTCCTCGCAAGGTTCCCAACTATACCGCTGATCTGCCTCCAGAGGCTTGGATCGAAAGCTATGAACTAGCCATGGAGATGTTAGACGTCAGTGATGCAGTATGCGCCATGTATTTCATCATGATGCTGGACGGGCCGGCTCGCACGTGGTTGAAAGGTTTACCACCCAACACCATTAATTCCTGGGCCGAGTTGAAGGCGAAGTTCATCAAGAATTTCCAGGGAACGTGCAAGCAGCCCATGACAATTGTGGATTTGGATCATTGCGTACAGCGTGAGGATGAGTCGGCTCATCATTGGGTCCGGCGAGTCTCAACCATCCTCCACTCTTCTGATAACAGTATGGCGGCTCAAGCGGTCCTTATTCTGGAGAAGAATTTCCACTTTGTGCCCCTGAAGCAGAAGGTTGGCCGGCTCAAACGTACATGTCAGGATATAGGGGAACTCATGGCGGCTCTCACCAAGTATGCGGACTCGGACATCACGAAGGACCCTGGTTCCGATGATGAGAAATCGGCCAAGGGTAAGAAGGATAACAATGGCAAGAGTCAACCGCAGAACGGGGGAGGAAATAACAATAATGGCAACGGCGGAAAGCGGAAACACCCGGACGGCGGGTCAGATTTAGTGGCCAACACCAGTGCTGGGAATAACCGTGGCAAGGGGAGCGGCAAGCCGCCTTTCGGTAAACACAAGCCTGTTGATATGGAGGCGATGTTAAAGGTTCCTTGCCCGAAGAATAGCCTTCCCGATAAGCCATCCACTCATGCCTGGAGGGATTGTTGGATCATGCGGGAGTTTCGAAATTACAGCATTAACCAGCATCAAGGTGGCGGCGGTGGACCGTCCGGCGGATCAGGATCCAGCTCTCATGGGTCCGGCTTTGGTGCAGGCGGCTTGGGCTCTGGTGATCAAGGCCAAGGAAACCATGGTGGTAATAACCAACAATCTGGTAATGGAGGTCAGCAGCAAAACAACCAGTCCGGGTATCAGAGTAACCCGAAGCAGCTTAGTGGAGGCCAGTATCATGTTTTTACAACAAGCCTTGACAAGCGAGATCGGAAGGTGCGCAAGTGGGTGGTTAATGCGGTCATGCCGGCTCTCCTGCAATATTTGAAGTGGTCTGAGTATGACATAACTTGGAGCAGGGAGGATCATCCGCCGCGCATTGATAACCCGGGACAGTTGGCTTTGGTAGTCGCCCCGCAAGTAGGAGGATATGTGTTCACTAATGTACTTATGGATGGTAGCAGTAGCATCAACATCCTATATTATGACACTTTTCGCCGGATGAATTTGCTTGACAAGGATCTTAAACCCTCTTCAACGGTTTTTCATGGCGTGGTGCCTGGAAAGTCGGCTTATCCAGTTGGAAAGATTTCCTTGGAGGTAGCTTTTGGCGATGAATTCAACTACAAGGTGGAATCCTTATGGTTCGAGGTGGTCAAGATCAAGAGCCTGTACCACGCTCTGTTTGGACGGCCGGCTTACGCCTAGTTCATGGCTAGGCCTTGCTATGTTTACTTACAGCTCAAGATGCCCGGGTTAAAAGGGACGATTACTGTGCATGGTGACCGAAAGACAGCTCTTGAGTGTGAAGAAGGTGATGCAGCATATGCAGAGTCGAGTTGTGCTGAGGCAGAACTCAAGTTTTATAAGGAGAAAGTTGACCCGGCAGATATGACCCCGCTAAAGAAGCCTAGCACGGAATCTGAGCCGTCCCTCAAGTTTGTGGCAGAAGATACCAAGCTAGTGGATTTCACGCCTGGCGACTCATCACAGCAGTTCACTATTGGGGCTAATATGGATCCCAAATAGGAAAGTGCGCTCATCGAATTCATCCGTGAGAATCGGGACATCTTTGCATGGAAGCCTTCTGACATGCTCCGGCCCCCTCCAACGTGCTATCCAAGCACATCAGCAAGGATGAGGCGCCTTCTCCTGAAAAGGAGAGAGCTAAGCTTGAACTGCCCAACTTGGAGAAGCTGACTGCGGATGAATTGCATTCGGGTTATTTGAGCCACCTTGCCACGAGCCAAACTAGTTGATATGATGAAGAGGAAATATGAGGTACTCCACTTTTCCATTCTCTGCATATCCTTACGTAGCCCCCAAGAGCTGGCTTATATTCTCAAAGATAAGCCGGATCTTCAATAATATGTAGACTTCAATAGACCAACATGTAGCCCCCAAGGGCCGGGTCATTATGCCAAAAATGAGCCGGCACTTATTGTCTTGATAAATGCAAAAATGCCAAGTGTAGCCCCCAAGGGCCGGGTCATTATGTAAATAATGAGCCGGAACTTTTGTAGACCTGATCTTAGACTTGTAGAGCAATGTGTAGCCCCCAAGGGCCGGGTTATCTTCATGAAGATGATCCGGGTCTTATTTGTATTGTAGAAATTTGAAAGAACTGATACACATTAGCCCCCAAGTGTCAAGTATATTGCTTGCAATCTTATTGAGACTTATAACAATCCTCTGCAGTACCTCTAAGTACTACTATGAGCCGGACTGGCGGCTTAAAATTGATAATCTTGCTGTTTGACAATTTGTCATGTGTAGGAATCTTTACATGCGGCCGAGTCTAGCTTGACCGACCTCAGGAAACATCTAGCCCTGCAACAAGACGCCCGGGCTGAAGCTGACACCAAGTGGCGGCTCTCTGCGGTGGAACTGGAAAAGGTCAAGACTGAGCTTGAGGTGTATAAAAAATCTGCTGAAGCCAGCCAAGCCGCCCTGACCAAACATGCAGAAGATGCCGAGGGCCGTCTTAAAACTGTTGCTGAAGAGCTGACCATCCTGAAGCACCATATAACCCGGATGACCGAAGCCAATTTTGGTAAGCATTGCTGACTATATGATAGTCATGTTTCAAATATTCTTATCGAGACTCGCCCGACGACTTACAAACCTGATCCGTTTTGCAGGCAAACGAACTCGTAGGCTTCCAGATGACAGCTTGTTGAAGCTGACGGCTTTATATGCCTTCACTGAACAGTTGTACGCTGGAAGCCTCTTTACCATCAGGGCTGTGTTTGGCGAAAAGGGGGTGCCGAAACTGATCAAGGATGTGCTGAATTGCCTCTCCACCGTTCCCAAGCACTTTGAAGAGATGAAGAAATCAGCCGCCCGCAAGGGTGCAATATCTGCTTTAAGCCGGGCGTTGGCATATGCACCAGAACTCAACCCGAAAGAAATGATGGGAGGATTCCCACAGCTCAAGGACGACGGGTCAGAATTCACTCAAGATGATTACGCCCATTGCTTCCGAGCGTCTCGAGTATTGGCCAGCCGGTTAGCCGCAGAAGCTGATCTGGCGACGTACCAGGCGGCTTACGACGACAACAACACGCGAGTACGGGCGCCTACATTTGAGCCGAAGGATCTGACCCCTCAACGGCGTAAGCACATCTTTGCCCCTGACGTTGACCCGTCTCCAATCTTGCATGATGAAGCTGAATTTGAAGCTTTACTCAACTGCAACGGGGATGTGGACAAACTACAGATCCAGGAGAGCGAAGACCCGGCGCACGGTGACCCATTGACGAGCTAGGTGAAGAGCCGGTCCCCAATGACGTTAACCCGGGCAAAGCTGAGCCGGAGGGTTATGACTTGTGAAAAAACTTGAGTCCCACATTTTGGGTCCTCTGAGGCCTTGTAATAGCTGTAGGAAAAACTTGATTGCCTGTGATGTGCCTTCGTGCACTTTTTTGAGCTTCTTCAACTCATATGTCGGCGGTTCAAAAAATTTCCCGTATGAATGTCTTGACATGACTAAAAGTATGAATTCATCGATTCCCACTAGCGGGTTATTCTCCATGAGCAATGCTAAGCCGGGATTACCCGGAAACTTAGAATCTTATCATGAAAAACACCTGCAAAAACAAACAGTAGAATATATACTTGTATATCTCCTGCTTTGTAAGCCGGCTTTAAAGGCACAGCAAGAAGAGATAACTCTTATCCTTTGTTTTTAAGAAAAACATGTTTTGCTTCAAAGAAGCTAGGCATGAAAGCCTGAAACCTCGTAAACCGGGTCTCACGTGACATAAATCCGTCGTTTAAACGTTAACAAGTTCAGGGTCTTAAAACGATTGACTTTGCTAAGAGTACGAGCGGGCCACATAGCGGAGAGACTACAACAGACAAGGCGAGTTTATCCTAGCTCACTGTAAGTCGGCTCTCTCGTGACAAAAGCCGCCATTTTAACTCTGAACAGTTCAGGGTCTTAAAAAGATTGACTGTCAGGCGTACGGCGGGTCACATGGTGGAGTAGCAAGTTGCAAACAGGGAGGTTTAACTAGAATATGGCATATAAAGCCGGTCAAGAGGGTATGAAAGCTAAACCCAGTGGGTTGGAAGCCCCCAAGTGACCTTATGAAGAATCAACTCTTTGCACAACACTTGGTGCAGAAAAACGGCAGAGGCCCCGAATTATAGGGATGCCGATTTTATTATATTATAAAAAGTGGTATATACAATGACAGAAGTATGTACATTGATGAGAGCCAGTAGCTCAAGTGTAGTATGGCCGAAGATGAGCAATGTTCCACGGCCTGTCAGTCTCCTCTCCAGAAGTGCGTGATTTGTCGCTCTCCCGTATGTCAATGAGATAATACGAACCATTGTTGAGATTTCTGCTGATCACAAAAGGTCCTTCCCAGGGAGGTGACAACTTATGCATATCTGACTGGTCTTGAATCAGCCGGAGGACTAAGTCGCCTTCTTGGAACGTCTGGGTCTTGACTCTGCGGCTATGATAGCAACGCAGATCTTGCTGATAAATCGCCGACCGTGCTGTCGCAAAATCCCGTTCTTCATCTAAGGCATCCAAAGCGTCCTGACGCGCTGTCTCATTATCAGTTTCAACGTAAGCCGCCACCCTGGGCGAGTCATGACAGATATCACTGGGGAGAACAGCGTATGCGCCATAAACCATGAAGAAAGGTGTGTAGCCTGTTGACCTGTTGGGGGTGGTTCTAATGCTCCAAAGAACTGAAGGCAACTCTTCCACCCAACAACCCGGCGTTCGCTCCAAAGGAACCATAAGCCGGGGTTTTATCCCTCTCAAAATTTCCTGGTTAGCATGCTCTGCTTGACCATTAGACTGTGGACGAGCTACAGAGGAGACATCAAGGCGGATGTGTTCACTATCAAAGAACTCTTTCATAGCCCCCTTGGACAGATTTGTACCATTATCAGTAATGATACTGTGAGGGTAACCAAACCGGAAAATCAGCTTTTTGACGAACTGAACTGCTGTTGCTGCGTCACACTTACTGACCGGCTCTGCTTCCACCCACTTAGTAAACTTATCAACCGCCACCAAGAAGTGGGTCTTCTTATCTTTAGACCTCTTGAACGGTCCAACCATATCGAGCCCCCAGACCGCAAACAGCTAGGTGATTGGAATCATCCGCAACTCCTGAGCCGGCACATGGGCACGTCGCCCAAATTTCTGACACCCATCACACTTGCTAACCAATCTCACCCGTCAGAAGCAGAGCCGGTCAGTACAAGGAAACATTAACCTCAAAACCTAACAAAATTTGTCACCTCGTGAGGAAGTTAAAACAACTCCAGCCCCCGAGCCTTCCAATTTTCTGGATCCATCAAAATGAATCGTCCAATACGTGTTGTCCGGCTTCTCCTCGGGTGCTTGGCATTCTGTCCAGTCATTGATAAAATCCACCAGGGCTTGAGATTTAATAGCCGTCCGAGGTACATACTTCAGATTAAGAGGCCCAAGCTCAATTGCCCACTTAGCAATCCTGCCGGTGGCTTCTCTATTTTGAATGATATCTCCCAAAGGGGCAGAGCTGACCACCGTGATTGGATGCCCAAGGAAATAGTGCTTCAGCTTGCGATTTGCATTGAATACTCCAAACACTAGTTTTTGCCAATGCGGGTATCGTTGCTTGGATTCTGTCAAAACCTCGCTGACATAGTAAACCGGCCTTTGGACTGGATACTCTTTGCTTGCCTTCTTGCACTCCACAACGACTGCAGTACTGATGGCTTTATTATTAGCCGCCACGTACAGGAGCAAAGGCTCTTTTTCCACGGGAGCAGCCAAGACGGGCGGCTCAGCCAACTGCTTTTTGAGCGCCTCAAACGCATCATTGGCAGCATCGCTCCAGACAAAGTCATCTGTCTTCTTCATCATCTAATACAAGGGAATAGCTTTCTCACCCAGGCGGCTTATGAACCGGCTTAAAGCGGCAATACGACCCGCCAAGCGCTGGACATCATTAATGCATGCCGGCTTAGACAAAGAAGTGATGGACTTTATCTTATCTGGGTTAGCCTCAATGCCCCGCTCGGAGACCAAGAATCCCAAGAGCTTGCCTACAGGCACACCAAACACACACTTGGCCTGGTTAAGCATCATCTTGTAAATCCGCAGATTATCAAAAGTTTCCTTCAAATCTTCTAGCAGAGTCTCCTTCTTCCGTGACTTGACCACAATATCGTCCACATAAGCATGAACATTGCGCCCAATTTGACTATGAAGACAGTTCTGCACACAGCGTTCATAAGTCGCCTGCGCACTTTTGAGCCCAAAAGGCATAGACACATAGCAGAAAGCTCCAAAAGGTGTGATGAAAGACGTCTTCTCTTGGTCTTTAACTGCCATCTTGATCTGATGATAACCCGAATAAGCGTCCAGGAAACATAAACTCTCACAACCCGCCGTTGCATCAATGATCTGGTCGATACGGGGGAGAGCAAATGGATCAACTGGACACGCCTTGTTGAGATCAGTGTAATCTACACACATGCGCCACGTGCCATTTTTCTTAAGCACCAGCACTGGGTTAGCTAACCATTCTGGGTGAAAAACTTCCATGATAAACCCTACTGCTAAGAGCCGGGCTATCTCTTCCCCAATAGCTTTACGCCGCTCTTCATTGAGACGACGGAGGAATTGCTTGAACGGCTTGAATTTAGGATCCACATTAAGGTGGTGCTCAGCGAATTCTCTCGGTACACCCGGCATGTCAGAAGGCTTCCATGCAAAGATGTCCCGATTCTCACGGATGAATTCGATGAGCGCGCTTTCCTATTTGGGGTCCATATTGGCCCCAATAGTGAACTGCTGAGATGAGTCGCCGGGAACAAAATCTACCAACTTGGTATCTTCTGCCACAAACTTCAGGGGCGGCTCAGATTCAGTGATGGGCTTCTTCAATGGGGTCATATCCGCCGGGTCATCATTGTCTTTATAAAATTTGAGCTCCGCCTCAGCACAACTTGACTCTGCATATGCAGCATCGCCTTCCTCGCACTCAAGAGCAATCTTTCGATCACCATGCACTGTAATCGTTCCATTCAAACCAGGCGTCTTGAGCTGCAAGTAAACATAACAAGGCCTAGCCATGAACTTGGCATAAGCCGGCCGTCCAAATAGAGCATGATGCGGGCTTTTGATCTTAACCACCTCGAACCACAAGGTCTCCACCCTGTAGTTGAACTCATCGCCGAAGGCTACCTCAAGGGCAATTTTACCTACTAGGTAAGCTGACTTGCCGGGAACCACACCATGAAAAACTGTAGACGACAGCTTGAGATCCTTGTCAATCAGGTTCATCCGATGAAAGGTTTCATAGTACATGATGTTGATGCTGCTGCCACCATCCATAAGCACCTTAGTGAACACGTAGCCTCCTACTTGGGGAGCTACCACAAGGGCTAAATGCCCCGGGTTATCCACACGCGGCGGGTGATCCTCCCTGCTCCAAGTTAATGCATATTCAGACCATTTTAAGTACTGCGGAAGAGCCGGCATGGCTGCGTTAACCGCCCGCTTGCGCACTTTCTGGTCCCGCTTATCAAGGCTTGTTGTAAAAATGTGATACTGGCCTCCGTTAAGCTGCTTTGGGTTACTCTGATACCCTGACTGGTTGTTTTGCTGTTGACCACCATTGCCAAACTGTTGATTATGACTTTCATGGTTACCTTGACCTTGCTAACCAGCGTTTGAGCCGCCTGCGCCGAAGCCGGACCTAGGAGAACCAGATCCTGACCCGCCGGGCGGTCCGTTGCCGTTGCCTTGATGCTGGTTAAGGCTGTAATTCCGGAATTCCCGCATAACCCAACAATCCTTCCAAGCATGAGTGGATGGCTTATTGGGAAGGCTATGCTTCGGGCAGGGGTCATTAAGCATTGCTTTCATGTTGAAAGGCTTATTTTTATCGAAAGGCGGTTTACCGTTCCCCTTGCCACGGCTGTTCCCAGCATTAGTATTGGCTACCAGATCTGACCCGCCGTCCGGATGCTTCCGCTTACCGCCATTGCCTGGATTGTTATTTCACTACTAGGAAAAGGGCTGCTAGTGGCGCACCTGTTTTCGCTACTAATGGCGCACTACAGGTGCGCCACTAGCACCACGCCATTAGAATTTTTTACTAATGGCGCACCACTGGTGCGCCATTAGTATCTGGTATACTAATGGCGCACCATGCAGTGCGCCATTAGTATAGCCCACGGTGCGCCATTAGTATGCCTCCCAGGGGCCATATTTACCCATGTGCTTTGGCATACTAATGGCGCACTGGTGGATGATGCGCCATTAGTGTGCTCTGGCTTACTAATGGCGCACTATGTGGTGGTGCGCCACTAGTATGAATATTAGGGATTATTTTTTTTTCGTTTCTGATATTTTCACAGGTTACAAAATATATTATTTGACAGAATATAGCTAGCACCACACAGCAACAGCAGATTCATCGAATACAATAGAAGATTAGTGTCCGAATACAATTCATCATATTAGTCTCCGAATTTAAAATACCGAACAAAGTTAGAACATTACAAGTCTCGAAACCGCGAGTAGCGAGTTTGTCTTCACATTACAAGTCGATATCGATCATCTAAACTACCATCACATAGAAGAGAGCTGCGGTCATCACGATGAGCATAATCGCGATGAAACTGGTCTTCATCCGGTTCCTCCAACGCTCCCTCCTCTCTCCCGCTAGAAAGCGCGCGTATCTAGATTCCGCCTCCGCCCTAGTGGTGTACCCTTTGTAACTGTTACCGCTGAAACAGTGAACATGTGTCCGACACTCCTCCCAGTCGTCATAGACTCCGGGAACCCTACCCTTGTACACGACATACGACGGCATCTCTATGCACTAGCCAAACAAAACGTTAGTACCAATTCACAGACAACACATAAGCAATATATAAGTATGCAACTAAAGGATCGGAAGAGAAAAGCAAGACATTAATAACATCGATTACATCTAAGTTGAACGACTGTCCAAACCAAAGAGACATACAAGTTCATCAAAGTTTAATTACAACATGAGCCAATCGATGTTTCAAAACTAGACATAGCATCACTACTTTCGACTCGACTCAAGGGACCGGAGCGTGGATGAAGCCGCCATCTATCGTGATGGTCATGAAATCGCGGGCGTTGTCAGCCTGCATTTGTAGCGTTGTGTCTATCTCACTGTTGGACGGTTGATTTCTGAGGTAGAACTGCCCCGAGGTACGAAGGACATCTTGATGGATGATTTCCGCAAACTCCGACTGGATGCGAAAGAATTCTTGTCTGATGTCCGTGTCCTGGATTGCCGACAAGCTTGCGGCCCAAGCTTTGAGATTATTTGGTAGCAGAAGGTGATTATGGTCCCGTACGATCGCCCGCATGTGATGGAGGGCGTCGTAGGCATCCTTCTGACCGCCAGGCGGCTGCTTGACGCAGGGGAACGTCGTATTGTGGGCGAACACGTGCTTGCCGTACTTACGAACTGGCCTGGTGAAGGTGCCTCCAGATTTGGCGTAGCCGGGGAGAACATCATCAAGAACTTTCTTGACATTTGTGTAGTCTTTCTTCGACTGACGGTCCGAGTCGAAATACGTGGCCATGGAATATTTCAGGCTTAAGAGGATGAGTGTGCAATGTGTGTCACTGCACAAAACACGGAATGTTAAAAAAAACGATCGAAATCTAAGAAATCATATGTTACGGGGCGGTTGAGGGGACGACTTACTCGGGAAAGTAAGGCACGAGGAAGTTATCCTTATCTGGGTTTGCCAGAATGACGCCTTCGAGGTAAGAACTCGCGACTTGCCGGTCCCCAGCGCTGCCCAAGATCTTGGCACGCATGTAGAAGGGGTCGACTATCACGATGTCCGGGGTCTTGTCTCTAATGATCCGCATCTCCATACTCAGCGAAAATAGCCGAACGAAGGTGTAGTGCAGCGGATGAATGTTAAACATAGCGAAGATGTCATCAAACCGCAGGACGATCGTACCCCCGATGGCGCTATCCACAAAGCCCTTGCCCTCTGGCACCTTGGCCACGAAAACCGGGTATGCCACGTCATTCTCTCGGAGACGCCGCTTCTCCAAAGAAAGAACACTGTCATGCAGACTCCGCATAGCACCGGTTGCAGCATTGAGCATATTAGTCGGTAGCATCGGCCTACCCGCCACATGCACCCTCCTCGAGATATCCTTAGGTGAAGGTGGCCCGTCCTGAGCACGGGTCGTACTCGGTGCCAGCTGGCTCGCACCCTTGTTACTCTTTCTTTTCCGTCCCTTCTTCTTCTGCTGTAATGGGACCGAGTTCTGCTCACAGACCGCCTTCTTGAGTGTGCTGGGGCTGATAATATTTCGCACCTCGGCTATCTGAGGCTCGGTGAAGTCGGCAGCTGGAGGCGTCTCCTGAGAACTGAACGCCAGACGACGCCTGTTGCAATTGGGTTTCTCCGCGGTACTAGCTAGATCGCGATCGTCTTTTGCAGGGTTGGGTTCTTGAGAAGGAGGCCCCATGAATTCGTCATCGCACCCATGTTCGTTGAAGTACTTATCGACGTTGGTAAATGTACCGTCGTCGTTTGGATCCTGTGCCATATGCATGTCCGGCATGTCCGGTAGCGTTGCGGCGGTCTTGCCATGGCTTGGCGCCTGCACGACTGGCGGTGTTGTCTTTGGGGTGGTGTCCCCCGCCCCCAAACGAATCTGGCTCTTCGGCCAAATCAGGGGCCAGCTTAGGCAGGCGCTGAGGGTCATCACATCATCTTCGTCGGCCCCGGCGGGTCGAATCGGAGGTAACAACTCGTCGCAGCCTGGCAGCACCCGAACCAGTTGAACCCTATACACGGTGGGTGGCATTGGATTACCGTGGAACACGGGGTTGCCCGGTTGAACGATTTTGCCCTTGGCGACATCGACCAACTCGTTGTTCACGAAGTGCAGGAGAGTGCACGGAACGTCGGCGGCGCCCTGCGAAAACATGTAGGGCGTCAGGGATGCCCAGTCAAAGGCAAGGAGATGAAGTCCTCGGCCGAGAGGCTTAATTAGTTACCGTGATGATGGCGTCGAGCTCGGCTAATGTCGAGGCACCGCCAACGGCGGGCGTGCAATTGACCGAGGGGCCGCTTGCTACCGAGGTGCCGGCCGGCGTACACCCGGGTGCATTAAGCTCCAATGCCCGTGCCGGCGTCGGAGACACCAATACCGGCTCCGCCGGAGACACCAATGGCGCCGCCTGCGCGTTGTGCGAGTTGCTGGCCGTGAAGCTGTGAATCGGGGGCGGCCCCTGTTGGCCGCTCGCAATCCACGTCATCAGCCCATGAGTCAAGGTAGGCATAATGCCGGTGAGCGTCGATCCCAGTTGTTGTTGCACTTGCTCTTGGACAATCTCCGGAATCCGCGCCACTTGTGCCTTGAGTTCTTGAACCTCGCGCGACTGGCTTTCCGAGCTGGTCTTTCTCTCCTTTCGCCCACCAGCGTTATAGTATGACGACCATTTTGTGGACAAGCCTTTGCCGGCCACACGACCAGCTGACGACGGCTTACTGAGCTTATCCTTGTTTTTCATTACGTTCAACGCCCTATTTAGAGTGCTGTCCCAAGGGATGCTCTGAGACGACCCCGCGCTACTGCTTTCAGTCTCCTGCGCCAGAACAAGCTCAAGCGCTCTGGTCTTCGGATCCGTGGTAAGCTCCTTTGTTACCGGGTCCTCCTTGTACCGGGCCCTGACATAGTTCCTGGTCTGCTTGTAGGATTCCATCGTTACCCCGGAGTTCTGATAACCATCGCTCTTCATGTCCTTGTCCTCGGTGTAGAATGTGTAGCCGTTGATATCATACGCCTCATAGGTCATCAGGTTGTGCTCGGCGCCCTGTGACAAGGCGAATATGAGTTGTTCTTCCGCGGAAGAATCCTCATGTAAAGGGTACGACAGAAGCTTCTGCTTGAACCAACGCGTGAAACATGAGTTGTGCTCTTTGATTACATCTCCGTCCGTCCTCTGTTGGCCTCGGTCATTGTACGTCTTCTCAATAAAGGTTTTGTGCTCTACCACCCAAGGATCGACCACGTCTATGTGTTGTAGCGCGACTAGGTTTGCTCTTTCAAAGTCGGCGAGTCGACCCTCGAAGTCGACATGCATTTCGCGCCGACCCTCACGGTGACCCCATCCAGCGAGCCTGCCGAGGTGCCTGTTGACGGGCAGACCAACGGGGTTCTCGATGCCTAGATAATTCGTGCAGTAGGAGATGCACTCTTCGGTCAGAAAGCCCCTGGCTATGCTTCCCTCTGGACGTGACATGTTGCGAACGTATCCTTTGATGACACCATTCATCCTTTCGAACGGCATCATGCTGTGCAGGAACGTCGGCCCGAGTTGGATGATATCCTCCACGATATGGACCAGCAGATGCACCATAACGTCGAAGAATGCGGGCAGGAAGTACATCTCAAGCTCGCATAGTATCACCACGATCTCTTCCTGTAGCCTTCTGAGTTGCCTCACGCCAACCGACTTCCGAGAGATGACGTCGAAAAAGTTGCATAGGCCAAATAGCGTTTCACGGACGTGCGCGTCCATGATCCCACGGATTGCAACTGGAAGTATCTGCGTCATCAGCACGTGACAGTCGTGAGACTTCATCCCGCTGAACTTCTGCTTCGCTGGGTCTAGGTATCTGCTTATCTTCCCCGCGTAACCGTAAGGAAGTTTTACTCCTACGAGGCAGGTGAAAAACTGCTCGATCTCCTCCTGACTTAGAGTGAAGCACGCGGGAGGGTAGTCATTTCCGGTCTTCTTGGCCTTTTTGCCTTTGCGACGACTTTCTGTGTCCTGTTTCGCCTCATCATCATCATCATTAGCGTGAAGCTCCTCCCTGATGCCCATTGATTTCAAGTCTGCCCTTGCTTTCGGCCCATCTTTGGTCCTCTCTGGCATGTTGAGCAGGGTACCAAGCAGACTCTCGCACACGTTCTTCGTGATATGCATGACATCAAGGCTGTGAGGCACACGGTGGATCTTCCAGTACGACAAGTCCCAGAAAACAGACCTCGTTTTCCATACCTTCAGCAGCGGCTCTGGCGCCTTTCGCTTCTTTCCCGGCTCTGGCGCCTTTTGCTTCTTTCCCGGCAGTGGGCAATCTTTCCAATTTTTCAACAGCTCGTCTATTTCCTCGCCGCTCCTCGTACGCGGGCGTCTTCGGGGTTCGGTTTCACCATCGAACAGATCCTTGCGTTTTCTCCACGGGTCATCGTCGCGAAGCCACCTTCGATGTCCCATGAACACGGTTTTCGAAGACCCAGGATCTCTATCTAGCTGGCGATACGTTGTGTCATCCATGCACCTGACGCATCCAGAAAATCCGTGGACCACCTGCCCCGCGAGATATCCGTAACCGAGATAGTCGTGCACCGTCGTGAGCAGTGCGGCTCTCATAGGGAAATATTCTTTCTCTGCGGCGTCCCACGTATTGGCTGGCGTTTTCCACAGCGTGTCTAGCTCCTCTTTCAGCAGCCCCAGATACAGATTGATGTCGTTCCCTGGTTGTTTCGGCCCTTCAATTAGCATACTCATGTGAATGTACTTCCTCTTCATGCACAACCAGGGGGGAAGGTTGTACATCCACACAAACACAGGCCAGGTGCTATGTGTGCTTCTCTGGCTGCCAAACGGATTGACTCCATCGGTGCTCGCGCCCAGCACGATGTTCCTTGGATCGTTCCCAAATTCTGGGTCTTCGAAGTTCAACGCTTGCCACTGGCTCGCATCCTTAGGGTGACTCAGCATCTTGTCTTTTTTATTTATCTCCGGATCATTTCCGTCATCTTCTCTCTTCTTCTCCTCCCTATCCGCGTGCCAACGCAGGAGCTTTGCTACCTTAGGGTCCGCGAAATACCGCAGCAGACGAGGAGTGATCGGAAAGTACCACACCACTTTTCGAGGAGCTTTCTTCCTCTTCTTGTATCAAGTGACGCCGCACACCGGACATATGGTAGACTCCGCGTGCTCGTCCCGATAAATGATGCAATTGTTCATGCACACATGGTATTTCACGTGCGGTAAATCCAGAGGACACACGATTTTCTTCGCCTCCTCGAAACTGGTCGGGCACTTGTTCCCCTTGGGAAGACGTTCGTGCCAGAATGACATGTTCTCGTCGAAGCATGCGTCGGTCATTTTGTGTTTTACCTTCATCTCCAGAGCCATGAGCGTTACTTTCAGGCGGGTATCCTCGGGCCTGCATCCTTCATACAATGGAGTAACCGCGTCTATCTCCAGTTGATCCAGCTTGGCTTTCTCTCGGGCGGCAGCTCTTGCGTTATCCGTCTGCTTGAGAAGCAGCTCTTGAATATGAGGGTCCTGCACCCAGCCTCCATCGTCGTCTGCTCCGGCATCTTCATCTTCATGATCATGCCCTTTGTCTTGATCTTCCTCATCATCATGTCCGGCATCTTCTACATGATGACTGTGTACAGCATCACTGTCGTGATCATGTCCTGGAGATTCTTCGTCTTCTCGACCGCCCTCGCCGCGGTGGTTGTCTTGCTGCCCTTCCTCATTTCTTGCCCGGCCCCCATGGACGACTTCATAGTCATCTTCATCACCTTGCCACCGATAGCCATCCATGAAACCACGCAAGAGCAGGTGGTCCCGCACCTGCCCGGAATCCGGGTCCGCAATAAGGCTCTTCAGCTTGCATCTTCGACACAGACATCTTATCTCCGTCTCGTTCTTTTGAAGCATCTCGGCCTTCGCGGAGCTCAAAAACCTATTCACGATGCCTTCGGTCATCGTGCGGACCATGGTCGCCTGCGGGGTAGACTAAAACGATATTTTAGAACCAAGAAAAAATTTGGCATGACTTTCCCTAAAAATAGGACCAAAAAGAATGCATAGTGCCAAAATTCTCGCCGAAACGGAAATGAATCAACATTCCGGCAAAATATTGGCAACTATCGCATTTCAAATACCGGTACCTGCAAACACAAACATATATGCAACACCACAAACATATGCAACACCACAAACATACATAGATCTAGCAAGGCCATAAAAAGTGCATGTGCACGTTGTTGGAGCGAGGGAGAGAAAAAAAGTAGATCTACAACATAAAGATAGCTTTCCCTTACTTACCTATCAAAAAAAGGTAATTTAACCACCTAATTTTGATGAATCTATGGTGCAAATGAGGTGAGGAGGAGGAGGCAGCCGACACAATCTTGGAGGAGGAGGTGGAGAGAATGAAGTGGGGAAAGTGAGTGTGTAGGTGTGGCTGTCCAAAATATCTAGCTGGTCCCAGGTTACTAATGGCGCACCACCCATATATGCGCCATTAGTAACCCTGGTTACTAATGGCGCACCAGCTTGAGGTGCGCCATTAGTAGTTTTGCAAAAAAAAAAAAAAAAATAGTAGTGGCGCACTGTGTTGGAGGTGCGCCATTACTAGTTAAACTAGTAATGGCGCACTCTTCCCTGGTGCGCCATTAGTATTTCTGGAAAAATGAAAAAAAAAACATTTGTCACTAATGGCGCACCGTGGGTCTGGTGCGCCATTAGTGTCTACCACACTAATGGCGCACCAACTCATGGTGCGCCATTACTATATAGTAGTGGCGCACCACATGTCTGGTGCGCCATTAGTAGCCATATCATCTATAGCCCTTTTCCTAGTAGTGTTTCCTGCCCCGTTCTGCTGATGACCCTTGCCGTTGCCATTCTTCTTTCCTTTAGCCGATTTCTCATCATCAGACCCAGGATCCTTCGTGCTGTCAGAGTCTGCATATTTGGTGAGAGCCGCCATGAGCTCCCCCATGTCCTGGCAAGAACGCTTGAGCCGTCCAAGCTTCTACTTAAGGGGTAGAAAATGACAATTCTTCTCCAGAATCAGAACCGTCTGAGCCGCCGTGATATTATCAGACGAGTGGATAATGGTTGAAACCCGCCGGACCCAATGGTGGGCCGACTCATCTTCACGCTGCACGCAATGATCTAGATCCACAATCGTCATAGGCTTCTTGCACGTTCCTTGAAAATTCTTGATGAATTTCGCCTTCAACTCGGCCCAGGAATTAATGGTGTTGGGTGGCAAACCCTTCAACCACGTACGAGCCGGTCCTTCCAGCATCATGATGAAATACTTGGCACAGACCGCATCACTAACATCCAACATCTCCATGGCTAGCTCATAACTCTCGATCCAAGCTTCTGGAGGCAGATCAACCGTGTAATTCGGCACTTTGCGTGGGCCCTTGAAATCATTCGGCAGGCACTCGTTCCGCAGAGCCGGTGCTAAACACGGCACTCCCACGTCTTTTTCGTTCACACGTTGCTGGTCCCCCCGTGCCTCCGGTGTATCTTTTGTCTTCCCATACACGCCCGAGAAGCCTAGCACGTTCACGCAAACATTCTTCGTCACGTGCATCACGTCGATTGCAGAGCGGACCTCTAGGTCTTTCCAATAGGGTAGGTCCCAAAATACAGATTTCTTCTTTCACATGGGTGCGTGTCCCTCAGCGCCATTCGGAACAGATTGTCCGCCAGGACCCTTTCCAAAGATTACTTGTAAATCCTTGACCATATCAAGTATATCATCACTAGTACAGAGGACGGGCTTCTTCTGGTGATCTGCCACACCTTTGAAATGTTTGCCTTTCTTTCTTAAGGCATGCTTGTTCGGAAGAAATCGACGATGTCCCAGGTACACATTCTTCTTGCATTTGTCCAAATATATACTTTGGGTATCATCTAAACAGTGCGTGCATGCATTGTATCCCTTGTTTGTCTGTCCTGAAAGGTTACTAAGAGCAGGCCAATCATTGATGGTTACAAACAGCAACGCTTGTAGGTCAAATTCCTCTTGTTTATGCTCATTCCACACACGTACACCTTTTCCATTCCATAGCTGTAAAAGCTCTTCAACTACTAGCCTTAGGTACACATCAATGTCGTTGCCGGGTAGCTTAGGGCCTTGGATGAGCACTGGCATCATAATGAACTTCCGCTTCATGCACAACCAATGAGGAAGGTTATAGATACATAGAGTCATGGGCCTTCTTCTTCGTTGTTTTCCATCATAACCCCTCTTTCTCCGTGCTTGGTCCAAACGTTATAGTGTGGCATGAAACCCTTCTCAAGCAGGTGGGAGTGAAGGGTTTTCGAGTTAGAGTAATCCTTCGTATTCTCACAGACAGTACATGGACAATACATAAAACCATTCTGCTTGTTTGCCTTAGCCACTTCGAGAATTTATGCAAGCCCTCAATGTACTCAGAGGTGCGTCGGTCACCGTACATCCATTGCCGGTTCATCTGCATGCATTATATAATTAAGTGTATCAAAAACCATTAAAGAACATCATGAATAGAGAAGTGACCAAATTAATGCAAGTATCTATGTAAATCATACAAGTAAGAATTTTTTTCTTTTAAAAAGAAGATAAGAACAAGAGGCTCATCACGGTGGTGCCGGCGACGAGATCGGCGCGGGCGATCGACGACGGTGAGGACGGGGACGGGAACGGCACCCTACACATGTGCAGACTCTAAGAAGTTAATTTCAGCTCTAATTGTGCGTCTAAATCAAAAGAACTCCCACATTCACTTCTCCACTAAAACCCACAAACCACACTCTACTTCTAGAGCATTTGAAATGAGCTAAACTAGTAGTGAGAGATGAAACGATGAAGTCGTTAACCTTTTAGAACACTTGTGTAGTTGGTACACCGCCAAACCTAAACAAATCTTGGGGAAAATGTAGCTTGGAGGTCGAGCTTGGAGAGGAGAAAGCTTAAGTGTGGCTACGGCATTTCATCGAACTCCTCATGTGCATAGGAGGTGAGAACAGAGAGCAGCACACCTCCCACGCCGGCCGGCCAAAAAACAGAGGAGTGAGCGGGCAGGGGCGAGCATATATATAGGCAACTCTTAAGTCCCGGTTGGTGGCTAGCACCGGGACTAAAGGGGCTGGGCCAGGAGCGAGGCCCTTTAGTCCCGGTTCATGTCTGGAACCGGGACTAAAGGGGTCAGACGAACCGGGACTGGTTCCTGCCGAGGCCCGGCCGGCGCCCTGGCCGCTCGAACCGGGACTGATGCACCCATTGGTCCCGGTTTGTAACAGAACCGGGACTAATGCTCTGGTCTGGCCTAGATCAAAGCCCTGTTTTCTACTAGTGGGGCCACGGCGGAACTTTGCACTAGCCGCTCGCTCGCTCGCTTCGCCCACTAGTTCTTCTTTTTCCTAGGTTGGCCTGGTAGGGAAAAACCCACAGGTTTTTCATAATATTGTTCAACAAAAATTGTGAACAAAGAAAACGTTTATCAATTTTCTCAGTGAAGTACGGATGAGCATTCTAGAAATTCAGGATGAATGTGTGTCTCTCTTAATAAATATGTTCAGAGAACGATGATTGGAAAGATCAGCAAGCAAAAATAAAATAAAATAAAAAGACACTCCGTGCAAAACACATATCATATGAAGAATACAAATATAGCTTCAAATAAGATATATCGATAGTCTTAAAGACGAAAGCGGGGATTCCATCTGGGGCATCCCCAAGCTTGTATGTTTGAGTCTTCCTTAAATATTACCTTGTAATGCTTAGGGTATCTACAATCTTAGGTTTTTGCTCCTCCTTGTTCTTCTCATAACGTTTATCTCACCAAAAAGTTTAAAACTTCATTCACACAAAATTTAACAGAACTCGTATGATAATAAAAATAAGTTATTCACTTAGATACTATTAAGACAAGATTAATAATTTATTTCTAATTAATGTCTACTGTATGATAATAAAATAAGTCATCCACTTAACATAACTCGTATGATAATAAAATAAGTCATTCACATGCACAGAACTTCTTAGCTTTTTTTAACACAGTACAGACGCAAACGTTCATATATACGCGCATATACTCATTTCTATAAACACACACATGCTCACCCCGCCTCTATGAGCACCTCCGAGAAACTAAGCCAGCATATCATCTTGAAATTTACTAAGTCATCGTAGGTGCCTCGACGTCGACGGGAACGTCTGCTCCCACTGAATGCACATCGCTGGAAATCCTGAAATAAATCCAGGAATAATGCGAGCACCAGGACTTGAATCCTGATGGGCTGGGGATACCACTGTCTCTCTAATCATTCAACCACAGGTTGATTCGCTTTTATGGCACGACGTTGAAGCGACAGAACGCGGGCCCATGGGCAGGGGCTTGATAGGCCACCAGATTCTAACATTCGGTATGAAGTTAGAATCGGCCGCCTGATTCCAAACGTTTCCATATATCAAAAAATTCAAAGAAAATAGGCGTACCAAAAAATGGATGGAAAAAACAAAAGTTGGCAGCTCCTCCTCCTCACGGCCACCACTCCCCATATCTATTCTCCTGTCGTCGTCAACCTTTTCCCCTCCTAGCTAGCTTGTTCATCAGTAATCCACCCACATCGAGATCTCCCCATATTTCCACACCAAACCCTATCTATCTACCAGTCCATCCCGTACATACACATCTTCTTCCATCGAGGTCGAGCCTTCCACCGATTCATGGCGTCCACCACCAGTGGCAGCCTCCCATCCTCTCCCTCACTCCCAGGCACCGGCGCCGAACAAGAATTCTCCTCCGTCGACCCCCACGGCCTCTTCCTCCCTTCATCCCCCTCCCCCGCTAGCCTATACTTCGACCACGACTCCTCCTTCCAAGGCTTCTTGCCCACATCCTCCCCCACGCGGGCAACAGCAACTCCACCTCACCCTACGGTCCCGTCAAAGCTGCCCAAGAAGCGCCCCAGAGCCTCCCGCCGCCCACCCACTACCGTGCTCACGACCGACACCTCCAACTTCCGCGCCATGGTACAGGAGTTCACCGGCTTCCCGGCGCCACCATTTGCCGCCGGGCCGTCCCCGTTCGTCCGCCCGCGGCTCCTCGGTGGCGCCTCCGCCTACGGCCCTCCCTTCCTGGTACGCCCGTGCCCTCTCAAATACCCGCAGCAAAACCCTGCACTGTTGTCCTCCATCGCCACCTGCACCACCACTGCCACTACCACCAACGGTGGATCCAACTCTCTCCTGCACGCGCTTGCGCTGTTCGCGAGGAGCAACGCGATGCCAAGTACCACCACTGATGTTACGACGGCCAGAGGATTAGGTGCTGCTGATCAGTACCGTGGTCACCACGGCCACGGTATGGGAGATTTCAACTTCAACCCGTTTGACGACTTCGAGACCGAGACTGAGGCAGCGGCGGAAAGCGACAAGGTGGCGAACGGCGACCATGCTGGGTTCTTCTCTTCCTTAGGCGGCGCCGGAGATAAGTACGACCGGCACTAGCTAGTACAGTAGTACTTACGTATCTCTCTTTCTGTCTGGTGAGCGTGCCGAGTGGTCTTTGTGTGATGTGGAAATTGAGACGGAGGAACAGTTATCTAAGCTTGCTATACTTGGCCACTACTACTATTGGCATTTGGCAGGCTGCTTAATTGTTAGTTTCTTTTGAGACAAAATGTGAGTTCGTAAATTTGAGTGATGGTGATTTTTGGTGCAAATTAATTAATAATTGAAGTAATGCATGCATTGCTTCTTGCATGATTTACTATTCTTACAATATGTATACATATATATGTATACTTTTAAAGTGGTTTGTTCGGTTTCCATCGCTAGCCAAGGAATTGTCCTTGTCGAGATGAGATGAAATGATCCAACACCTCTCCTTACTCACGAAGAAGTGTTGAAATGATCCAACACCTCTCCTTACTCACGAAGATGCATGTATTCCATACCGTGGGAAAAACAAATGGTAGATTTTCGGATGAATAGGCTTACACTGGAACTTATGGAGCAATAAGCCCCCCCCCCCCCCCCCCCCCACCCTCCCTTATTTTTTTCAACCAACTATTGCCAAGGCAGCCCGTAAATTAATTTTGGTATGTTTAGTTCGTCCGTGCAGCATCTCTATTAATAACTACTAGTCATGTATTTCATATCTCTTCTTTGTAAATAATATTTGTTGTCAATCAAAATGGATTCATGATGGATCTTAATCATTACGTTGCATTCCATTTACTTTTTTTGAATTATTATTATTCCTTGGTGTTGTTTATTGTTGACTCCTGCAATGAAGGCTCCCTTTTTTCAGGAGGAAATGCAAGCTCCTTGGTCTTCTTTATAACAATCAAACGCATGTAAAGTAATATTCCTGATATATAAGTTTGATCTTAGACTTCGTTATGCATCATGCTGATGCAGAGGCCGGAGGTCACACTCCTTTTCTAAAAAAAAAGTTATCCCATATTAGGATGATGGTTTTGTTCCATGCAAAAAATAAAGCATGACGGATCTATGCAGAACCAACTAAAGAAAATCGAACTATACATAGGCTAGCTTGACTGCAATTTAGTTCTCTTGATCACAAATAGATTAATGCGCTCACTGTTTTTTTTTAGATTATGCTTCTTTGAAATGTACACTACACATGCTGCCATCAAGCTTTTAAATATAGGCTGATACGATCGATATATAGGCCGATGTATCACTTTTGGGGCTCTACCGATATAAACATAACATATCATTTTGTAAAATATCATTTTCAAATATATCATCCGATATAGACCGAAATATCGACCGATATGGCCTATATCTAGCCCGATATGTCCATCGACATAGAACGATACGTAGATGACAACAATTCTTTATTAGAAAGAAGTGAAATAGGATTATGCATTTACAACTTAATTATATACTATCGAAATCATGCACAATGTTTCGTACAAATGCATATATATCATATTGTTTTTAATCATAGAGTAAGGATTTTGTGAATTTTTCCTTAATAGTTTCTTAATCAACAAGTAAATAAACTAGGAATCTAAAAGTGTTATGTTAAAGCATTGGCATCATACATTTTGTTTTACTAAAAATAAATGTTTTGAACAAGAATAGTGACAAACAACTAGACAAGTTTTCTCCGATATATCTACATATCGTCCGATATATCACCCGATATCCGACATCCGATATGTCGAAGCCAAACTGATACGAACCCGATATCCGATATTTTGAAGCTTGGCTGCCATAATTGGCTTCTGGCTTGAAAGCATTTTTGTCATTTATTGTGAACTGCTAATTGTTTATCGCTTAACTACTTAGTGGTAACTAAAAATATATTTTATTACAAATACCATAACTCTATTCAAATAAAACAAGAAACATAGTGCATAGTCAAGTTTAATTTAAATGAAATCACATTGGATTTTATGTCGGTTATTTTCCTATGCATATGTTATTTTTTCAAGTCATTAACTGACATTCATTCATGGTTGATATCTAGAAATAGCTGCTACAATTTTACCCCATTCTTTTGGCATTTTCTTGAGCAGAGTCGTTAACTATTGATGATATCCACTTCTACAATTTTAATGAGGCATACCTTTTGTCATTACATGTGCAAATGCAAATTTTAATTGTTAAAAAGTTGATGTCTGTATGCATTGTACCAACATTTTCTCTCTTGTTTTGACCTATTTTTTCTAATCACACATATATACTATATAATAGTACTATCCTACAGAAATCAAAAGGTTCATATAAGACAAATGCATCAGAATGATTGTCCCTCCTTTTTATATAAAGGGTGTGGTATCAAAATGATTCTCGTACCTATTTACTTATTATAAAATTTTAGCACAACCTTTAGTTCCCCTCTTTTTTTAGAGTGTACTGCAAGGAGCCAAATGGATGAAATGATCTTTTGTACCTGAAATGATGACTCTGTTGTTCTTCTTTCAGTTGGAGAATTCAAAGCTAGCGGCAAGCGGATGATCTGCTTCCATTTCTTCACAAGAAGTCTGAATATGTATATATCAGCAATTCATGGCTAAATGCCTGATATGGTATGCCATTATGCATGGAAAACGGTAGTAGTTTTTATTAACTTGGAAACTACAAAAGTCCAGAAAAAATTTGATACCACACACGGGCATGTGTCGAGCCAAAGAGGGGAAAATGGAGATCACTACTGGTCACTTTTCTGATATATTTTCAAAATGTGAAGATTTTAACTTGAATCCATTGTTTTCATCATATATCATACTATTACATACCCCAATCTTCTATCTATCTATCTATTATGTACTGAAAGCAAAATACGGGACATAAATAAGGAAATAAGCTAGAAAATTCCACGTTAATTAAGAAATACTGGCCCTTGATCTTATAAATTTTTAAACATAGGATTATTTTGACCGTTTGATCTGTGTAACATATATAATGTTGTGGGCCTCTAAAGATTGTCCATGACACATCTAAACGTACATGGGTCAAACCAAATATATTTGGAGAAAAAAACATATGCCATTATAGAAAGAAAAACGTTTCATGTGTATTAGGTTGACAAGTTCGTCTTCCTCTCATTATTGGGATCATACTTTTCCCGTCTAAAAAGGAGATCGTACGTGGATTTCTGAAAGAAAAAAATTCTCCCCAAACAGCGACATCTACGGATATCTATGGATCTGCCGATGGTTGGGCGTGGTGTTGTACCAGCAAAGGATTTCAATATTGATTGTCTACACGCATGCAAAGTTTTGAAGAATAGGCCGTGAGGATGTATCAGCCATAAATCATCCCGTGAGCTTGGGTCATGTACTTACCAGCCACATGCATGCATTAGGACAGGGCACAAATACGGCTCCAGTTGCTTCTACGCCTTGCGCCGTCGAGGAGACCCACGGACAGGCGGCGGCCCATTGTCTCCACCTCTGGTTGAAGACGCCGGACCGGCAACACTGTGGCCGGTGGTTATGCTGCCTAGCGGCGGCCTTCTTGGCACAGGCTTATATCAATCTTACTAAGGTACATATATATACATACATCATTCACTTCTTTTGATTCTGCGTTCATCCTTTTGCCTTATCCAAATCTTATTAAGATACATATATATACATGTGGAATCAATATGCAAAATATTGTGTTGTCGAGCTGCTCCCATATCACCTTCTTCCACAGCCTTAATGCATCATCTTCCTCGGCAGCTCTAAAGAGCAATTGCATGGCAATGACACGACTTGGATCTATTTCTCTCCATATACCTCTTACTATTTTTAGTGCGCCTCAAATTCTCCTAGATTAGCCACGTGTCTCCATAATTAATCATCCTTTGGAGGTTTTTAAGATCTTAATATATACATCCAACTATGGTCACCCTCGGAAGCTAATAACAATATACTTTTTATAGTACTTGGTCAGCAATGAGAGAAATGTACTTCGTCAGTTTCCTAAATATAAGTCTCTTTAGAGATTCCACTACGGACTATATACGGATGTATATAGACATATTTTCTTAGAAGACTTATATTTAGGAACGGAGGGAGTATGATGTATACTTACATGTTTTTAAAAGTACTACATGCACAAACGACCGACTGGGAAATAACTCATGTAAAACGGATGAGAAATTAATAAATGATATTATTGTTTGAAATATACCATCCAAGTGAGAATAGTGTATTATACGACACAACAAATTCATTTGTGCTTGAATATAATTTTTTACAACGTCTGTATGTTTAAAAGTTGGTATGGTGTAAAAGAAAATGGACAAAATCATTCAAGAATAGATGACATTTTAAAATGCAAGCAATTAACAATTTCTACTTTGACTCATCACAACAAAAAAAGATTATAGATATGTAACAGATTACTGAAACCAGTCAAGTGAGAATAATATCAATATATTTTGGAAAAACAAATACACAACTCTATAAAATATATTATTTTTAGCAACATATTCATATATAGAATCACTATAACTTACATCTTGGAGACAGTATATACATGTCCTAAAGTCACATATTTATGTCAACCCGAAAAAATGAACCCTAAAAATAGAATATACGGCTAATTTTTTGAACCCTAACTATGGTTAAATCAGAAGAAAAAACGAGCAGATGACAATTGTTCTAGCAGAAGAGAGGATTCTCGAAGAGTTTGGTGGATGTACTGGCTGGCCAATTTCTGATTAAATATATTATTATTTAAAATGGTTTAATACCATTGTTTTTTTGTAAATTGTTCTTTTAATCATTTCTATTTGATAACAACATAATCATATGTTCAAATTAAAAGTAAAGTTCAATGTTATACATTTAGAAATTTATCAATTACTAGAATAAGTTTTATTATGCAATAAAGGGTAAGTAGGGGTAATAACTATATGTCTATATGCATAGAATCAAAATAAATATATAATACTTTTGATGGACTAAAAGATGATGCCCTCACGATTTTAAGGCCATACACGTATGTGTCTATGATGGCATGACTTTGTTTTTGAGCTAATCAACGACTGGGCAATCAGTCCAATTCGATATATTGATTAGGTAAATATATAAAAATATATTTTGTGTGTCTTTTTAGTTACTACTTATCATGCTATATTTATAGACTTATTAAAATCATAGCAAGGGTTTTCCTCCAGGCACCATGTTAGTCCACATCAACAAAATTACTTGGATAGTCATATATGAAATTTGTTTCTAAATTGTTGGAGAACACAAGTCATGTAATCACATTTTTTCCCGTCGGATTTGTATCAAGGGTGTTATTTCATTTTTTTGGCGGGAATGCCATGTCGAATATGGATATGAAAATACTCCAAAGATTGATCGACAAAATTTATGTTGAACTCAACCATTTTTGTCAAGAAATATGAATATCCAATGCCACTACACTTGCCATGGTAGGGCAAGTGCATTCTACACTATAAAGTAAATTTTAGTAAGAAATGGCAAAATTGTGACTTATATATAAAAGGATTAGAATATTGTTTCTTAATAAAATTACACCAAAAGTAACAGTACCTCTTATTCTAACAAAAAGTATGAATAGACCAAAACAACCAAAATTGTTGTATTATTTCTTGCAAAAAATGTGTGATGAATTCATTTCTCACACTTCTCAATAAACTATAGATGGTGCCCTCGCAAATAGATTGTGCCCTCGCATTTGCGAGGGCCATTCTGCTAGTTAAGAATAAATAGGAGAAGCTATTTGATAAGTCGATAAACACACTTAAGTAATTAAGGCTTATGTAATTCCAAATAATATGATGCAGAAATTATATGCCATATACATCTCCCCTTTGTATTTAATTTGAACATGTACAGTTAAGCATGCAATCCTTCCAATTTTTACAGCAGTGTTACCTTTCCTAATCAATGTGTACATGCCATTGTCTCCTGTCCTCTCCTAATCGATCTGTATGTGTGTGCAACAATTCGGATACCTCGTTGCATGTATATATTTAATTAGCTAGCTAATCTATACCCTTATTCCTAATATCAGTTTGCTTTTGGGCATACATGCTACACATGTAACGTTATGAACTGTGCTTCTGCAAAGGTGTCCTCCATGCCAAAGATATCCATGATTGCATCATCCTACATTGTTTGTCACATACATATGTCTGCTACATATGGTCTCCCCTGCCTCGTCTACTCAGAAGGGAAAAAAGAAGTATTACAAAGCTTTTCACACGGAAAGTGAGTTGCAGCGTCATGCATATATACTTCCTCTGTTTCAAAATAAGCGTCGCTGATTTAGTATAAAGTTAGGAGGGATGGGGTGTGTTAATAACATAGCTTAAAAGGATTTGCATATGTCTCCATTGGATATGAAAAGAAAGTATGTCATTTTTGTTTGGACGTGAAGACACATTGGCATTATACAACTGTAAAGACACATTGTCATTAGTACAACCGTACAACTATCAAGCAACCAACAACAGCAAGCACAAACTAAGCCTTAAAACCATTGAAAAATAGCGCGCTACAGCGTCGCTAATAGCACACTATAGCATGTAGAGAATTATCTCGCTAAATTATACAATGTCTCGCTAATAGCACGCTATAGCGTGTTATAGCATGTAATAGCATATTTTTAGGAATGACGCTATTTCGTATATCACACTATTTTTTCCTTGCTTAAAACACTTTCTTCCATGAGGTAGTTGGCCTAGGGGTTTTTTCCTTTTTTTTTAACTAGTAGAATGGCCCTCGCAAATGCGCGGGCACAATCTATTTGCGAGGGCACCATCTATAGTTTATTGAGAAGTGTGAGAAATGAATTCATCGCACATTTTTTGCAAGAAATAATACAACAATTTTGGTTCTTTTGGTCTATTCATACTTTTTGTTAGAATAAGAGGTACTGTTACTTTTGGTGTAATTTTATTAAGAAACAATATTCTAATCCTTTTATATATAAGTCACAATTTTGCCATTTCTTACTAAAATTTACTTTATAGTGTAGAATGCACTTGCCCTACCATGGCAAGTGTAGTGGCATTGGATATGCATATTTCTTGACAAAAATGGTTGAGTTCAACATAAATTTTGTCGATCAATCTTTGGAGTATTTTCATATCCATATTCGACATGGCATTCCCGCCAAAAAAATGAAATGACACCCTTGATACAAATCCGACGGTAAAAAAATGTGATTACATGACTTGTGTTCTCCAACAATTCGGAAACAAATTTCATATATGACTATCCATGTAATTTTGTTGATGTGGACTAACATGGTGCCTGGAGGAAAACCCTTGCTATGATTTTAATAAGTCTATAAATATAGCATGATAAGTAGTAACTAGAAAGACACACAAAATATATTTTTATATATTTACCTAATCAATATATCGAATTGGACTGATTGCCCAGTCGTTGATTAGCTCAAAAACAAAGTCATGCCATCATAGACACATACGTGTATGGCCTTAAAATCGTGAGGGCATCATCTTTTAGTCCATCAAAAGTATTATATATTTATTTTGATTCTATGCATATAGACATATAGTTATTACCCCTACTTACCCTTTATTGCATAATAAAACTTATTCTAGTAATTGATAAATTTCTAAATGTATATATAACATTGAACTTTACTTTTAATTTGAACATATGATTATGTTGTTATCAAATAGAAATGATTAAAAGAACAATTTACAAAAAAACAATGGTATTAAACCATTTTAAATAATAATATATTTAATCAGAAATTGGCCAGCCAGTACATCCACCAAACTCTTCGAGAATCCTCTCTTCTGCTAGAACAATTGTCATCTGCTCGTTTTTTCTTCTGATTTAACCATAGTTAGGGTTCAAAAAATTAGCCGTACATTCTATTTTTAGGGTTCATTTTTTCGGGTTGACATAAATATGTGACTTTAGGACATGTATATACTGTCTCCAAGATGTAAGTTATAGTGATTCTATATATGAATATGTTGCTAAAAATAATGTATTTTATAGAGTTGTGTATTTGTTTTTCCAAAATATATTGATATTATTCTCACTTGACTGGTTTCAGTAATCTGTTACATATCTATAATCTTTTTTTGTTGTGATGAGTCAAAGTAGAAATTGTTAATTGCTTGCATTTTAAAATGTCATCTATTATTGAATGATTTTGTCCATTTTCTTTTACACCATACCAACTTTTAAACATACAGACATTGTAAAAAATTATATTCAAGCACAAATGAATTTGTTGTGTCGTATAATACACTATTCTCACTTGGATGGTATATTTCAAACAATAATATCATTTATTAATTTCTCATCCGTTTTACATGAGTTATTTCCCAGTCGGTCGTTTGTGCATGTAGTACTTTTAAAAACATGTAAGTATACATCATACTCCCTCCGTTCCTAAATATAAGTCTTCTAAGAAAATATGTCTATATACATCCGTATATAGTCCGTAGTGGAATCTCTAAAGAGACTTATATTTAGGAAACTGACGAAGTACATTTCTCTCATTGCTGACCAAGTACTATAAAAAGTATATTGTTATTAGCTTCCGAGGGTGACCATAGTTGGATGTATATATTCAGATCTTAATAACCTCCAAAGGATGATTAATTATGGAGACACGTGGCTAATCTAGGAGAATTTGAGGCGCACTAAAAATAGTAAGAGGTATATGGAGAGAAATAGATCCAAGTCGTGTCATTGCCATGCAATTGCTCTTTAGAGCTGCCGAGGAAGATGATGCATTAAGGCTGTGGAAGAAGGTGATATGGGAGCAGCTCGACAACACAATATTTTGCATATTGATTCCACATGTATATATATGTATCTTAATAAGATTTGGATAAGGCAAAAGGATGAACGCAGAATCAAAAGAAGTGAATGATGTATGTATATATATGTACCTTAGTAAGATTGATATAAGCCTGTGCCAAGAAGGCCGCCGCTAGGCAGCATAACCACCGGCCACAGTGTTGCCGGTCCGGCGTCTTCAACCAGAGGTGGAGACAATGCGCCGCCGCCTGTCCGTGGGTCTCCTCGACGGCGCAAGGCGTAGAAGCAACTGGAGCCGTATTTGTGCCCTGTCCTAATGCATGCATGTGGCTGGTAAGTACATGACCCAAGCTCACGGGATGATTTATGGCTCATACATCCTCACGGCCTATTCTTCAAAACTTTGCATGCGTGTAGACAATCAATATTGAAATCCTTTGCTGGTACAACACCACGCCCAACCATCGGCAGATCCATAGATATCCGTAGATGTCGCTGTTTGGGGAGAATTTTTTTCTTTCAGAAATCCACGTACGATCTCCTTTTTAGACAGGAAAAGTATGATCCCAATAATGAGAGGAAGACGAACTTGTCAACCTAATACACATGAAACGTTTTTCTTTCTATAATGGCATATGTTTTTTTCTCCAAATATATTTTGTTTGACCCATGTACGTTTAGATGTGTCACGTACAATCTTTAGAGGCCCACAACATTATATATGTTACACAGATCAAACGGTCAAAATAATCCTATGTTTAAAAATTTATAAGATCAAGGGCCAGTATTTTCTAATTAACGTGGAATTTTCTAGCTTATTTCCTTATTTATGTCCCGTATTTTGCTTTTAGTAGATAATAGATAGATAGATAGATAGATAGATAGATAGATAGAATAGATGTAAGCCGGTTCTTTGGGCATCAATGGTAGATTTTGCTTAGCATTACTGAATAAAATAATATATGACCGTGCCTATCAACCAATGCAGAGGCCATGACTCCATGAGGGCTATCCTACTTTTCAAAAAACATAAACCAGCAAACCCTAGCGGAGAGAGAGTGATTGTTCGTAAAGTAGTATAGAGATGTCAGGTAGGATAACATGCAAGATCGGGAGGGCAGCACATCTGAAAACCCATCAGAAAGGCGGGCGCCTTTTCAACATGGACACACTACCATTTCAAATAATAATACAACTCTCTCTCCCTCTCTCATCAGTGAGTGGAGGAACAAATGGACGTGAGATGATTGCCTAGTCCTGAATCCGCCACTACGATGGGCTAGGCTACTATTTATGGGAGCATCTTTTGCAGATGGAAATGATGATGCCCCGTGCACCTTGTCATCTTTGCGCCATCCACCCTTGGCTCTCTGGCAGCTCCTCATTTCATCATGAAACTAGTCCGTCATATGCTCGTGAAATCATGAAATCCCAACTTTGGAAACACGTGAATTGTTCCGGTCTACGCGGGACGAACTAGTTTAACTGGACATATGTGTTCGAAACACAAGATTGAACAAAAAATTGCACGCTAGTCCAAAATACGTGGGGCCTGTTGGGTCCTGCACCCCCCTCAGCCACGTACTAGAGTTACATGTGTGATCGTCTGAATCTGCATTGCACGGAATTCAAAGTAGCGTAAAAACTGGCTCTCAAGGAACGGTCGAATCGGCCGTTTGCAATGAGCCATCCCAGAGCGAGCGCTAGAAGGCAGCACGGCTGCACGCGCAAGGAAACTCGACACATTGTTGTTTTCTGAAGCGGTGTCATAAATCCCCTCGCCCCTTTCTCACCGTTCACTCTCCCTCTCCCGTCTCTCCACTTTCTCATAAATGGTGGCAAGCATCATAGGAGGCAAGATCTGGACAGCGAGCACGGGCGTTGACCACCGACTGCATCACCGCTTCACCATTGGATGGCTGCTACAACTGCAGGCGTGAGGATTCCCACTCCCTTGTGGGGGTTTCCTTACATCACTTCTACACAAACACCACTTGATCCATGAGTTTTCTTCATTATGGTATGAAAGCATTCACACGCTACCAACACATTATCCGTGATGAGCCTCCCTGGTAGAAATGCACTCTGTGTTGGGGAAATAATCTCAGGTAGAACTCGTTTGAGCTTGTTAGTAATCCTTTTGGAGATAATCTTATAAACAATATTATAGAGACTGATGGGTCTGTATTGTGTAATTACCTCGAGGTTGTTCACTTTCCATAGCAGGATAATGTTTCGGTAGCACGACAAAGTGTCCTCAAAGGCTAGGAGATGCGTCTGACACCAAGGAGCCCCTCCATCCTTCTCAGACGAGTATAAAATTTAATTGAAATCGCCTATCACCGCCCAAGGCAAACTTGACTGAGCATGAAGATCACGCAAGTTTCGATAAGCCCGGTCCTTGTGCTCCCAGCTCAGCTCACCATATATGTCGGTGAGTCTCCACATCTGCCCATCCGTCTCCACAACAGACACGTCAAGGAACTCCATGGTGGTAGTCCGGAAGTAGATCATAACCTCCTTCTCCGAGACTAAGAGAAGCCCACCTTTTCTTCCATCCAAACATGGTGCCACCAATATATGGTCCATCTTCAGTTTCCTCATCAAATCTTCTGCCCTAGCTTCATCCAAATGCGTCTCGGACGGAAAGAACGCATTCAGGTTATACCGCCTCTGGACGTCCAGAAGCGATCAAATTGTCGGGGCACCGAGAAGTCCCCGACGGTTCCAGCTCAAGAGCTTCATTGCTCCCGACGATCCTCCAGCCCGGAGGTCACTGATATCATATTCACGTCGCCAGTCACCCCAACGTCCGCCCCTACTGCACATCCCCCCTTCTCTGCCTCTTTGGGTCTTGCACTTTCTGTGAGGTACTCAGTAAGCTCTTATCAACGGGTGTGTGCGCACCTTCTTCTATCTACAAGACTCTCCGTCACCACATTTGTTACCAAAGAAGATGGAGTTGTTTCTTTTAAAAGGGTTCCATCCGGACCAACCAGTCTCTTCCGTGTACTTGAAACAACCTGTGTTGCATTCCCTCCGTTAATACCCATGTCAACAGCATTGTTCTCTTCCCCATTTGGGTCTCCTGGATTAACTCTGGCCCTGCCAAAACCATCACCATGACCGGAGCCTCTTTCACACCCCCTTCCTCTTCCCCCTGATTATTGTATCCAGCTAAATCAAAGTCTACCAGCAATCAATCACCCCATTCACGATCTTCCTCCTCATGTAGGCCATCTCCACACTCCGTCAACACATGCCTGACAAGGCCACAAAAGTAACAAAAGTCTGGCAATTTTTCATACTCAACCAGGTATTTCACGCTCTCCTTCAAGGTTATTGGGACGAACCTCACTAGCGGTGTATCAAGTTCAATAAACACCGGGGAACGAAGGCACTTTGTTGGAATAATCATTCCATCGTTAACAATTACCGTGATCGGCGACTTCCTAGTACGTCTCCAATGTATCGATAATTTATGAAGTATTCATGCCATATTTACCTATTTGTACAATAGTTTTATATGATTTTGATGATTTTATATGATTTAATTGGAACTAACCCGGACAGACGCTATTTTCAGCAGAATTACCGTGGTGTTCTTGTTGTGCAGAAAATAAAAGTTCTCGGAATCATCCGAAACTTTTTGACGATTTTTTCTGGAAGGAAAGCGGCCCAGGAAGCTTCGAGGGACTACCAGGGGACCCATGAGGAGATGCCACGGTAACAGGGCGCACCCAGCGGGTGACCGCGCCCTGTTGCCTAGGGGGGCCTGTGGCTCCGTTTCGCGTGATTCCAACGCTGAAAAATCATATAAATAGAGAAACCCCTAGAAATAAACCTAGAACTTCTGCTCCCCCGCCGCAAGCCTCTATTTCGAAGCGATCTCATCCAGAGCCCTGTTTCGGTACCCTGTCGGAGGGGGGAATCATCACCGGAGGACATCTTCATCATCCCGGCGGTCTCCATGATGAGGAGAGAGTAGTTCACCCTTGGGGTTGAGGGTATGTACCAGTAGCTATGTGATTGATCTCTCTCTCGTGTTCTTGAGATAGCACGATCTTGATGTATCACGGGCTTTGTTAATATAGTTGAATCATATGGTGTTTTTCCCTTGCTATCTTGACGTGATGAATTGAGTCGTTCCCTTTGAGATTTTGTTACATTGGATTGAATACTTTGGATTTGAGAACACTTGATGTATGTCTTGCATGTGGATACTCATGGTGACAATCGGGTATTCTATTGATTCACTTGATATATGTTATGGCATCATCTTGCGGATTCCGGTGACATTGAGGGATCTATGCACATGGGTTGATGCACGTTTTCATCCTACTTTCTCTGATAGAAATCTTAGGGTGCTCTTTGAAGTTCTTTGTGTTGGATTGAATATGATGAATCTGAAATTGTTTGATGAATAATTAACCCACGGATACTTGTTGTGACATTGGAGTATCTACGTGACATTAGGGTTGGTTGATGCGTATCATATGGTGTTATATTAGTACGAACTCTAGGGTTGTTTGTGACACTTATAGGAATAGCCCAATAGATTGATCGAAAAGGATAACTTTGAGGTGGTTTACTACCTACAACAATTTCATCGTATGTTCTCCGGTAGATAGGAACTTTGAAGTGATTCTTTATCGCACGTTGAGGGATGGTTATATGATTCAATTATGTTAGCACTGTTAAGAGATTGCACTAGGTAAAGTATGAACCCTAGGCCTTGTTTCGAAGCATTGCAATACCGTTTATGCTCACTTTTACTACTTGTTACCTTGCTGTTTTTATATTTTCAGATTACAAAAACCTATATCTATTATCCATACTACACTTGTATCACCATCTCTTCGTCGAACTAGTGCACCTATACAATTTACCATTGCATTGGGTGTGTTGGGGACACAAAAGATTTCTTGTATTTGATTGCAGGGTTGTTTGAGAGAGACCATCTTCATCCTACACCTCACACCGATTGATAAACCTTAGGTCATCCACTTGAGGGAAACTTGCTATTGTCCTACAAAACTCGGTGCTTGGAGGTCCAACAGAGTCTACAAGAATAAAGTTGCGTAGTAGACATCAAGATATTTTCTGGCGCCGTTGCCGGGGAGGTGAGTGCTTGAAGGTATATCTTTAGATCTTGCAGTTAAATCTTTTAGATTCTTGTTTTTCACTAGTTTGGTTTTATAAAAGAAAACTACAAAGAAAATGGAGTTTAGGTGGCCTCATATGCTTCACCTTTATAATGTCTTTCGTGAGAATGATGATTGGAAAATTGTGCCAAAGTGTTAGAAGAAGAATTTATTAAAATTTTGGCATTAAATCCTTGAATGATGAGAATGATTCCAATGTTAATGTGTCTTCTCTGAATTTCCATGATGCTAATGATATGCAAAGGCGCAAGCTTGGAGATGCTATGTCTGATGAAGATGGTATTTTTTTGTCCCCCAAGTTTTGATGAGCAAATTTATTATGACGATTGCATGCCTCCTATTTATGATGATTATGATGGTGACATGTATGCTATAATGAGTAATGATAACCGTGAAACTTGTCATCGTGATTTGAACTTTCAATTTGGTTATGGCAATCATGTGTCACATGATAGTTATTTTGTTGAGTTTGCTCCCACTACCATATGAATGAAAAGGAATTTGCTTATGTGGAGAGTAACAAATTTTCTATGCTTGTGGATCATGAAAATAATGATTTGTGTGATAATTATATTATTGAATTCCTTCATGATGCTACTGAAAATTATTATGAGGGAGGAACATGTGCTTGAGGTATTGCAATAATATCAAGTTTCCTATCTATGTGTTGAAAATTTTAAAGTTATGCTTGTTTTGCCTTCCTATGCTAGTTGATTTCTATTCCAATGGATTGTTTGCTTCTAAAATCCGTATGCATAGAAAGTGGATTAGAATTAAATGTGCTTGCCATTTGATTCATGATTCTCTCTTGCATGTTTCATTTACTATTCCTATGTGAGCATCATTGAAATCATCATGCCTAGCTAAACGGCTTTAAAAAAAGCGCTTGTTGGGAGACAACCCAACACTTTCCCTTTCTATTTTTGTGCGTTCACATGATTAAGATAAGGTAGTAATCATGTTTTGTGTCTTTTATTTCAATAATGTTCCAAGTAAAGCCTTTGGGATAGTGTGGATACTTGTTGATTTGATTTTGTGCAAAAACAGAAACTTTTGTGTCCAATATATGAATTGTGTGATTTTACTGGAGCGTCAAAATATGCTGAAAATTTTACACAGTATTTATATGCAAATTCTCTGTGTTGTAATAATGTTTCGGAATTTGTAGAGATAGGGAAGTATGGTTTTAGTGCACATCATTACAGACTGTTTAGTTTTAGACAGATTATGTTTTTGCTTGCATAGTTTGCTTGTTTTGATGATGCTATGGATTATATCGGGGGGTATAAGTCCTGTATAAGTTAGAATACAGTACCTTATGTAATAATTAAATATGAATCAATTTATAAAAGTACCTAAAGTTTATGATTTACCTATTATACTAACCCATCTCATGAAGTTCCGTTAAGTTTTGTGTGCTTGAAGTTTTCAAGTTTTGGGTGAGATACCGATATGAGGAGAATAAGGAGTGGTAAAATCCTAAGCTTGGGGATTCCCAATGCACCCCAAGTTAATATTCAAGGAAGACTCAAGCGTTGGGGGTGCCCCGGAAGGCATCCCCTCTTTCGTCTTCAACACTATCGGTATATCTTACTTGGAGCTATATTTGTATTCGTCACATAATATTTGTTTTGCTTGGAGCATCATTTTTTTGTTAGTTTCTTTCTGTTATTTACAATCATGTTTTTTAATAATAGGTTCCAAGAATTGCCTTTAGGATGCTTCAATTGCATGTTGTGTGTGTGTTGTGCAAAAACAGAAACTTTTGTTGTAGTGTTTGAATTTTGTTATTTTACTGGAACATGGAAAGTTTTTGGAATTTTTAAATAGCATGTTCATGCAAATTATTTATCATGCCTCAAATTTCCATAATTTTTGGAGATATACAAGTACACTTTTTAAATTCATTGCTACAGACTATCCTGTTTAGATAGATTGTTGTCATGGTTTTGTTATCTACTTCTCCTATAGTTTTCATGACTTACCTTAGTAGATATAAATTGTGGAAATGATAGTATACAGTAGATAATGTTTGAAAATTATTATGCAACTTGTCTTGGCAGTACATAAAGTGTTGATTTCTTCTTATGTGCACTAACCTATCTCACGAGTTCTTGTACATAAAGTTTTGAGACTTGGGAGAAACCGGGATATGAGAGGAATTAACAAGACACAAAAGCTCGAGCTTGGGGATGCCCAAGGCTCCCCAAGTCAATATTATAAGAAGTCTCAAGCATCTAAGTTTGGGGATGCTACGCATCTCACCTCTCTTCGTCAACGACTATCGGTTAGCCTATGCTGAGCCTAAGTTTTTATTCGTTCAAATGATATATGCTATTCTTGGAGTGTATTTTTGTTATGTTTGTTGTTTAAATAAAATACCTAGATCTGAAAATCTTTATTGAGAGAGAGTCATCACATATCTACTTAGTTGTTTGACTACTCTTTGACCTTTACATATATCTTTTGAGAGTAGTTTGATGTTTACTCTTGTGCTTCACTTTTATTCTAAGAGAAAATGTTGAATTAATTGAATGTCATAAATATGAAATTATATATGCTTCGTATGTTTGTCCCATGGGGAGTAATGACTTCACATACAAGAAGTATAAGCGGTAAAATTTATTGGAAGTTAACAAACATAGCATTGGTCACTTGAAAATTTCATGAAAGAATATTGAAGAAAGAGAGATTTCACATATAAATATACTATCTTGGACATCTTCTATGATTGTGAGCCCCCATTAATTATTTTCTGACTTGATCAAGTAGTTGATGTTGGACAAGGAAGACAACGTAATGATTATGTTTGTTTATATTTCACATAGAAGTTATATTGTGTGAGGAGTAGTGCAGGATAATGTTGGAGTAGGAGTGCTATTTGGTATCGCCGTCTTGTGGTGAATGCCAAGATGCCCTTCTTGTAAATACTTCTCTCTTCTATAAAGCTTAGGTATGCCTTTGGCGTACTCTAAAAAAAAGTTATATTGCCATGGATCCTCTAACATGTGGTGCTTGCTTAGGATCGTTTGCTAGCCAAAAATTCGTGCTAAGTAGAGATACTACTTGTGTATCCAAAAACCCTTAATCCCAGTTTCTTGTCATGAGAGTCCATCATATCTACCTATGGATTGAATAACATCCTTCAAGTAAGTTGTCATTGGTGCAAAAGGCAATAAAAAATGTTCTTAAATGTGTAGGATGTTTTATTGGAAGGGAAAATAAGCTTTGTATGAACATGTGATGGTGAAGAAATAAAAGCAACGGACTACATATAAAGGTTCCTATCATAAGGGGCAATATAAAGTGACATTTCTTTCCATTAAGAGCTTGCGCATCCAAAAATAAGAAGCACATGACAACCTCTGCTTCCCTCTGCGAAGGGCCTATCTTTTACTTTTATGTATTTACTTTTCTATATTTACTTTTATGCAAGAGTCAATAATTTCCATCCCTATTCCAGTCTATCAATTCTTTAGTTGGCAAGCATCATGTGGTGGGGAAAGATCCAGGTACATATATCAGATTGAATATTGATACTCGTGATCTGCGTTGGGTTTTCCATGAAGAGGAACGGGTTATCACAGCACAAAGTGGGTAAGTATTTCCCTTAGTTATGAAACCAAGGTTTATCGAACCAATAGGAATATCAATCCTCAACCGTCTTCAGTGCCTGCACACAAATGAACAAACAACTTGCACCCAATGCGGGCAAGTGGGTTGTCAATCCCCTTGATCTCGTTATTTGCAAGAAAATGAGTTGTGTAGATAATTGTATATTAAAAAATAAAATAAAAAGTAAATAAAGGCAGCAAGGTAATAGTAGCGTTTGTAAATATATAGGTGAATAGACCCGGGGGCATAGTTTTACCTAGTGGCATCTCTCATGTAGGCAGCATATGGTGGGTAACAAATTACTGTTGGGTAATTGATAGAAAAGCGGATAGTTATGCGATTTTCACGGCAATGATCATGTATATATAGGCATCACGTCCATAAAAAAATAGGTCGACTCCTGCCTGCGCCTATTACTATTACTCCACTCATCGACCGCTATCCAGCATGCATCTAGAGGATTAAGTAAAACAGAGTAATGCATGGAGAACGATGACATGATGTAGACAAAGTAAACTCAAGCAATATGAATGAACCCCGTCGTGTTATGCTTAGTAGCAACAACACAAAGACGCATCTTGTCCCCTACTTTGTGACTGGGATATAAAAACTCGCCAGGTTAAACCTACCACAACGGACCACTCCCACTGAAGATAGATCAATCTACTTGGCCAAAGCACATTAATAAATCGGAGAGCATTACGAAGCTATAATGATCATGAAAATAAGAATCTTAATATTTAGAGGTGACTCAAATACTTTTCATGAATAATCTGAACATAAACCCACAATTCATCGAATCCCAACAAACACACCGCACAATAGGATTACATCGGATAGATAAAAGCGACGATGTGATGATCATCTAGGTACTAGCTATGGACCCGTAGGTCTGTGGTGAACTACTCACACATCATCATGGGGGCAGCAAGGTTGATGTAGAGGCCCTCCGTGATCGATCCCCCCTCCAGATGGCCTCGCAACGGAACAGAGACTTGCAGCGGTGGAAAAGAGTTTTGGGACTGCCTCTGGTGTTTTTAGGGTAGATGAGAATTTATAAGCCACAGAGGGGCGTCGGGAGACGCCCGAGGGAGGCACAAGCCATCAGGACGCGGCCCCCTGGGGCACGCCCTGTTGGCTTGTGCGGCCCTCGTGCTGCCCCCGGCCTCCTTCTGAAGCTTCCAGATCTTCTTTTGGTCCATATAAAAATCATCAAAAAGTTTCGTGGCAATTGGACTTCGTTTTGTACTATAAACCTGAAAAGTGACAAACACGCAGAAAACAGCAACTGGCACTGGGCACTGGGTCAATAGGTTAGTGCTCAAAAATATTATAAATTGGTAAATAAAGACCGAAAAAGTATCCTAGAATGATAATATATCATCATGGAACAATCAAAAATTATAGATACGTTGGAGACGTATCAAATATAGGTGATCATGATTTATTATTGCTGACACTATCCCTGAGATAAATAAGTTGGGAGGCGAAACATTAAGCCCATATCTTCCTATGTGTTTGATTGGAACTGTTTGTTCTAAAAATATGCTTTGAGTGTCAACAATCATGGAAAACTAAATGATAGTTGAGTATGTGGAATTTACTAAATCAAAGTTCTTACATAGACCCTTCCTGAAAATAAGATGAATTGTACTTGTTTGATGACTGGAAACATATTTGTTGGTTTTCAAGAAAGTTATGGTCGATACTTTAACATGCGGATAGCTTGCTACGTGATCATGAGAAGTTTTATGAGAATGAGCTATTATTTATGATATAGATAAGGATGCTAGAAAATGTTATTGGAATTATAATTTATAAATCTTTTGCACTATGCTAGCATTCACACTTCATAAATTATTTATTTTATCATTTACCTAGTCGAGGACGAGTAGGAATTAAGCTTGGGATGCTGATACGTCTCCAACGTATCGATAATTTATGAAGTATGCATGACATATTTACCTATGTTTACAATATTTTTATATTGTTTTGATGTACTTTATATGATTTAATTGGAACTAACCTGGACTAGCACTGTTTTCAGCAGAATTACCGTAATGTTTTTTTGTGCAGCAAATAAAAGTTCTCGGAATCGCCCGAAAGTTTTTGACATTTTTTTCTGGAAGGAAAGAGGCCCATGAATCTTCAAGGGGGTACCAGGGGACCCACGAGGAGGTGCCAAGGTAACAGGGCGTGCCCAGAGGGGTGGTCATGCCCTCTTGCCATGGGGGGGCTATCACTCCATTTCGCGTGATTCCAACGTTGAAAAATCCTATAAATAGAGAAACCCCCAGAAATAAACCTAGAACTTCCGCTCCGTCGCCGCAAGCCTCTATTCTGAAGCGATCTCATCTACTATTCCGGTACCCTGTCAGAGGGAGGAATCATCACCGGAGGCCATCTTCATCATCCTCGCGGTCTCCATGATGAGGAGAGAGTAGTTCACCCTTGGGGCAAAGGGTATGTACCGGTAGTTATGTGATTGATCTTTCTCTCTCTCTCTCGTCTTCTCGAGATAGCATGATCTTGATCTATCATGGGCTTTGTTAATATAGTTGAATCATATGGTGTTTTTCCTTGCTATCTTGATGTGATAAATTGAGTCTCTCCCTTTGAGATTTTGTTACGTTGGATTGAATACTTTGGGTTTGAGAACACTTGATGTATGTCTTGCATGTGGATACCCATGGTAACAAATGGGTATTCTATTGTTTCACTTGATATATGTTATGGCATCAACTTATGGATTCCAGTGACATTGAGGGATCTATGCACATGGGTTGATGCACGTTTTCATCCTACTTTCTTCGATAGAAATCTTGGGGTACTCTTTGAAGTTCTTTGTGTTGGATTGAATATGATGAATCTAAAATTGTTTGATGCATGTCGAAAAATTAACCCACGGATATTTGTGGTGACATTGGAGTATCTAGGTGACATTAGGATTGCTTGATGCATATCATATGGTGTTATTTTAGTAGGAACTCTAGGGTTGTTTGTGACACTTATAGGAATAGCCCAATAGATTGATCGGAATGGATAACTTTGAGGTGGTTTACTACCTACAACAATTTCATCTTATGTTCTCCGATAGATAGGAACTTTGGAGTGATTCTTTATCACATGTTGAGGGATGGTTATATGATGCAATTATGTTAGCACTGCTGAGAGATTGTACTAGTGAAAGTATGAACCCTAGGACTTGTTTCTAAGCATTGCAATACTGCTTATGCTCACTTTTACTACTTGTTACCTTGCTATTTTTATATTTTCAAATTACAAAAACCTATATCTATTATCCATACTACACGTGTATCACAATCTCTTCGCCGAACTAGTGCACCTATAAAATTTACCATTGTATTGGGTGCGTTGGGGACAGAAGAGATTTCTTGTATTTGATTGCAGGGTTGTTTGAGAGAGACCATCTTCATCCTACACCTCCCACGGATTGATAAACCTTAGGTCATCCACTTGAGGGAAAATTGCTACTGTCCTACAAAACTCTGCTCTTGGAGACACAACAGGCTAATTTTTTTAAATAATATTTTATTTTATTAAATGTGATAAATATTATGTCGGTTCAATTTTTTCCAGAGATAATACAGCGTCGGCTTCTGGGAAGCCAACTGGATCCAATCGGCTTCGCTGTAGGCGATAGGGACTAGTCGTCCACGTGGTGGCCGATTAGTGGCCCCTCGGCCACGTGGCGGCCGATTAGTGGCCAGAACACGTCACTCGGCCTGGTGGACTCCAGTTAGCTATGGTGAAGCCGACTGGGCCAGTCGGCCCTAGCGAAGCCGAGAGTAGGCCGCATAGCTCGGGCCGCACCACGCCCCTCACTACTGGAATCAGATCATTTGTCGTCTGCCAGATCTTTGCCGTCAGCTGGCGGACGGCAAAGAAGTTCATTGCCGTCAGCTTCTGAAAAATAGACGGCAACGGCAAGGCAGACGGCAAAGGTCATGTTTGCCATCAGCCTGTTCTTTGCCGTCCGCTGGCCGATGGCAAAGATGCGCGAGGCAGACGGCAAAGAGACCAGGCGGGCCCGGGCGCAAAGTTGCCGTCAGGGATGTCATTGCCGTCCGCCTCCCCCCTCTTTGCCGTCTGCTAGCAGACGGCAAAGAGGATGCCCACATAACGGCCACGGCGCCCCCTCCCCACCCCCTTCTCTCTGCCCCCATCTCCCCACCTCTCTCTCTCCCCACCACCACTGCGCCGCCCGAAACCACCGCGCCGCCGCCCTCCCCTCGCCAGCTCCCCGCGCCGCCGGACACCACCATGCCGCCGCCCTCCCCTCGCCAGCTCCTCCCGTCGCCGGCTCCCCGCGCCGCCCTCCCCTCGCCAGCTCCCCGCGCCGCCCGACACCACCGCGCCGCCACCCTCCCCTCGCCAGCTCCCCTCGCCGGCTCCGCGCGCCACCCCTTCCCCGAGCCGGCAACCACCACGGCACCGCCCCCCTCCCCTCGCCGGCTCCCATCGCCCCCCCCCCCACCGCCCCGGCCGCCCCCGCCGACCCGGCAGCCCCCACCCAACTCCGGTGAGTGCCCGACCGCCACCCCCCACCTTTTTTTTCCTGTTTTTTCTGTTAAGTTAGTTTATTAGGTTTTTAGGTTAGGTTATTAAGTTAGGTTAGGTTAAGTTAGTTTATTAGGTTAGGTAGTTTATTAGGTTAGAAAAAACTTAGAAGAAAAGAAAAAAATTAGAAGAAAAAAAGAAGAAAAGAAGAAAGAAAAAAAAGGAAAAAGGAAAAGAAGAAGAAGAAGAAGAAGAAGAAGAAGAAGAAGAAGAATAAAAGGAAGAACAGGAAGAAGAAGAAAATGAAGAAGAGGAAAAAAACAAGAGGAGGAAGAAGAAAACGACACCCCGACACCCCGACCCGACACCCCGACACGACCCCCCCAACACGACACCCTGAAACGACACCCCGACACGACGGCCCGACATGACACCCCGACACCCAGACACGACACCCCGACACCCCGACATGACGCCCCAACACCCCGGCAACGCCTCTCCACGAGCACACTGAGCTTTGTCAGCTGGATGCCATTGCACAAGTAATGGCTCTGAAGGCTCAATTCAACCTGGGAAGAGAATGCTACGACGCGATGATGATAATATTTGGACGCTTTCTACCCAAAGGCCATGTACTGCTGCAAACCTATACCAGTCGGACAAAATCCTTCGTGTACTTAAGATGCCCTATGAGAAGATAGATGCCTGTGAGAATGGATGTGCCTTATTTAGGCTTGAGTATGCGGACTTGAACTATTGTCCCATTTGCAAGTCTTCAAGGTATGTTGTGGTAGACAACGGTATGGGTGAGAAGAATCAGACCAAAATCCCCGTTAATGTTCTTCGCTATATGCCAATCGTACCAAGACTTCAACGTCTTTTCATGGTCGAAGAGACGGCCAGACAGATGACATGGCACAAATTGGGCAAAAGAACCGAACTAGATGCAGATGGGAATCAGATGTTGGTACACACTTCAGACGCTTTTGCCTGGAAGCACTTCGATGCATTACATAAGGATAAAGCGGCAGATCCAAGGCATCCTCGAGTCGCCATCGGCACTGATGGGTTCAATGTGTTTGGTATGACGGCAACCCAATACAGTTGTTGGTATGTATTTGTCATTCCACTCAATCTCCCCCCCCCCCGGAGAGATTATGAAAAGAAAGAACATTTTCCTGACGTTGATAATTCCAGGGCCCAACTATCTGGGGAAGAATATGAATGTGTACATGCAGCCGCTTAAGGATGAATTGCAAGAAGCTTGGGATAATGGGATCAAGACATACGACGCCGCTACAAAACAAAACTTCATGATGCATGTGTGGTACATGTACTCGATGCATGACTTGCCGGCGTATGCGCTATTCATTGGCTGGTGTGTGCATGGAAGGTTCCCGTGCCCCACGTGCAAGGCAGCTCTTCAGTTCCGTTGGCTGCAGGCGGGTCGCAAGTTTTCTTGCTTCGACTTGCATAGACAGTTCCTGGATCCTCGCCATAAGTTCAGAAAAGACAAGAAGAATTTCATCAAAGGTAGAGTTGTCAAAAACTCTGCACCACCTGCGTTGACAGGCCAATAGACCCTGGATCAGATAACGTGACTTTGCAAATGATCTTTGGTGCAGCATAACTCCCGAGCCACATCGCACGACCCTTCTCCAGGGCATCCTTCTCCAGGGCATCCTTCTCCAGGCCCGAGCAACCCCGGTGCTTCACCTCCGTGATGACGAGGAGGGTAAGCCCTAATATGCCACTTACTTGGCTCATTTTCTCAAAGAAAGACAAACTTAGCACTTAGACAAAATTACGTACTTTCGGTCTGTCGGAGCTCCTTGTGAGAGTTTCATGCCTCTTCTTGATGGAGGAATCCCGACTGTTGTCGCGGGGGTCGTTTCTTCTTCTCCTTCTCTCGATATATACCTTGGTATATTGCGGGAGAGGAGAAGGGGAAACAACCAGCACCGACGGTCGAAATATTAGTGTTAGGTAGTGTCCACCAACATACACCACCATATAAGTGTGAGTGAGTGCACACCATACACACCATGAGGCATGAGAGTTTTTGTAAGGAAAACCTCGAAAGACCGAAAGTCAAGCTCAACAAATGGCATAACAACCTTAGTTAGCTCATAAATGTCATATTTTACCTAAGTTAGCTTTGTTTCCTCTAAAATGACATAGTAAGCTTACTTACCTCCAAAATGACATATTTTACCTAAGTTAGCTCTAAAATGACCTATACTTAGCATTGTTCTCTCCAAAATGACATTGTAAGCTTACTTACCTGATTAGCTCCGAAATGACCTATTTTACCTAGGTTAGCTCTAAAATGACATATACTTAGCTTTGTTTCCTCCACAATGACATAATAAGCTTAGTTAACTCAACAATGGCATAATAGCCTTGGTAACCTCATAAATGCCATATATTTAGCTTATTATCTTGTAAAATGACACAATAAGCTTAGTTAGGTGAAAAATGGCATAATTACCTAGGTTAGCTCTAAAATGACACAAATAAGCAATAAGAAGAAAAACAAGAGGAGAAAGAGAAAGAGAAGAAAAACGCTTCTTCATCATCATCTTCTTCTTCTTCTTCTTCTTCTAGATCTTCTTCTACTTCTTCTAGTATTCTTCTTCTAAATTTCTCATTTCCAATTTTGCAGATTTGATTCACTTCACGGCAGCTTGCTTTGATGGAGTGCTAGTGTTTACTTTTTGTTTTCATTTTGTATCGATGAGCTTATGTGAAACTTTCTACCTATGGATGAAACTATTGTAATATGGATGAAACTATGTATGTATGGATGACACTATTGTAATATGGTGAAACTTGCACTTTTGATTTGATATGTTTGTTGGATGATCATATTCATATGGCATGGATATGGGTTTTGTGAAATATATATGTATATCATACATTTTGCTTGTGAAAATGCTTGGATATATCAAACATAAATATAAAAGAGGCAATATGGTCACTTTGCCGTCTGCCACCGATGGCAAAGGTGGCTTTGCCGTCTACCACCGACGGCAAAGGTGACACATGGCAGGCGCCTGTGCAGCCTGGGAACACCAGGCCTGGGGCCATTTGTCTCCTTTGCCATCAGGGGGCAGACGGCAAAGGGGGCCGACGGCAACGGGGGCAGACGGCAAAGGGGGCGGACAGCAAAGGGGTGGGGGCGGACGACAAAGGGGGCCGATAGCAATGGGTGGGGCGCAGACGGCAAAGGGGGCGGACGGCAAAGGGGGCCGTTAGCCACCTAACGGGGATAACGTAAGTGCTACACCGTCGAGCGTCTTTGCCGTCTGCCCCCTGACGGCAAACAATCTATGCCGTCCGGTGAGCCCAGGCAGACGGCAAAGAACTCCTTTACCGGAGTTCACAGTGCCGAAACTGTGGCCGTCTGCCGGCTGACGGCAAAGAGGTTTGCCCTCCGCTGTCCTATCCTTTGCCGTCTGCCATGGCAGACGGCAAAGTTCCTGATTCCAGTAGTGCCTTCTTCCTTCTCCATTTCTCTTATGTTCTTCCTCCCTTCTCTCTCCACCCAAAAATGCCCCGATTTCTACATGAATTTTGAGCCAATTTCTTCCCCATTTTCCACCGTATTTTGATTCTAGAGGGTTAGGGGAGGCTAGGGAAACCTCGATCTCGTGATGGGGTAGCTCGTAGTGGTGGTGGTGACCATTGTGGTGGTGGTAGTGGGAGTTGTTGAGGTGGTGGTGGTGGTGGTGATGGAGGTGGAGGTGGTGTTTGTGCTGGTGGTGTTGGTGGTGCCAGTGGTGGTGGTGGTGGAGACTCCGGTGTTCGTCGTCCGTTCCCGTGTTTGAAGGCTGCCGTTTGTCGTTTCTTCACACGCTTCAAGGGTAAGATTCAATGTCCGTTCCTGTTGGGGATATAACCCCGTGGTGAGACCCGCCCAGGAGGGGCCGGGTCATACGGTTGGCGGCTTATGACAAGGTTAGGAGTAAGCTTATTCAGTGGGCCTGGAGGCCCAGAACCGAAAGACAAGACGTAACCCGGCGGGCTTGAGCCGCCGGTGGTGCCTTGTTAGACAAGGCATGTGTAGTTAGAGATGAGGTCGGTTATCAAGTATAACCCGGCCCGGACTCTTGTAAGCCCAGGGCCTTGACCTGTGTATATAAAGGCGAGTTACCTGGGCGGCTTAGGCCACGAAACAACTCATCGATAGCTAGCTCAAGCGAACTCGCTCCCTTGTAATCGATACCCAATCAATACAACACAAAGCAGGACGTAGGCTTTTACCTCTTTCCGAGGGGCCGAACCTGGGTAACCCTTGTCTCCCGATTCCGATCAACGCCTTCGAGCTCACCCCCTTAGCGATGGCCTCGAACCTAAGTCCTTTCATGGGGACATCTGCCATGACAAAACCACGACAGTTGGCGCCCACCGTGGGGCTCACGCTCGGTGGTGTGGAATTCTCGAAGGGCTCTCTCCCAAGGATCGAGGGATACGCCGTTGGCAGGATGACCAAGAGTCACCGCGGCAAGCTCTACATCGATGATGCTGGCTGGGGCCCCGAGACCGACTCAATCGAGTACGGGCACCGGGTCCCCTTCGGCGGAATTCACGTCTTCATCGGCAAGATCGGCGGATCTAAACCCGGGCCGGACATCTGCACCGACCTCGTCGAGCCGTCCCGGCGCGCGCAACCCGCCCGTGTTAAACCGGGCCGGAAGCGTGTCTTTGTGGGCTTTACCCAAGGCACGGAACTTGAAGGTTCCATGTCACGGGAGGAAACCCTCGTCTGCTCATAGGATGGATCTTTGAGTGGGGAGGCATAATCAATCTATCAGCTTCACAATGGCGGTCTTGGGGGCTACTTCGAGGGTTACCCCGAGCCGGAGTACCATGAGCCGGTGTACTATGAGCCACCGAACCGCGCCGATGTCTTCATGGCAGGATCGGCGCCGGGCAGCACGGCTGCTGGTGCGACCGGGTCTGGATCTGGCAGGCCACCGGCTCAAGTTCTGCTGGATCTGATGAGCGAGCTTACAACTCTAATGGAAACCGAGGTCACGGTTGAAAACCAAGCGGCCCGTAACACGGAGATCACGAGGTTGAAGAACCAGATGGCCGGCGTCCAAGAGGAAATCAATGCATTGAAGGCTCAGATGGATGCTGAGTCAGAGCGCCTTAGGGCAGATGCTTTTCGCCTTGAATTAGAACAGCAGACTGCAGCGGCGGTTCACCGGATGAGGCATCAATCCCATTTGCCGGATCAATATGAGGCCAGAATTCTTTTCAACATGCTAGGGACGGGACGGAATGCACCTCTGATCATAGCCCGGACGGCGGAAGTACTTGGGAGCAGGGCGGCGGTTTAGCATCGGCAGCCAGACCTGCCCCGCAAGAACCAGACCCCACCACAATCTTTTCCAACACCACCAGGTCATTATTCTAACCCGGCGGAGAACATGGTGGCGGCGGCAACCAGACTCGGCACGATCCCCATCCCTGATGGGACGCCTTTTTGCAGAGGAAGTGCGGAATGCCATTGGATACTTGCAGACAGCGGTGGCCCAACAGGAGAAATATACTTACAGCCGGAGTCGCGTGCACTCAACCCCCATCCCGAGCCGCAGCTACAGCCGGCGTTTAGAGTCGCCGGCGGTCTCTAGAAGTGAGCTACGTCGAAACCCGCCACGAGACGATCAGCCGGCTCTTGATGCTCAGGCGTTGGTGGATCGGGCAAGAGCGCAGCGAGAGGCGGCAGCATTGGCAGCTGCGGCGGCTTATCAAGAACCCACAGTAGCACCTTCCGTTTCGGTAGGAGCTGGAGTAACCTCCAGGTCTGTGGGAGTGCCGTGCTTAGTGCCGGCTTTGCGAAACGAGCGCCTGCCGAAGGACTTCAAGGGTCCTCGCAAGGTGCCCAACTATACCGTTGATCTGCCTCCAGAGGCTTGGATCGAAAGCTATGAACTAGCCATGGAGATGTTAGATGTCAGTGATGCAGTATGCGCCAAGTATTTCATCATGATGCTGGAAGGGCCGGCTCGCACGTGGTTCAAAGGTTTACCACCCAACACCATTAATTCCTGGGCCGAGTTGAAGGCGAAGTTCATCAAGAATTTCCAGGGAACGTGCAAGCAGCCCATGACAATTGTGGATTTGGATCATTGCGTACAGCGTGAGGACGAGTCGGCTCATCATTGGGTCCGGCGGGTCTCAACCATCCTCCACTCTTCTGATAACAGTATGGAGGCTCAAGCGGTCCTTATTCTGTAGAAGAATTGCCACTTTGTGCCCCTGAAGCAGAAGGTTGGCTGGCTCAAACGTACATCTCAGGATATGGGGGAACTCATGGCGGCTCTCACCAAGTATGCTGACTCGAACATCACGAAGGACCCTGGTTCCGATGATGAGAAATCGGTCAAGGGTAAGAAGGATAACATTCGCAAGAGTCAACCGCAGAACGGGGGAGGAAATAACAATAATGGCAACGGCGGAAAGTGGAAACACCCGGACGGCGGGTCAGATTTAGTGGCCAACACCAATGCTGGGAATAACCGTGGCAAGGGGAGCGGCAAGCCGCCTTTCGGTAAACACAAGCCTGTTGATATGGAGGCGATGTTAAATGTTCCTTGCCCGAAGCATAGCCTTCCCGATAAGCCATCCACTCATGCCTGGAGGGATTGTTGGATCATGCGGGAGTTTCGAAATTACAGCGTTAACCAGCATCAAGGTGGCGGCGGTGGACCGTCCGGCGGATCAGGATCCAACTCTCATGGGTCCGGCTTTGGCGCAGGCGGCTTGGGCTCTGGTTATCAAGGCCAAGGAAACCATGGTGGTAATAACCAACAATCTGGTAATGGAGGTCAGCAGCAAAACAACCAGTCCGGGTATCAGAGTAACCCGAAGCAGCTTAGTGGAGGCCAGTATCATGTTTTTACAACAAGCCTTGACAAGCGAGATCGGAAGGTGCGCAAGCGGGTGGTTAATGCGGTCATGCCGGCTCTCCTGCAATATTTGAAGTGGTCTGAGTATGATATAACTTGGAGCAGGGAGGATCACCCGCCGCGCGTCGATAACCCGGGATAGTTGGCTTTGGTAGTCGCCCCACAAGTAGGAGGATATGTGTTCACTAATGTACTTATGGATGGTAGCAGTAGCATCAACATCCTATATTATGACACTTTTCGCCGGATGAATTTGCTTGACAAGGATCTTAAACCCTCTTCAATGGTTTTCATGGCATGGTGCCTGGAAAGTCGGCTTATCCAGTTGGAAAGATTTCCTTGGAGGTAGCTTTTGGCGATGAATTCAACTACAAGGTGGAATCCTTATGGTTCGACGTGGTCAAGATCAAGAGCCCGTACCACGCTCTGTTTGGACGGCCGGCTTACGCCAAGTTCATGGCTAGGCCTTGCTATGTTTACTTACAGCTCAAGATGCCCGGGTTAAAAGGGACGATTACTGTGCATGGTGATCGGAAGACAGCTCTTGAGTGTGAAGAAGGTGATGCGGCATATGCAGAGTCGAGTTGTGCTAAGGCGGAACTCAAGTTTTATAAGGAGAATGTTGACCCGGCAGATATGACCCTGCTAAAGAAGCCTAGCACGGAATCTGAGCCGCCCCTCAAGTTTGTGGCAGAAGATACCAAGCTAGTGGATTTTACGCGTGGCGACTCATCACAACAGTTCACTATTGGGGCTAATATGGATCCCAAATAGGAAAGCGCGCTCATCGAATTCATCCGTGAGAATCGGGACATCTTTGCATGGAAGCCTTCTGACATGCCGGGTGTACCGAGAGAATTCGCTGAGCATCACCTTAATGTGGATCCTAAGTTTAAGACGGTCAAACAGTGCCTTCGTCGCTTCAATGAGGAGAGGCGTAAGGCTATTGGGGAAGAGGTGGCCCGGCTCTTGGTAGCAGGATTCATCATTGAAGTTTTTCACCCGGAGTGGCTAGCTAACCCGGTGTTAGTACTCAAGAAGAACGGCACGTGGCGCATGTGCGTGGATTACACAGATCTTAACAAGGCGTGTCCGGTTGACCCGTTTGCTCTCCCCCGTATCGATCAAATCATTGATGCAACGGCGGGTTGTGAGAGTCTATGCTTCCTGGATGCTTATTCAGGTTATCATCAGATGAAGATGGCAGTCAAAGACCAAGAGAAGACGTCTTTCATTACGCCTTTTGGAGCTTTCTGCTATGTGTGTATGCCTTTTGGGCTCAAGAGTGCCCAGGCGACTTACCAGCGTTGTGTGCAGAACTGTCTTCATGGGCAAATTGGGCGCAATGTTCATGCTTATGTGGATGATATTGTGGTCAAGTCAAGGAAGAAGGAGACTCTGCTAGCTGATTTGAAGGAAACCTTTGACAATTTGCGGGTTTACAAGATGATGCTTAACCCGGCAAAATGTGTGTTCGGTGTACCTGCAGGCAAGCTCTTGGGATTTTTGGTCTCTGAGCGTGGCATTGAGGCTAACCCGGACAAGATAAAGGCCATTACTTCTTTGTGTAAGCCGGCGCGCATTAACGATGTTCAGCGCCTGGCGGGTCGTATTGCTGCACTGAGCCGGTTTATAAGCCGCCTGGGTGAAAAAGCTATTCCTCTGTATCAAATGATGAAGAAGACAGACGATTTCATCTAGAGTGATGCGGCTAATGAAGCATTTGAGGCGCTCAAAAAGCAGTTGGCTGAGCCGCCCGTTTTGGCCGCTCCCGTGGAAAAGGAGCCTCTACTCTTATATGTGGCGGCTAATAACAGGGTTGTCAGTGCTGCAGTTGTGATCGAGCGCAAGGAGGCGGGTAAGGAATACCCAGTTCAGCGGCCGGTTTATTATGTCAGTAAAGTCTTGACGGAGTTTAAGCAAAGATATCCACATTGGCAAAAGCTGGTGCTTGGGGTGTTCATGGCCAATCGCAAGCTGAAGCATTATTTTCTTGGTCACCCGATCACAGTGGTCAGCTCTGCTCCTTTGGGAGATATCATTCAGAACAGAGAATCCACTGGAAGGATTGCTAAGTGGGCAATTGAGCTTGGGCCTCTCAATTTAAAGTATGCGCCCCGGACGGCTATCAAATCTCAAGCCCTGGTGGATTTCATCAATGACTGGATAGAGTGTCAAATTCCTGAGGAAATGCCGGACAATACTTATTGGACGATTCACTTTGATGGATCCAGGCAATTGGAAGGCTCGGGGGCTGGAGTTGTTTTAACTTCCCCACGAGGTGACAAATTCTGTTATGTTTTGAGGCTAATGTTTCCTTGTACTAACAATGTAGCGGAATACGAGGCTTTGCTTCATGGGCTCCGGGTGGCCAAGGAGATGAACTTGATCCAGGTTAGATGTCTTGGCGACTCAGACCTGGTGGCTCAACAAGTCTCTGGCATGTGGGATTTTAAGGACCCTCGAATGGCGGCTTATCGTCAGGCGGTTGATGTTATTGCTGGCCACTTTAAAGGTTATCAGGTGGATCATATTGACCGGCGGAAGAATGAGGCGGCTGACGCATTATCAAGGCTGGGGTCTCAGCGTAAGCCGGTGCCGCCTAATGTGTTCTTGGACGTGTTGCATCACCCATCGGTCAAGTTACCGTCGGAGGAGGATTTAGCTATACCTGACCCAGAAGGGCAATTGGTGGCGGCTCTTCATGCGATCTCGGATTGGACGTTGCCTTATCTAGCGTACCTGACCCGCAGCGAGTTACCTCAAGATGAGACTCTGGCACGGCAAATCATAAGGCGGTATAAATCCATGACTATTGTCAATGGCGAGTTACACAGGCGCAGCGTGACTGGCGTTTTTCAGCGATGTGTTTCTCCTGACGAGGGCCGGGAAATCTTACATGAGATCCATGCCGGTGATTGTGGTCATCACGCCAGGTCAAAATGTTTGGTGGCTAAGGCTTTTCGACATGGTTTTTACTGGCTGACGGCTCATAAAGATGCAGAGTACTTGGTCAGTAAGTGTGACGGGTGCCAGAAATTTGGACGACGTGCCCATGTGCCGGCTCAAGAGTTGCGGATGATTCCAATCACTTGGCCGTTTGCAGTCTGGGGGCTTGATATGGTGGGACCTTTTAAGAGGTCTAAGGACAAAAAGACCCACCTCTTGGTGGCGGTTGACAAGTTTACTAAGTGGGTTGAGGCTGAGCCGGTCAGCAAGTGTGATACAGCAACAGTAGTTCAGTTTGTCAAAAAACTGATCTTTCGTTTTGGCTATCCGCATAGTATCATCACTGATAATGGCACAAATCTGTCCAAGGGGGCTATGAAGGAGTTCTGTGATGAGGAGCATATCTGTCTTGATGTATCTTCGGTAGCTCACCCGCAGTCTAATGGTCATGCTGAGCGTGCTAACCAGGAAATTTTGAGAGGTATAAAACCCCGGCTCATGGTTCCTTTGGAGCGCATGCCGTGTTGTTGGCTGGAGGAGTTGTCGTCTATTCTTTGGAGCATAAGAACCACCCCCAACAGGTCTACAGGCTATACACCTTTCTTCATGGTTTATGGCGCAGAAGCTGTTCTCCATAGTGATATTCATCATGACTCGCCCAGAGTGGCGGCTTACGTGGAAACTGATAACGAAGCGGCGTATCAGGATGCTTTGGATGCCTTAGACGAAGAACGGGATCTTGCAGCAGCCCGGTCGGCGATTTATCAACAAGACCTGCGTCGCTATCATAGTCGCAGGGTCAAGACCCGGACATTTCAAGAAGGCGACTTAGTACTTCGGTTGATTCAAGACCAGTCAGATATGCACAAGTTGTCACCTCCCTAGGAAGGACCGTTCATGATCAACAGAAATCTCAACAATGGTTCCTATTATCTCATGGATATACGGGAGAGTGACAAGTCTCGCACTTCTGGTGAAGAGACCAAGAGGCCGTGGAATATTGCCCACCTTCGGCCATATTATACTTAAGCCGCCAGTCCGGCTCTTATCAATGTACATATCCCTGTCATTGTATATACCATTTTTTATGATATAATAAAGTGGGCACCCCCATGATTAGGGGCCTCTGCCGTTTTTCTGCACTAAAATTCGTGCAAAGGAGTTGATCCTTCATCAGGTCACTTGGGGGCTTCCAACCCACTGGGTTTAGCTTTCATACCCTCTTGGTCAGGCTTTATATGCCATGTTCGAGTTAAACCTGCCTGTTTGCAACTTGCTACTCCACCATGTGACCCGCCGAACTCTTGACAGTTAATCTTGATAAGAGACCCTGAACTTTCATAAGTTATTCTCGCACAAAGACCCTGAACTTGTCAAGGTTTAAATGGCGGCTTTTGTCATGAGAGAGCCGGCTTACAGTGAGCTAGGATAAACTCGTCTTGTCTGCCATAACCCCTCCGCTATGTGGCCCGTTCGTACTCTTAGCAAAGTCAATCTTTTAAAGACCCTTAACTTGCTAAGGTTTAAACGACGGATTTATGTCACCTGAGAGCCGGCTTACATGTTTTTAGGCTTTCCACCTAGTTTCTTTGGAAACGGTACAAAAAAAAATTCATAAAACAAAAAAGTTATCTTGTCCTACCGCGCCTTTAAGGCCGGTTTATAGGGCGAGACATACAAATTACTTGTTTTTGGCAGGTACTCTCATGATAAAATTCTAAGTTTTGGAAAATTCCGGCTTGGTATTGCTCAGGGAGTATAACCCACCCGGCGCATCAAAGCAGTCAGACGATTATATATCAAAGACAAATTTGCTAAGTCGCCGGAAGAAGTTTAAAACAGTGAATCAAAAGCACAAGAGGCGGCAAAATGTTTCCTACTACTATTACATGGCTATCAGAAAGCCCAAAAGCTGCGGACTTCAATTTTTTTCCAGCAAATTCTAACCCGGTGGATTAAACAAGGCCGGGTTACCTTCACATGATGCAAACGTTTTTCTAACAAGCCGCCGGGTCATCCTGCGCCGGCTCTTCGGTCTCCTGGATCTGGAGGTTGTCCACATCCCAATTGCAGTTGGTTAAAGCTTCAAACTTGGCTTCATCGTGCATGATGGGAGATGGGTCAACATCAGGAGTGAAGAGGTGCTTACGGCTTTGAAGAATCAGGCCCTTGGCTTCGAAAGTGGGGCCTCGAATACGCTTAGTCTCTTCAGAGTAAGCCGCCTGATATACTGCCAGGTCAGCCTCTGCGGCCAGCTGGCTTGCCAGAACCCGGGACGCCTTATGACAGCGAGAGTAATCTTCTTGTGTAAACTCCGAGCCGTCACCCTTCAGTTGAGGGAAGCCATCCATCATCTCAGCCGGGTTAAGCTCCGGGGCATAAGCCAGCGACCGGCTCAAAGCAGCAACTGCGCCCTTGCGGGCGGCTGATCTCTTTAGTTCCTCCAGGTGCTTCGGGATGGTCGACATGGTTTCCAACACGCCCTTCATGAACTTGGGAACACCCCTCTCAGTCATGATAGCCTTGATGGTAATTAGAGACCCGGCGTACAATTGTTCTGTCAAAGAGTATAACGCCTTGAGCTTCAACAGGCTGTCATTAGAGAGTTGGCGGCTCCGTTCACCTACAAATAAATCAGATACTATAAGCTGCTTGAGCGGATTGCTGCAGATTTCTTTTTGAAATGAGTATTGAAGGATGCAAAGAATACTTACCAAACACGGCTCCAATCATGCGAGATATCTGGCCTTTCAGCTTATTCAGCTCGCCAGTGACCGTTTTGAGACGGCCTTCTGCATCTTCAGCACGCTTGGTCAGGGCGGCTTGGATTGACTCGGCATCTTTCTTGAAGGTTTTGAGGTCGGCCTTGATCACATCTAGCTCAGTCAGGGCGATCTGGTACTTGGCATCAGTTTCTGCTTGGCCATTCTGATGCAAGGCCAGACTCTCTTTAAGGTCTGACACGGCCGACTCAGCAGCATTCAAACATTCCTGCACAGAGCAAGGTTGTTAATTTTAAAGCCGCCGGTCCGGCTCATACTGATTTTTGTTAAAGATTAGCACAATTATTACATGTCCCAAGCAGATTGCAAGCAATTTACTTGGCACTTGGGGGCTAATGTATCTCAGCTCTTTCTTATAGAGCCGGCTCATTACTTAGGTAGTGACCCGGCCCTTGGGGGCTACACTTGGCTCTTACTTTATCATTGAGCGCCGGCTCATTATTGGCATAATGACCCGGCCCTTGGGGGCTACAATTGGCTCTTCATCCATGGTTAAGTGCCGGCTCATTACTGAGATAATAACCCGGCCCTTAGGGGCTACAAGTGGATTTTTTCAAAGGTTTGCAAATTACAGAAGACCCAACTGACCTTTTGAAAGGTCAACCGGCTCTTGGGGGCTGCATAAGTATATATATGAGGATGCAAGGGAAATGAAGTACCTCGTATTTCTTCTTCATTATGCCAACCAAGTTGGCCTCCATGTCCCGGCTTGCAGACAGACGGCTTAGATAGCCGGCGTGTAATTCTTCGGTGGTAAGCTTCTCGAGGTTAGGAAGATCAAATTGCATTTGTCCTTCCTTGAGATGAACCGCCTCGTCCTTGCTGGTATGCTTTGACAATGTCTTGGAAGGAGCCGGAGATTTGTAAGCCGCCCCAGTAACAGTAACTTCCTCATGGGAAGCCACATTCTCAGTTGTTTGCTGGGGGCTGGGCGGCTTAGGATCAGAATCTGGATGAGCCTCGGGAGCCTCGATATCCATATCTGTCGGCCCATTGTGTTGAGGAGCTTCTTCATGAGTATCTTTGGCGGTTTCAGAAGGCTCAACATGAGTTTCAGGGATGCTTGGCTTTGGAATTCCCGGCTCTGGAGCATCAGGAGTGGCGGCTGACCCGCCAGTTTTTCTTCGTTTGGCTTGAGCCCTGTGAAGCAAAGTTAAAGTTACACATCAATGAGCAAGGATGGATTATTAATACAAAGAGTGGGATATAAAAATATATACCCCTGGTTGATGATAAGGGGAGGCAACTTTGAAGTAGTTGAGTCGCCGGAAGAAGGAGGTGAGTCCTAGAAAAGTTAGCATTGTTAAACACTGATAAGCTGCAAGGATAGCATACAGGAAAAATAAGTTCAAAGACAAGAAAGTACTTTAGTGCGCTGTTTTCGGGGGGGCGGCTCATTGGGTAAGCCGGCTAAAAGGTCTCCAGAGCCGGTGCTCCGGGTCTGACGTCTGCTATCATCTTGATGTTTCTTCAAAAGAAAGTTAGGACACAAGTGAGCAAAAGGACGGGAACTCTTTACCTTCCGTACAGCCCGCCGTACTCTCTTTACTGGTGAAAGATCCGAGTCAGAGGAGACAATGGTTACCTCGGTAACGTCGGCATGACTTGTTTCTGCTTCTTCCTGTGAGTAATCGTCGTCAATGAGTTGCACAAAGAGAAGGCCAAGGGGGTCAAGTTCTACCTCTGAGTCATTGAAATCGAATAAATCTTCGGATGATTGCCTCTTCCGGTGAGTTGGCGCCTTGGATTTGGTCGCCTTGGGGACTTTGCTTTTCTTCTTAAGAGTAGGGGGCAACAGTTTTTTCCAGAAGGAAGAGCCGGCCTGTGCATGGTAAAGCATATTGGCAGAAAAGGTTTAATATAGTATGTAAAGTACAGCAGTAAAAGAATGGATGAGGTTTAGGATGGAAAGACTTACATCCGAAGCCGGGTTAAGTGCAGAGAAGGGATTTAAACTCGTCTTGCTGCAGGCGGCTAATGATTCCCCCAGCAGAGACTTGACGATAGTGTTAAGATCCTGGTCCTTCAAGGGGGTCCGGGTGAAGCGTTGAGGGTCGTCCACCTTACCAGTATATTGGCACATTGAGGCGCCACGGCGGCTTAGCGGTAGAATCCTCCAGGAGACCCAGCAGCGGGTCAGATCAACACCCGTTAATCCGTTGGCTAATAGGGCCCTGACCTTTGAGAAAGTAGAAGCATATTGGGCACGTCCGGCGGCTGACATCCGGTCTGGAAGCTCTGTATCTGTGCTAAGCCGGTAGGAACGATAACCCGGCAATGGGTTCTCCCCCTCTGGGGAAGTGTCTTGGCAGTAGAACCAAGTCTTGTTCCACTCTTTGGGGTGACTCGGCAGGGTTGCTGCTGGGAAGAGTACATCCCTCCGCCTCTAAAGGGTAACACCCCCGAGCTCGAGGCTTAACCCGTCCGCCATTTCTGTTTGACGGTTGATGTAGAAGTACTCCTTGAAGAGATCGACAGACGGTTCCTCTTGAAGGTATGCTTCACAGAAAGTTTGAAATTGGCACATATTGGTGACAGAATTCGGGCCAATGTCTTGGGGGTGCAGTTTGAATGCGTGTAAGACGTCCCGGAAAAACTTGGACCCGGGTGGGGAGAAGCCACGAAGAAGATGATCTGTGAATATAATGACCTCCCCGTCTTTGGGTTTAGGGGTAGTCTCATTGCCTGGAACCCGCCAGTGGATAACATCCTGAGCCGGCAGAACTCCCATGGTGACAAATTCTTTGAGTGACTCTTCGGTCACTCCAGACTTTACCCAGTAGTAGGTGGACGGGGTTTTAGACATGGCGGCTTAGGAAGCTGCGGGAAGACATGAATATTCCGCGGGTTAAAAATACATTCTGACCAAGATCGATATAACTAGAAATGGTGACAGCGTTTGGCGGGTCAATATAAAATTATGAGCCGCCGAAGCTATTTGCGGTATGACAATGTGAGCCGGCAGCTTTACGGCGGGTCAAGTTTATCAGCGCAGACTGAAAAATTGCTAAGTGTTGAGAAACAGATTCTGCAACTGATATGTCTCCATCGTATCTACTTTTCCAAACTCTTTTGCCCTTGTTTTGGACTCTAATTTGCATGATTTGAATGGAACTAACCCGGACTGACGCTGTTTTCAGCAGAATTGCCTTGGTGTTATTTTTGTGCAGAAATAAAAGTTCTCGGATTGACCTGAAAATTTATGGAGAATATTTTTGGAATTAATAAAAAAATACTGGCGAAAGAATCAACCGGAGGGGGGCCACCCATTGGCCACAAGCCAGGGGGGCGCCCCCCCCACCCCAGGGCGCACCCTGCAGGCTTGTGGGCCCCCTGGAGCTCCTTCGACCTCAATTCCAACTCTATATATTCCTATTCGGGGAGAAAAAATCAGAGAGAAGAGTTCATCGCGTTTCACGATACAGAGCCGCCACCACCTCATGTTCTTCCTCGGGAGGGCAGATCTGGGGTCCGTTTTGGGCTCCGGAGAGGGGAAATCAACGCCGTCGTCATCACCAACCATCCTTCATCACCAATTTCATGATGCTCTCCGCTGTTCATGAGTAATCCCATCGTAGGCTTGCTGGACGGTGATGGGTTGGATGAGATTTACTATGTAATCGAGTTAGTTTTGTTAGGGTTTGATCCCTAGTATCCACTATGTTCTGAGATTGATGATGCTGGAAGGGTCGGCTCGCACGTGGTTGAAAGGTTTACCACCCAACACCATTAATTACTGGGCCGAGTTGAAGGCGAAGTTCATCAAGAATTTCCAGGGAATGTGCAAGCAGCCCATGACAATTGTGGATTTGGATCATTGCGTACAGCGTGAGGACGAGTCGGCTCATCATTGGGTCCGGCGGGTCTCAACCATCCTCCACTCTTCTGATAACAGTATGGCGGCTCAAGCGGTCCTTATTCGGGAGAAGAATTTCCACTTTGTGCCCCTGAAGCAGAAGGTTGGCCGGCTCAAACGTACATGTCAGGATATAGGGGAACTCATGGCGGCTCTCACCAAGTATGCGGACTAGGACATCACGAAGGACCCTGGTTCCGATGATGAGAAATCGGCAGAGGGTAAGAAGGATAACAATGGCAAGAGTCAACAGCAGAACGGGGGAGGAAATAACAATAATGGCAACGGCGGAAAGCGGAAACACCCGGACGGCGGGTCAGATTTAGTGGCCAACACCAGTGCTGGGAATAACCGTGGCAAGGGGAGCGGCAAGCCGCCTTTCGGTAAACACAAGCCTATTGATATGGAGGCGATGTTAAATGTTCCTTGCCCGAAGCATAGCCTTCCCGATAAGCCATCCACTCATGCCTGGAGGGATTGTTGGATCATGCGGGAGTTTCGAAATTACAGCGTCAACCAGCATCAAGGTGGCGGCGGTGGACCGTCCGGCGGATCAGGATCCAGCTCTCATGGGTCCGGCTTTGGCGCAGGCGGCTTGGGCTCTGGTTATCAAGGCCAAGGAAACCATGGTGGTAATAACCAACAATCTGGTAATGGAGGTCAGCAGCAAAACAACCAGTCCGGGTATCAGAGTAACCCGAAGCAGCTTAGTGGAGGCCAGTATCATGTTTTTACAACAAGCCTTGACAAGCGAGATCGGAAGGTGCGCAAGCGGGTGGTTAATGCGGTCATGCCGGCTCTCCTGCAATATTTGAAGTGGTCTGAGTATGACATAACTTGGAGCAGGGAGGATCACCCGCCGCGCGTTGATAACCCGGGACAGTTGGCTTTGGTAGTCGCCCCGCAAGTAGGAGGATATGTGTTCACTAATGTACTTATGGATGGTAGCAGTAGCATCAACATCCTGTATTATGACACTTTTCGCCGGATGAATTTGCTTGACAAGGATCTTAAACCCTCTTCAACGGTTTTTCATGGCGTGGTGCCTCGAAAGTCGGCTTATCCAGTTGGAAAGATTTCCTTGGAGGTAGCTTTTGGCGATGAATTCAACTACAAGGTGGAATCCTTATGGTTCGAGGTGGTCAAGATCAAGAGCCTGTACCACGCTCTGTTTGGACGACCGGCTTACGCCAAGTTCATGGCTAGGCCTTGCTATGTTTACTTACAGCTCAAGATGCCCGGGTTAAAAGGGACGATTACTGTGCATGGTGATCGGAAGACAGCTCTTGAGTGTGAAGAAGGTGATGCAGCATATGCAGAGTCGAGTTGTGCTGAGGCGGAACTCAAGTTTTATAAGGAAAATGTTGACCCGGCAGATATGACCCCGCTAAAGAAGCCTAGCATGGAATCTGAGCCGCCCCTCAAGTTTGTGGCAGAAGATACCAAGCTAGTGGATTTCACGCCTGGCGACTCATCACAGCAGTTCACTATTGGGGCTAATATGGATCCCAAATAGGAAAGCGCGCTCATCGAATTCATCCGTGAGAATCGGGACAACTTTGCATGGAAGCCTTCTGACATGCTCCGGCCCCCTCCAACGTGCTATCCAAGCACATCAGCAAGGATGAGGCGCCTTCTCCTGAAAAGGAGAGAGCTAAGCTTGAACTGCCCAACTTGGAGAAGCTGACTGCGGATGAATTGCATTCGGGTATTATTTGAGCCGCCTTGCCACGAGCCAAACTAGTTGATATGATGAAGATGAAATATGAGGTACTCCACTTTTCCATTCTCTGCATATCCTTACGTAGCCCCCAAGAGCCGGCTTATATTCTCGAAGATAAGCCGGATCTTCAATAATATGTAGACTTCAATAGACCAACATGTAGCCCCCAAGGGCCGGGTCATTATGCCAAAAATGAGCCGGCACTTATTGTCTTGATAAATGCAAAAATGCCAAGTGTAGCCCCCAAGGGCCGGGTCATTATGTAAATAATGAGCCGGAACTTTTGTAGACCTGATCTTAGACTTGTAGAGCAATGTGTAGCCCCCAAGGGCCGGGTTATCTTCATGAAGATGATCCGGGTCTTATTTGTATTGTAGAAATTTGAAAGAACTGATACACATTAGCCCCCAAGTGTCAAGTATATTGCTTGCAATCTGCTTGAGACTTATAACAATCCTCTGCAGTACCTCTAAGTACTACTATGAGCCGGACTGGCGGCTTAAAATTGATAATCTTGTTGTTTGACAATTTGTCATGTGTAGGAATCTTTACATGCGGCCGAGTCTAGCTTGACCGACCTCAGGAAAAATCTAGCCCTGCAACAAGACGCCCGGGCTGAAGCTGACACCAAGTGGCGGCTCTCTGCGGTGGAACTGGAAAAGGTCAAGACTGAGCTTGAGGTGTATAAAAAATCTGCTGAAGCCAGCCAAGCCGCCCTGACCAAACGTGCAGAAGATGCCGAGGGCCGTCTTAAACCTGTTGCTGAAGAGCTGACCATCCTGAAGCGCCATATAACCCGGATGACCGAAGCCATCTTTCGTAAGCATTGCTGACTATATGATAATCATGTTTCAAATATTCTTATAGAGACTCGCCCGGCGACTTACAAACTTGATCCGTTTTGCAGGCAAACGAACTCGTAGGCTTCCAGATGACAGCTTGTTGAAGCTGACGGCTTTATATGCCTTCACTGAACAGTTGTACGCTGGAAGCCTCTTTACCATCAGGGCTGTGTTTGGCGAAAAGGGGGTGTCGAAACTGATCAAGGATGTGCTGAATTGCCTCTCCACCGTTCCCAAGCACTTTGAAGAGATGAAGAAATCAGCCGCCCGCAAGGGTGCAATATCTGCTTTAAGCCGGGCGTTGGCATATGCACCAGAACTCAACCCGAAAGAAATGATGGGAGGATTCCCACAGCTCAAGGACGACGGGTCAGAATTCACTCAAGATGATTACGCCCGTTGCTTCCGAGCGTCTCGAGTATTGGCCAGCCGGTTAGCCGCAGAAGCTGATCTGGCGACATACCAGGCGGCTTACGACGACAACAACACGCGAGTACGGGCGCCTACATTTGAGCCGAAGGATCTGACCCCTCAACGGCGTAAGCACATCTTTGCCCCTGACGTTGACCCGTCTCCAATCTTGCATGATGAAGCTGAATTTGAAGCTTTACTCAACTGCAACGGGGATGTGGACAAACTACAGATCCAGGAGAGCGAAGACCCGGCGCACGGTGACCCGTTGACGAGCTAGGCGAAGAGCCGGTCCCCAATGACGTTAACTCGGGCAAAGCTGAGCTGGCGGGTTATGACTTGTGAAAAAACTTGAGTCCCACATTTTGGGTCCTCTGAGGCCTTGTAATAGCTGTAGGAAAAACTTGATTGCCTGTGATGTGCCTTCGTGCACTTTTGTGAGCTTCTTCAACTCATATGTCGGCGGTTCGAAAAATTTCCCGTATGAATGTCTTGACATGACTAAAAGTATGAATTCATCGATTCCCACTAGCGGGTTATTCTCCATGAGCAATGCTAAGCCGGGATTACCCGGAAACTTAGAATCTTATCATGAAAAACACCTGCAAAAACAAACAGTAGAATATATACTTGTATATCTCCTGCTTTGTAAGCCGGCTTTAAAGGCACGGCAAGAAGAGATAACTCTTATCCTTTGTTTTTTAAGAAAAACTTGTTTTGCTTCAAAGAAGCTAGGCATGAAAGCCTGAAACCTCGTAAGCCGGGTCTCGCGTGACATAAATCCGTCGTTTAAACCTTAACAAGTTCAGGGTCTTAAAACGATTGACTTTGCTAAGAGTACAAACGGGCCACATAGCGGAGAGACTACAACAGACAAGGCGAGTTTATCCTAGCTCACTGTAAGTCGGCTCTCTCGTGACAAAAGCCGATGTTTTAACTCTGAACAGTTCAGGGTCTTAAAAAGATTGACTGTCAGGCGTACGGCGGGTCACATGGTGGAGTAGCAAGTTGCAAACAGGCAGGTTTAACTAGAATATGGCATATAAAGCCGGTCAAGAGGGTATGAAAGCTAAACCCAGTGGGTTGGAAGCCCCCAAGTGAACTTATGAAGAATCAACTCTTTGCGCAACACTTGGTGCAGAAAAACGGCAGAGGCCCCGAATTATAGGGATGCCGATTTTATTATATTATAAAAAGTGGTATATACAATGACAGAAGTATGTACATTGATGAGAGCCAGTAGCTCAAGTGTAGTATGGCCGAAGATGAGCAATGTTCCACGGCCTGGCAGTCTCCTCTCCAGAAGTGCGTGATTTGTCGCTCTCCCGTATGTCAATGAGATAATACGAACCATTGTTGAGATTTCTGCTGATCACAAAAGGTCCTTCCCAGGGAGGTGACAACTTATGCATATCTGACTGGTCTTGAATCAGCCGGAGGACTAAGTCGCCTTCTTGGAACGTCCGGGTCTTGACTCTGCGGCTATGATAGCGACGCAGATCTTGCTGATAAATCGCCGACCGTGCTGCCGCAAAATCCCGTTCTTCATCTAAGGCATCCAAAGCGTCCTGACGCGCTGTCTCATTATCAGTTTCAACGTAAGCCGCCACCCTGGGCGAGTCATGACAGATATCACTGGGGAGAACAGCTTCTGCGCCATAAACCATGAAGAAAGGCGTGTAGCCTGTTGACCTGTTGGGGGTGGTTCTAATGCTCCAAAGAACTGAAGGTAACTCTTCCACCCAACAACCCAGCGTTCGCTCCAAAGGAACCATAAGCCGGGGTTTTATCCCTCTCAAAATTTCCTGGTTAGCATGCTCTGCTTGACCATTAGACTGTGGACGAGCTACAGAGGAGACATCAAGGCGGATGTGTTCACTATCAAAGAACTCTTTCATAGCCCCCTTGGACAGATTTGTACCATTATCAGTAATGATACTATGAGGGTAACCAAACCGGAAAATCAGCTTTTTGACGAACTGAACTGCTGTTGCTGCGTCACACTTACTGACCGACTCTGCTTCCACCCACTTAGTAAACTTATCAACCGCCACCAAGAGGTGGGTCTTCTTATCTTTAGACCTCTTGAACGGTCCAACCATATCGAGCCCCCAGACGGCAAACAACTAGGTGATTGGAATCATCCGCAACTCTTGAGCCGGCACATGGGCACGTCGCCCAAATTTCTGACACCCATCACACTTGCTAACCAATCTCACCCGTCGGAAGCAGAGCCGGTCAGTACAAGGAAACATTAACCTCAAAACATAACAAAATTTGTCACCTCGTGAGGAAGTTAAAACAACTCCAGCCCCCGAGCCTTCCAATTTTCTGGATCCATCAAAATGAATCGTCCAATACGTGTTGTCCGGCTTCTCCTCGGGTGCTTGACATTCTGTCCAGTCATTGATAAAATCCACCAGGGCTTGAGATTTAATAGCCGTCCGAGGTACATACTTCAGATTAAGAGGCCCAAGCTCAATTGCCCACTTAGCAATCCTGCCGGTGGCTTCTTTATTTTGAATGATATCTCCCAAAGGGGCAGAGCTGACCACCGTGATTGGATGCCCAAGGAAATAGTGCTTCAGCTTGCGATTTGCATTGAATACTCCAAACACTAGTTTTTGCCAATGCGGGTATCGTTGCTTGGATTCTGTCAAAACCTCGCTGACATAGTAAACCGGCCTTTGGACTGGATACTCTTTGCCTGCCTCCTTGCACTCCACAATGACTGAAGTACTGATGGCTTTATTATTAGCCGCCACGTACAGGAGCAAAGGCTCTTTTTCCACAGGAGCAGCCAAGACGGGCGGCTCAGCCAACTGCTTTTTGAGCGCCTCAAACGCATCATTGGCAGCATCGCTCCAGACAAAGTCATCTGTCTTCTTCATCATCTAATACAAGGGAATAGCTTTCTCACCCAGGCGGCTTATGAACCAGCTTAAAGCGGCAATACGACCCTCCAAGCGCTGGACATCATTAATGCACGCCGGCTTAGACAAAGAAGTGATGGACTTTATCTTATCTGGGTTAGCCTCAATGCCCCGCTCGGAGACCAAGAATCCCAAGAGCTTGCCTACAGGCACACCAAACACACACTTGGCCGGGTTAAGCATCATCTTGTAAATCCGCAGATTATCAAAAGTTTCCTTCAAATCTTCTAGCAGAGTCTCCTTCTTCCGTGACTTGACCACAATATCATCCACATAAGCATGAACATTGCGCCCAATTTGACTATGAAGACAGTTCTGCACACAGCGTTGATAAGTCGCCTGTGCACTTTTGAGCCCAAAAGGCATAGACACATAGCAGAAAGCTCCAAAAGGTGTGATGAAAGACGTCTTCTCTTGGTCTTTAACTGCCATCTTGATCTGATGATAACCCGAATAAGCGTCCAGGAAACATAAACTCTCACAACCCGCCGTTGCATCAATGATCTGGTCGATACGGGGGAGACCAAATGGATCAACTGGACACGCCTTGTTGAGATCAGTGTAATCTACACACATGCGCCACGTGCCATTTTTCTTAAGCACCAGCACTGGGTTAGCTAACCATTCTGGGTGAAAAACTTCCATGATAAACCCTGCTGCTAAGAGCCGGGCTATCTCTTCCCCAATAGCTTTACGCCGCTCTTCATTGAGACGACGGAGGAATTGCTTGACCGGCTTGAATTTAGGATTCACATTAAGGTGGTGCTCAGCGAATTCTCTCGGTACACCCGGCATGTCAGAAGGCTTCCATGCAAAGATGTCCCAATTCTCACAGATGAATTCGATGAGCGCGCTCTCCTATTTGGGGTCCATATTGTCCCCAATAGTGAACTGCTGAGATGAGTCGCCGGGAACAAAATCTACCAACTTGGTATCTTCTGCCACAAACTTCAGGGGCGGCTCAGATTCAGTGCTGGGCTTCTTCAATGGGGTCATATCCGCCGGGTCAACATTGTCTTTATAAAATTTGAGCTCCGCCTCAGCACAACTTGACTCTGCATATGCAGCATCGCCTTCCTCGCACTCAAGAGCAATCTTTCGATCACCATGCACTGTAATCGTTCCATTCAAACCAGGCGTCTTGAGCTGCAAGTAAACATAACAAGGCCTAGCCATGAACTTGGCATAAGCCGGCCGTCCAAATAGAGCATGATGCGGGCTTTTGATCTTAACCACCTCGAACCACAAGGTCTCCACCCTGTAGTTGAACTCATCGCCGAAGGCTACCTCAAGGGCAATTTTACCTACTAGGTAAGCTGACTTGCCGGGCACCACACCATGAAAAACTGTAGACGACAGCTTGAGATCCTTGTCAATCAGGTTCATCCGACGAAAGGTGTCATAGTACAAGATGTTGATGCTGCTGCCACCATCCATAAGCACCTTAGTGAACACGTAGCCTCCTACTTGGGGAGCTACCACAAGGGCTAAATGCCCTGGGTTATCCACACGCGGCGGGTGATCCTCCCTGCTCCAAGTTAATGCATATTCAGACCATTTTAAGTACTGCGGAAGAGCCGGCATGGCTGCGTTAACCGCCCGCTTGCGCACTTTCTGGTCCCGCTTATCAAGGCTTGTGGTAAAAACGTGATACTGGCCTCCGTTAAGCTGCTTTGGGTTACTTTGATACCCTGACTGGTTGTTTTGCTGTTGACCACCATTGCCAGACTGTTGATTATGACTTTCATGGTTACCTTGACCTTGCTAACCAGCGTTTGAGCCGCCTGCGCCGAAGCCGGACCCAGGAGAACCAGATCCTGACCCGCCGGGCGGTCCGTTGCCGTTGCCTTGATGCTGGCTAAGGCTGTAATTCCGGAATTCCCGCATAACCCAACAATCCTTCCAAGCATGAGTGGATGGCTTATTGGGCAGGCTATGCTTCGGGCAGGGGTCATTAAGCATTGCTTTCATGTTGAAAGGCTTATTTTTATCGAAAGGCGGTTCACCGTTCCCCTTGCCACGGCTGTTCCCAGCATTAGTATTGGCTACCAGATCTGAACCGCCGTCCGGATGCTTCCGCTTACCGCCATTGCCTGGATAGTTATTTCCTGCCCCGTTCTGCTGATGACCCTTGCCGTTGCCATTCTTCTTTCCTTTAGCCAATTTCTCATCATCAGACCCAGGATCCTTCGTGCTGTCAGAGTCTGCATATTTGGTGAGAGCCGCCATGAGCTCCCCCATGTCCTGGCAAGAACGTTTGAGCCGTCCAAGCTTCTACTTAAGGGGTAGAAAATGACAATTCTTCTCCAGAATCAGAACCGCCTGAGCCGCCGTGATATTATCAGACGAGTGGATAATGGTTGAAACCCGCCGGACCCAATGGTGGGCCGACTCATCTTCACGTTGCACGCAATGATCTAGATCCACAATCGTCATAGGCTTCTTGCACGTTCCTTGAAAATTCTTGATGAATTTCGCCTTCAACTCGGCCCAGGAATTAATGGTGTTGGGTGGCAAACCCTTCAACCACGTACGAGCCGGTCCTTCCAGCATCATGATGAAATACTTGGCACAGACCGCATCACTAACATCCAACATCTCCATGGCTAGCTCATAACTCTCGATCCAAGCTTCTGGAGGCAGATCAGCCGTGTAATTCGGCACTTTGCGTGGGCCCTTGAAATCCTTCGGCAGGCGCTCGTTCCGTAGAGCCGGTGCTAAACACGGCACTCCCACGTCTTTTTCGTTCACACGTTGCTGGTCCCCCCGTGCCTCCAGTGTATCTTTTGTCTTCCCATACACGCCCAAGAAGCCTAGCATGTTCACGCAAACATTCTTCGTCACGTGCATCACGTCGATTGCAGAGCGGACCTCTAGGTCTTTCCAATAGGGTAGGTCCCAAAATACAGATTTCTTCTTCCACATGGGTGCGTGTCCCTCAGCGCCATTCGGAACAGATTGTCCGCCAGGACCCTTTCCAAAGATTACTTGTAAATCCTTGACCATATCAAGTATATCATCACTAGTACGGAGGACGGGCTTCTTCTGGTGATCTGCCTCACCTTTGAAATGTTTGCCTTTCTTTCTCAAGGCATGCTTGTTCGGAAGAAATCGACGATGTCCCAGGTACACATTCTTCTTGCATTTGTCCAAATATATACTTTGGGTATCATCTAAACAGTGCGTGCATGCATTGTATCCCTTGTTTGTCTGTCCTGAAAGGTTACTAAGAGCAGGCCAATCATTGATGGTTACAAACAGCAACGCTCGTAGGTCAAATTCCTCTTGTTTATGCTCATCCCACACACGTACACCTTTTCCATTCCATAGCTGTAAAAGCTCTTCAACTACTAGCCTAAGGTACACATCAATGTCGTTGCCGGGTTGCTTAGGGCCTTGGATGAGCACTGGCATCATAATGAACTTCCGCTTCATGCACAACCAATGAGGAAGGTTATAGATACATAGAGTCATGGGCCTTCTTCTTCGTGGTTTTCCATCAAAACCCCTCTTTCTCCGTGCTTGGTCCAAACATTATAGTGTGGCATGAAACCCTTCTCAAGTAGGTGGGAGTGAAGGGTTTTCGAGTTAGAGTAATCCTTCGTATTCTCACAGACAGTACATGGACAATACATAAAACCATTCTGCTTGTTTGCCTTAGCCACTTCGAGAATTTATGCAAGCCCTCAATGTACTCGGAGGTGCGTCGGTCACCGTACATCCATTGCCGGTTCATCTGCATGCATTATATAATTAAGTGTATCAAAAACCATTAAAGAACATCATGAATAGAGAAGTGACCAAATTAATGCAAGTATCTATGTAAATCATACAAGTAAGAATTTTTTTCTTTTAAAAAGAAGATAAGAACAAGAGGCTCATCACGGTGGTGCCGGCGACGAGATCGGCGCGGGCGATCGACGACGGTGAGGACGGGGACGGGAACGGCACCCTACACATGTGCAGACTCTAAGAAGTTAATTTCAGCTCTAATTGTGCGTCTAAATCAAAAGAACTCCCACATACACTCCTCCAGTAAAACCCACAAACCACACTCTACTTCTAGAGCATTTGAAATGAGCTAAACTAGTAGTGAGAGATGAAACGATGAAGTCGTTAACCTTTTAGAACACTTGTGTAGTTGGTACACCGCCAAACCTAAACAAATCTTGGGGAAAATGTAGCTTGGAGGTCGAGCTTGGAGAGGAGAAAGCTTAAGTGTGGCTGCGGCATTTCATCGAACTCCTCATGTGCATAGGAGGTGAGAACAGAGAGCAGCACACCTCCCACGCCGGCCGGCCAAAAAACAGAAGAGTGAGCGGGCAGGGGCGAGCATATATATAGGCAACTCTTAAGTCCCGGTTGGTGGCTAGCACCGGGACTAAAGGGGCTGGGCCAGGAGCGAGGCCCTTTAGTCCCGGTTCGTGTCTGGAACCGGGACTAAAGGGGTCAGACGAACCAGGACTGGTTCCTGCCGAGGCCCGGCCGGCGCCCTGGCCGCTCGAACCGGGACTGATGCACCCATTGGTCCCGGTTCGTAACAGAACCGGGACTAATGCTCTGGTCTGGCCTAGATCAAAGCCCTGTTTTCTACTAGTGGGGCCACGGCGGAACTTTGCACTAGCCGCTCGCTCGCTCGCTTCGCCCACTAGTTCTTCTTTTTCCTAGGTTGGCCTGGTAGGGAAAAACCCACAGGTTTTTCATAATATTGTTCAACAAAAATTGTGAACAAAGAAAATGTTTATCAATTTTCTCAGTGAAGTACGGATGAGCATTCTAGAAATTCAGGATGAATGTGTGTCTCTCTTAATAAATATGTTCAGAGAACGATGATTGGAAAGATCAGCAAGCAAAAATAAAATAAAATAAAAAGACACTCCGTGCAAAACACATATCATATGAAGAATACAAATATAGCTTCAAATAAGATATATCGATAGTCTTGAAGACGAAAGCGGGGATTCCATCTGGGGCATCCCCAAGCTTGTATGTTTGAGTCTTCCTTAAATATTACCTTGTAATGCTTAGGGTATCTACAATCTTAGGTTTTTGCTGCTCCTTGTTCTTCTCATAACGTTTATCTCACCAAAAAGTTTAAAACTTCATTCACACAAAACTTAACAGAACTCGTATGATAATAAAAATAAGTTATTCACTTAGATACTATTAAGACAAGATTAATAATTTATTTCTAATTAATGTCTACTGTATGATAATAAAATAAGTCATCCACTTAACAGAACTCGTATGATAATAAAATAAGTCATTCACATGCACAGAACTTCTTAGCTTTTTTTAACACAGTACAGACGCAAGCGTTCATATATACGCGCATATACTCATTTCTATAAACGCACACATGCTCACCCCGCCTCTATGAGCACCTCCAAGAAACTAAGTCATCATAGGTGCCTCGACGTCGACGGGAACGTCTGCTCCCACTGAATGCACATCGCTGGAAATCCTGAAATAAATCCAGGAATAATGCGAGCACCAGGACTTGAATCCTGATGGGCTGGGGATACCACTGTCTCTCTAATCATTCAACCACAGGTTGATTCGCTTTTATGGCACGACGTTGAAGCGACAGAACGCGGGCCCATGGGCAGGGGCTTGATAGGCCACCAGATTCTAACATTCGGTATGAAGTTAGAATCGGCCGCCTGATTCCAAACGTTTCCATATATCAAAAAATTCAAAGAAAATAGGCGTACCAAAAAATGGAAGGAAAAAACAAAAGTTGGCAGCTCCTCCTCCTCACGGCCACCACTCCCCATATCTATTCTCCTGTCGTCGTCAACCTTTTCCCCTCCTAGCTAGCTTGTTCATCAGTAATCCACCCACATCGAGATCTCCCCATATTTCCACACCAAACCCTATCTATCTACCAGTCCATCCCGTACATACACATCTTCTTCCATCGAGGTCGAGCCTTCCACCGATTCATGGCGTCCACCACCAGTGGCAGCCTCCCATCCTCTCCCTCACTCCCAGGCACCGGCGCCGAACAAGAATTCTCCTCCGTCGACCCCCACGGCCTCTTCCTCCCTTCATCCCCCTCCCCCGCTAGCCTATACTTCGACCACGACTCCTCCTTCCAAGGCTTCTTGCCCACATCCTCCCCCACGCGGGCAACAGCAACTCCACCTCACCCTACGGTCCCGTCAAAGCTGCCCAAGAAGCGCCCCAGAGCCTCCCGCCGCCCACCCACTACCGTGCTCAGGACCGACACCTCCAACTTCCGCGCCATGGTACAGGAGTTCACCGGCTTCCCGGCGCCACCATTTGCCGCCGGGCCGTCCCCGTTCGTCCGCCCGCGGCTCCTCGGTGGCGCCTCCGCCTACGGCCCTCCCTTCCTGGTACGCCCGTGCCCTCTCAAATACCCGCAGCAAAACCCTGCACTGTTGTCCTCCATCGCCACCTGCACCACCACTGCCACTACCACCAGCGGTGGATCCAACTCTCTCCTGCACGCGCTCGCGCTGTTCGCGAGGAGCAACGCGATGCCAAGTACCACCACTGATGTTACGACGGCCAGAGGATTAGGTGCTGCTGATCAGTACCGTGGTCACCACGGCCACGGTATGGGAGATTTCAACTTCAACCCGTTTGACGACTTCGAGACCGAGACTGAGGCAGCGGCGGAAAGCGACAAGGCGGCGAACGGCGACCATGCTGGGTTCTTCTCTTCCTTAGGCGGCGCCGGAGATAAGTACGACCGGCACTAGCTAGTACAGTAGTACTTACGTATCTCTCTTTCTGTCTGGTGAGCGTGCCGAGTGGTCTTTGTGTGATGTGGAAATTGAGACGTTGGAACAGTTATCTAAGCTTGCTATACTTGGCCACTACTACTATTGGCATTTGGCAGGCTGCTTAATTGTTAGTTTCTTTTGAGACAAAATGTGAGTTCGTAAATTTGAGTGATGGTGATTTTTGGTGCAAATTAATTAATAATTGAAGTAATGCATGCATTGCTTCTTGCATGATTTACTATTCTTACAATATGTATACATATATATGTATACTTTTAAAGTGGTTTGTTCGGTTTCCATCGCTAGCCAAGGAATTGTCCTTGTCGAGATGAGATGAAATGATCCAACACCTCTCCTTACTCACGAAGAAGTGTTGAAATGATCCAACACCTCTCCTTACTCACGAAGATGCATGTATTCCATACCGTGGGAAAAACAAATGGTAGATTTTCGGATGAATAGGCTTACACTGGAACTTATGGAGCAATAAGCCCCCCCCCCCCCCCCCCCCACCCTCCCTTATTTTTTTCAACCAACTATTGCCAAGGCAGCCCGTAAATTAATTTTGGTATGTTTAGTTCGTCCGTGCAGCATCTCTATTAATAACTACTAGTCATGTATTTCATATCTCTTCTTTGTAAATAATATTTGTTGTCAATCAAAATGGATTCATGATGGATCTTAATCATTACGTTGCATTCCATTTACTTTTTTTGAATTATTATTATTCCTTGGTGTTGTTTATTGTTGACTCCTGCAATGAAGGCTCCCTTTTTTCAGGAGGAAATGCAAGCTCCTTGGTCTTCTTTATAACAATCAAACGCTTGTAAAGTAATATTCCTGATATATAAGTTTGATCTTAGACTTCGTTATGCATCATGCTGATGCAGAGGCCGGAGGTCACACTCCTTTTCTAAAAAAAAAGTTATCCCATATTAGCATGATGGTTTTGTTCCATGCAAAAAATAAAGCATGACGGATCTATGCAGAACCAACTAAAGAAAATCGAACTATACATAGGCTAGCTTGACTGCAATTTAGTTCTCTTGATCACAAATAGATTAATGCGCTCACTGTTTTTTTTAGATTATGCTTCTTTGAAATGTACACTACACATGCTGCCATCAAGCTTTTAAATATAGGCTGATACGATCGATATATAGGCCGATGTATCACTTTTGGGGCTCTACCGATATAAACATAACATATCATTTTGTAAAATATCATTTTCAAATATATCATCCGATATAGACCGAAATATCGACCGATATGGCCTATATCTAGTCCGATATGTCCATCGACATAGAACGATACGTAGATGACAACAATTCTTTATTAGAAAGAAGTGAAATAGGATTATGCATTTACAACTTAATTATATACTATCGAAATCATGCACAATGTTTCGTACAAATGCATATATATCATATTGTTTTTAATCATAGAGTAAGGATTTTGTGAATTTTTCCTTAATAGTTTCTTAATCAACAAGTAAATAAACTAGGAATCTAAAAGTGTTATGTTAAAGCATTGGCATCATACATTTTGTTTTACTAAAAATAAATGTTTTGAACAAGAATAGTGACAAACAACTAGACAAGTTTTCTCCGATATATCTACATAGCGTCCGATATATCACCCGATATCCGACATCCGATATGTCGAAGCCAAACTGATACGAACCCGATATCCGATATTTTGAAGCTTGGCTGCCATAATTGGCTTCTGGTTTGAAAGCATTTTTGTCATTTATTATGAACTGCTAATTGTATATCGCTTAACTACTTAGAGGTAACTAAAAATATATTTTATTACAAATACCATAACTCTATTCAAATAAAACAAAAAACATAGTGCATAGTCAAGTTTAATTTAAATGAAATCACATTGGATTTTATGTCGGTTATTTTCCTATGCATATGTTATTTTTTCAAGTCATTAACTGACATTCATTCATGGTTGATATCTAGAAATAGCTGCTACAATTTTACCCCATTCTTTTGGCATTTTCTTGAGCAGAGTCGTTAACTATTGATGATATCCACTTCTACAATTTTAATGAGGCATACCTTTTGTCATTACATGTGCAAATGCAAATTTTAATTGTTAAAAAGTTGATGTCTGTATGCATTGTACCAACATTTTCTCTCTTGTTTTGACCTATTTTTTCTAATCACACATATATACTATATAATAGTACTATCCTACAGAAATCAAAAGGTTCATATAAGACAAATGCATCAGAATGATTGTCCCTCCTTTTTATATAAAGGGTGTGGTATCAAAATGATTCTCTTACCTATTTACTTATTATAAAATTTTAGCACAACCTTTAGTTCCCCTCTTTTTTTAGAGTGTACTGCAAGGAGCCAAATGGATGAAATGATCTTTTGTACCTGAAATGATGACTCTGTTGTTCTTCTTTCAGTTGGAGAATTCAAAGCTAGCGGCAAGCGGATGATCTGCTTCCATTTCTTCACAAGAAGTCTGAATATGTATATATCAGCAATTCATGGCTAAATGCCTGATATGGTATGCCATTATGCATGGAAAACGGTAGTAGTTTTTATTAACTTGGAAACTACAAAAGTCCAGAAAAAATTTGATACCACACACGGGCATGTGTCGAGCCAAAGAGGGGGAAATGGAGATCACTACTGGTCACTTTTCTGATATATTTTCAAAATGTGAAGATTTTAACTTGAATCCATTGTTTTCATCATATATCATACTATTACATACCCCAATCTTCTATCTATCTATCTATTATCTACTAAAAGCAAAATACGGGACATAAATAAGGAAATAAGCTAGAAAATTCCACGTTAATTAGAAAATACTGGCCCTTGATCTTATGAATTTTTAAACATAGGATTATTTTGACCGTTTGATCTGTGTAACATATATAATGTTGTGGGCCTCTAAAGATTGTACGTGACACATCTAAACGTACATGGGTCAAACAAAATATATTTGGAGAAAAAAACATATGCCATTATAGAAAGAAAAACGTTTCATGTGTATTAGGTTGACAAGTTCGTCTTCCTCTCATTATTGGGATCATACTTTTCCCGTCTAAAAAGGAGATCGTACGTGGATTTCTGAAAGAAAAAAATTCTCCCCAAACAGCGACATCTACGGATATCTATGGATCTGCCGATGGTTGGGCGTGGTGTTGTACCAGCAAAGGATTTCAATATTGATTGTCTACACGCATGCAAAGTTTTGAAGAATAGGCCGTGAGGATGTATCAGCCATAAATCATCCCGTGAGCTTGGGTCATGTACTTACCAGCCACATGCATGCATTAGGACAGGGCACAAATACGGCTCCAGTTGCTTCTACGCCTTGCGCCGTCGAGGAGACCCACGGACAGGCGGCGGCGCATTGTCTCCACCTCTGGTTGAAGACGCCGGACCGGCAACACTGTGGCCGGTGGTTATGCTGCCTAGCGGCGGCCTTCTTGGCACAGGCTTATATCAATCTTACTAAGGTACATATATATACATACATCATTCACTTCTTTTGATTCTGCGTTCATCCTTTTGCCTTATCCAAATCTTATTAAGATACATATATATACATGTGGAATCAATATGCAAAATATTGTGTTGTCGAGCTGCTCCCATATCACCTTCTTCCACAGCCTTAATGCATCATCTTCCTCGGCAGCTCTAAAGAGCAATTGCATGGCAATGACACGACTTGGATCTATTTCTCTCCATATACCTCTTACTATTTTTAGTGCGCCTCAAATTCTCCTAGATTAGCCACGTGTCTCCATAATTAATCATCCTTTGGAGGTTATTAAGATCTGAATATATACATCCAACTATGGTCACCCTCGGAAGCTAATAACAATATACTTTTTATAGTACTTGGTCAGCAATGAGAGAAATGTACTTCGTCAGTTTCCTAAATATAAGTCTCTTTAGAGATTCCACTACGGACTATATACGGATGTATATAGACATATTTTCTTAGAAGACTTATATTTAGGAACGGAGGGAGTATGATGTATACTTACATGTTTTTAAAAGTACTACATGCACAAACGACCGACTGGGAAATAACTCATGTAAAACGGATGAGAAATTAATAAATGATATTATTATTTGAAATATACCATCCAAGTGAGAATAGTGTATTATACGACACAACAAATTCATTTGTGCTTGAATATAATTTTTTACAACGTCTGTATGTTTAAAAGTTGGTATGGTGTAAAAGAAAATGGACAAAATCATTCAAGAATAGATGACATTTTAAAATGCAAGCAATTACCAATTTCTACTTTGACTCATCACAACAAAAAAAGATTATAGATATGTAACAGATTACTGAAACCAGTCAAGTGAGAATAATATCAATATATTTTGGAAAAACAAATACACAACTCTATAAAATACATTATTTTTAGCAACATATTCATATATAGAATCACTATAACTTACATCTTGGAGACAGTATATACATGTCCTAAAGTCACATATTTATGTCAACCCGAAAAAATGAACCCTAAAAATAGAATATACGGCTATTTTTTGAACCCTAACTATGGTTAAATCCGAAGAAAAAACGAGCAGATGACAATTGTTCTAGCAGAAGAGAGGATTCTCGAAGAGTTTGGTGGATGTACTGGCTGGCCAATTTCTGATTAAATATATTATTATTTAAAATGGTTTAATACCATTGTTTTTTTGTAAATTGTTCTTTTAATCATTTCTATTTGATAACAACATAATCATATGTTCAAATTAAAAGTAAAGTTCAATGTTATACATTTAGAAATTTATCAATTACTAGAATAAGTTTTATTATGCAATAAAGGGTAAGTAGGGGTAATAACTATATGTCTATATGCATAGAATCAAAATAAATATATAATACTTTTGATGGACTAAAAGATGATGCCCTCGCGATTTTAAGGCCATACACGTATGTATCTATGATGGCATGACTTTGTTTTTGAGCTAATCAACGACTGGGCAATCAGTCCAATTCGATATATTGATTAGGTAAATATATAAAAATATATTTTGTGTGTCTTTTTAGTTACTACTTATCATGCTATATTTATAGACTTATTAAAATCAAAGCAAGGGTTTTCCTCCAGGCACCATGTTAGTCCACATCAACAAAATTACTTGGATAGTCATGTATGAAATTTGTTTCTAAATTGTTGGAGAACACAAGTCATGTAATCACATTTTTTCCCGTCGGATTTGTATCAAGGGTGTTATTTCATTTTTTTGGCGGGAATGCCATGTCGAATATGGATATGAAAATACTCCAAAGATTGATCGACAAAATTTATGTTGAACTCAACCATTTTTGTCAAGAAATATGCATATCCAATGCCACTACACTTGCCATGGTAGGGCAAGTGCATTCTACACTATAAAGTAAATTTTAGTAAGAAATGGCAAAATTGTGACTTATATATAAAAGGATTAGAATATTGTTTCTTAATAAAATTACACCAAAAGTAACAGTACCTCTTATTCTAACAAAAAGTATGAATAGACCAAAACAACCAAAATTGTTGTATTATTTCTTGCAAAAAATGTGCAATGAATTCATTTCTCACACTTCTCAATAAACTATAGATGGTGCCCTCGCAAATAGATTGTGCCCTCGCATTTGCGAGGGCCATTCTGCTAGTTAAGAATAAATAGGAGAAGCTATGTGATAAGTCGATAAACACACTTAAGTAATTAAGGCTTATGTAATTCCAAATAATATGATGCAGAAATTATATGCCATATACATCTCCCCTTTGTATTTAATTTGAACATGTACAGTTAAGCATGCAATCCTTCCAATATTTACAGCAGTGTTACCTTTCCTAATCAATGTGTACATGCCATTGTCTCCTGTCCTCTCCTAATCGATCTGTATGTGTGTGCAACAATTCGGATACCTCGTTGCATGTATATATTTAATTAGCTAGCTAATCTATACCCTTATTCCTAATATCTGTTTGCTTTTGGGCATACATGCTACACATGTAACGTTATGAACTGTGCTTCTGCAAAGGTGTCCTCCATGCCAAAGATATCCATGATTGCATCATCCTACATTGTTTGCCACATACATATGTCTGCTACATATGGTCTCCCCTGCCTCGTCTACTCAGAAGGGAAAAAAGAAGTATTACAAAGCTTTTCACACGGAAAGTGAGTTGCAGCGTCATGCATATATACTTCCTCTGTTTCAAAATAAGCGTCGCTGATTTAGTATAAAGTTAGGAGGGATGGGGGGGGTTAATAACATAGCTCAAAAGGATTTGCATATGTCTCCATTGGATATGAAAAGAAAGTATGTCATTTTTGTTTGGACGTGAAGACACATTGGCATTATACAACTGTAAAGACACATTGTCATTAGTACAACCGTACAACTATCAAGCAACCAACAACAGCAAGCACAAACTAAGCCTTAAAACCATTGAAAAATAGCGCGCTACAGCGTCGCTAATAGCACACTATAGCATGTAGAGAATTATCTCGCTAGATTATACAATGTCTCGCTAATAGCATGCTATAGCGTGTTATAGCATGTAATTAATAGCATATTTTTAGGAATGACGCTATTTCGTATATCACACTATTTTTTCCTTGCTTAAAACACTTTCTTCCATGAGGTAGTGAAGACGCCGGACCGGCAACACTGTGGCCGGTGGTTATGCTGCCTAGCGGCGGCCTTCTTGGCACAGGCTTATATCAATCTTACTAAGGTACATATATATACATACATCATTCACTTCTTTTGATTCTGCGTTCATCCTTTTGCCTTATCCAAATCTTATTAAGATACATATATATACATGTGGAATCAATATGCAAAATATTGTGTTGTCGAGCTGCTCCCATATCACCTTCTTCCACAGCCTTAATGCATCATCTTCGTCGGCAGCTCTAAAGAGCAATTGCATGGCTATGACACGACTTTGATCTATTTCTCTCCATATACCTCTTACTATTTTTAGTGCGCCTCAAATTCTCCTAGATTAGCCACGTGTCTCCATAATTAATCATCCTTTGGAGGTTATTAAGATCTGAATATATACATTCAACTATGGTCACCCTCGGAAGCTAATAACAATATACTTTTTATAGTACTTGGTCAGCAATGAGAGAAATGTACTTCGTCAGTTTCCTAAATATAAGTCTCTTTAGAGATTCCACTACGGACTATATACGGATGTATATAGACATATTTTCTTAGAAGACTTATATTTAGGAACGGATGGAGTATGATGTATAGTTACATGTTTTTAAAAGTACTACATGCACAAACGACCGACTGGGAAATAACTCATGTAAAACGGATGAGAAATTAATAAATGATATTATTGTTTGAAATATACCATCCAAGTGAGAATAGTGTATTATACGACACAACAAATTCATTTGTGCTTGAATATAATTTTTTACAACGTCTGTATGTTTAAAAGTTGGTATGGTGTAAAAGAAAATGGACAAAATCATTCAAGAATAGATGACATTTTAAAATGCAAGCAATTAACAATTTCTACTTTGACTCATCACAACAAAAAAAGAATATAGATATGTAACACATTACTGAAACCAGTCAAGTGAGAATAATATCAATATATTTTGGAAAAACAAATACACAACTCTATAAAATACATTATTTTTAGCAACATATTCATATATAGAATCACTATAACTTACATCTTGGAGACAGTATATACATGTCCTAAAGTCACATATTTATGTCAACCCGAAAAAATGAACCCTAAAAATAGAATATACGGCTAATTTTTTGAACCCTAGCTATGGTTAAATCAGAAGAAAAAACGAGCAGATGACAATTGTTCTAGCAGAAGAGAGGATTCTCGAAGAGTTTGGTGGATGTACTGGCTGGCTAATTTCTGATTAAATATATTATTATTTAAAATGGTTTAATACCATTGTTTTTTTGTAAATTGTTCTTTTAATCATTTCTATTTGATAACAACATAATCGTATGTTCAAATTAAAAGTAAAGTTCAATGTTATACATTTAGAAATTTATCAATTACTAGAATAAGTTTTATTATGCAATAAAGGGTAAGTAGGGGTAATAACTATATGTCTATATGCATAGAATCAAAATAAATATATAATACTTTTGATGGACTAAAAGATGATGCCCTCACGATTTTAAGGCCATACACGTATGTGTCTATGATGGCATGACTTTGTTTTTGAGCTAATCAACGACTGGGCAATCAGTCCAATTCGATATATTGATTAGGTAAATATATAAAAATATATTTTGTGTGTCTTTTTAGTTACTACTTATCATGCTATATTTATAGACTTATTAAAATCATAGCAAGGGTTTTCCTCCAGGCACCATGTTAGTCCACATCAACAAAATTACTTGGATAGTCATATATGAAATTTGTTTCTGAATTGTTGGAGAACACAAGTCATGTAATCACATTTTTTCCTGTCGGATTTGTATCAAGGGTGTTATTTCATTTTTTTGGCAGGAATGCCATGTCGAATATGGATATGAAAATACTCCAAAGATTGATCGACAAAATTTATGTTGAACTCAACCATTTTTGTCAAGAAATATGCATATCCAATGCCACTACACTTGCCATAGTAGGGCAAGTGCATTCTACACTATAAAGTAAATTTTAGTAAGAAATGGCAAAATTGTGACTTATATATAAAAGGATTAGAATATTGTTTCTTAATAAAATTACACCAAAAGTAACAGTACCTCTTATTCTAGCAAAAAGTATGAATAGACCAAAACAACCAAAATTGTTGTATTATTTCTTGCAAAAAATGTGCGATGAATTCATTTCTCACACTTCTCAATAAACTATAGATGGTGCCCTCGCAAATAGATTGTGCCCTCGCATTTGCGAGGGCCATTCTGCTAGTTAAGAATAAATAGGAGAAGCTATGTGATAAGTCGATAAACACACTTAAGTAATTAAGGCTTATGTAATTCCAAATAATATGATGCAGAAATTATATGCCATATACATCTCCCCTTTGTATTTAATTTGAACATGTACAGTTAAGCATGCAATCCTTCCAATATTTACAGCAGTGTTACCTTTCCTAATCAATGTGTACATGCCATTGTCTCCTGTCCTCTCCTAATCGATCTGTATGTGTGTGCAACAATTCGGATACCTCGTTGCATGTATATATTTAATTAGCTAGCTAATCTATACCCTTATTCCTAATATCTGTTTGCTTTTGGGCATACATGCTACACATGTAACGTTATGAACTGTGCTTCTGCAAAGGTGTCCTCCATGCCAAAGATATCCATGATTGCATCATCCTACATTGTTTGCCACATACATATGTCTGCTACATATGGTCTCCCCTGCCTCGTCTACTCAGAAGGGAAAAAAGAAGTATTACAAAGCTTTTCACACGGAAAGTGAGTTGCAGCGTCATGCATATATACTTCCTCTGTTTCAAAATAAGCGTCGCTGATTTAGTATAAAGTTAGGAGGGATGGGGGGTGTTAATAACATAGCTCAAAAGGATTTGCATATGTCTCCATTGGATATGAAAAGAAAGTATGTCATTTTTGTTTGGACGTGAAGACACATTGGCATTATACAACTGTAAAGACACATTGTCATTAGTACAACCGTACAACTATCAAGCAACCAACAACAGCAAGCACAAACTAAGCCTTAAAACCATTGAAAAATAGCGCGCTACAGCGTCGCTAATAGCACCCTATAGCATGTAGAGAATTATCTCGCTAGATTATACAATGTCTCGCTAATAGCATGCTATAGCGTGTTATAGCATGTAATTAATAGCATATTTTTAGGAATGACGCTATTTCGTATATCACACTATTTTTTCCTTGCTTAAAACACTTTCTTCCATGAGGTAGTGAAGACGCCGGACCGGCAACACTGTGGCCGGTGGTTATGCTGCCTAGCGGCGGCCTTCTTGGCACAGGCTTATATCAATCTTACTAAGGTACATATATATACATACATCATTCACTTCTTTTGATTCTGCGTTCATCCTTTTGCCTTATCCAAATCTTATTAAGATACATATATATACATGTGGAATCAATATGAAAAATATTGTGTTGTCGAGCTGCTCCCATATCACCTTCTTCCACAGCCTTAATGCATCATCTTCCTCGGCAGCTCTAAAGAGCAATTGCATGGCTATGACACGACTTGGATCTATTTCTCTCCATATACCTCTTACTATTTTTAGTGCGCCTCAAATTCTCCTAGATTAGCCACGTGTCTCCATAATTAATCATCCTTTGGAGGTTATTAAGATCTGAATATATACATTCAACTATGGTCACCCTCGGAAGCTAATAACAATATACTTTTTATAGTACTTGGTCAGCAATGAGAGAAATGTACTTCGTCAGTTTCCTAAATATAAGTCTCTTTAGAGATTCCACTACGGACTATATACGGATGTATATAGACATATTTTCTTAGAAGACTTATATTTAGGAACGGATGGAGTATGATGTATAGTTACATGTTTTTAAAAGTACTACATGCACAAACGACCGACTGGGAAATAACTCATGTAAAACGGATGAGAAATTAATAAATGATATTATTGTTTGAAATATACCATCCAAGTGAGAATAGTGTATTATACGACACAACAAATTCATTTGTGCTTGAATATAATTTTTTACAACGTCTGTATGTTTAAAAGTTGGTATGGTGTAAAAGAAAATGGACAAAATCATTCAAGAATAGATGACATTTTAAAATGCAAGCAATTAACAATTTCTACTTTGACTCATCACAACAAAAAAAGATTATAGATATGTAACACATTACTGAAACCAGTCAAGTGAGAATAATATCAATATATTTTGGAAAAACAAATACACAACTCTATAAAATACATTATTTTTAGCAACATATTCATATATAGAATCACTATAACTTACATCTTGGAGACAGTATATACATGTCCTAAAGTCACATATTTATGTCAACCCGAAAAAATGAACCCTAAAAATAGAATATACGGCTAATTTTTTGAACCCTAGCTATGGTTAAATCAGAAGAAAAAAACGAGCAGATGACAATTGTTCTAGCAGAAGAGAGGATTCTCGAAGAGTTTGGTGGATGTACTGGCTGGCTAATTTCTGATTAAATATATTATTATTTAAAATGGTTTAATACCATTGTTTTTTTGTAAATTGTTCTTTTAATCATTTCTATTTGATAACAACATAATCGTATGTTCAAATTAAAAGTAAAGTTCAATGTTATACATTTAGAAATTTATCAATTACTAGAATAAGTTTTATTATGCAATAAAGGGTAAGTAGGGGTAATAACTATATGTCTATATGCATAGAATCAAAATAAATATATAATACTTTTGATGGACTAAAAGATGATGCCCTCACGATTTTAAGGCCATACACGTATGTGTCTATGATGGCATGACTTTGTTTTTGAGCTAATCAACGACTGGGCAATCAGTCCAATTCGATATATTGATTAGGTAAATATATAAAAATATATTTTGTGTGTCTTTTTAGTTACTACTTATCATGCTATATTTATAGACTTATTAAAATCATAGCAAGGGTTTTCCTCCAGGCACCATGTTAGTCCACATCAACAAAATTACTTGGATAGTCATATATGAAATTTGTTTCTGAATTGTTGGAGAACACAAGTCATGTAATCACATTTTTTTCCCGTCGGATTTGTATCAAGGGTGTTATTTCATTTTTTTGGCAGGAATGCCATGTCGAATATGGATATGAAAATACTCCAAAGATTGATCGACAAAATTTATGTTGAACTCAACCATTTTTGTCAAGAAATATGCATATCCAATGCCACTACACTTGCCATAGTAGGGCAAGTGCATTCTACACTATAAAGTAAATTTTAGTAAGAAATGGCAAAATTGTGACTTATATATAAAAGGATTAGAATATTGTTTCTTAATAAAATTACACCAAAAGTAACAGTACCTCTTATTCTAACAAAAAGTATGAATAGACCAAAACAACCAAAATTGTTGTATTATTTCTTGCAAAAAATGTGCGATGAATTCATTTCTCACACTTCTCAATAAACTATAGATGGTGCCCTCGCAAATAGATTGTGCCCTCGCATTTGCGAGGGCCATTCTGCTAGTTAAGAATAAATAGGATAACCTATGTGATAAGTCGATAAACACACTTAAGTAATTAAGGCTTATGTAATTCCAAATACTATGATGCAGAAATTATATGCCATATACATCTCCCCTCTGTATTTAATTTGAACATGTACAGTTAAGCATGCAATCCTTCCTATTTTTACAGCAGTGTTACCTTTCCTAATCAATGTGTACATGCCATTGTCTCATGTCCTCTCCTAATCGATCTGTATGTGTGTGCAACAATTCGGATACCTCGTTGCATGTATATATTTAATTAGCTAGCTAATCTATACCCTTATTCCTAATTTCAGTTTGCTTTTGGGCATACATGCTACACATGTAACGTTATGAACTGTGCTTCTGCAAAGGTGTCCTCCATGCCAAAGATATCCATGATTGCATCATCCTACATTGTTTGCCACATACATATGTCTGCTACATATGGTCTCCCCTGCCTCGTCTACTCAGAAGGGAAAAAAAAGTATTACAAAGCTTTTCACACGGAAAGTGAGTTGCAGCGTCATGCATATATACTTCCTCTGTTTCAAAATAAGCGTCGCTGATTTAGTATAAAGTTAGGAGGGATGGGGGGTGTTAATAACATAGCTTAAAAGGACTTGCATATGTCTCCATTGGATATGAAAAAAAAGTATGTCATTTTTGTTTGGACGTGAAGACACATTGGCATTATACAACTGTAAAGACACATTGTCATTAGTACAACCGTACAACTATCAAGCAACCAACAACAGCAAGCACAAACTAAGCCTTAAAACCATTGAAAAATAGCGCGCTACAGCGTCGCTAATAGCACACTATAGCATGTAGAGAATTATCTCGCTAAATTATACAATGTCTCGCTAATAGCACGCTATAGCGTGTTATAGCATCTAATTAATAGCATATTTTTAGGAATGACGCTATTTCGTATATCACACTATTTTTTCCTTGCTTAAAACACTTTCTTCCATGAGGTAGTTGGCCTAGGGGTTTTTTCCTTTTTTTTTAACTAGCAGAATGGCCCTCGCAAATGCGCGGGCACAATCTATTTGCGAGGGGACCATCTATAGTTTATTGAGAAGTCTGAGAAATGAATTCATCGCACATTTTTTGCAAGAAATAATACAACAATTTTGGTTGTTTTGGTCTATTCATACTTTTTGTTAGAATAAGAGGTACTGTTACTTTTGGTGTAATTTTATTAAGAAACAATATTCTAATCCTTTTATATATAAGTCACAATTTTGCCATTTCTTACTAAAATTTACTTTATAGTGTAGAATGCACTTGCCCTACCATGGCAAGTGTAGTGGCATTGGATATGCATATTTCTTGACAAAAATGGTTGAGTTCAACATAAATTTTGTCAATCAATCTTTGGAGTATTTTCATATCCATATTCGACATGGCATTCCCGCCAAAAAAATGAAATAACACCCTTGATACAAATCCGACGGGAAAAAAATGTGATTACATGACTTGTGTTCTCCAACAATTCAGAAACAAATTTCATATATGACTATCCATGTAATTTTGTTGATGTGGACTAACATGGTGCCTGGAGGAAAACCCTTGCTATGATTTTAATAAGTCTATAAATATAGCATGATAAGTAGTAACTAGAAAGACACACAAAATATATTTTTATATATTTACCTAATCAATATATCGAATTGGACTGATTGCCCAGTCGTTGATTAGCTCAAAAACAAAGTCATGCCATCATAGACACATACGTGTATGGCCTTAAAATCGTGAGGGCATCATCTTTTAGTCCATCAAAAGTATTATATATTTATTTTGATTCTATGCATATAGACATATAGTTATTACCCCTACTTACCCTTTATTGCATAATAAAACTTATTCTAGTAATTGATAAATTTCTAAATGTATAACATTGAACTTTACTTTTAATTTGAACATATGATTATGTTGTTATCAAATAGAAATGATTAAAAGAACAATTTACAAAAAAACAATGGTATTAAACCATTTTAAATAATAATATATTTAATCAGAAATTGGCCAGCCAGTACATCCACCAAACTCTTCGAGAATCCTCTCTTCTGCTAGAACAATTGTCATCTGCTCGTTTTTTCTTCTGATTTAACCATAGTTAGGGTTCAAAAAATTAGCCGTATATTCTATTTTTAGGGTTCATTTTTTCGGGTTGACATAAATATGTGACTTTAGGACATGTATATACTGTCTCCAAGATGTAAGTTATAGTGATTCTCTATATGAATATGTTGCTAAAAATAATGTATTTTATAGAGTTGTGTATTTGTTTTTCCAAAATATATTGATATTATTCTCACTTGACTGGTTTCAGTAATCTGTTACATATCTATAATCTTTTTTTGTTGTGATGAGTCAAAGTAGAAATTGTTAATTGCTTGCATTTTAAAATGTCATCTATTCTTGAATGATTTTGTCCATTTTCTTTTACACCATACCAACTTTTAAACATACAGACGTTGTAAAAAATTATATTCAAGCACAAATGAATTTGTTGTGTCGTATAATACACTATTCTCACTTGGATGGTATATTTCAAACAATAATATCATTTATTAATTTCTCATCCGTTTTACATGAGTTATTTTCCAGTCGGTCGTTTGTGCATGTAGTACTTTTAAAAACATGTAAGTATACATCATACTCCCTCCGTTCCTAAATATAAGTCTTCTAAGAAAATATGTCTATATACATCCGTATATAGTCCGTAGTGGAATCTCTAAAGAGACTTATATTTAGGAAACTGACGAAGTACATTTCTCTCATTGCTGACCAAGTACTATAAAAAGTATATTGTTATTAGCTTCCGAGGGTGACCATAGTTGGATGTATATATTCAGATCTTAATAACCTCCAAAGGATGATTAATTATGGAGACACGTGGCTAATCTAGGAGAATTTGAGGCGCACTAAAAATAGTAAGAGGTATATGGAGAGAAATAGATCCAAGTCGTGTCATTGCCATGCAATTGCTCTTTAGAGCTGCCGAGGAAGATGATGCATTAAGGCTGTGGAAGAAGGTGATATGGGAGCAGCTCGACAACACAATATTTTGCATATTGATTCCACATGTATATATATGTATCTTAATAAGATTTGGATAAGGCAAAAGGATGAACGCAGAATCAAAAGAAGTGAATGATGTATGTATATATATGTACCTTAGTAAGATTGATATAAGCCTGTGCCAAGAAGGCCGCCGCTAGGCAGCATAACCACCGGCCACAGTGTTGCCGGTCCGGCGTCTTCAACCAGAGGTGGAGACAATGCGCCGCCGCCTGTCCGTGGGTCTCCTCGACGGCGCAAGGCGTAGAAGCAACTGGAGCCGTATTTGTGCCCTGTCCTAATGCATGCATGTGGCTGGTAAGTACATGACCCAAGCTCACGGGATGATTTATGGCTCATACATCCTCACGGCCTATTCTTCAAAACTTTGCATGCGTGTAGACAATCAATATTGAAATCCTTTGCTGGTACAACACCACGCCCAACCATCGGCAGATCCATAGATATCCGTAGATGTCGCTGTTTGGGGAGAATTTTTTTCTTTCAGAAATCCACGTACGATCTCCTTTTTAGACAGGAAAAGTATGATCCCAATAATGAGAGGAAGACGAACTTGTCAACCTAATACACATGAAACGTTTTTCTTTCTATAATGGCATATGTTTTTTTCTCCAAATATATTTTGTTTGACCCATGTACGTTTAGATGTGTCACGTACAATCTTTAGAGGCCCACAACATTATATATGTTACACAGATCAAACGGTCAAAATAATCCTATGTTTAAAAATTTATAAGATCAAGGGCCAGTATTTTCTAATTAACGTGGAATTTTCTAGCTTATTTCCTTATTTATGTCCCGTATTTTGCTTTTAGTAGATAATAGATAGATAGATAGATAGATAGATAGATAGATAGATAGATAGAATAGATGTAAGCCGGTTCTTTGGGCATCAATGGTAGATTTTGCTTAGCATTACTGAATAAAATAATATATGACCGTGCCTATCAACCAATGCAGAGGCCATGACTCCATGAGGGCTATCCTACTTTTCAAAAAACATAAACCAGCAAACCCTAGCGGAGAGAGAGTGATTGTTCGTAAAGTAGTATAGAGATGTCAGGTAGGATAACATGCAAGATCGGGAGGGCAGCACATCTGAAAACCCATCAGAAAGGCGGGCGCCTTTTCAACATGGACACACTACCATTTCAAATAATAATACAACTCTCTCTCCCTCTCTCATCAGTGAGTGGAGGAACAAATGGACGTGAGATGATTGCCTAGTCCTGAATCCGCCACTACGATGGGCTAGGCTACTATTTATGGGAGCATCTTTTGCAGATGGAAATGATGATGCCCCGTGCACCTTGTCATCTTTGCGCCATCCACCCTTGGCTCTCTGGCAGCTCCTCATTTCATCATGAAACTAGTCCGTCATATGCTCGTGAAATCATGAAATCCCAACTTTGGAAGCACGTGAATTGTTCCGGTCTACGCGGGACGAACTAGTTTAACTGGACATATGTGTTCGAAACACAAGATTGAACAAAAAATTGCACGCTAGTCCAAAATACGTGGGGCCTGTTGGGTCCTGCACCCCCCTCAGCCACGTACTAGAGTTACATGTGTGATCGTCTGAATCTGCATTGCACGGAATTCAAAGTAGCGTAAAAACTGGCTCTCAAGGAACGGTCGAATCGGCCGTTTGCAATGAGCCATCCCAGAGCGAGCGCTAGAAGGCAGCACGGCTGCACGCGCAAGGAAACTCGACACATTGTTGTTTTCTGAAGCGGTGTCATAAATCCCCTCGCCCCTTTCTCACCGTTCACTCTCCCTCTCCCGTCTCTCCACTTTCTCATAAATGGTGGCAAGCATCATAGGAGGCAAGATCTGGACAGCGAGCACGGGCGTTGACCACCGACTGCATCACCGCTTCACCATTGGATGGCTGCTACAACTGCAGGCGTGAGGATTCCCACTCCCTTGTGGGGGTTTCCTTACATCACTTCTACACAAACACCACTTGATCCATGAGTTTTCTTCATTATGGTATGAAAGCATTCACACGCTACCAACACATTATCCGTGATGAGCCTCCCTGGTAGAAATGCACTCTGTGTTGGGGAAATAATCTCAGGTAGAACTCGTTTGAGCTTGTTAGTAATCCTTTTGGAGATAATCTTATAAACAATATTATAGAGACTGATGGGTCTGTATTGTGTAATTACCTCGAGGTTGTTCACTTTCCATAGCAGGATAATGTTTCGGTAGCACGACAAAGTGTCCTCAAAGGCTAGGAGATGCGTCTGACACCAAGGAGCCCCTCCATCCTTCTCAGACGAGTATAAAATTTAATTGAAATCGCCTATCACCGCCCAAGGCAAACTTGACTGAGCATGAAGATCACGCAAGTTTCGATAAGCCCGGTCCTTGTGCTCCCAGCTCAGCTCACCATATATGTCGGTGAGTCTCCACATCTGCCCATCCGTCTCCACAACAGACACGTCAAGGAACTCCATGGTGGTAGTCCGGAAGTAGATCATAACCTCCTTCTCCGAGACTAAGAGAAGCCCACCTTTTCTTCCATCCAAACATGGTGCCACCAATATATGGTCCATCTTCAGTTTCCTCATCAAATCTTCTGCCCTAGCTTCATCCAAATGCGTCTCGGACGGAAAGAACGCATTCAGGTTATACCGCCTCTGGACGTCCAGAAGCGATCAAATTGTCGGGGCACCGAGAAGTCCCCGACGGTTCCAGCTCAAGAGCTTCATTGCTCCCGACGATCCTCCAGCCCGGAGGTCACTGATATCATATTCACGTCGCCAGTCACCCCAACGTCCGCCCCTACTGCACATCCCCCCTTCTCTGCCTCTTTGGGTCTTGCACTTTCTGTGAGGTACTCAGTAAGCTCTTATCAACGGGTGTGTGCGCACCTTCTTCTATCTACAAGACTCTCCGTCACCACATTTGTTACCAAAGAAGATGGAGTTGTTTCTTTTAAAAGGGTTCCATCCGGACCAACCAGTCTCTTCCGTGTACTTGAAACAACCTGTGTTGCATTCCCTCCGTTATTACCCATGTCAACAGCATTGTTCTCTTCCCCATTTGGGTCTCCTGGATTAACTCTGGCCCTGCCAAAACCATCACCATGACCGGAGCCTCTTTCACACCCCCTTCCTCTTCCCCCTGATTATTGTATCCAGCTAAATCAAAGTCTACCAGCAATCAATCACCCCATTCACGATCTTCCTCCTCATGTAGGCCATCTCCACACTCCGTCAACACATGCCTGACAAGGCCACAAAAGTAACAAAAGTCTGGCAATTTTTCATACTCAACCAGGTATTTCACGCTCTCCTTCAAGGTTATTGGGACGAACCTCACTAGCGGTGTATCAAGTTCAATAAACACCGGGGAACGAAGGCACTTTGTTGGAATAATCATTCCATCGTTAACAATTACCGTGATCGGCGACTTCCTAGTACGTCTCCAATGTATCGATAATTTATGAAGTATTCATGCCATATTTACCTATTTGTACAATAGTTTTATATGATTTTGATGATTTTATATGATTTAATTGGAACTAACCCGGACAGACGCTATTTTCAGCAGAATTACCGTGGTGTTCTTGTTGTGCAGAAAATAAAAGTTCTCGGAATCATCCGAAACTTTTTGACGATTTTTTCTGGAAGGAAAGCGGCCCAGGAAGCTTAGAGGGACTACCAGGGGACCCATGAGGAGATGCCACGGTAACAGGGCGCACCCAGCGGGTGACCGCGCCCTGTTGCCTAGGGGGGCCTGTGGCTCCGTTTCGCGTGATTCCAACGCTGAAAAATCATATAAATAGAGAAACCCCTAGAAATAAACCTAGAACTTCTGCTCCCCCGCCGCAAGCCTCTATTTCGAAGCGATCTCATCCAGAGCCCTGTTTCGGTACCCTGTCGGAGGGGGGAATCATCACCGGAGGACATCTTCATCATCCCGGCGGTCTCCATGATGAGGAGAGAGTAGTTCACCCTTGGGGTTGAGGGTATGTACCAGTAGCTATGTGATTGATCTCTCTCTCGTGTTCTTGAGATAGCACGATCTTGATGTATCACGGGCTTTGTTAATATAGTTGAATCATATGGTGTTTTTCCCTTGCTATCTTGACGTGATGAATTGAGTCATTCCCTTTGAGATTTTGTTACATTGGATTGAATACTTTGGATTTGAGAACACTTGATGTATGTCTTGCATGTGGATACTCATGGTGACAATCGGGTATTCTATTGATTCACTTGATATATGTTATGGCATCATCTTGCGGATTCCGGTGACATTGAGGGATCTATGCACATGGGTTGATGCACGTTTTCATCCTACTTTCTCTGATAGAAATCTTAGGGTGCTCTTTGAAGTTCTTTGTGTTGGATTGAATATGATGAATCTGAAATTGTTTGATGAATAATTAACCCACGGATACTTGTTGTGACATTGGAGTATCTACGTGACATTAGGGTTGGTTGATGCGTATCATATGGTGTTATATTAGTACGAACTCTAGGGTTGTTTGTGACACTTATAGGAATAGCCCAATAGATTGATCGAAAAGGATAACTTTGAGGTGGTTTACTACCTACAACAATTTCATCGTATGTTCTCCGGTAGATAGGAACTTTGAAGTGATTCTTTATCGCACGTTGAGGGATGGTTATATGATTCAATTATGTTAGCACTGTTAAGAGATTGCACTAGGTAAAGTATGAACCCTAGGCCTTGTTTCGAAGCATTGCAATACCGTTTATGCTCACTTTTACTACTTGTTACCTTGCTGTTTTTATATTTTCAGATTACAAAAACCTATATCTATTATCCATACTACACTTGTATCACCATCTCTTCGTCGAACTAGTGCACCTATACAATTTACCATTGCATTGGGTGTGTTGGGGACACAAAAGATTTCTTGTATTTGATTGCAGGGTTGTTTGAGAGAGACCATCTTCATCCTACACCTCACACCGATTGATAAACCTTAGGTCATCCACTTGAGGGAAACTTGCTATTGTCCTACAAAACTCGGTGCTTGGAGGTCCAACAGAGTCTACAAGAATAAAGTTGCGTAGTAGACATCAAGATATTTTCTGGCGCCGTTGCCGGGGAGGTGAGTGCTTGAAGGTATATCTTTAGATCTTGCAGTTAAATCTTTTAGATTCTTGTTTTTCACTAGTTTGGTTTTATAAAAGAAAACTACAAAGAAAATGGAGTTTAGGTGGCCTCATATGCTTCACCTTTATAATGTCTTTCGTGAGAATGATGATTGGAAAATTGTGCCAAAGTGTTAGAAGAAGAATTTATTAAAATTTTGGCATTAAATCCTTGAATGATGAGAATGATTCCAATGTTAATGTGTCTTCTCTGAATTTCCATGATGCTAATGATATGCAAAGGCGCAAGCTTGGAGATGCTATGTCTGATGAAGATGGTATTTTTTTGTCCCCCAAGTTTTGATGAGCAAATTTATTATGACGATTGCATGCCTCCTATTTATGATGATTATGATGGTGACATGTATGCTATAATGAGTAATGATAACCGTGAAACTTGTCATCGTGATTTGAACTTTCAATTTGGTTATGGCAATCATGTGTCACATGATAGTTATTTTGTTGAGTTTGCTCCCACTACCATATGAATGAAAAGGAATTTGCTTATGTGGAGAGTAACAAATTTTCTATGCTTGTGGATCATGAAAATAATGATTTGTGTGATAATTATATTATTGAATTCCTTCATGATGCTACTGAAAATTATTATGAGGGAGGAACATGTGCTTGAGGTATTGCAATAATATCAAGTTTCCTATCTATGTGTTGAAAATTTTAAAGTTATGCTTGTTTTGCCTTCCTATGCTAGTTGATTTCTATTCCAATGGATTGTTTGCTTCTAAAATCCGTATGCATAGAAAGTGGATTAGAATTAAATGTGCTTGCCATTTGATTCATGATTCTCTCTTGCATGTTTCATTTACTATTCCTATGTGAGCATCATTGAAATCATCATGCCTAGCTAAACGGCTTTAAAAAAAGCGCTTGTTGGGAGACAACCCAACACTTTCCCTTTCTATTTTTGTGCGTTCACATGATTAAGATAAGGTAGTAATCATGTTTTGTGTCTTTTATTTCAATAATGTTCCAAGTAAAGCCTTTGGGATAGTGTGGATACTTGTTGATTTGATTTTGTGCAAAAACAGAAACTTTTGTGTCCAATATATGAATTGTGTGATTTTACTGGAGCGTCAAAATATGCTGAAAATTTTACACAGTATTTATATGCAAATTCTCTGTGTTGTAATAATGTTTCGGAATTTGTAGAGATAGGGAAGTATGGTTTTAGTGCACATCATTACAGACTGTTTAGTTTTAGACAGATTATGTTTTTGCTTGCATAGTTTGCTTGTTTTGATGATGCTATGGATTATATCGGGGGGTATAAGTCCTGTATAAGTTAGAATACAGTACCTTATGTAATAATTAAATATGAATCAATTTATAAAAGTACCTAAAGTTAATGATTTACCTATTATACTAACCCATCTCATGAAGTTCCGTTAAGTTTTGTGTGCTTGAAGTTTTCAAGTTTTGGGTGAGATACCGATATGAGGAGAATAAGGAGTGGTAAAATCCTAAGCTTGGGGATTCCCAATGCACCCCAAGTTAATATTCAAGGAAGACTCAAGCGTTGGGGGTGCCCCGGAAGGCATCCCCTCTTTCGTCTTCAACACTATCGGTATATCTTACTTGGAGCTATATTTGTATTCGTCACATAATATTTGTTTTGCTTGGAGCATCATTTTTTTGTTAGTTTCTTGCTGTTATTTACAATCATGTTTTTTAATAATAGGTTCCAAGAATTGCCTTTAGGATGCTTCAATTGCATGTTGTGTGTGTGTTGTGCAAAAACAGAAACTTTTGTTGTAGTGTTTGAATTTTGTTATTTTACTGGAACATGGAAAGTTTTTGGAATTTTTAAATAGCATGTTCATGCAAATTATTTATCATGCCTCAAATTTCCATAATTTTTGGAGATATACAAGTACACTTTTTAAATTCATTGCTACAGACTATCCTGTTTAGATAGATTGTTGTCATGGTTTTGTTATCTACTTCTCCTATAGTTTTCATGACTTACCTTAGTAGATATAAATTGTGGAAATGATAGTATACAGTAGATAATGTTTGAAAATTATTATGCAACTTGTCTTGGCAGTACATAAAGTGTTGATTTCTTCTTATGTGCACTAACCTATCTCACGAGTTCTTGTACATAAAGTTTTGAGACTTGGGAGAAACCGGGATATGAGAGGAATTAACAAGACACAAAAGCTCGAGCTTGGGGATGCCCAAGGCTCCCCAAGTCAATATTATAAGAAGTCTCAAGCATCTAAGTTTGGGGATGCTACGCATCTCACCTCTCTTCGTCAACGACTATCGGTTAGCCTATGCTGAGCCTAAGTTTTTATTCGTTCAAATGATATATGCTATTCTTGGAGTGTATTTTTGTTATGTTTGTTGTTTAAATAAAATACCTAGATCTGAAAATCTTTATTGAGAGAGAGTCATCACATAGCTACTTAGTTGTTTGACTACTCTTTGACCTTTACATATATCTTTTGAGAGTAGTTTGATGTTTACTCTTGTGCTTCACTTTTATTCTAAGAGAAAATGTTGAATTAATTGAATGTCATAAATATGAAATTATATATGCTTCGTATGTTTGTCCCATGGGGAGTAATGACTTCACATACAAGAAGTATAAGCGGTAAAATTTATTGGAAGTTAACAAACATAGCATTGGTCACTTGAAAATTTCATGAAAGAATATTGAAGAAAGAGAGATTTCACATATAAATATACTATCTTGGACATCTTCTATGATTGTGAGCCCCCATTAATTATTTTCTGACTTGATCAAGTAGTTGATGTTGGACAAGGAAGACAACGTAATGATTATGTTTGTTTATATTTCACATAGAAGTTATATTGTGTGAGGAGTAGTGCAGGATAATGTTGGAGTAGGAGTGCTATTTGGTATCGCCGTCTTGTGGTGAATGCCAAGATGCCCTTCTTGTAAATACTTCTCTCTTCTATAAAGCTTAGGTATGCCTTTGGCGTACTCTAAAAAAAAGTTATATTGCCATGGATCCTCTAACATGTGGTGCTTGCTTAGGATCGTTTGCTAGCCAAAAATTCGTGCTAAGTAGAGATACTACTTGTGTATCCAAAAACCCTTAATCCCAGTTTCTTGTCATGAGAGTCCATCATATCTACCTATGGATTGAATAACATCCTTCAAGTAAGTTGTCATTGGTGCAAAAGGCAATAAAAAATGTTCTTAAATGTGTAGGATGTTTTATTGGAAGGGAAAATAAGCTTTGTATGAACATGTGATGGTGAAGAAATAAAAGCAACGGACTACATATAAAGGTTCCTATCATAAGGGGCAATATAAAGTGACATTTCTTTCCATTAAGAGCTTGCGCATCCAAAAATAAGAAGCACATGACAACCTCTGCTTCCCTCTGCGAAGGGCCTATCTTTTACTTTTATGTATTTACTTTTCTATATTTACTTTTATGCAAGAGTCAATAATTTCCATCCCTATTCCAGTCTATCAATTCTTTAGTTGGCAAGCATCATGTGGTGGGGAAAGATCCAGGTACATATATCAGATTGAATATTGATACTCGTGATCTGCGTTGGGTTTTCCATGAAGAGGAACGGGTTATCACAGCACAAAGTGGGTAAGTATTTCCCTTAGTTATGAAACCAAGGTTTATCGAACCAATAGGAATATCAATCCTCAACCGTCTTCAGTGCCTGCACACAAATGAACAAACAACTTGCACCCAATGCGGGCAAGTGGGTTGTCAATCCCCTTGATCTCGTTATTTGCAAGAAAATGAGTTGTGTAGATAATTGTATATTAAAAAATAAAATAAAAAGTAAATAAAGGCAGCAAGGTAATAGTAGCGTTTGTAAATATATAGGTGAATAGACCCGGGGGCATAGTTTTACCTAGTGGCATCTCTCATGTAGGCAGCATATGGTGGGTAACAAATTACTGTTGGGTAATTGATAGAAAAGCGGATAGTTATGCGATTTTCACGGCAATGATCATGTATATATAGGCATCACGTCCATAAAAAAATAGGTCGACTCCTGCCTGCGCCTATTACTATTACTCCACTCATCGACCGCTATCCAGCATGCATCTAGAGGATTAAGTAAAACAGAGTAATGCATGGAGAACGATGACATGATGTAGACAAAGTAAACTCAAGCAATATGAATGAACCCCGTCGTGTTATGCTTAGTAGCAACAACACAAAGACGCATCTTGTCCCCTACTTTGTCACTGGGATATAAAAACTCGCCAGGTTAAACCTACCACAACGGACCACTCCCACTGAAGATAGATCAATCTACTTGGCCAAAGCACATTAATAAATCGGAGAGCATTACGAAGCTATAATGATCATGAAAATAAGAATCTTAATATTTAGAGGTGACTCAAATACTTTTCATGAATAATCTGAACATAAACCCACAATTCATCGAATCCCAACAAACACACCGCACAATAGGATTACATCGGATAGATAAAAGCGACGATGTGATGATCATCTAGGTACTAGCTATGGACCCGTAGGTCTGTGGTGAACTACTCACACATCATCATGGGGGCAGCAAGGTTGATGTAGAGGCCCTCCGTGATCGATCCCCCCTCCAGATGGCCTCGCAACGGAACAGAGACTTGCAGCGGTGGAAAAGAGTTTTGGGACTGCCTCTGGTGTTTTTAGGGTAGATGAGAATTTATAAGCCACAGAGGGGCGTCGGGAGACGCCCGAGGGAGGCACAAGCCATCAGGACGCGGCCCCCTGGGGCACGCCCTGTTGGCTTGTGCGGCCCTCGTGCTGCCCCCGGCCTCCTTCTGAAGCTTCCAGATCTTCTTTTGGTCCATATAAAAATCATCAAAAAGTTTCGTGGCAATTGGACTTCGTTTTGTACTATAAACCTGAAAAGTGACAAACACGCAGAAAACAGCAACTGGCACTGGGCACTGGGTCAATAGGTTAGTGCTCAAAAATATTATAAATTGGTAAATAAAGACCGAAAAAGTATCCTAGAATGATAATATATCATCATGGAACAATCAAAAATTATAGATACGTTGGAGACGTATCAAATATAGGTGATCATGATTTATTATTGCTGACACTATCCCTGAGATAAATAAGTTGGGAGGCAAAACATTAAGCCCATATCTTCCTATGTGTTTGATTGGAACTGTTTGTTCTAAAAATATGCTTTGAGTGTCAACAATCATGGAAAACTAAATGATAGTTGAGTATGTGGAATTTACTAAATCAAAGTTCTTACATAGACCCTTCCTGAAAATAAGATGAATTGTACTTGTTTGATGACTGGAAACATATTTGTTGGTTTTCAAGAAAGTTATGGTCGATACTTTAACATGCGGATAGCTTGCTACGTGATCATGAGAAGTTTTATGAGAATGAGCTATTATTTATGATATAGATAAGGATGCTAGAAAATGTTATTGGAATTATAATTTATAAATCTTTTGCACTATGCTAGCATTCACACTTCATAAATTATTTATTTTATCATTTACCTAGTCGAGGACGAGTAGGAATTAAGCTTGGGATGCTGATACGTCTCCAACGTATCGATAATTTATGAAGTATGCATGACATATTTACCTATGTTTACAATATTTTTATATTGTTTTGATGTACTTTATATGATTTAATTGGAACTAACCTGGACTAGCACTGTTTTCAGCAGAATTACCGTAATGTTTTTTTGTGCAGCAAATAAAAGTTCTCGGAATCGCCCGAAAGTTTTTGACATTTTTTTCTGGAAGGAAAGAGGCCCATGAATCTTCAAGGGGGTACCAGGGGACCCACGAGGAGGTGCCAAGGTAACAGGGCGTGCCCAGAGGGGTGGTCATGCCCTCTTGCCATGGGGGGGCTATCACTCCATTTCGCGTGATTCCAACGTTGAAAAATCCTATAAATAGAGAAACCCCCAGAAATAAACCTAGAACTTCCGCTCCGTCGCCGCAAGCCTCTATTCTGAAGCGATCTCATCTACTATTCCGGTACCCTGTCAGAGGGAGGAATCATCACCGGAGGCCATCTTCATCATCCTCGCGGTCTCCATGATGAGGAGAGAGTAGTTCACCCTTGGGGCAAAGGGTATGTACCGGTAGTTATGTGATTGATCTTTCTCTCTCTCTCTCGTCTTCTCGAGATAGCATGATCTTGATCTATCATGGGCTTTGTTAATATAGTTGAATCATATGGTGTTTTTCCTTGCTATCTTGATGTGATAAATTGAGTCTCTCCCTTTGAGATTTTGTTACGTTGGATTGAATACTTTGGGTTTGAGAACACTTGATGTATGTCTTGCATGTGGATACCCATGGTAACAAATGGGTATTCTATTGTTTCACTTGATATATGTTATGGCATCAACTTATGGATTCCAGTGACATTGAGGGATCTATGCACATGGGTTGATGCACGTTTTCATCCTACTTTCTTCGATAGAAATCTTGGGGTACTCTTTGAAGTTCTTTGTGTTGGATTGAATATGATGAATCTAAAATTGTTTGATGCATGTCGAAAAATTAACCCACGGATATTTGTGGTGACATTGGAGTATCTAGGTGACATTAGGATTGCTTGATGCATATCATATGGTGTTATTTTAGTAGGAACTCTAGGGTTGTTTGTGACACTTATAGGAATAGCCCAATAGATTGATCGGAATGGATAACTTTGAGGTGGTTTACTACCTACAACAATTTCATCTTATGTTCTCCGATAGATAGGAACTTTGGAGTGATTCTTTATCACATGTTGAGGGATGGTTATATGATGCAATTATGTTAGCACTGCTGAGAGATTGTACTAGTGAAAGTATGAACCCTAGGACTTGTTTCTAAGCATTGCAATACTGCTTATGCTCACTTTTACTACTTGTTACCTTGCTATTTTTATATTTTCAAATTACAAAAACCTATATCTATTATCCATACTACACGTGTATCACAATCTCTTCGCCGAACTAGTGCACCTATAAAATTTACCATTGTATTGGGTGCGTTGGGGACAGAAGAGATTTCTTGTATTTGATTGCAGGGTTGTTTGAGAGAGACCATCTTCATCCTACACCTCCCACGGATTGATAAACCTTAGGTCATCCACTTGAGGGAAAATTGCTACTGTCCTACAAAACTCTGCTCTTGGAGACACAACAGGCTAATTTTTTTAAATAATATTTTATTTTATTAAATGTGATAAATATTATGTCGGTTCAATTTTTTCCAGAGATAATACAGCGTCGGCTTCTGGGAAGCCAACTGGATCCAATCGGCTTCGCTGTAGGCGATAGGGACTAGTCGTCCACGTGGTGGCCGATTAGTGGCCCCTCGGCCACGTGGCGGCCGATTAGTGGCCAGAACACGTCACTCGGCCTGGTGGACTCCAGTTAGCTATGGTGAAGCCGACTGGGCCAGTCGGCCCTAGCGAAGCCGAGAGTAGGCCGCATAGCTCGGGCCGCACCACGCCCCTCACTACTGGAATCAGATCATTTGTCGTCTGCCAGATCTTTGCCGTCAGCTGGCGGACGGCAAAGAAGTTCATTGCCGTCAGCTTCTGAAAAATAGACGGCAACGGCAAGGCAGACGGCAAAGGTCATGTTTGCCATCAGCCTGTTCTTTGCCGTCCGCTGGCCGATGGCAAAGATGCGCGAGGCAGACGGCAAAGAGACCAGGCGGGCCCGGGCGCAAAGTTGCCGTCAGGGATGTCATTGCCGTCCGCCTCCCCCCTCTTTGCCGTCTGCTAGCAGACGGCAAAGAGGATGCCCACATAACGGCCACGGCGCCCCCTCCCCACCCCCTTCTCTCTGCCCCCATCTCCCCACCTCTCTCTCTCCCCACCACCACTGCGCCGCCCGAAACCACCGCGCCGCCACCCTCCCCTCGCCAGCTCCCCGCGCCGCCGGACACCACCGTGCCGCCGCCCTCCCCTCGCCAGCTCCTCCCGTCGCCGGCTCCCCGCGCCGCCCTCCCCTCGCCAGCTCCCCGCGCCGCCCGACACCACCGCGCCGCCACCCTCCCCTCGCCAGCTCCCCTCGCCGGCTCCGCGCGCCACCCCTTCCCCGAGCCGGCAACCACCACGGCACCGCCCCCCTCCCCTCGCCGGCTCCCATCGCCCCCCCCCCCACCGCCCCGGCCGCCCCCGCCGACCCGGCAGCCCCCACCCAACTCCGGTGAGTGCCCGACCGCCACCCCCCACCTTTTTTTTCCTGTTTTTTCTGTTAAGTTAGTTTATTAGGTTTTTAGGTTAGGTTATTAAGTTAGGTTAGGTTAAGTTAGTTTATTAGGTTAGGTAGTTTATTAGGTTAGAAAAAACTTAGAAGAAAAGAAAAAAATTAGAAGAAAAAAAGAAGAAAAGAAGAAAGAAAAAAAAGGAAAAAGGAAAAGAAGAAGAAGAAGAAGAAGAAGAAGAAGAAGAAGAAGAATAAAAGGAAGAACAGGAAGAAGAAGAAAATGAAGAAGAGGAAAAAAACAAGAGGAGGAAGAAGAAAACGACACCCCGACACCCCGACCCGACACCCCGACACGACCCCCCCAACACGACACCCTGAAACGACACCCCGACACGACGGCCCGACATGACACCCCGACACCCAGACACGACACCCCGACACCCCGACATGACGCCCCAACACCCCGGCAACGCCTCTCCACGAGCACACTGAGCTTTGTCAGCTGGATGCCATTGCACAAGTAATGGCTCTGAAGGCTCAATTCAACCTGGGAAGAGAATGCTACGACGCGATGATGATAATATTTGGACGCTTTCTACCCAAAGGCCATGTACTGCTGCAAACCTATACCAGTCGGACAAAATCCTTCGTGTACTTAAGATGCCCTATGAGAAGATAGATGCCTGTGAGAATGGATGTGCCTTATTTAGGCTTGAGTATGCGGACTTGAACTATTGTCCCATTTGCAAGTCTTCAAGGTATGTTGTGGTAGACAACGGTATGGGTGAGAAGAATCAGACCAAAATCCCCGTTAATGTTCTTCGCTATATGCCAATCGTACCAAGACTTCAACGTCTTTTCATGGTCGAAGAGACGGCCAGACAGATGACATGGCACAAATTGGGCAAAAGAACCGAACTAGATGCAGATGGGAATCAGATGTTGGTACACACTTCAGACGCTTTTGCCTGGAAGCACTTCGATGCATTACATAAGGATAAAGCGGCAGATCCAAGGCATCCTCGAGTCGCCATCGGCACTGATGGGTTCAATGTGTTTGGTATGACGGCAACCCAATACAGTTGTTGGTATGTATTTGTCATTCCACTCAATCTCCCCCCCCCCCGGAGAGATTATGAAAAGAAAGAACATTTTCCTGACGTTGATAATTCCAGGGCCCAACTATCTGGGGAAGAATATGAATGTGTACATGCAGCCGCTTAAGGATGAATTGCAAGAAGCTTGGGATAATGGGATCAAGACATACGACGCCGCTACAAAACAAAACTTCATGATGCATGTGTGGTACATGTACTCGATGCATGACTTGCCGGCGTATGCGCTATTCATTGGCTGGTGTGTGCATGGAAGGTTCCCGTGCCCCACGTGCAAGGCAGCTCTTCAGTTCCGTTGGCTGCAGGCGGGTCGCAAGTTTTCTTGCTTCGACTTGCATAGACAGTTCCTGGATCCTCGCCATAAGTTCAGAAAAGACAAGAAGAATTTCATCAAAGGTAGAGTTGTCAAAAACTCTGCACCACCTGCGTTGACAGGCCAATAGACCCTGGATCAGATAACGTGACTTTGCAAATGATCTTTGGTGCAGCATAACTCCCGAGCCACATCGCACGACCCTTCTCCAGGGCATCCTTCTCCAGGGCATCCTTCTCCAGGCCCGAGCAACCCCGGTGCTTCACCTCCGTGATGACGAGGACGGTAAGCCCTAATATGCCACTTACTTGGCTCATTTTCTCAAAGAAAGACAAACTTAGCACTTAGACAAAATTACGTACTTTCGGTCTGTCGGAGCTCCTTGTGAGAGTTTCATGCCTCTTCTTGATGGAGGAATCCCGACTGTTGTCGCGGGGGTCGTTTCTTCTTCTCCTTCTCTCGATATATACCTTGGTATATTGCGGGAGAGGAGAAGGGGAAACAACCAGCACCGACGGTCGAAATATTAGTGTTAGGTAGTGTCCACCAACATACACCACCATATAAGTGTGAGTGAGTGCACACCATACACACCATGAGGCATGAGAGTTTTTGTAAGGAAAACCTCGAAAGACCGAAAGTCAAGCTCAACAAATGGCATAACAACCTTAGTTAGCTCATAAATGTCATATTTTACCTAAGTTAGCTTTGTTTCCTCTAAAATGACATAGTAAGCTTACTTACCTCCAAAATGACATATTTTACCTAAGTTAGCTCTAAAATGACCTATACTTAGCATTGTTCTCTCCAAAATGACATTGTAAGCTTACTTACCTGATTAGCTCCGAAATGACCTATTTTACCTAGGTTAGCTCTAAAATGACATATACTTAGCTTTGTTTCCTCCACAATGACATAATAAGCTTAGTTAACTCAACAATGGCATAATAGCCTTGGTAACCTCATAAATGCCATATATTTAGCTTATTATCTTGTAAAATGACACAATAAGCTTAGTTAGGTGAAAAATGGCATAATTACCTAGGTTAGCTCTAAAATGACACAAATAAGCAATAAGAAGAAAAACAAGAGGAGAAAGAGAAAGAGAAGAAAAACGCTTCTTCATCATCATCTTCTTCTTCTTCTTCTTCTTCTAGATCTTCTTCTACTTCTTCTAGTATTCTTCTTCTAAATTTCTCATTTCCAATTTTGCAGATTTGATTCACTTCACGGCAGCTTGCTTTGATGGAGTGCTAGTGTTTACTTTTTGTTTTCATTTTGTATCGATGAGCTTATGTGAAACTTTCTACCTATGGATGAAACTATTGTAATATGGATGAAACTATGTATGTATGGATGACACTATTGTAATATGGTGAAACTTGCACTTTTGATTTGATATGTTTGTTGGATGATCATATTCATATGGCATGGATATGGGTTTTGTGAAATATATATGTATATCATACATTTTGCTTGTGAAAATGCTTGGATATATCAAACATAAATATAAAAGAGGCAATATGGTCACTTTGCCGTCTGCCACCGATGGCAAAGGTGGCTTTGCCGTCTACCACCGACGGCAAAGGTGACACATGGCAGGCGCCTGTGCAGCCTGGGAACACCAGGCCTGGGGCCATTTGTCTCCTTTGCCATCAGGGGGCAGACGGCAAAGGGGGCCGACGGCAACGGGGGCAGACGGCAAAGGGGGCGGACAGCAAAGGGGTGGGGGCGGACGACAAAGGGGGCCGATAGCAATGGGTGGGGCGCAGACGGCAAAGGGGGCGGACGGCAAAGGGGGCCGTTAGCCACCTAACGGGGATAACGTAAGTGCTACACCGTCGAGCGTCTTTGCCGTCTGCCCCCTGACGGCAAACAATCTATGCCGTCCGGTGAGCCCAGGCAGACGGCAAAGAACTCCTTTACCGGAGTTCACAGTGCCGAAACTGTGGCCGTCTGCCGGCTGACGGCAAAGAGGTTTGCCCTCCGCTGTCCTATCCTTTGCCGTCTGCCATGGCAGACGGCAAAGTTCCTGATTCCAGTAGTGCCTTCTTCCTTCTCCATTTCTCTTATGTTCTTCCTCCCTTCTCTCTCCACCCAAAAATGCCCCGATTTCTACATGAATTTTGAGCCAATTTCTTCCCCATTTTCCACCGTATTTTGATTCTAGAGGGTTAGGGGAGGCTAGGGAAACCTCGATCTCGTGATGGGGTAGCTCGTAGTGGTGGTGGTGACCATTGTGGTGGTGGTAGTGGGAGTTGTTGAGGTGGTGGTGGTGGTGGTGATGGAGGTGGAGGTGGTGTTTGTGCTGGTGGTGTTGGTGGTGCCAGTGGTGGTGGTGGTGGAGACTCCGGTGTTCGTCGTCCGTTCCCGTGTTTGAAGGCTGCCGTTTGTCGTTTCTTCACACGCTTCAAGGGTAAGATTCAATGTCCGTTCCTGTTGGGGATATAACCCCGTGGTGAGACCCGCCCAGGAGGGGCCGGGTCATACGGTTGGCGGCTTATGACAAGGTTAGGAGTAAGCTTATTCAGTGGGCCTGGAGGCCCAGAACCGAAAGACAAGACGTAACCCGGCGGGCTTGAGCCGCCGGTGGTGCCTTGTTAGACAAGGCATGTGTAGTTAGAGATGAGGTCGGTTATCAAGTATAACCCGGCCCGGACTCTTGTAAGCCCAGGGCCTTGACCTGTGTATATAAAGGCGAGTTACCTGGGCGGCTTAGGCCACGAAACAACTCATCGATAGCTAGCTCAAGCGAACTCGCTCCCTTGTAATCGATACCCAATCAATACAACACAAAGCAGGACGTAGGCTTTTACCTCTTTCCGAGGGGCCGAACCTGGGTAACCCTTGTCTCCCGATTCCGATCAACGCCTTCGAGCTCACCCCCTTAGCGATGGCCTCGAACCTAAGTCCTTTCATGGGGACATCTGCCATGACAAAACCACGACAGTTGGCGCCCACCGTGGGGCTCACGCTCGGTGGTGTGGAATTCTCGAAGGGCTCTCTCCCAAGGATCGAGGGATACGCCGTTGGCAGGATGACCAAGAGTCACCGCGGCAAGCTCTACATCGATGATGCTGGCTGGGGCCCCGAGACCGACTCAATCGAGTACGGGCACCGGGTCCCCTTCGGCGGAATTCACGTCTTCATCGGCAAGATCGGCGGATCTAAACCCGGGCCGGACATCTGCACCGACCTCGTCGAGCCGTCCCGGCGCGCGCAACCCGCCCGTGTTAAACCGGGCCGGAAGCGTGTCTTTGTGGGCTTTACCCAAGGCACGGAACTTGAAGGTTCCATGTCACGGGAGGAAACCCTCGTCTGCTCATAGGATGGATCTTTGAGTGGGGAGGCATAATCAATCTATCAGCTTCACAATGGCGGTCTTGGGGGCTACTTCGAGGGTTACCCCGAGCCGGAGTACCATGAGCCGGTGTACTATGAGCCACCGAACCGCGCCGATGTCTTCATGGCAGGATCGGCGCCGGGCAGCACGGCTGCTGGTGCGACCGGGTCTGGATCTGGCAGGCCACCGGCTCAAGTTCTGCTGGATCTGATGAGCGAGCTTACAACTCTAATGGAAACCGAGGTCACGGTTGAAAACCAAGCGGCCCGTAACACGGAGATCACGAGGTTGAAGAACCAGATGGCCGGCGTCCAAGAGGAAATCAATGCATTGAAGGCTCAGATGGATGCTGAGTCAGAGCGCCTTAGGGCAGATGCTTTTCGCCTTGAATTAGAACAGCAGACTGCAGCGGCGGTTCACCGGATGAGGCATCAATCCCATTTGCCGGATCAATATGAGGCCAGAATTCTTTTCAACATGCTAGGGACGGGACGGAATGCACCTCTGATCATAGCCCGGACGGCGGAAGTACTTGGGAGCAGGGCGGCGGTTTAGCATCGGCAGCCAGACCTGCCCCGCAAGAACCAGACCCCACCACAATCTTTTCCAACACCACCAGGTCATTATTCTAACCCGGCGGAGAACATGGTGGCGGCGGCAACCAGACTCGGCACGATCCCCATCCCTGATGGGACGCCTTTTTGCAGAGGAAGTGCGGAATGCCATTGGATACTTGCAGACAGCGGTGGCCCAACAGGAGAAATATACTTACAGCCGGAGTCGCGTGCACTCAACCCCCATCCCGAGCCGCAGCTACAGCCGGCGTTTAGAGTCGCCGGCGGTCTCTAGAAGTGAGCTACGTCGAAACCCGCCACGAGACGATCAGCCGGCTCTTGATGCTCAGGCGTTGGTGGATCGGGCAAGAGCGCAGCGAGAGGCGGCAGCATTGGCAGCTGCGGCGGCTTATCAAGAACCCACAGTAGCACCTTCCGTTTCGGTAGGAGCTGGAGTAACCTCCAGGTCTGTGGGAGTGCCGTGCTTAGTGCCGGCTTTGCGAAACGAGCGCCTGCCGAAGGACTTCAAGGGTCCTCGCAAGGTGCCCAACTATACCGTTGATCTGCCTCCAGAGGCTTGGATCGAAAGCTATGAACTAGCCATGGAGATGTTAGATGTCAGTGATGCAGTATGCGCCAAGTATTTCATCATGATGCTGGAAGGGCCGGCTCGCACGTGGTTCAAAGGTTTACCACCCAACACCATTAATTCCTGGGCCGAGTTGAAGGCGAAGTTCATCAAGAATTTCCAGGGAACGTGCAAGCAGCCCATGACAATTGTGGATTTGGATCATTGCGTACAGCGTGAGGACGAGTCGGCTCATCATTGGGTCCGGCGGGTCTCAACCATCCTCCACTCTTCTGATAACAGTATGGAGGCTCAAGCGGTCCTTATTCTGTAGAAGAATTGCCACTTTGTGCCCCTGAAGCAGAAGGTTGGCTGGCTCAAACGTACATCTCAGGATATGGGGGAACTCATGGCGGCTCTCACCAAGTATGCTGACTCGAACATCACGAAGGACCCTGGTTCCGATGATGAGAAATCGGTCAAGGGTAAGAAGGATAACATTCGCAAGAGTCAACCGCAGAACGGGGGAGGAAATAACAATAATGGCAACGGCGGAAAGTGGAAACACCCGGACGGCGGGTCAGATTTAGTGGCCAACACCAATGCTGGGAATAACCGTGGCAAGGGGAGCGGCAAGCCGCCTTTCGGTAAACACAAGCCTGTTGATATGGAGGCGATGTTAAATGTTCCTTGCCCGAAGCATAGCCTTCCCGATAAGCCATCCACTCATGCCTGGAGGGATTGTTGGATCATGCGGGAGTTTCGAAATTACAGCGTTAACCAGCATCAAGGTGGCGGCGGTGGACCGTCCGGCGGATCAGGATCCAACTCTCATGGGTCCGGCTTTGGCGCAGGCGGCTTGGGCTCTGGTTATCAAGGCCAAGGAAACCATGGTGGTAATAACCAACAATCTGGTAATGGAGGTCAGCAGCAAAACAACCAGTCCGGGTATCAGAGTAACCCGAAGCAGCTTAGTGGAGGCCAGTATCATGTTTTTACAACAAGCCTTGACAAGCGAGATCGGAAGGTGCGCAAGCGGGTGGTTAATGCGGTCATGCCGGCTCTCCTGCAATATTTGAAGTGGTCTGAGTATGATATAACTTGGAGCAGGGAGGATCACCCGCCGCGCGTCGATAACCCGGGATAGTTGGCTTTGGTAGTCGCCCCACAAGTAGGAGGATATGTGTTCACTAATGTACTTATGGATGGTAGCAGTAGCATCAACATCCTATATTATGACACTTTTCGCCGGATGAATTTGCTTGACAAGGATCTTAAACCCTCTTCAATGGTTTTCATGGCATGGTGCCTGGAAAGTCGGCTTATCCAGTTGGAAAGATTTCCTTGGAGGTAGCTTTTGGCGATGAATTCAACTACAAGGTGGAATCCTTATGGTTCGACGTGGTCAAGATCAAGAGCCCGTACCACGCTCTGTTTGGACGGCCGGCTTACGCCAAGTTCATGGCTAGGCCTTGCTATGTTTACTTACAGCTCAAGATGCCCGGGTTAAAAGGGACGATTACTGTGCATGGTGATCGGAAGACAGCTCTTGAGTGTGAAGAAGGTGATGCGGCATATGCAGAGTCGAGTTGTGCTAAGGCGGAACTCAAGTTTTATAAGGAGAATGTTGACCCGGCAGATATGACCCTGCTAAAGAAGCCTAGCACGGAATCTGAGCCGCCCCTCAAGTTTGTGGCAGAAGATACCAAGCTAGTGGATTTTACGCGTGGCGACTCATCACAACAGTTCACTATTGGGGCTAATATGGATCCCAAATAGGAAAGCGCGCTCATCGAATTCATCCGTGAGAATCGGGACATCTTTGCATGGAAGCCTTCTGACATGCCGGGTGTACCGAGAGAATTCGCTGAGCATCACCTTAATGTGGATCCTAAGTTTAAGACGGTCAAACAGTGCCTTCGTCGCTTCAATGAGGAGAGGCGTAAGGCTATTGGGGAAGAGGTGGCCCGGCTCTTGGTAGCAGGATTCATCATTGAAGTTTTTCACCCGGAGTGGCTAGCTAACCCGGTGTTAGTACTCAAGAAGAACGGCACGTGGCGCATGTGCGTGGATTACACAGATCTTAACAAGGCGTGTCCGGTTGACCCGTTTGCTCTCCCCCGTATCGATCAAATCATTGATGCAACGGCGGGTTGTGAGAGTCTATGCTTCCTGGATGCTTATTCAGGTTATCATCAGATGAAGATGGCAGTCAAAGACCAAGAGAAGACGTCTTTCATTACGCCTTTTGGAGCTTTCTGCTATGTGTGTATGCCTTTTGGGCTCAAGAGTGCCCAGGCGACTTACCAGCGTTGTGTGCAGAACTGTCTTCATGGGCAAATTGGGCGCAATGTTCATGCTTATGTGGATGATATTGTGGTCAAGTCAAGGAAGAAGGAGACTCTGCTAGCTGATTTGAAGGAAACCTTTGACAATTTGCGGGTTTACAAGATGATGCTTAACCCGGCAAAATGTGTGTTCGGTGTACCTGCAGGCAAGCTCTTGGGATTTTTGGTCTCTGAGCGTGGCATTGAGGCTAACCCGGACAAGATAAAGGCCATTACTTCTTTGTGTAAGCCGGCGCGCATTAACGATGTTCAGCGCCTGGCGGGTCGTATTGCTGCACTGAGCCGGTTTATAAGCCGCCTGGGTGAAAAAGCTATTCCTCTGTATCAAATGATGAAGAAGACAGACGATTTCATCTAGAGTGATGCGGCTAATGAAGCATTTGAGGCGCTCAAAAAGCAGTTGGCTGAGCCGCCCGTTTTGGCCGCTCCCGTGGAAAAGGAGCCTCTACTCTTATATGTGGCGGCTAATAACAGGGTTGTCAGTGCTGCAGTTGTGATCGAGCGCAAGGAGGCGGGTAAGGAATACCCAGTTCAGCGGCCGGTTTATTATGTCAGTAAAGTCTTGACGGAGTTTAAGCAAAGATATCCACATTGGCAAAAGCTGGTGCTTGGGGTGTTCATGGCCAATCGCAAGCTGAAGCATTATTTTCTTGGTCACCCGATCACAGTGGTCAGCTCTGCTCCTTTGGGAGATATCATTCAGAACAGAGAATCCACTGGAAGGATTGCTAAGTGGGCAATTGAGCTTGGGCCTCTCAATTTAAAGTATGCGCCCCGGACGGCTATCAAATCTCAAGCCCTGGTGGATTTCATCAATGACTGGATAGAGTGTCAAATTCCTGAGGAAATGCCGGACAATACTTATTGGACGATTCACTTTGATGGATCCAGGCAATTGGAAGGCTCGGGGGCTGGAGTTGTTTTAACTTCCCCACGAGGTGACAAATTCTGTTATGTTTTGAGGCTAATGTTTCCTTGTACTAACAATGTAGCGGAATACGAGGCTTTGCTTCATGGGCTCCGGGTGGCCAAGGAGATGAACTTGATCCAGGTTAGATGTCTTGGCGACTCAGACCTGGTGGCTCAACAAGTCTCTGGCATGTGGGATTTTAAGGACCCTCGAATGGCGGCTTATCGTCAGGCGGTTGATGTTATTGCTGGCCACTTTAAAGGTTATCAGGTGGATCATATTGACCGGCGGAAGAATGAGGCGGCTGACGCATTATCAAGGCTGGGGTCTCAGCGTAAGCCGGTGCCGCCTAATGTGTTCTTGGACGTGTTGCATCACCCATCGGTCAAGTTACCGTCGGAGGAGGATTTAGCTATACCTGACCCAGAAGGGCAATTGGTGGCGGCTCTTCATGCGATCTCGGATTGGACGTTGCCTTATCTAGCGTACCTGACCCGCAGCGAGTTACCTCAAGATGAGACTCTGGCACGGCAAATCATAAGGCGGTATAAATCCATGACTATTGTCAATGGCGAGTTACACAGGCGCAGCGTGACTGGCGTTTTTCAGCGATGTGTTTCTCCTGACGAGGGCCGGGAAATCTTACATGAGATCCATGCCGGTGATTGTGGTCATCACGCCAGGTCAAAATGTTTGGTGGCTAAGGCTTTTCGACATGGTTTTTACTGGCTGACGGCTCATAAAGATGCAGAGTACTTGGTCAGTAAGTGTGACGGGTGCCAGAAATTTGGACGACGTGCCCATGTGCCGGCTCAAGAGTTGCGGATGATTCCAATCACTTGGCCGTTTGCAGTCTGGGGGCTTGATATGGTGGGACCTTTTAAGAGGTCTAAGGACAAAAAGACCCACCTCTTGGTGGCGGTTGACAAGTTTACTAAGTGGGTTGAGGCTGAGCCGGTCAGCAAGTGTGATACAGCAACAGTAGTTCAGTTTGTCAAAAAACTGATCTTTCGTTTTGGCTATCCGCATAGTATCATCACTGATAATGGCACAAATCTGTCCAAGGGGGCTATGAAGGAGTTCTGTGATGAGGAGCATATCTGTCTTGATGTATCTTCGGTAGCTCACCCGCAGTCTAATGGTCATGCTGAGCGTGCTAACCAGGAAATTTTGAGAGGTATAAAACCCCGGCTCATGGTTCCTTTGGAGCGCATGCCGTGTTGTTGGCTGGAGGAGTTGTCGTCTATTCTTTGGAGCATAAGAACCACCCCCAACAGGTCTACAGGCTATACACCTTTCTTCATGGTTTATGGCGCAGAAGCTGTTCTCCATAGTGATATTCATCATGACTCGCCCAGAGTGGCGGCTTACGTGGAAACTGATAACGAAGCGGCGTATCAGGATGCTTTGGATGCCTTAGACGAAGAACGGGATCTTGCAGCAGCCCGGTCGGCGATTTATCAACAAGACCTGCGTCGCTATCATAGTCGCAGGGTCAAGACCCGGACATTTCAAGAAGGCGACTTAGTACTTCGGTTGATTCAAGACCAGTCAGATATGCACAAGTTGTCACCTCCCTAGGAAGGACCGTTCATGATCAACAGAAATCTCAACAATGGTTCCTATTATCTCATGGATATACGGGAGAGTGACAAGTCTCGCACTTCTGGTGAAGAGACCAAGAGGCCGTGGAATATTGCCCACCTTCGGCCATATTATACTTAAGCCGCCAGTCCGGCTCTTATCAATGTACATATCCCTGTCATTGTATATACCATTTTTTATGATATAATAAAGTGGGCACCCCCATGATTAGGGGCCTCTGCCGTTTTTCTGCACTAAAATTCGTGCAAAGGAGTTGATCCTTCATCAGGTCACTTGGGGGCTTCCAACCCACTGGGTTTAGCTTTCATACCCTCTTGGTCAGGCTTTATATGCCATGTTCGAGTTAAACCTGCCTGTTTGCAACTTGCTACTCCACCATGTGACCCGCCGAACTCTTGACAGTTAATCTTGATAAGAGACCCTGAACTTTCATAAGTTATTCTCGCACAAAGACCCTGAACTTGTCAAGGTTTAAATGGCGGCTTTTGTCATGAGAGAGCCGGCTTACAGTGAGCTAGGATAAACTCGTCTTGTCTGCCATAACCCCTCCGCTATGTGGCCCGTTCGTACTCTTAGCAAAGTCAATCTTTTAAAGACCCTTAACTTGCTAAGGTTTAAACGACGGATTTATGTCACCTGAGAGCCGGCTTACATGTTTTTAGGCTTTCCACCTAGTTTCTTTGGAAACGATACAAAAAAAAATTCATAAAACAAAAAAGTTATCTTGTCCTACCGCGCCTTTAAGGCCGGTTTATAGGGCGAGACATACAAATTACTTGTTTTTGGCAGGTACTCTCATGATAAAATTCTAAGTTTTGGAAAATTCCGGCTTGGTATTGCTCAGGGAGTATAACCCACCCGGCGCATCAAAGCAGTCAGACGATTATATATCAAAGACAAATTTGCTAAGTCGCCGGAAGAAGTTTAAAACAGTGAATCAAAAGCACAAGAGGCGGCAAAATGTTTCCTACTACTATTACATGGCTATCAGAAAGCCCAAAAGCTGCGGACTTCAATTTTTTTCCAGCAAATTCTAACCCGGTGGATTAAACAAGGCCGGGTTACCTTCACATGATGCAAACGTTTTTCTAACAAGCCGCCGGGTCATCCTGCGCCGGCTCTTCGGTCTCCTGGATCTGGAGGTTGTCCACATCCCAATTGCAGTTGGTTAAAGCTTCAAACTTGGCTTCATCGTGCATGATGGGAGATGGGTCAACATCAGGAGTGAAGAGGTGCTTACGGCTTTGAAGAATCAGGCCCTTGGCTTCGAAAGTGGGGCCTCGAATACGCTTAGTCTCTTCAGAGTAAGCCGCCTGATATACTGCCAGGTCAGCCTCTGCGGCCAGCTGGCTTGCCAGAACCCGGGACGCCTTATGACAGCGAGAGTAATCTTCTTGTGTAAACTCCGAGCCGTCACCCTTCAGTTGAGGGAAGCCATCCATCATCTCAGCCGGGTTAAGCTCCGGGGCATAAGCCAGCGACCGGCTCAAAGCAGCAACTGCGCCCTTGCGGGCGGCTGATCTCTTTAGTTCCTCCAGGTGCTTCGGGATGGTCGACATGGTTTCCAACACGCCCTTCATGAACTTGGGAACACCCCTCTCAGTCATGATAGCCTTGATGGTAATTAGAGACCCGGCGTACAATTGTTCTGTCAAAGAGTATAACGCCTTGAGCTTCAACAGGCTGTCATTAGAGAGTTGGCGGCTCCGTTCACCTACAAATAAATCAGATACTATAAGCTGCTTGAGCGGATTGCTGCAGATTTCTTTTTGAAATGAGTATTGAAGGATGCAAAGAATACTTACCAAACACGGCTCCAATCATGCGAGATATCTGGCCTTTCAGCTTATTCAGCTCGCCAGTGACCGTTTTGAGACGGCCTTCTGCATCTTCAGCACGCTTGGTCAGGGCGGCTTGGATTGACTCGGCATCTTTCTTGAAGGTTTTGAGGTCGGCCTTGATCACATCTAGCTCAGTCAGGGCGATCTGGTACTTGGCATCAGTTTCTGCTTGGCCATTCTGATGCAAGGCCAGACTCTCTTTAAGGTCTGACACGGCCGACTCAGCAGCATTCAAACATTCCTGCACAGAGCAAGGTTGTTAATTTTAAAGCCGCCGGTCCGGCTCATACTGATTTTTGTTAAAGATTAGCACAATTATTACATGTCCCAAGCAGATTGCAAGCAATTTACTTGGCACTTGGGGGCTAATGTATCTCAGCTCTTTCTTATAGAGCCGGCTCATTACTTAGGTAGTGACCCGGCCCTTGGGGGCTACACTTGGCTCTTACTTTATCATTGAGCGCCGGCTCATTATTGGCATAATGACCCGGCCCTTGGGGGCTACAATTGGCTCTTCATCCATGGTTAAGTGCCGGCTCATTACTGAGATAATAACCCGGCCCTTAGGGGCTACAAGTGGATTTTTTCAAAGGTTTGCAAATTACAGAAGACCCAACTGACCTTTTGAAAGGTCAACCGGCTCTTGGGGGCTGCATAAGTATATATATGAGGATGCAAGGGAAATGAAGTACCTCGTATTTCTTCTTCATTATGCCAACCAAGTTGGCCTCCATGTCCCGGCTTGCAGACAGACGGCTTAGATAGCCGGCGTGTAATTCTTCGGTGGTAAGCTTCTCGAGGTTAGGAAGATCAAATTGCATTTGTCCTTCCTTGAGATGAACCGCCTCGTCCTTGCTGGTATGCTTTGACAATGTCTTGGAAGGAGCCGGAGATTTGTAAGCCGCCCCAGTAACAGTAACTTCCTCATGGGAAGCCACATTCTCAGTTGTTTGCTGGGGGCTGGGCGGCTTAGGATCAGAATCTGGATGAGCCTCGGGAGCCTCGATATCCATATCTGTCGGCCCATTGTGTTGAGGAGCTTCTTCATGAGTATCTTTGGCGGTTTCAGAAGGCTCAACATGAGTTTCAGGGATGCTTGGCTTTGGAATTCCCGGCTCTGGAGCATCAGGAGTGGCGGCTGACCCGCCAGTTTTTCTTCGTTTGGCTTGAGCCCTGTGAAGCAAAGTTAAAGTTACACATCAATGAGCAAGGATGGATTATTAATACAAAGAGTGGGATATAAAAATATATACCCCTGGTTGATGATAAGGGGAGGCAACTTTGAAGTAGTTGAGTCGCCGGAAGAAGGAGGTGAGTCCTAGAAAAGTTAGCATTGTTAAACACTGATAAGCTGCAAGGATAGCATACAGGAAAAATAAGTTCAAAGACAAGAAAGTACTTTAGTGCGCTGTTTTCGGGGGGGCGGCTCATTGGGTAAGCCGGCTAAAAGGTCTCCAGAGCCGGTGCTCCGGGTCTGACGTCTGCTATCATCTTGATGTTTCTTCAAAAGAAAGTTAGGACACAAGTGAGCAAAAGGACGGGAACTCTTTACCTTCCGTACAGCCCGCCGTACTCTCTTTACTGGTGAAAGATCCGAGTCAGAGGAGACAATGGTTACCTCGGTAACGTCGGCATGACTTGTTTCTGCTTCTTCCTGTGAGTAATCGTCGTCAATGAGTTGCACAAAGAGAAGGCCAAGGGGGTCAAGTTCTACCTCTGAGTCATTGAAATCGAATAAATCTTCGGATGATTGCCTCTTCCGGTGAGTTGGCGCCTTGGATTTGGTCGCCTTGGGGACTTTGCTTTTCTTCTTAAGAGTAGGGGGCAACAGTTTTTTCCAGAAGGAAGAGCCGGCCTGTGCATGGTAAAGCATATTGGCAGAAAAGGTTTAATATAGTATGTAAAGTACAGCAGTAAAAGAATGGATGAGGTTTAGGATGGAAAGACTTACATCCGAAGCCGGGTTAAGTGCAGAGAAGGGATTTAAACTCGTCTTGCTGCAGGCGGCTAATGATTCCCCCAGCAGAGACTTGACGATAGTGTTAAGATCCTGGTCCTTCAAGGGGGTCCGGGTGAAGCGTTGAGGGTCGTCCACCTTACCAGTATATTGGCACATTGAGGCGCCACGGCGGCTTAGCGGTAGAATCCTCCAGGAGACCCAGCAGCGGGTCAGATCAACACCCGTTAATCCGTTGGCTAATAGGGCCCTGACCTTTGAGAAAGTAGAAGCATATTGGGCACGTCCGGCGGCTGACATCCGGTCTGGAAGCTCTGTATCTGTGCTAAGCCGGTAGGAACGATAACCCGGCAATGGGTTCTCCCCCTCTGGGGAAGTGTCTTGGCAGTAGAACCAAGTCTTGTTCCACTCTTTGGGGTGACTCGGCAGGGTTGCTGCTGGGAAGAGTACATCCCTCCGCCTCTAAAGGGTAACACCCCCGAGCTCGAGGCTTAACCCGTCCGCCATTTCTGTTTGACGGTTGATGTAGAAGTACTCCTTGAAGAGATCGACAGACGGTTCCTCTTGAAGGTATGCTTCACAGAAAGTTTGAAATTGGCACATATTGGTGACAGAATTCGGGCCAATGTCTTGGGGGTGCAGTTTGAATGCGTGTAAGACGTCCCGAAAAAACTTGGACCCGGGTGGGGAGAAGCCACGAAGAAGATGATCTGTGAATATAATGACCTCCCCGTCTTTGGGTTTAGGGGTAGTCTCATTGCCTGGAACCCGCCAGTGGATAACATCCTGAGCCGGCAGAACTCCCATGGTGACAAATTCTTTGAGTGACTCTTCGGTCACTCCAGACTTTACCCAGTAGTAGGTGGACGGGGTTTTAGACATGGCGGCTTAGGAAGCTGCGGGAAGACATGAATATTCCGCGGGTTAAAAATACATTCTGACCAAGATCGATATAACTAGAAATGGTGACAGCGTTTGGCGGGTCAATATAAAATTATGAGCCGCCGAAGCTATTTGCGGTATGACAATGTGAGCCGGCAGCTTTACGGCGGGTCAAGTTTATCAGCGCAGACTGAAAAATTGCTAAGTGTTGAGAAACAGATTCTGCAACTGATATGTCTCCATCGTATCTACTTTTCCAAACTCTTTTGCCCTTGTTTTGGACTCTAATTTGCATGATTTGAATGGAACTAACCCGGACTGACGCTGTTTTCAGCAGAATTGCCTTGGTGTTATTTTTGTGCAGAAATAAAAGTTCTCGGATTGACCTGAAAATTTATGGAGAATATTTTTGGAATTAATAAAAAAATACTGGCGAAAGAATCAACCGGAGGGGGGCCACCCATTGGCCACAAGCCAGGGGGGCGCCCCCCCCACCCCAGGGCGCACCCTGCAGGCTTGTGGGCCCCCTGGAGCTCCTTCGACCTCAATTCCAACTCTATATATTCCTATTCGGGGAGAAAAAAATCAGAGAGAAGAGTTCATCGCGTTTCACGATACAGAGCCGCCACCACCTCATGTTCTTCCTCGGGAGGGCAGATCTGGGGTCCGTTTTGGGCTCCGGAGAGGGGAAATCAACGCCGTCGTCATCACCAACCATCCTTCATCACCAATTTCATGATGCTCTCCGCTGTTCATGAGTAATCCCATCGTAGGCTTGCTGGACGGTGATGGGTTGGATGAGATTTACTATGTAATCGAGTTAGTTTTGTTAGGGTTTGATCCCTAGTATCCACTATGTTCTGAGATTGATGATGCTGGAAGGGTCGGCTCGCACGTGGTTGAAAGGTTTACCACCCAACACCATTAATTACTGGGCCGAGTTGAAGGCGAAGTTCATCAAGAATTTCCAGGGAATGTGCAAGCAGCCCATGACAATTGTGGATTTGGATCATTGCGTACAGCGTGAGGACGAGTCGGCTCATCATTGGGTCCGGCGGGTCTCAACCATCCTCCACTCTTCTGATAACAGTATGGCGGCTCAAGCGGTCCTTATTCGGGAGAAGAATTTCCACTTTGTGCCCCTGAAGCAGAAGGTTGGCCGGCTCAAACGTACATGTCAGGATATAGGGGAACTCATGGCGGCTCTCACCAAGTATGCGGACTCGGACATCACGAAGGACCCTGGTTCCGATGATGAGAAATCGGCAGAGGGTAAGAAGGATAACAATGGCAAGAGTCAACAGCAGAACGGGGGAGGAAATAACAATAATGGCAACGGCGGAAAGCGGAAACACCCGGACGGCGGGTCAGATTTAGTGGCCAACACCAGTGCTGGGAATAACCGTGGCAAGGGGAGCGGCAAGCCGCCTTTCGGTAAACACAAGCCTATTGATATGGAGGCGATGTTAAATGTTCCTTGCCCGAAGCATAGCCTTCCCGATAAGCCATCCACTCATGCCTGGAGGGATTGTTGGATCATGCGGGAGTTTCGAAATTACAGCGTCAACCAGCATCAAGGTGGCGGCGGTGGACCGTCCGGCGGATCAGGATCCAGCTCTCATGGGTCCGGCTTTGGCGCAGGCGGCTTGGGCTCTGGTTATCAAGGCCAAGGAAACCATGGTGGTAATAACCAACAATCTGGTAATGGAGGTCAGCAGCAAAACAACCAGTCCGGGTATCAGAGTAACCCGAAGCAGCTTAGTGGAGGCCAGTATCATGTTTTTACAACAAGCCTTGACAAGCGAGATCGGAAGGTGCGCAAGCGGGTGGTTAATGCGGTCATGCCGGCTCTCCTGCAATATTTGAAGTGGTCTGAGTATGACATAACTTGGAGCAGGGAGGATCACCCGCCGCGCGTTGATAACCCGGGACAGTTGGCTTTGGTAGTCGCCCCGCAAGTAGGAGGATATGTGTTCACTAATGTACTTATGGATGGTAGCAGTAGCATCAACATCCTGTATTATGACACTTTTCGCCGGATGAATTTGCTTGACAAGGATCTTAAACCCTCTTCAACGGTTTTTCATGGCGTGGTGCCTCGAAAGTCGGCTTATCCAGTTGGAAAGATTTCCTTGGAGGTAGCTTTTGGCGATGAATTCAACTACAAGGTGGAATCCTTATGGTTCGAGGTGGTCAAGATCAAGAGCCTGTACCACGCTCTGTTTGGACGACCGGCTTACGCCAAGTTCATGGCTAGGCCTTGCTATGTTTACTTACAGCTCAAGATGCCCGGGTTAAAAGGGACGATTACTGTGCATGGTGATCGGAAGACAGCTCTTGAGTGTGAAGAAGGTGATGCAGCATATGCAGAGTCGAGTTGTGCTGAGGCGGAACTCAAGTTTTATAAGGAAAATGTTGACCCGGCAGATATGACCCCGCTAAAGAAGCCTAGCATGGAATCTGAGCCGCCCCTCAAGTTTGTGGCAGAAGATACCAAGCTAGTGGATTTCACGCCTGGCGACTCATCACAGCAGTTCACTATTGGGGCTAATATGGATCCCAAATAGGAAAGCGCGCTCATCGAATTCATCCGTGAGAATCGGGACAACTTTGCATGGAAGCCTTCTAACATGCTCCGGCCCCCTCCAACGTGCTATCCAAGCACATCAGCAAGGATGAGGCGCCTTCTCCTGAAAAGGAGAGAGCTAAGCTTGAACTGCCCAACTTGGAGAAGCTGACTGCGGATGAATTGCATTCGGGTATTATTTGAGCCGCCTTGCCACGAGCCAAACTAGTTGATATGATGAAGATGAAATATGAGGTACTCCACTTTTCCATTCTCTGCATATCCTTACGTAGCCCCCAAGAGCCGGCTTATATTCTCGAAGATAAGCCGGATCTTCAATAATATGTAGACTTCAATAGACCAACATGTAGCCCCCAAGGGCCGGGTCATTATGCCAAAAATGAGCCGGCACTTATTGTCTTGATAAATGCAAAAATGCCAAGTGTAGCCCCCAAGGGCCGGGTCATTATGTAAATAATGAGCCGGAACTTTTGTAGACCTGATCTTAGACTTGTAGAGCAATGTGTAGCCCCCAAGGGCCGGGTTATCTTCATGAAGATGATCCGGGTCTTATTTGTATTGTAGAAATTTGAAAGAACTGATACACATTAGCCCCCAAGTGTCAAGTATATTGCTTGCAATCTGCTTGAGACTTATAACAATCCTCTGCAGTACCTCTAAGTACTACTATGAGCCGGACTGGCGGCTTAAAATTGATAATCTTGTTGTTTGACAATTTGTCATGTGTAGGAATCTTTACATGCGGCCGAGTCTAGCTTGACCGACCTCAGGAAAAATCTAGCCCTGCAACAAGACGCCCGGGCTGAAGCTGACACCAAGTGGCGGCTCTCTGCGGTGGAACTGGAAAAGGTCAAGACTGAGCTTGAGGTGTATAAAAAATCTGCTGAAGCCAGCCAAGCCGCCCTGACCAAACGTGCAGAAGATGCCGAGGGCCGTCTTAAACCTGTTGCTGAAGAGCTGACCATCCTGAAGCGCCATATAACCCGGATGACCGAAGCCATCTTTCGTAAGCATTGCTGACTATATGATAATCATGTTTCAAATATTCTTATAGAGACTCGCCCGGCGACTTACAAACTTGATCCGTTTTGCAGGCAAACGAACTCGTAGGCTTCCAGATGACAGCTTGTTGAAGCTGACGGCTTTATATGCCTTCACTGAACAGTTGTACGCTGGAAGCCTCTTTACCATCAGGGCTGTGTTTGGCGAAAAGGGGGTGTCGAAACTGATCAAGGATGTGCTGAATTGCCTCTCCACCGTTCCCAAGCACTTTGAAGAGATGAAGAAATCAGCCGCCCGCAAGGGTGCAATATCTGCTTTAAGCCGGGCGTTGGCATATGCACCAGAACTCAACCCGAAAGAAATGATGGGAGGATTCCCACAGCTCAAGGACGACGGGTCAGAATTCACTCAAGATGATTACGCCCGTTGCTTCCGAGCGTCTCGAGTATTGGCCAGCCGGTTAGCCGCAGAAGCTGATCTGGCGACATACCAGGCGGCTTACGACGACAACAACACGCGAGTACGGGCGCCTACATTTGAGCCGAAGGATCTGACCCCTCAACGGCGTAAGCACATCTTTGCCCCTGACGTTGACCCGTCTCCAATCTTGCATGATGAAGCTGAATTTGAAGCTTTACTCAACTGCAACGGGGATGTGGACAAACTACAGATCCAGGAGAGCGAAGACCCGGCGCACGGTGACCCGTTGACGAGCTAGGCGAAGAGCCGGTCCCCAATGACGTTAACCCGGGCAAAGCTGAGCTGGCGGGTTATGACTTGTGAAAAAACTTGAGTCCCACATTTTGGGTCCTCTGAGGCCTTGTAATAGCTGTAGGAAAAACTTGATTGCCTGTGATGTGCCTTCGTGCACTTTTGTGAGCTTCTTCAACTCATATGTCGGCGGTTCGAAAAATTTCCCGTATGAATGTCTTGACATGACTAAAAGTATGAATTCATCGATTCCCACTAGCGGGTTATTCTCCATGAGCAATGCTAAGCCGGGATTACCCGGAAACTTAGAATCTTATCATGAAAAACACCTGCAAAAACAAACAGTAGAATATATACTTGTATATCTCCTGCTTTGTAAGCCGGCTTTAAAGGCACGGCAAGAAGAGATAACTCTTATCCTTTGTTTTTTAAGAAAAACTTGTTTTGCTTCAAAGAAGCTAGGCATGAAAGCCTGAAACCTCGTAAGCCGGGTCTCGCGTGACATAAATCCGTCGTTTAAACCTTAACAAGTTCAGGGTCTTAAAACGATTGACTTTGCTAAGAGTACAAACGGGCCACATAGCGGAGAGACTACAACAGACAAGGCGAGTTTATCCTAGCTCACTGTAAGTCGGCTCTCTCGTGACAAAAGCCGATGTTTTAACTCTGAACAGTTCAGGGTCTTAAAAAGATTGACTGTCAGGCGTACGGCGGGTCACATGGTGGAGTAGCAAGTTGCAAACAGGCAGGTTTAACTAGAATATGGCATATAAAGCCGGTCAAGAGGGTATGAAAGCTAAACCCAGTGGGTTGGAAGCCCCCAAGTGAACTTATGAAGAATCAACTCTTTGCGCAACACTTGGTGCAGAAAAACGGCAGAGGCCCCGAATTATAGGGATGCCGATTTTATTATATTATAAAAAGTGGTATATACAATGACAGAAGTATGTACATTGATGAGAGCCAGTAGCTCAAGTGTAGTATGGCCGAAGATGAGCAATGTTCCACGGCCTGGCAGTCTCCTCTCCAGAAGTGCGTGATTTGTCGCTCTCCCGTATGTCAATGAGATAATACGAACCATTGTTGAGATTTCTGCTGATCACAAAAGGTCCTTCCCAGGGAGGTGACAACTTATGCATATCTGACTGGTCTTGAATCAGCCGGAGGACTAAGTCGCCTTCTTGGAACGTCCGGGTCTTGACTCTGCGGCTATGATAGCGACGCAGATCTTGCTGATAAATCGCCGACCGTGCTGCCGCAAAATCCCGTTCTTCATCTAAGGCATCCAAAGCGTCCTGACGCGCTGTCTCATTATCAGTTTCAACGTAAGCCGCCACCCTGGGCGAGTCATGACAGATATCACTGGGGAGAACAGCTTCTGCGCCATAAACCATGAAGAAAGGCGTGTAGCCTGTTGACCTGTTGGGGGTGGTTCTAATGCTCCAAAGAACTGAAGGTAACTCTTCCACCCAACAACCCAGCGTTCGCTCCAAAGGAACCATAAGCCGGGGTTTTATCCCTCTCAAAATTTCCTGGTTAGCATGCTCTGCTTGACCATTAGACTGTGGACGAGCTACAGAGGAGACATCAAGGCGGATGTGTTCACTATCAAAGAACTCTTTCATAGCCCCCTTGGACAGATTTGTACCATTATCAGTAATGATACTATGAGGGTAACCAAACCGGAAAATCAGCTTTTTGACGAACTGAACTGCTGTTGCTGCGTCACACTTACTGACCGGCTCTGCTTCCACCCACTTAGTAAACTTATCAACCGCCACCAAGAGGTGGGTCTTCTTATCTTTAGACCTCTTGAACGGTCCAACCATATCGAGCCCCCAGACGGCAAACAACTAGGTGATTGGAATCATCCGCAACTCTTGAGCCGGCACATGGGCACGTCGCCCAAATTTCTGACACCCATCACACTTGCTAACCAATCTCACCCGTCGGAAGCAGAGCCGGTCAGTACAAGGAAACATTAACCTCAAAACATAACAAAATTTGTCACCTCGTGAGGAAGTTAAAACAACTCCAGCCCCCGAGCCTTCCAATTTTCTGGATCCATCAAAATGAATCGTCCAATACGTGTTGTCCGGCTTCTCCTCGGGTGCTTGACATTCTGTCCAGTCATTGATAAAATCCACCAGGGCTTGAGATTTAATAGCCGTCCGAGGTACATACTTCAGATTAAGAGGCCCAAGCTCAATTGCCCACTTAGCAATCCTGCCGGTGGCTTCTTTATTTTGAATGATATCTCCCAAAGGGGCAGAGCTGACCACCGTGATTGGATGCCCAAGGAAATAGTGCTTCAGCTTGCGATTTGCATTGAATACTCCAAACACTAGTTTTTGCCAATGCGGGTATCGTTGCTTGGATTCTGTCAAAACCTCGCTGACATAGTAAACCGGCCTTTGGACTGGATACTCTTTGCCTGCCTCCTTGCACTCCACAATGACTGAAGTACTGATGGCTTTATTATTAGCCGCCACGTACAGGAGCAAAGGCTCTTTTTCCACAGGAGCAGCCAAGACGGGCGGCTCAGCCAACTGCTTTTTGAGCGCCTCAAACGCATCATTGGCAGCATCGCTCCAGACAAAGTCATCTGTCTTCTTCATCATCTAATACAAGGGAATAGCTTTCTCACCCAGGCGGCTTATGAACCAGCTTAAAGCGGCAATACGACCCTCCAAGCGCTGGACATCATTAATGCACGCCGGCTTAGACAAAGAAGTGATGGACTTTATCTTATCTGGGTTAGCCTCAATGCCCCGCTCGGAGACCAAGAATCCCAAGAGCTTGCCTACAGGCACACCAAACACACACTTGGCCGGGTTAAGCATCATCTTGTAAATCCGCAGATTATCAAAAGTTTCCTTCAAATCTTCTAGCAGAGTCTCCTTCTTCCGTGACTTGACCACAATATCATCCACATAAGCATGAACATTGCGCCCAATTTGACTATGAAGACAGTTCTGCACACAGCGTTGATAAGTCGCCTGTGCACTTTTGAGCCCAAAAGGCATAGACACATAGCAGAAAGCTCCAAAAGGTGTGATGAAAGACGTCTTCTCTTGGTCTTTAACTGCCATCTTGATCTGATGATAACCCGAATAAGCGTCCAGGAAACATAAACTCTCACAACCCGCCGTTGCATCAATGATCTGGTCGATACGGGGGAGACCAAATGGATCAACTGGACACGCCTTGTTGAGATCAGTGTAATCTACACACATGCGCCACGTGCCATTTTTCTTAAGCACCAGCACTGGGTTAGCTAACCATTCTGGGTGAAAAACTTCCATGATAAACCCTGCTGCTAAGAGCCGGGCTATCTCTTCCCCAATAGCTTTACGCCGCTCTTCATTGAGACGACGGAGGAATTGCTTGACCGGCTTGAATTTAGGATTCACATTAAGGTGGTGCTCAGCGAATTCTCTCGGTACACCCGGCATGTCAGAAGGCTTCCATGCAAAGATGTCCCAATTCTCACAGATGAATTCGATGAGCGCGCTCTCCTATTTGGGGTCCATATTGTCCCCAATAGTGAACTGCTGAGATGAGTCGCCGGGAACAAAATCTACCAACTTGGTATCTTCTGCCACAAACTTCAGGGGCGGCTCAGATTCAGTGCTGGGCTTCTTCAATGGGGTCATATCCGCCGGGTCAACATTGTCTTTATAAAATTTGAGCTCCGCCTCAGCACAACTTGACTCTGCATATGCAGCATCGCCTTCCTCGCACTCAAGAGCAATCTTTCGATCACCATGCACTGTAATCGTTCCATTCAAACCAGGCGTCTTGAGCTGCAAGTAAACATAACAAGGCCTAGCCATGAACTTGGCATAAGCCGGCCGTCCAAATAGAGCATGATGCGGGCTTTTGATCTTAACCACCTCGAACCACAAGGTCTCCACCCTGTAGTTGAACTCATCGCCGAAGGCTACCTCAAGGGCAATTTTACCTACTAGGTAAGCTGACTTGCCGGGCACCACACCATGAAAAACTGTAGACGACAGCTTGAGATCCTTGTCAATCAGGTTCATCCGACGAAAGGTGTCATAGTACAAGATGTTGATGCTGCTGCCACCATCCATAAGCACCTTAGTGAACACGTAGCCTCCTACTTGGGGAGCTACCACAAGGGCTAAATGCCCTGGGTTATCCACACGCGGCGGGTGATCCTCCCTGCTCCAAGTTAATGCATATTCAGACCATTTTAAGTACTGCGGAAGAGCCGGCATGGCTGCGTTAACCGCCCGCTTGCGCACTTTCTGGTCCCGCTTATCAAGGCTTGTGGTAAAAACGTGATACTGGCCTCCGTTAAGCTGCTTTGGGTTACTTTGATACCCTGACTGGTTGTTTTGCTGTTGACCACCATTGCCAGACTGTTGATTATGACTTTCATGGTTACCTTGACCTTGCTAACCAGCGTTTGAGCCGCCTGCGCCGAAGCCGGACCCAGGAGAACCAGATCCTGACCCGCCGGGCGGTCCGTTGCCGTTGCCTTGATGCTGGCTAAGGCTGTAATTCCGGAATTCCCGCATAACCCAACAATCCTTCCAAGCATGAGTGGATGGCTTATTGGGCAGGCTATGCTTCGGGCAGGGGTCATTAAGCATTGCTTTCATGTTGAAAGGCTTATTTTTATCGAAAGGCGGTTCACCGTTCCCCTTGCCACGGCTGTTCCCAGCATTAGTATTGGCTACCAGATCTGAACCGCCGTCCGGATGCTTCCGCTTACCGCCATTGCCTGGATAGTTATTTCCTGCCCCGTTCTGCTGATGACCCTTGCCGTTGCCATTCTTCTTTCCTTTAGCCAATTTCTCATCATCAGACCCAGGATCCTTCGTGCTGTCAGAGTCTGCATATTTGGTGAGAGCCGCCATGAGCTCCCCCATGTCCTGGCAAGAACGTTTGAGCCGTCCAAGCTTCTACTTAAGGGGTAGAAAATGACAATTCTTCTCCAGAATCAGAACCGCCTGAGCCGCCGTGATATTATCAGACGAGTGGATAATGGTTGAAACCCGCCGGACCCAATGGTGGGCCGACTCATCTTCACGTTGCACGCAATGATCTAGATCCACAATCGTCATAGGCTTCTTGCACGTTCCTTGAAAATTCTTGATGAATTTCGCCTTCAACTCGGCCCAGGAATTAATGGTGTTGGGTGGCAAACCCTTCAACCACGTACGAGCCGGTCCTTCCAGCATCATGATGAAATACTTGGCACAGACCGCATCACTAACATCCAACATCTCCATGGCTAGCTCATAACTCTCGATCCAAGCTTCTGGAGGCAGATCAGCCGTGTAATTCGGCACTTTGCGTGGGCCCTTGAAATCCTTCGGCAGGCGCTCGTTCCGTAGAGCCGGTGCTAAACACGGCACTCCCACGTCTTTTTCGTTCACACGTTGCTGGTCCCCCCGTGCCTCCAGTGTATCTTTTGTCTTCCCATACACGCCCAAGAAGCCTAGCATGTTCACGCAAACATTCTTCGTCACGTGCATCACGTCGATTGCAGAGCGGACCTCTAGGTCTTTCCAATAGGGTAGGTCCCAAAATACAGATTTCTTCTTCCACATGGGTGCGTGTCCCTCAGCGCCATTCGGAACAGATTGTCCGCCAGGACCCTTTCCAAAGATTACTTGTAAATCCTTGACCATATCAAGTATATCATCACTAGTACGGAGGACGGGCTTCTTCTGGTGATCTGCCTCACCTTTGAAATGTTTGCCTTTCTTTCTCAAGGCATGCTTGTTCGGAAGAAATCGACGATGTCCCAGGTACACATTCTTCTTGCATTTGTCCAAATATATACTTTGGGTATCATCTAAACAGTGCGTGCATGCATTGTATCCCTTGTTTGTCTGTCCTGAAAGGTTACTAAGAGCAGGCCAATCATTGATGGTTACAAACAGCAACGCTCGTAGGTCAAATTCCTCTTGTTTATGCTCATCCCACACACGTACACCTTTTCCATTCCATAGCTGTAAAAGCTCTTCAACTACTAGCCTAAGGTACACATCAATGTCGTTGCCGGGTTGCTTAGGGCCTTGGATGAGCACTGGCATCATAATGAACTTCCGCTTCATGCACAACCAATGAGGAAGGTTATAGATACATAGAGTCATGGGCCTTCTTCTTCGTGGTTTTCCATCAAAACCCCTCTTTCTCCGTGCTTGGTCCAAACATTATAGTGTGGCATGAAACCCTTCTCAAGTAGGTGGGAGTGAAGGGTTTTCGAGTTAGAGTAATCCTTCGTATTCTCACAGACAGTACATGGACAATACATAAAACCATTCTGCTTGTTTGCCTTAGCCACTTCGAGAATTTATGCAAGCCCTCAATGTACTCGGAGGTGCGTCGGTCACCGTACATCCATTGCCGGTTCATCTGCATGCATTATATAATTAAGTGTATCAAAAACCATTAAAGAACATCATGAATAGAGAAGTGACCAAATTAATGCAAGTATCTATGTAAATCATACAAGTAAGAATTTTTTTCTTTTAAAAAGAAGATAAGAACAAGAGGCTCATCACGGTGGTGCCGGCGACGAGATCGGCGCGGGCGATCGACGACGGTGAGGACGGGGACGGGAACGGCACCCTACACATGTGCAGACTCTAAGAAGTTAATTTCAGCTCTAATTGTGCGTCTAAATCAAAAGAACTCCCACATACACTCCTCCAGTAAAACCCACAAACCACACTCTACTTCTAGAGCATTTGAAATGAGCTAAACTAGTAGTGAGAGATGAAACGATGAAGTCGTTAACCTTTTAGAACACTTGTGTAGTTGGTACACCGCCAAACCTAAACAAATCTTGGGGAAAATGTAGCTTGGAGGTCGAGCTTGGAGAGGAGAAAGCTTAAGTGTGGCTGCGGCATTTCATCGAACTCCTCATGTGCATAGGAGGTGAGAACAGAGAGCAGCACACCTCCCACGCCGGCCGGCCAAAAAACAGAAGAGTGAGCGGGCAGGGGCGAGCATATATATAGGCAACTCTTAAGTCCCGGTTGGTGGCTAGCACCGGGACTAAAGGGGCTGGGCCAGGAGCGAGGCCCTTTAGTCCCGGTTCGTGTCTGGAACCGGGACTAAAGGGGTCAGACGAACCAGGACTGGTTCCTGCCGAGGCCCGGCCGGCGCCCTGGCCGCTCGAACCGGGACTGATGCACCCATTGGTCCCGGTTCGTAACAGAACCGGGACTAATGCTCTGGTCTGGCCTAGATCAAAGCCCTGTTTTCTACTAGTGGGGCCACGGCGGAACTTTGCACTAGCCGCTCGCTCGCTCGCTTCGCCCACTAGTTCTTCTTTTTCCTAGGTTGGCCTGGTAGGGAAAAACCCACAGGTTTTTCATAATATTGTTCAACAAAAATTGTGAACAAAGAAAATGTTTATCAATTTTCTCAGTGAAGTACGGATGAGCATTCTAGAAATTCAGGATGAATGTGTGTCTCTCTTAATAAATATGTTCAGAGAACGATGATTGGAAAGATCAGCAAGCAAAAATAAAATAAAATAAAAAGACACTCCGTGCAAAACACATATCATATGAAGAATACAAATATAGCTTCAAATAAGATATATCGATAGTCTTGAAGACGAAAGCGGGGATTCCATCTGGGGCATCCCCAAGCTTGTATGTTTGAGTCTTCCTTAAATATTACCTTGTAATGCTTAGGGTATCTACAATCTTAGGTTTTTGCTGCTCCTTGTTCTTCTCATAACGTTTATCTCACCAAAAAGTTTAAAACTTCATTCACACAAAACTTAACAGAACTCGTATGATAATAAAAATAAGTTATTCACTTAGATACTATTAAGACAAGATTAATAATTTATTTCTAATTAATGTCTACTGTATGATAATAAAATAAGTCATCCACTTAACAGAACTCGTATGATAATAAAATAAGTCATTCACATGCACAGAACTTCTTAGCTTTTTTTAACACAGTACAGACGCAAGCGTTCATATATACGCGCATATACTCATTTCTATAAACGCACACATGCTCACCCCGCCTCTATGAGCACCTCCGAGAAACTAAGTCATCATAGGTGCCTCGACGTCGACGGGAACGTCTGCTCCCACTGAATGCACATCGCTGGAAATCCTGAAATAAATCCAGGAATAATGCGAGCACCAGGACTTGAATCCTGATGGGCTGGGGATACCACTGTCTCTCTAATCATTCAACCACAGGTTGATTCGCTTTTATGGCACGACGTTGAAGCGACAGAACGCGGGCCCATGGGCAGGGGCTTGATAGGCCACCAGATTCTAACATTCGGTATGAAGTTAGAATCGGCCGCCTGATTCCAAACGTTTCCATATATCAAAAAATTCAAAGAAAATAGGCGTACCAAAAAATGGAAGGAAAAAACAAAAGTTGGCAGCTCCTCCTCCTCACGGCCACCACTCCCCATATCTATTCTCCTGTCGTCGTCAACCTTTTCCCCTCCTAGCTAGCTTGTTCATCAGTAATCCACCCACATCGAGATCTCCCCATATTTCCACACCAAACCCTATCTATCTACCAGTCCATCCCGTACATACACATCTTCTTCCATCGAGGTCGAGCCTTCCACCGATTCATGGCGTCCACCACCAGTGGCAGCCTCCCATCCTCTCCCTCACTCCCAGGCACCGGCGCCGAACAAGAATTCTCCTCCGTCGACCCCCACGGCCTCTTCCTCCCTTCATCCCCCTCCCCCGCTAGCCTATACTTCGACCACGACTCCTCCTTCCAAGGCTTCTTGCCCACATCCTCCCCCACGCGGGCAACAGCAACTCCACCTCACCCTACGGTCCCGTCAAAGCTGCCCAAGAAGCGCCCCAGAGCCTCCCGCCGCCCACCCACTACCGTGCTCAGGACCGACACCTCCAACTTCCGCGCCATGGTACAGGAGTTCACCGGCTTCCCGGCGCCACCATTTGCCGCCGGGCCGTCCCCGTTCGTCCGCCCGCGGCTCCTCGGTGGCGCCTCCGCCTACGGCCCTCCCTTCCTGGTACGCCCGTGCCCTCTCAAATACCCGCAGCAAAACCCTGCACTGTTGTCCTCCATCGCCACCTGCACCACCACTGCCACTACCACCAGCGGTGGATCCAACTCTCTCCTGCACGCGCTCGCGCTGTTCGCGAGGAGCAACGCGATGCCAAGTACCACCACTGATGTTACGACGGCCAGAGGATTAGGTGCTGCTGATCAGTACCGTGGTCACCACGGCCACGGTATGGGAGATTTCAACTTCAACCCGTTTGACGACTTCGAGACCGAGACTGAGGCAGCGGCGGAAAGCGACAAGGCGGCGAACGGCGACCATGCTGGGTTCTTCTCTTCCTTAGGCGGCGCCGGAGATAAGTACGACCGGCACTAGCTAGTACAGTAGTACTTACGTATCTCTCTTTCTGTCTGGTGAGCGTGCCGAGTGGTCTTTGTGTGATGTGGAAATTGAGACGTTGGAACAGTTATCTAAGCTTGCTATACTTGGCCACTACTACTATTGGCATTTGGCAGGCTGCTTAATTGTTAGTTTCTTTTGAGACAAAATGTGAGTTCGTAAATTTGAGTGATGGTGATTTTTGGTGCAAATTAATTAATAATTGAAGTAATGCATGCATTGCTTCTTGCATGATTTACTATTCTTACAATATGTATACATATATATGTATACTTTTAAAGTGGTTTGTTCGGTTTCCATCGCTAGCCAAGGAATTGTCCTTGTCGAGATGAGATGAAATGATCCAACACCTCTCCTTACTCACGAAGAAGTGTTGAAATGATCCAACACCTCTCCTTACTCACGAAGATGCATGTATTCCATACCGTGGGAAAAACAAATGGTAGATTTTCGGATGAATAGGCTTACACTGGAACTTATGGAGCAATAAGCCCCCCCCCCCCCCCACCCTCCCTTATTTTTTTCAACCAACTATTGCCAAGGCAGCCCGTAAATTAATTTTGGTATGTTTAGTTCGTCCGTGCAGCATCTCTATTAATAACTACTAGTCATGTATTTCATATCTCTTCTTTGTAAATAATATTTGTTGTCAATCAAAATGGATTCATGATGGATCTTAATCATTACGTTGCATTCCATTTACTTTTTTTGAATTATTATTATTCCTTGGTGTTGTTTATTGTTGACTCCTGCAATGAAGGCTCCCTTTTTTCAGGAGGAAATGCAAGCTCCTTGGTCTTCTTTATAACAATCAAACGCTTGTAAAGTAATATTCCTGATATATAAGTTTGATCTTAGACTTCGTTATGCATCATGCTGATGCAGAGGCCGGAGGTCACACTCCTTTTCTAAAAAAAAAGTTATCCCATATTAGCATGATGGTTTTGTTCCATGCAAAAAATAAAGCATGACGGATCTATGCAGAACCAACTAAAGAAAATCGAACTATACATAGGCTAGCTTGACTGCAATTTAGTTCTCTTGATCACAAATAGATTAATGCGCTCACTGTTTTTTTTTAGATTATGCTTCTTTGAAATGTACACTACACATGCTGCCATCAAGCTTTTAAATATAGGCTGATACGATCGATATATAGGCCGATGTATCACTTTTGGGGCTCTACCGATATAAACATAACATATCATTTTGTAAAATATCATTTTCAAATATATCATCCGATATAGACCGAAATATCGACCGATATGGCCTATATCTAGTCCGATATGTCCATCGACATAGAACGATACGTAGATGACAACAATTCTTTATTAGAAAGAAGTGAAATAGGATTATGCATTTACAACTTAATTATATACTATCGAAATCATGCACAATGTTTCGTACAAATGCATATATATCATATTGTTTTTAATCATAGAGTAAGGATTTTGTGAATTTTTCCTTAATAGTTTCTTAATCAACAAGTAAATAAACTAGGAATCTAAAAGTGTTATGTTAAAGCATTGGCATCATACATTTTGTTTTACTAAAAATAAATGTTTTGAACAAGAATAGTGACAAACAACTAGACAAGTTTTCTCCGATATATCTACATAGCGTCCGATATATCACCCGATATCCGACATCCGATATGTCGAAGCCAAACTGATACGAACCCGATATCCGATATTTTGAAGCTTGGCTGCCATAATTGGCTTCTGGTTTGAAAGCATTTTTGTCATTTATTATGAACTGCTAATTGTATATCGCTTAACTACTTAGAGGTAACTAAAAATATATTTTATTACAAATACCATAACTCTATTCAAATAAAACAAAAAACATAGTGCATAGTCAAGTTTAATTTAAATGAAATCACATTGGATTTTATGTCGGTTATTTTCCTATGCATATGTTATTTTTTCAAGTCATTAACTGACATTCATTCATGGTTGATATCTAGAAATAGCTGCTACAATTTTACCCCATTCTTTTGGCATTTTCTTGAGCAGAGTCGTTAACTATTGATGATATCCACTTCTACAATTTTAATGAGGCATACCTTTTGTCATTACATGTGCAAATGCAAATTTTAATTGTTAAAAAGTTGATGTCTGTATGCATTGTACCAACATTTTCTCTCTTGTTTTGACCTATTTTTTCTAATCACACATATATACTATATAATAGTACTATCCTACAGAAATCAAAAGGTTCATATAAGACAAATGCATCAGAATGATTGTCCCTCCTTTTTATATAAAGGGTGTGGTATCAAAATGATTCTCGTACCTATTTACTTATTATAAAATTTTAGCACAACCTTTAGTTCCCCTCTTTTTTTAGAGTGTACTGCAAGGAGCCAAATGGATGAAATGATCTTTTGTACCTGAAATGATGACTCTGTTGTTCTTCTTTCAGTTGGAGAATTCAAAGCTAGCGGCAAGCGGATGATCTGCTTCCATTTCTTCACAAGAAGTCTGAATATGTATATATCAGCAATTCATGGCTAAATGCCTGATATGGTATGCCATTATGCATGGAAAACGGTAGTAGTTTTTATTAACTTGGAAACTACAAAAGTCCAGAAAAAATTTGATACCACACACGGGCATGTGTCGAGCCAAAGAGGGGGAAATGGAGATCACTACTGGTCACTTTTCTGATATATTTTCAAAATGTGAAGATTTTAACTTGAATCCATTGTTTTCATCATATATCATACTATTACATACCCCAATCTTCTATCTATCTATCTATTATCTACTAAAAGCAAAATACGGGACATAAATAAGGAAATAAGCTAGAAAATTCCACGTTAATTAGAAAATACTGGCCCTTGATCTTATGAATTTTTAAACATAGGATTATTTTGACCGTTTGATCTGTGTAACATATATAATGTTGTGGGCCTCTAAAGATTGTACGTGACACATCTAAACGTACATGGGTCAAACAAAATATATTTGGAGAAAAAAACATATGCCATTATAGAAAGAAAAACGTTTCATGTGTATTAGGTTGACAAGTTCGTCTTCCTCTCATTATTGGGATCATACTTTTCCCGTCTAAAAAGGAGATCGTACGTGGATTTCTGAAAGAAAAAAATTCTCCCCAAACAGCGACATCTACGGATATCTATGGATCTGCCGATGGTTGGGCGTGGTGTTGTACCAGCAAAGGATTTCAATATTGATTGTCTACACGCATGCAAAGTTTTGAAGAATAGGCCGTGAGGATGTATCAGCCATAAATCATCCCGTGAGCTTGGGTCATGTACTTACCAGCCACATGCATGCATTAGGACAGGGCACAAATACGGCTCCAGTTGCTTCTACGCCTTGCGCCGTCGAGGAGACCCACGGACAGGCGGCGGCGCATTGTCTCCACCTCTGGTTGAAGACGCCGGACCGGCAACACTGTGGCCGGTGGTTATGCTGCCTAGCGGCGGCCTTCTTGGCACAGGCTTATATCAATCTTACTAAGGTACATATATATACATACATCATTCACTTCTTTTGATTCTGCGTTCATCCTTTTGCCTTATCCAAATCTTATTAAGATACATATATATACATGTGGAATGAATATGCAAAATATTGTGTTGTCGAGCTGCTCCCATATCACCTTCTTCCACAGCCTTAATGCATCATCTTCCTCGGCAGCTCTAAAGAGCAATTGCATGGCAATGACACGACTTGGATCTATTTCTCTCCATATACCTCTTACTATTTTTAGTGCGCCTCAAATTCTCCTAGATTAGCCACGTGTCTCCATAATTAATCATCCTTTGGAGGTTATTAAGATCTGAATATATACATCCAACTATGGTCACCCTCGGAAGCTAATAACAATATACTTTTTATAGTACTTGGTCAGCAATGAGAGAAATGTACTTCGTCAGTTTCCTAAATATAAGTCTCTTTAGAGATTCCACTACGGACTATATACGGATGTATATAGACATATTTTCTTAGAAGACTTATATTTAGGAACGGAGGGAGTATGATGTATACTTACATGTTTTTAAAAGTACTACATGCACAAACGACCGACTGGAAAATAACTCATGTAAAACGGATGAGAAATTAATAAATGATATTATTGTTTGAAATATACCATCCAAGTGAGAATAGTGTATTATACGACACAACAAATTCATTTGTGCTTGAATATAATTTTTTACAACGTCTGTATGTTTAAAAGTTGGTATGGTGTAAAAGAAAATGGACAAAATCATTCAAGAATAGATGACATTTTAAAATGCAAGCAATTAACAATTTCTACTTTGACTCATCACAACAAAAAAAGATTATAGATATGTAACAGATTACTGAAACCAGTCAAGTGAGAATAATATCAATATATTTTGGAAAAACAAATACACAACTCTATAAAATACATTATTTTTAGCAACATATTCATATATAGAATCACTATAACTTACATCTTGGAGACAGTATATACATGTCCTAAAGTCACATATTTATGTCAACCCGAAAAAATGAACCCTAAAAATAGAATATACGGCTATTTTTTGAACCCTAACTATGGTTAAATCCGAAGAAAAAACGAGCAGATGACAATTGTTCTAGCAGAAGAGAGGATTCTCGAAGAGTTTGGTGGATGTACTGGCTGGCCAATTTCTGATTAAATATATTATTATTTAAAATGGTTTAATACCATTGTTTTTTTGTAAATTGTTCTTTTAATCATTTCTATTTGATAACAACATAATCATATGTTCAAATTAAAAGTAAAGTTCAATGTTATACATTTAGAAATTTATCAATTACTAGAATAAGTTTTATTATGCAATAAAGGGTAAGTAGGGGTAATAACTATATGTCTATATGCATAGAATCAAAATAAATATATAATACTTTTGATGGACTAAAAGATGATGCCCTCGCGATTTTAAGGCCATACACGTATGTATCTATGATGGCATGACTTTGTTTTTGAGCTAATCAACGACTGGGCAATCAGTCCAATTCGATATATTGATTAGGTAAATATATAAAAATATATTTTGTGTGTCTTTTTAGTTACTACTTATCATGCTATATTTATAGACTTATTAAAATCAAAGCAAGGGTTTTCCTCCAGGCACCATGTTAGTCCACATCAACAAAATTACTTGGATAGTCATGTATGAAATTTGTTTCTAAATTGTTGGAGAACACAAGTCATGTAATCACATTTTTTCCCGTCGGATTTGTATCAAGGGTGTTATTTCATTTTTTTGGCGGGAATGCCATGTCGAATATGGATATGAAAATACTCCAAAGATTGATCGACAAAATTTATGTTGAACTCAACCATTTTTGTCAAGAAATATGCATATCCAATGCCACTACACTTGCCATGGTAGGGCAAGTGCATTCTACACTATAAAGTAAATTTTAGTAAGAAATGGCAAAATTGTGACTTATATATAAAAGGATTAGAATATTGTTTCTTAATAAAATTACACCAAAAGTAACAGTACCTCTTATTCTAACAAAAAGTATGAATAGACCAAAACAACCAAAATTGTTGTATTATTTCTTGCAAAAAATGTGCAATGAATTCATTTCTCACACTTCTCAATAAACTATAGATGGTGCCCTCGCAAATAGATTGTGCCCTCGCATTTGCGAGGGCCATTCTGCTAGTTAAGAATAAATAGGAGAAGCTATGTGATAAGTCGATAAACACACTTAAGTAATTAAGGCTTATGTAATTCCAAATAATATGATGCAGAAATTATATGCCATATACATCTCCCCTTTGTATTTAATTTGAACATGTACAGTTAAGCATGCAATCCTTCCAATATTTACAGCAGTGTTACCTTTCCTAATCAATGTGTACATGCCATTGTCTCCTGTCCTCTCCTAATCGATCTGTATGTGTGTGCAACAATTCGGATACCTCGTTGCATGTATATATTTAATTAGCTAGCTAATCTATACCCTTATTCCTAATATCTGTTTGCTTTTGGGCATACATGCTACACATGTAACGTTATGAACTGTGCTTCTGCAAAGGTGTCCTCCATGCCAAAGATATCCATGATTGCATCATCCTACATTGTTTGCCACATACATATGTCTGCTACATATGGTCTCCCCTGCCTCGTCTACTCAGAAGGGAAAAAAGAAGTATTACAAAGCTTTTCACACGGAAAGTGAGTTGCAGCGTCATGCATATATACTTCCTCTGTTTCAAAATAAGCGTCGCTGATTTAGTATAAAGTTAGGAGGGATGGGGGGTGTTAATAACATAGCTCAAAAGGATTTGCATATGTCTCCATTGGATATGAAAAGAAAGTATGTCATTTTTGTTTGGACGTGAAGACACATTGGCATTATACAACTGTAAAGACACATTGTCATTAGTACAACCGTACAACTATCAAGCAACCAACAACAGCAAGCACAAACTAAGCCTTAAAACCATTGAAAAATAGCGCGCTACAGCGTCGCTAATAGCACACTATAGCATGTAGAGAATTATCTCGCTAGATTATACAATGTCTCGCTAATAGCATGCTATAGCGTGTTATAGCATGTAATTAATAGCATATTTTTAGGAATGACGCTATTTCGTATATCACACTATTTTTTCCTTGCTTAAAACACTTTCTTCCATGAGGTAGTGAAGACGCCGGACCGGCAACACTGTGGCCGGTGGTTATGCTGCCTAGCGGCGGCCTTCTTGGCACAGGCTTATATCAATCTTACTAAGGTACATATATATACATACATCATTCACTTCTTTTGATTCTGCGTTCATCCTTTTGCCTTATCCAAATCTTATTAAGATACATATATATACATGTGGAATCAATATGCAAAATATTGTGTTGTCGAGCTGCTCCCATATCACCTTCTTCCACAGCCTTAATGCATCATCTTCGTCGGCAGCTCTAAAGAGCAATTGCATGGCTATGACACGACTTTGATCTATTTCTCTCCATATACCTCTTACTATTTTTAGTGCGCCTCAAATTCTCCTAGATTAGCCACGTGTCTCCATAATTAATCATCCTTTGGAGGTTATTAAGATCTGAATATATACATTCAACTATGGTCACCCTCGGAAGCTAATAACAATATACTTTTTATAGTACTTGGTCAGCAATGAGAGAAATGTACTTCGTCAGTTTCCTAAATATAAGTCTCTTTAGAGATTCCACTACGGACTATATACGGATGTATATAGACATATTTTCTTAGAAGACTTATATTTAGGAACGGATGGAGTATGATGTATAGTTACATGTTTTTAAAAGTACTACATGCACAAACGACCGACTGGGAAATAACTCATGTAAAACGGATGAGAAATTAATAAATGATATTATTGTTTGAAATATACCATCCAAGTGAGAATAGTGTATTATACGACACAACAAATTCATTTGTGCTTGAATATAATTTTTTACAACGTCTGTATGTTTAAAAGTTGGTATGGTGTAAAAGAAAATGGACAAAATCATTCAAGAATAGATGACATTTTAAAATGCAAGCAATTAACAATTTCTACTTTGACTCATCACAACAAAAAAAGAATATAGATATGTAACACATTACTGAAACCAGTCAAGTGAGAATAATATCAATATATTTTGGAAAAACAAATACACAACTCTATAAAATACATTATTTTTAGCAACATATTCATATATAGAATCACTATAACTTACATCTTGGAGACAGTATATACATGTCCTAAAGTCACATATTTATGTCAACCCGAAAAAATGAACCCTAAAAATAGAATATACGGCTAATTTTTTGAACCCTAGCTATGGTTAAATCAGAAGAAAAAACGAGCAGATGACAATTGTTCTAGCAGAAGAGAGGATTCTCGAAGAGTTTGGTGGATGTACTGGCTGGCTAATTTCTGATTAAATATATTATTATTTAAAATGGTTTAATACCATTGTTTTTTTGTAAATTGTTCTTTTAATCATTTCTATTTGATAACAACATAATCGTATGTTCAAATTAAAAGTAAAGTTCAATGTTATACATTTAGAAATTTATCAATTACTAGAATAAGTTTTATTATGCAATAAAGGGTAAGTAGGGGTAATAACTATATGTCTATATGCATAGAATCAAAATAAATATATAATACTTTTGATGGACTAAAAGATGATGCCCTCACGATTTTAAGGCCATACACGTATGTGTCTATGATGGCATGACTTTGTTTTTGAGCTAATCAACGACTGGGCAATCAGTCCAATTCGATATATTGATTAGGTAAATATATAAAAATATATTTTGTGTGTCTTTTTAGTTACTACTTATCATGCTATATTTATAGACTTATTAAAATCATAGCAAGGGTTTTCCTCCAGGCACCATGTTAGTCCACATCAACAAAATTACTTGGATAGTCATATATGAAATTTGTTTCTGAATTGTTGGAGAACACAAGTCATGTAATCACATTTTTTTCCTGTCGGATTTGTATCAAGGGTGTTATTTCATTTTTTTGGCAGGAATGCCATGTCGAATATGGATATGAAAATACTCCAAAGATTGATCGACAAAATTTATGTTGAACTCAACCATTTTTGTCAAGAAATATGCATATCCAATGCCACTACACTTGCCATAGTAGGGCAAGTGCATTCTACACTATAAAGTAAATTTTAGTAAGAAATGGCAAAATTGTGACTTATATATAAAAGGATTAGAATATTGTTTCTTAATAAAATTACACCAAAAGTAACAGTACCTCTTATTCTAGCAAAAAGTATGAATAGACCAAAACAACCAAAATTGTTGTATTATTTCTTGCAAAAAATGTGCGATGAATTCATTTCTCACACTTCTCAATAAACTATAGATGGTGCCCTCGCAAATAGATTGTGCCCTCGCATTTGCGAGGGCCATTCTGCTAGTTAAGAATAAATAGGAGAAGCTATGTGATAAGTCGATAAACACACTTAAGTAATTAAGGCTTATGTAATTCCAAATAATATGATGCAGAAATTATATGCCATATACATCTCCCCTTTGTATTTAATTTGAACATGTACAGTTAAGCATGCAATCCTTCCAATATTTACAGCAGTGTTACCTTTCCTAATCAATGTGTACATGCCATTGTCTCCTGTCCTCTCCTAATCGATCTGTATGTGTGTGCAACAATTCGGATACCTCGTTGCATGTATATATTTAATTAGCTAGCTAATCTATACCCTTATTCCTAATATCTGTTTGCTTTTGGGCATACATGCTACACATGTAACGTTATGAACTGTGCTTCTGCAAAGGTGTCCTCCATGCCAAAGATATCCATGATTGCATCATCCTACATTGTTTGCCACATACATATGTCTGCTACATATGGTCTCCCCTGCCTCGTCTACTCAGAAGGGAAAAAAGAAGTATTACAAAGCTTTTCACACGGAAAGTGAGTTGCAGCGTCATGCATATATACTTCCTCTGTTTCAAAATAAGCGTCGCTGATTTAGTATAAAGTTAGGAGGGATGGGGGGTGTTAATAACATAGCTCAAAAGGATTTGCATATGTCTCCATTGGATATGAAAAGAAAGTATGTCATTTTTGTTTGGACGTGAAGACACATTGGCATTATACAACTGTAAAGACACATTGTCATTAGTACAACCGTACAACTATCAAGCAACCAACAACAGCAAGCACAAACTAAGCCTTAAAACCATTGAAAAATAGCGCGCTACAGCGTCGCTAATAGCACACTATAGCATGTAGAGAATTATCTCGCTAGATTATACAATGTCTCGCTAATAGCATGCTATAGCGTGTTATAGCATGTAATTAATAGCATATTTTTAGGAATGACGCTATTTCGTATATCACACTATTTTTTCCTTGCTTAAAACACTTTCTTCCATGAGGTAGTGAAGACGCCGGACCGGCAACACTGTGGCCGGTGGTTATGCTGCCTAGCGGCGGCCTTCTTGGCACAGGCTTATATCAATCTTACTAAGGTACATATATATACATACATCATTCACTTCTTTTGATTCTGCGTTCATCCTTTTGCCTTATCCAAATCTTATTAAGATACATATATATACATGTGGAATCAATATGAAAAATATTGTGTTGTCGAGCTGCTCCCATATCACCTTCTTCCACAGCCTTAATGCATCATCTTCCTCGGCAGCTCTAAAGAGCAATTGCATGGCTATGACACGACTTGGATCTATTTCTCTCCATATACCTCTTACTATTTTTAGTGCGCCTCAAATTCTCCTAGATTAGCCACGTGTCTCCATAATTAATCATCCTTTGGAGGTTATTAAGATCTGAATATATACATTCAACTATGGTCACCCTCGGAAGCTAATAACAATATACTTTTTATAGTACTTGGTCAGCAATGAGAGAAATGTACTTCGTCAGTTTCCTAAATATAAGTCTCTTTAGAGATTCCACTACGGACTATATACGGATGTATATAGACATATTTTCTTAGAAGACTTATATTTAGGAACGGATGGAGTATGATGTATAGTTACATGTTTTTAAAAGTACTACATGCACAAACGACCGACTGGGAAATAACTCATGTAAAACGGATGAGAAATTAATAAATGATATTATTGTTTGAAATATACCATCCAAGTGAGAATAGTGTATTATACGACACAACAAATTCATTTGTGCTTGAATATAATTTTTTACAACGTCTGTATGTTTAAAAGTTGGTATGGTGTAAAAGAAAATGGACAAAATCATTCAAGAATAGATGACATTTTAAAATGCAAGCAATTAACAATTTCTACTTTGACTCATCACAACAAAAAAAGATTATAGATATGTAACACATTACTGAAACCAGTCAAGTGAGAATAATATCAATATATTTTGGAAAAACAAATACACAACTCTATAAAATACATTATTTTTAGCAACATATTCATATATAGAATCACTATAACTTACATCTTGGAGACAGTATATACATGTCCTAAAGTCACATATTTATGTCAACCCGAAAAAATGAACCCTAAAAATAGAATATACGGCTAATTTTTTGAACCCTAGCTATGGTTAAATCAGAAGAAAAAAACGAGCAGATGACAATTGTTCTAGCAGAAGAGAGGATTCTCGAAGAGTTTGGTGGATGTACTGGCTGGCTAATTTCTGATTAAATATATTATTATTTAAAATGGTTTAATACCATTGTTTTTTTGTAAATTGTTCTTTTAATCATTTCTATTTGATAACAACATAATCGTATGTTCAAATTAAAAGTAAAGTTCAATGTTATACATTTAGAAATTTATCAATTACTAGAATAAGTTTTATTATGCAATAAAGGGTAAGTAGGGGTAATAACTATATGTCTATATGCATAGAATCAAAATAAATATATAATACTTTTGATGGACTAAAAGATGATGCCCTCACGATTTTAAGGCCATACACGTATGTGTCTATGATGGCATGACTTTGTTTTTGAGCTAATCAACGACTGGGCAATCAGTCCAATTCGATATATTGATTAGGTAAATATATAAAAATATATTTTGTGTGTCTTTTTAGTTACTACTTATCATGCTATATTTATAGACTTATTAAAATCATAGCAAGGGTTTTCCTCCAGGCACCATGTTAGTCCACATCAACAAAATTACTTGGATAGTCATATATGAAATTTGTTTCTGAATTGTTGGAGAACACAAGTCATGTAATCACATTTTTTTCCCGTCGGATTTGTATCAAGGGTGTTATTTCATTTTTTTGGCAGGAATGCCATGTCGAATATGGATATGAAAATACTCCAAAGATTGATCGACAAAATTTATGTTGAACTCAACCATTTTTGTCAAGAAATATGCATATCCAATGCCACTACACTTGCCATAGTAGGGCAAGTGCATTCTACACTATAAAGTAAATTTTAGTAAGAAATGGCAAAATTGTGACTTATATATAAAAGGATTAGAATATTGTTTCTTAATAAAATTACACCAAAAGTAACAGTACCTCTTATTCTAACAAAAAGTATGAATAGACCAAAACAACCAAAATTGTTGTATTATTTCTTGCAAAAAATGTGCGATGAATTCATTTCTCACACTTCTCAATAAACTATAGATGGTGCCCTCGCAAATAGATTGTGCCCTCGCATTTGCGAGGGCCATTCTGCTAGTTAAGAATAAATAGGATAACCTATGTGATAAGTCGATAAACACACTTAAGTAATTAAGGCTTATGTAATTCCAAATACTATGATGCAGAAATTATATGCCATATACATCTCCCCTCTGTATTTAATTTGAACATGTACAGTTAAGCATGCAATCCTTCCTATTTTTACAGCAGTGTTACCTTTCCTAATCAATGTGTACATGCCATTGTCTCATGTCCTCTCCTAATCGATCTGTATGTGTGTGCAACAATTCGGATACCTCGTTGCATGTATATATTTAATTAGCTAGCTAATCTATACCCTTATTCCTAATTTCAGTTTGCTTTTGGGCATACATGCTACACATGTAACGTTATGAACTGTGCTTCTGCAAAGGTGTCCTCCATGCCAAAGATATCCATGATTGCATCATCCTACATTGTTTGCCACATACATATGTCTGCTACATATGGTCTCCCCTGCCTCGTCTACTCAGAAGGGAAAAAAAAGTATTACAAAGCTTTTCACACGGAAAGTGAGTTGCAGCGTCATGCATATATACTTCCTCTGTTTCAAAATAAGCGTCGCTGATTTAGTATAAAGTTAGGAGGGATGGGGGGTGTTAATAACATAGCTTAAAAGGACTTGCATATGTCTCCATTGGATATGAAAAAAAAGTATGTCATTTTTGTTTGGACGTGAAGACACATTGGCATTATACAACTGTAAAGACACATTGTCATTAGTACAACCGTACAACTATCAAGCAACCAACAATAGCAAGCACAAACTAAGCCTTAAAACCATTGAAAAATAGCGCGCTACAGCGTCGCTAATAGCACACTATAGCATGTAGAGAATTATCTCGCTAAATTATACAATGTCTCGCTAATAGCACGCTATAGCGTGTTATAGCATCTAATTAATAGCATATTTTTAGGAATGACGCTATTTCGTATATCACACTATTTTTTCCTTGCTTAAAACACTTTCTTCCATGAGGTAGTTGGCCTAGGGGTTTTTTCCTTTTTTTTTAACTAGCAGAATGGCCCTCGCAAATGCGCGGGCACAATCTATTTGCGAGGGGACCATCTATAGTTTATTGAGAAGTCTGAGAAATGAATTCATCGCACATTTTTTGCAAGAAATAATACAACAATTTTGGTTGTTTTGGTCTATTCATACTTTTTGTTAGAATAAGAGGTACTGTTACTTTTGGTGTAATTTTATTAAGAAACAATATTCTAATCCTTTTATATATAAGTCACAATTTTGCCATTTCTTACTAAAATTTACTTTATAGTGTAGAATGCACTTGCCCTACCATGGCAAGTGTAGTGGCATTGGATATGCATATTTCTTGACAAAAATGGTTGAGTTCAACATAAATTTTGTCAATCAATCTTTGGAGTATTTTCATATCCATATTCGACATGGCATTCCCGCCAAAAAAATGAAATAACACCCTTGATACAAATCCGACGGGAAAAAAATGTGATTACATGACTTGTGTTCTCCAACAATTCAGAAACAAATTTCATATATGACTATCCATGTAATTTTGTTGATGTGGACTAACATGGTGCCTGGAGGAAAACCCTTGCTATGATTTTAATAAGTCTATAAATATAGCATGATAAGTAGTAACTAGAAAGACACACAAAATATATTTTTATATATTTACCTAATCAATATATCGAATTGGACTGATTGCCCAGTCGTTGATTAGCTCAAAAACAAAGTCATGCCATCATAGACACATACGTGTATGGCCTTAAAATCGTGAGGGCATCATCTTTTAGTCCATCAAAAGTATTATATATTTATTTTGATTCTATGCATATAGACATATAGTTATTACCCCTACTTACCCTTTATTGCATAATAAAACTTATTCTAGTAATTGATAAATTTCTAAATGTATAACATTGAACTTTACTTTTAATTTGAACATATGATTATGTTGTTATCAAATAGAAATGATTAAAAGAACAATTTACAAAAAAACAATGGTATTAAACCATTTTAAATAATAATATATTTAATCAGAAATTGGCCAGCCAGTACATCCACCAAACTCTTCGAGAATCCTCTCTTCTGCTAGAACAATTGTCATCTGCTCGTTTTTTCTTCTGATTTAACCATAGTTAGGGTTCAAAAAATTAGCCGTATATTCTATTTTTAGGGTTCATTTTTTCGGGTTGACATAAATATGTGACTTTAGGACATGTATATACTGTCTCCAAGATGTAAGTTATAGTGATTCTCTATATGAATATGTTGCTAAAAATAATGTATTTTATAGAGTTGTGTATTTGTTTTTCCAAAATATATTGATATTATTCTCACTTGACTGGTTTCAGTAATCTGTTACATATCTATAATCTTTTTTTGTTGTGATGAGTCAAAGTAGAAATTGTTAATTGCTTGCATTTTAAAATGTCATCTATTCTTGAATGATTTTGTCCATTTTCTTTTACACCATACCAACTTTTAAACATACAGACGTTGTAAAAAATTATATTCAAGCACAAATGAATTTGTTGTGTCGTATAATACACTATTCTCACTTGGATGGTATATTTCAAACAATAATATCATTTATTAATTTCTCATCCGTTTTACATGAGTTATTTTCCAGTCGGTCGTTTGTGCATGTAGTACTTTTAAAAACATGTAAGTATACATCATACTCCCTCCGTTCCTAAATATAAGTCTTCTAAGAAAATATGTCTATATACATCCGTATATAGTCCGTAGTGGAATCTCTAAAGAGACTTATATTTAGGAAACTGACGAAGTACATTTCTCTCATTGCTGACCAAGTACTATAAAAAGTATATTGTTATTAGCTTCCGAGGGTGACCATAGTTGGATGTATATATTCAGATCTTAATAACCTCCAAAGGATGATTAATTATGGAGACACGTGGCTAATCTAGGAGAATTTGAGGCGCACTAAAAATAGTAAGAGGTATATGGAGAGAAATAGATCCAAGTCGTGTCATTGCCATGCAATTGCTCTTTAGAGCTGCCGAGGAAGATGATGCATTAAGGCTGTGGAAGAAGGTGATATGGGAGCAGCTCGACAACACAATATTTTGCATATTGATTCCACATGTATATATATGTATCTTAATAAGATTTGGATAAGGCAAAAGGATGAACGCAGAATCAAAAGAAGTGAATGATGTATGTATATATATGTACCTTAGTAAGATTGATATAAGCCTGTGCCAAGAAGGCCGCCGCTAGGCAGCATAACCACCGGCCACAGTGTTGCCGGTCCGGCGTCTTCAACCAGAGGTGGAGACAATGCGCCGCCGCCTGTCCGTGGGTCTCCTCGACGGCGCAAGGCGTAGAAGCAACTGGAGCCGTATTTGTGCCCTGTCCTAATGCATGCATGTGGCTGGTAAGTACATGACCCAAGCTCACGGGATGATTTATGGCTGATACATCCTCACGGCCTATTCTTCAAAACTTTGCATGCGTGTAGACAATCAATATTGAAATCCTTTGCTGGTACAACACCACGCCCAACCATCGGCAGATCCATAGATATCCGTAGATGTCGCTGTTTGGGGAGAATTTTTTTCTTTCAGAAATCCACGTACGATCTCCTTTTTAGACGGGAAAAGTATGATCCCAATAATGAGAGGAAGACGAACTTGTCAACCTAATACACATGAAACGTTTTTCTTTCTATAATGGCATATGTTTTTTTCTCCAAATATATTTTGTTTGACCCATGTACGTTTAGATGTGTCACGTACAATCTTTAGAGGCCCACAACATTATATATGTTACACAGATCAAACGGTCAAAATAATCCTATGTTTAAAAATTTATAAGATCAAGGGCCAGTATTTTCTAATTAACGTGGAATTTTCTAGCTTATTTCCTTATTTATGTCCCGTATTTTGCTTTTAGTAGATAATAGATAGATAGATAGATAGATAGATAGATAGATAGATAGATAGAATAGATGTAAGCCGGTTCTTTGGGCATCAATGGTAGATTTTGCTTAGCATTACTGAATAAAATAATATATGACCGTGCCTATCAACCAATGCAGAGGCCATGACTCCATGAGGGCTATCCTACTTTTCAAAAAACATAAACCAGCAAACCCTAGCGGAGAGAGAGTGATTGTTCGTAAAGTAGTACAGAGATGTCAGGTAGGATAACATGCAAGATCGGGAGGGCAGCACATCTGAAAACCCATCAGAAAGGCGGGCGCCTTTTCAACATGGACACACTACCATTTCAAATAATAATACAACTCTCTCTCCCTCTCTCATCAGTGAGTGGAGGAACAAATGGACGTGAGATGATTGCCTAGTCCTGAATCCGCCACTACGATGGGCTAGGCTACTATTTATGGGAGCATCTTTTGCAGATGGAAATGATGATGCCCCGTGCACCTTGTCATCTTTGCGCCATCCACCCTTGGCTCTCTGGCAGCTCCTCATTTCATCATGAAAGCTAGTCCATCATATGCTCGTGAAATCATGAAATCCCAACTTTGGAAACACGTGAATTGTTCCGGTCTACGCGGGACGAACTAGTTTAACTGGACATATGTGTTCGAAACACAAGATTGAACAAAAAATTGCACGCTAGTCCAAAATACGTGGGGCCTGTTGGGTCCTGCACCCCCCTCAGCCACGTACTAGAGTTACATGTGTGATCGTCTGAATCTGCATTGCACGGAATTCAAAGTAGCGTAAAAACTGGCTCTCAAGGAACGGTCGAATCGGCCGTTTGCGATGAGCCATCCCAGAGCGAGCGCTAGAAGGCAGCACGGCTGCACGCGCAAGGAAACTCGACACATTGTTGTTTTCTGAAGCGGTGTCATAAATCCCCTTGCCCCTTTCTCACCGTTCACTCTCCCTCTCCCGTCTCTCCACTTTCTCATAAATGGTGGCAAGCATCATAGGAGGCAAGATCTGGACAGCGAGCACGGGCGTTGACCACCGACTGCATCACCGCTTCACCATTGGATGGCTGCTACAACTGCAGGCGTGAGGATTCCCACTCCCTTGTGGGGGTTTCCTTACATCACTTCTACACAAACACCACTTGATCCATTAGTTTTCTTCATTATGGTATGAAAGCATTCACACGCTACCAACACATTATCCGTGATGAGCCTCCCCGGTAGAAATGCACTCTGTGTTGGGGAAATAATCTCAGGTAGAACTCGTTTGAGCCTGTTAGTAATCCTTTTGGAGATAATCTTATAAACAATATTATAGAGACTGATGGGTCTGTATTGTGTAATTACCTCGGGGTTGTTCACTTTCGATAGCAGGATAATGTTTCGGTAGCACGACAAAGTGTCCTCAAAGGCTAGGAGATGCGTCTGACACCAAGGAGCCCCTCCATCCTTCTCAGACGAGTATAAAATTTAATTGAAATCGCCTATCACCGCCCAAGGCAAACTTGACTGAGCATGAAGATCACGCAAGTTTCGATAAGTCCGGTCCTTGTGCTCCCAGCTCAGCTCACCATATATGTTGGTGAGTCTCCACATCTGCCCATCCGTCTCCACAACAGACACGTCAAGGAACTCCATGGTGGTAGTCCGGAAGTAGATCATAACCTCCTTCTCTGAGACTAAGAGAAGCCCACCTTTTCTTCCATCCAAACATGGTGCCACCAATATATGGTCCATCTTCAGTTTCCTCATCAAATCTTCTGCCCTAGCTTAATCCAAATGCGTCTCGGACGGAAAGAACGCATTCAGGTTATACCGCCTCTGGACGTCCAGAAGCGATCAAATTGTCGGGGCACCGAGAAGTCCCCGACGGTTCCAGCTCAAGAGCTTCATTGCTCCCGACGATCCTCCAGCCCGGAGGTCACTGATATCATATTCACGTCGCCAGTCACCCCAACGTCCGCCCCTACTGCACATCCCCCCTTCTCTGCCTCTTTGGGTCTTGCACTTTCTGTGAGGTACTCAGTAAGCTCTTATCAACGGGTGTGTGCACACCTCCTTCTATCTACAAGACTCTCCGTCACCACATTTGTTACCAAAGAAGATGGAGTTGTTTCTTTTAAAAGGGTTCCATCCGGACCAACCAGTCTCTTCCGAGTACTTGAAACAACCTGTGTTGCATTCCCTCCGTTATTACCCATGTCAACAGCATTGTTCTCTTCCCCATTTGGGTCTCCTGGATTAACTCTGGCCCTGCCAAAACCATCACCATGACCGGAGCCTCTTTCACACCCCCTTCCTCTTCCCCCTGATTATTGTATCCAGCTAAATCAAAGTCTACCAGCAATCAATCACCCCATTCACGATCTTCCTCCTCATGTAGGCCATCTCCACACTCCGTCAACACATGCCTGACAAGGCCACAAAAGTAACAAAAGTCTGGCAATTTTTCATACTCAACCAGGTATTTCACGCTCTCCTTCAAGGTTATTGGGACGAACCTCACTAGCGGTGTATCAAGTTCAATAAACACCGGGGAACGAAGGCACTTTGTTGGAATAATCATTCCATCGTTAACAATTACCGTGATCGGCGACTTCCTAGTACGTCTCCAATGTATCGATAATTTATGAAGTATTCATGCCATATTTACCTATTTGTACAATAGTTTTATATGATTTTGATGATTTTATATGATTTAGTTGGAACTAACCCGGACAGACGCTATTTTCAGCAGAATTACCGTGGTGTTCTTGTTGTGCAGAAAATAAAAGTTCTCGGAATCATCCGAAACTTTTTGACGATATTTTCTGGAAGGAAAGCGGCCCAGGAAGCTTCGAGGGACTACCAGGGGACCCATGAGGAGATGCCACGGTAACAGGGCGCACCCAGGGGGTGACCGCGCCCTGTTGCCTAGGGGGGCCTGTGGCTCCGTTTCGCGTGATTCCAACGCTAAAAAATCCTATAAATAGAGAAACCCCTAGAAATAAACCAAGAACTTCCGATCCCCCGCCGCAAGCCTCTATTTCGAAGCGATCTCATCCAGAGCCCTGTTTCGGTACCCTGTCGGAGGGGGGAATCATCACCGGAGGACATCTTCATCATCCCGGCGGTCTCCATGATGAGGAGAGAGTAGTTCACCCTTGGGGCTGAGGGTATGTACCAGTAGCTATGTGATTGATCTCTCTCTCGTGTTCTTGAGATAGCACGATCTTTATGTATCACGGGCTTTGTTAATATAGTTGAATCATATGGTGTTTTTCCCTTGCTATCTTGACGTGATGAATTGAGTCGTTCCCTTTGAGATTTTGTTACATTGGATTGAATACTTTGGGTTTGAGAACACTTGATGTATGTCTTGCATGTGGATACTCATGGTGACAATCGGGTATTCTATTGATTCACTTGATATATGTTATGGCATCATCTTGCGGATTCCGGTGACATTGAGGGATCTATGCACATGGGTTGATGCACGTTTTCATCCTACTTTCTCTGATAGAAATCTTAGGGTGCTCTTTGAAGTTCTTTGTGTTGGATTGAATATGATGAATCTGAAATTGTTTGATGAATAATTAACCCACGGATACTTGTTGTGACATTGGAGTATCTACGTGACATTAGGGTTGGTTGATGCGTATCATATGGTGTTATATTAGTACGAACTCTAGGGTTGTTTGTGACACTTATAGGAATAGCCCAATAGATTGATCGAAAAGGATAACTTTGAGGTGGTTTACTACCTACAACAATTTCATCGTATGTTCTCCGATAGATAGGAACTTTGAAGTGATTCTTTATCGCACGTTGAAGGATGGTTATATGATTCAATTATGTTAGCACTGTTAAGAGATTGCACTAGGTAAAGTATGAACCCTAGGCCTTGTTTCGAAGCATTGCAATACCGTTTATGCTCACTTTTACTACTTGTTACCTTGCTGTTTTTATATTTTTCAGATTACAAAAACCTATATCTCTTATCCATACTACACTTGTATCACCATCTCTTCGTCGAACTAGTGCACCTATACAATTTACCATTGCATTGGGTGTGTTGGGGACACAAAAGATTTCTTGTATTTGATTGCAGGGTTGTTTGAGAGAGACCATCTTCATCCTACACCTCACACCGATTGATAAACCTTAGGTCATCCACTTGAGGGAAACTTGCTATTGTCCTACAAAACTCGGTGCTTGGAGGTCCAACAGAGTCTACAAGAATAAAGTTGCGTAGTAGACATCAAGATATTTTCTGGCGCCGTTGCCGGGGAGGTGAGTGCTTGAAGGTATATCTTTAGATCTTGCAGTTAAATCTTTTAGATTCTTGTTTTTCACTAGTTTGGTTTTATAAAAGAAAACTACAAAGAAAATGGAGTTTAGGTGGCCTCATATGCTTCACCTTTATAATGTCTTTCGTGAGAATGATGATTGGAAAATTGTGCCAAAGTGTTAGAAGAAGAATTTATTAAAATTTTGGCATTAAATTCTTGAATGATGAGAATGATTCCAATGTTAGTGTGTCTTCTCTGAATTTCCATGATGCTAATGATATGCAAAGGCGCAAGCTTGGAGATGCTATGTCTGATGAAGATGGTATTTTTTTGTCCCCCAAGTTTTGATGAGCAAATTTATTATGACGATTGCATGCCTCCTATTTATGATGATTATGATGGTGACATGTATGCTATAATGAGTAATGATAACCGTGAAACTTGTCATCGTGATTTGAACTTTCAATTTGGTTATGGCAATCATGTGTCACATGATAGTTATTTTGTTGAGTTTGCTCCCACTACCATATGAATGAAAAGGAATTTGCTTATGTGGAGAGTAACAAATTTTCTATGCTTGTGCATCATGAAAATAATGATTTGTGTGATAATTATATTATTGAATTCCTTCATGATGCTACTGAAAATTATTATGAGGGAGGAACATGTGCTTGAGGTATTGCAATAATATCAAGTTTCCTATCTATGTGTTGAAAATTTTAAAGTTATGCTTGTTTTGCCTTCCTACGCTAGTTGATTTCTATTCCAATGGATTGTTTGCTTCTAAAATCCGTATGCATAGAAAGTGGATTAGAATTAAATGTGCTAGCCATTTGATTCATGATTCTTTCTTGCATGTTCCATTTACTATTCCTATGTGAGCATCATTGAAATCATCATGCCTAGCTAAACGGCTTTAAAAAAAGCGCTTGTTGGGAGACAACCCAACACTTTCCCTTTCTATTTTTGTGCGTTCACATGATTAAGATACGGTAGTAATCATGTTTTGTGTCTTTTATATCAATAATGTGCCAAGTAAAGCCTTTGGGATAGTGTGGATACTTGTTGATTTGATTCTGTGCAAAAACAGAAACTTTTGTGTCCAATATATGAATTGTGTGATTTTACTGGAGCGTCAAAATATGCTGAAACTTTTACACAGTATTTATATGCAAATTCTCTGTGTTGTAATAATGTTTCGGAATTTGTAGAGATAGGGAAGTATGGTTTTAGTGCACATCATTACAGACTGTTTAGTTTTAGACAGATTATGTTTTTGCTTGCATAGTTTGCTTGTTTTGATGATGCTATGGATCATATCGGGGGGTATAAGTCCTGTATAAGTTAGAATACAGTACCTTATGTAATAATTAAATATGATTCAATTTATAAAAGTACCTAAAGTTTATGATTTACCTATTATACTAACCCATCTCATGAAGTTCCGTTAAGTTTTGTGTGCTTGAAGTTTTCAAGTTTTGGGTGAGATACCGATATGAGGAGAATAAGGAGTGGTAAAATCCTAAGATTGGGGATTCCCAATGCACCCCAAGTTAATATTCAAGGAAGACTCAAGCGTTGGGGGTGCCCCGGAAGGCATCCCCTCTTTCGTCTTCAACACTATCGGTATATCTTACTTGGAGCTATATTTGTATTCGTCACATAATATTTGTTTTGCTTGGAGCATCATTTTTTTGTTAGTTTCTTGCTGTTATTTACAATCATGTTTTTTAATAAAAGGTTCCAAGAATTGCCTTTAGGATGCTTCAATTGCATGTTGTGTGTGTGTTGTGCAAAAACAAAAACTTTTGTTGTAGTGTTTGAATTTTGTTATTTTACTGGAACATGGAAAGTTTTTGAAATTTTTAAACAGCATGTTCATGCAAATTATTTATCATGCCTCAAATTTCCATAATTTTTGGAGATATAGAAGTACACTTTTTAAATTCATTGCTACAGACTATCCTGTTTAGATAGATTGTTGTCATGGTTTTGTTATCTACTTCTCCTATAGTTTTCATGACTTACCTTAGTAGATATAAATTGTGGAAATGATAGTATACAGTAGATAATGTTTGAAAATTATTATGCAACTTGTCTTGGCAGTACATAAAGTGTTGATTTCTTCTTATGTGCACTAACCTATCTCACGAGTTCTTGTACATAAAGTTTTGAGACTTGGGAGAAACCGGGATATGAGAGGAATTAACAAGACACAAAAGCTCGAGCTTGGGGATGCCCAAGGCTCCCCAAGTCAATATTATAAGAAGTCTCAAGCATCTAAGTTTGAGGATGCTACACATCTCACTTCTCTTCGTCAACGACTATCGGTTAGCCTATGCTGAGCCTAAGTTTTTATTCGTTCAAATGATATGTGCTATTCTTGGAGTGTATTTTTGTTTTGTTTGTTGTTTAAATAAAATACCTAGATCTGAAAAACTTTATTGAGAGAGAGTCATCACATAGCTACTTAGTTGTTTGACTACTCTTTGACCTTTACATATATCTTTTGAGATTAGTTTGATGTTTACTCTTGTGCTTCACTTTTATCCTAAGAGAAAATGTTGAATTAATTGAATGTCATAAATATGAAATTATATATGCTTCGTACATTTGTCCCATGGGGAGTAATGACTTCACATACAAGAAGTATAAGCGGTAACATTTATTGGAAGTTAACAAACATAGCATTGGTCACTTGAAAATTTCACGAAAGAATATTGAAGAAAGAGAGATTTCACATATAAATATACTATCTTGGACATCTTCTATGATTGTGAGCCCCCATTAATTATTTTCTGACTTGATCAAGTAGTTGATGTTGGACAAGGAAGACAACGTAATAATTATGTTTGTTTATATTTCACATAGAAGTTATATTGTGTGAGGAGTAGTGCAGGATAATGTTGGAGTAGGAGTGCTATTTGGTATCGCCGTCTTGTGGTGAATGCCAAGATGCCCTTCTTGTAAATACTTCTCTCTTCTATAAAGCTTAGGTACGCCTTTGGCGTACTCTAAAAAAAAGTTATATTGCCATGGATCCTCTAACATGTGGTGCTTACTTAGGATCGTTTGCTAGCCAAAAATTCGTGCTAAGTAGAGGTACTACTTGTGTATCCAAAAACCCTTAAACCCAGTTTCTTGTCATGAGAGTCCATCATATCTACCTATGGATTGAATAACATCCTTCAAGTAAGTTATCATCGGTGCAAAAGGCAATAAAAATTGTTCTTAAATGTGTAGGATGTTTTATTGGAAGGGAAAATAAGCTTTGTATGAACATGTGATGGTGAAGAAATAAAAGCAACGGACTGCATATAAAGGTTGCTATCACAAGGGGCAATATAAAGTGACATTTCTTTCCATTAAGAGCTTGCGCATCCAAAAATAAGAAGCGCATGACAACCTCTGCTTCCCTCTGCGAAGGGCCTATCTTTTACTTTTATGTATTTACTTTTCTATATTTACTTTTATGCAAGAGTCAATAATTTCCATCCCTATTCCAGTCTATCAATTCTTTAGGTGGCAAGCATCATGTGGTGGGGAAAGATCCAGGTACATATATCAGATTGAATATTGATACTCGTGATCTGCGTTGGGTTTTCCATGAAGAGGGACGGGTTATCACAGCACAAAGTGGGTAAGTATTTCCCTCAGTTATGAAACCAAGGTTTATCGAACCAATAGGAATATCAATCCTCAACCGTCTTCAGCGGCTGCACACAAATGAACAAACAACTTGCACCCAATGCGGGCAAGTGGGTTGTCAATCCCCTTGATCTCGTTATTTGCAAGAAAATGAGTTGTGTAGATAATTGTAAATTAAAAGATAAAATAAAAAGTAAATAAAGGCAGCAAGGTAATAGTAGCGTTTGTAAATATATAGGTGAATAGACCCGGGGGCATAGTTTTCCCTAGTGGCATCTCTCATGTAGGCAGCATATGGTGGGTAACAAATTACTGTTGGGCAATTGATAGAAAAGCGGATAGTTATGCGATTTTCACGGCAATGATCATGTATATATAGGCATCACGTCCATAAACAAATAGGTCGACTCCTGCCTGCACCTATTACTATTACTCCACTCATCGACCGCTATCCAGCATGCATCTAGAGGATTAAGTAAAACAGAGTAATGCATGGAGAACGATGACATGATGTAGACAAAGTAAACTCAAGCAATATGAATGAACCCCGTCGTGTTATGCTTAGTAGCAACAACACAAAGACGCATCTTGTCCCCTACTTTGTCACTGGGATATAAAAACTCGCCAGGTTAAACCTACCACAACGCACCACTCCCACTGAAGATAGATCAATCTACTTGGCCAAAGCACATTAATAAATCGGAGAGCATTACGAAGCTATAATGATCATGCAAATAAGAATCTTAATATTTAGAGGTGACTCAAATACTTTTCATGAATAATCTGAACATAAACCCACAATTCATCGAATCCCAACAAACACACCGCACAATAGGATTACATCGGATAGATAAAAGCGACGATGTGATGATCATTGTATTGAAGATCAAGAGATAGAGAGATTGCCATCTAGGTACTAGCTATGGACCCGTAGGTCTGTGGTGAACTACTCACACATCATCATGGGGGCAGCAAGGTTGATGTAGAGGCCCTCCGTGATCGATCCCCCCTCCGGCAGGGTGCCGGAACGGAGCTCCAGATGGCCTCGCAACGGAACAGAGACTTGCAGCGGTGGAAAAGAGTTTTGGGACTGCCTCTGGTGTTTTTAGGGTAGATGAGAATTTATAAGCCACAGAGGGGCGTCGGGAGACGCCCGAGGGAGGCACAAGCCATCAGGACGCGGCCCCCTGGGGCGCGCCCTGTTGGCTTGTGCGGCCCTCGTGCTGCCCCCGGCCTCCTTCTGAAGCTTCCAGATCTTCTTTTGGTCCATATAAAAATCATCAAAAAGTTTCATGGCAATTGGACTTCGTTTTGTACTATAAACCTGAAAAGTGACAAACACGCAGAAAACAGCAACTGGCACTGGGCACTGGGTCAATAGGTTAGTGCTCAAAAATATTATAAATTGGTAAATAAAGACCCAAAAAGTATCCTAGAATGATAATATATCATCATGGAACAATCAAAAATTATAGATACGTTGGAGACGTATCAAATATAGGTGATCATGATTTATTATTGTTGACATTATCCCTGAGATAAATAAGTTGGGAGGCGAAACATTAAGCCCATATCTTCCTATGTGTTTGATTGGAACTGTTTGTTCTAAAAATATGCTTTGAGTGTCAGCAATCATGGAAAACTAAATGATAGTTGAGTATGTGGAATTTACTAAATCAAAGTTCTTACATAGACCCTTCCTGAAAATAAGATGAATTGTACTTGTTTGATGACTGGAAACATATTTGTTGGTTTTCAAGAAAGTTATGGTCGATACTTTAACATGCGGATAGCTTGCTACGTGATCATGAGAAGTTTTATGAGAATGAGCTATTATTTACGATATAGATAAGGATGCTAGAAAATGTTATTGGAATTATAATTTATAAATCTTTTGCACTATGCTAGCATTCACACTTCATAAATTATTTATTTTATCATTTACCTAGTCGAGGACGAGTAGGAATTAAGCTTGGGATGCTGATACGTCTCCAACGTATCGATAATTTATGAAGTATGCATGACATATTTACCTATGTTTACAATATTTTTATATTGTTTTGATGTACTTTATATGATTTAATTGGAACTAACCTGGACTAGCACTGTTTTCAGCAGAATTACCGTAATGTTGTTTTTGTGCAGCAAATAAAAGTTCTCGGAATCGCCCGAAAGTTTTTGACAATTTTTTCTGGAAGGAAAGAGGCCCATGAATCTTCAAGGGGGTACCAGGGGACCCAAGAGGAGGTGCCAAGGTAACAGGGCGTGCCCAGAGGGGTGGTCGCGCCCTCTTGCCATGGGGGGGCTATCGCTCCATTTCGCGTGATTCCAACGTTGAAAAATCCTATAAATAGAGAAAGCCCCAGAAATAAACCTAGAACTTCCGCTCCGTCGCCGCAAGCCTCTATTCTGAAGCGATCTCATCTGCTATTCCGGTACCCTGTCAGAGGGAGGAATCATCACCGGAGGCCATCTTCATCATCCTCGCGGTCTCCATGATGAGGAGAGAGTAGTTCACCCTTGGGGCTAAGGGTATGTACCGGTAGCTATGTGATTGATATTTCTCTCTCTCTCTCGTCTTCTCGAGATAGCACGATCTTGATCTATCATGGGGTTTGTTAATATAGTTGAATCATATGGTGTTTTTCCTTGCTATCTTGATGTGATAAATTGAGCCTCTCCCTTTGAGATTTTGTTACGTTGGATTGAATACTTTGGGTGTGAGAACACTTGATGTATGTCTTGCATGTGGATACCCATGGTGACAAATGGGTATTCTATTGTTTCACTTGATATATGTTATGGCATCAACTTATGGATTCCAGTGACATTGAGGGATCTATGCACATGGGTTGATGCACATTTTCATCCTACTTTCTCCGATAGAAATCTTGGGGTACTCTTTGAAGTTCTTTGTGTTGGATTGAATATGATGAATCTAAAATTGTTTGATGCATGTCGAAAAATTAACCCACGGATATTTGTGGTGACATTGGAGTATCTAGGTGACATTAGGATTGCTTGATGCATATCATATGGTGTTATTTTAGTAGGAACTCTAGGGTTGTTTGTGACACTTATAGGAATAGCCCAATAGATTGATCGGAATGGATAACTTTGAGGTGGTTTACTACCTACAACAATTTCATCTTATGTTCTCCGATAGATAGGAACTTTGGAGTGATTCTTTATCACATGTTGAGGGATGGTTATATGATGCAATTATGTTAGCACTGCTGAGAGATTGTACTAGTGAAAGTATGAACCCTAGGACTTGTTTCTAAGCATTGCAATACTGCTTATGCTCACTTTTACTACTTGTTACCTTGCTATTTTTATATTTTCAAATTACAAAAACCTATATCTATTATCCATACTACACGTGTATCACAATCTCTTCGCCGAACTAGTGCACCTATAAAATTTACCATTGTATTGGGTGCGTTAGGGACAGAAGAGATTTCTTGTATTTGATTGCAGGGTTGTTTGAGAGAGACCATCTTCATCCTACACCTCCCACGGATTGATAAACCTTAGGTCATCCACTTGAGGGAAAATTGCTACTGTCCTACAAAACTCTGCTCTTGGAGACACAACAGGCTAATTTTTTTAAATAATATTTTATTTTATTAAATTTGATAAATATTATGTCGGTTCAATTTTTTTCAGAGATAATACAGCGTCAGCTTCTGGGAAGCCAACTGGATCCAATCGGCTTCGCTGTAGGCGATAGGGACTAGTCGTCCACGTGGTGGCCGATTAGTGGCCCCTCGGCCACGTGGCGGCCGATTCGTGGCCAGAACACGTCACTCGGCCTGGTGGACTCCAGTTAGCAATGGTGAAGCCGACTGGGCCAGTCGGCCCTGGCGAAGCCGAGAGTAGGCCGCATAGCTCGGGCCGCACCGCGCCCCTCACTACTGGAATCAGATCATTTGTCGTCTGCCAGATCTTTACCGTCAGCTGGCGGACGGCAAAGAAGTTCATTGCCGTCAGCTTCTGAAAAATAGACGGCAACGGCAAGGCAGACGGCAAAGGTCATGTTTGCCATCAGCCTGTTCTTTGCCGTCCGCTGGCCGACGGCAAAGATGCGCGAGGCAGACGGCAAAGAGACCAGGCGGGCCCGGGCGCAAAGTTGCCGTCAGGGATGTCATTGCCGTCCGCCTCCCCCCTCTTTGCCGTCTGCTAGCAGACGGCAAAGAGGATGCCCACATAACGGCCACGGCGCCCCCTCCCCACCCCCTTCTCTCTGCCCCCATCTCCCCACCTCTCTCTCTCCCCACCACCACTGCACCGCCCGACACCACCGCGCCGCCGCCCTCCCCTCGCCAGCTCCCCGCGCCGCCCGACACCACCGTGCCGCCGCCCTCCCCTCGCCAGCTCCTCCCCTCACCGGCTCCCCGTGCCGCCCTCCCCTCGCCAGCTCCCCGCGCCGCCCGACACCACCGCGCCGCCACCCTCCCCTCGCCAGCTCCCCTCGCCGGCTCCGCGCGCCGCCCCTTCCCCGAGCCGGCAACCACCACGGCACCGCCTCCCTCCCCTCGCCGGCTCCCCTCGCCCCCCCCCCACCGCTCCGGCCGCCCCCGCCGACCCGGCAGCCCCCACCCAACTCCGGTGAGTGCCCGACCGCCCCCCCCCCCCCACCTTTTTTTCCTGTTTTTTCTGTTAAGTTAGTTTATTAGGTTATTAGGTTAGGTTATTAAGTTAGGTTAGGTTAAGTTAGTTTATTAGGTTAGTTAGTTTATTAGTTTAGAAAAAACTTAGAAGAAAAGAAAAAAATTAGAAGAAAAAAAGAAGAAAAGAAGAAAGAAAAAAAAGGAAAAAGGAAAAGAAGAAGAAGAAGAAGAAGAAGAAGAATAAAAGGAAGAAAAGGAAGAATAGGAAGAAGAAGAAAATGAAGAAGAGGAAAAAAACAAGAGGAGGAAGAAGAAAACGACACCCCGACACGACGCCCCGACACGACCCCCCCGACACGACACCCTAACACGACACCCCGACACCCCGACACGACGCCCCGACACGACACCCCGACACCCAGACACGACACCCCGACACCCCGACATGATGCCCCGACACCCAGACACGACACCCCGGCAACGCCTCTCCACGAGCACACTGAGCTTTGTCAGCTGGATGCCATCGCACAAGTAATGGCTCTGAAGGCTCAATTCAACCTGGGAAGAGAATGCTACGATGCGATGATGATAATATTTGGACGCTTTCTACCCAAAGGCCATATACTGCTGCAAACCTGTACCAGTCGGACAAAATCCTCCGTGTACTTAAGATGCCCTATGAGAAGATAGATGCCTGTGAGAATGGATGTGCCTTATTTAGGCTTGAGTATGCGGACTTGAACTATTGTCCCATTTGCAAGTCTTCAAGGTATGTTGTGGTAGACAACGGTATGGGTGAGAAGAATCAGACCAAAATCCCCGTTAATGTTCTTCGCTATATGCCAATCGTACCAAGACTTCAACGTCTTTTCATGGTCAAAGAGACGGCCAGACAGATGACATGGCACAAATTGGGCAAAAGAACCGAACTAGATGCAGATGGGAATCAGATGTTGGTACACACTTCAGACGCTTTTGCCTGGAAGCACTTCGATGCATTACATAAGGATAAAGCGGCAGATCCAAGGCATCCTCGAGTCGCCATCGGCACTGATGGGTTCAATGTGTTTGGTATGACGGCAACCCAATACAGTTGTTGGTATGTATTTGTCATTCCACTCAATCTCCCCCCCCCCCCCGGAGAGATTATGAAAAGAAAGAACATTTTCCTGACGTTGATAATTCCAGGGCCCAACTATCTGGGGAAGAATATGAATGTGTACATGCAGCCGCTTAAGGATGAATTGCAAGAAGCTTGGGATAATGGGATCAAGACATACGACGCCGCTACAAAACAAAACTTCATGATGCATGTGTGGTACATGTACTCGATGCATGACTTGCCGGCGTATGCGCTATTCATTGGCTGGTGTGTGCATGGAAGGTTCCCGTGCCCCACGTGCAAGGCAGCTCTTCAGTTCCGTTGGCTGCAGGCGGGTCGCAAGTTTTCTTGCTTCGACTTGCATAGACAGTTCCTGGATCCTCGCCATAAGTTCAGAAAAGACAAGAAGAATTTCATCAAAGGTAGAGTTGTCAAAAACTCTGCACCACCTGCGTTGACAGGCCAATAGACCCTGGATCAGATAACGTGACTTTGCAAATGATCTTTGGTGTAGCATAACTCCCGAGCCACATCGCACGACCCTTCTCCAGGGCATCCTTCTCCAGGGCATCCTTCTCCAGGCCCGAGCAACCCCGGTGCTTCACCTCCGTGATGACGAGGACGGTAAGCCCTAATATGCCACTTACTTGGCTCATTTTCTCAAAGAAAGACAAACTTAGCACTTAGACAAAATTACGTACTTTCGGTCTGTCGGAGCTCCTTGTGAGAGTTTCATGCCTCTTCTTGATGGAGGAATCCCGACTGTTGTCGCGGGGGTCGTTTCTTCTTCTCCTTCTCTCGATATATACCTTGGTATATTGCGGGAGAGGAGAAGGGGAAACGACCAGCACCGACGGTCGAAATATTAGTGTTAGGTAGTGTCCACCAACATACACCACCATATAAGTGTGAGTGAGTGCGCACCATACACACCATGAGGCATGAGAGTTTTTGTAAGGAAAACCTCGAAAGACCGAAAGTCAAGCTCAACAAATGGCATAACAACCTTAGTTAGCTCATAAATGTCATATTTTACCTAAGTTAGCTTTGTTTCCTCTAAAATGACATAGTAAGCTTACTTACCTCCAAAATGACATATTTTACCTAAGTTAGCTCTAAAATGACCTATACTTAGCATTGTTCTCTCCAAAATGACATTGTAAGCTTACTTACCTGATTAGCTCTGAAATGACCTATTTTACCTAGGTTAGCTCTAAAATGACATATACTTAGCTTTGTTTCCTCCACAATGACATAATAAGCTTAGTTAACTCAAAAATGGCATAATAGCCTTGGTAACCTCATAAATGCCATATATTTAGCTTATTATCTTGTAAAATGACACAATAAGCTTAGTTAGGTGAAAAATGGCATAATTACCTAGGTTAGCTCTAAAATGACACAAATAAGCAATAAGAAGAAGAAAAACAAGAGGAGAAAGAGAAAGAGAAGAAAACGCTTCTTCATCATCATCTTCTTCTTCTTCTTCTTCTTCTAGATCTTCTTCTACTTCTTCTAGTATTCTTCTTCTAACTTTCTCATTTCCAATTTTGCAGATTTGATTCACTTCACGGCAGCTTGCTTTGATGGAGTGCTAGTGTTTACTTTTTGTTTTCATTTTGTATCGATGAGCTTATGTGAAACTTTCTACCTATGGATGAAACTATTGTAATATGGATGAAACTATGTATGTATGGATGACACTATTGTAATATGGTGAAACTTGCACTTTTGATTTGATATGTTTGTTGGATGATCATATTCATATGGCATGGATATGGGTTTTGTGAAATATATATGTATATCATACATTTTTCTTGTGAAAATGCTTGGATATATCAAACATAAATATAAAAGAGGCAATATGGTCACTTTGCCGTCTGCCACCGATGGCAAAGGTGGCTTTGCCGTCTACCACCGACGGCAAAGGTGACACATGGCAGGCGCCTGTGCAACCTGGGAACACCAGGCCTGGGGCCATTTGTCTCCTTTGCCATCAGGGGGCAGGCGGCAAAGGGGGCCGACGGCAAGGGGGGCAGACGGCAAAGGGGGCGGACAGCAAAGGGGTGGGGGCGGACGACAAAGGGGGCCGACAGCAATGGGTGGGGCGCAGACGGCAAAGGGGGCGGACGGCAAAGGGGGCCGTTAGCCACCTAACGGGGATAACGTGAGTGCTACACCGTCGAGCGTCTTTGCCGTCTGCCCCCTGACGGCAAACAATCTATGCCGTCCAGTGAGCCCAGGCAGACGGCAAAGAACTCCTTTACCGGAGTTCACAGTGCCGAAACTGTGGCCGTCTGCCGGCTGACGGCAAAGAGGTTTGTCGTCCGCTGTCCTATCCTTTGCCGTCTGCCATGGCAGACGGCAAAGTTCCTGATTCCAGTAGTGCCTTCTTCCTTCTCCATTTCTCTTATGTTCTTCCTCCCTTCTCTCTCCACCCAAAAATGCCCCGATTTCTACATGAATTTTGAGCCAATTTCTTCCCCATTTTCCACCGTATTTTGATTCTAGAGGGTTAGGGGAGGCTAGGGAAGCCTCGATCTCGTGATGGGGTAGCTCGTAGTGGTGGTGGTGACCATTGTGGTGGTGGTAGTGGGAGTTGTTGAGGTGGTGGTGGTGGTGGTGGTGATGGAGGTGGAGGTGGTGTTTGTGCTGGTGGTGTTGGTGGTGCCGGTGGTGGTGGTGGTGGAGACTCTGGTGTTCGTCGTCCGTTCCCGTGTTTGAAGGCCGCCGTTTGTCATTTCTTCGCACGCTTCAAGGGTAAGATTCAATGTTCGTTCCTGTTGGGGATATAACCCCGTGGTGAGACCCGCCCAGGAGGGGCCGGGTCATACGGTTGGCGGCTTACAACAAGGTTAGGAGTAAGCTTATTCAGTGGGCCTAGAGGCCCAGAACCGAAAGACAAGACGTAACCCGGTGGGCTTGAGCCTTCGGTGGTGCCTTGTTAGACAAGGCATGTGTAGTTAGAGATGAGGTCGGTTATCAAGTATAACCCGGCCCGGATTCTTGTAAGCCCAGGGCCTTGACATGTGTATATAAAGGCGGGTTACCTGGGCGGCTTAGGCCACGAAACAACTCATCGATAGCTAGGTCAAGCGAACTCGCTCCCTTGTAATCGATACCCAATCAATACAACACAAAGCAGGACGTAGGCTTTTACCTCTTTCCGAGGGGCCGAACCTGGGTAACCCTTGTCTCCCGATTCCGATCAACCCCTTCGAGCTCACCCCCTTAGCGATGGCCTCGAACCTAAGTCCTTTCACGGGGACATCTGCCGTGACAAAACCACGACAGTTGGCGCCCACCATGGGGCTCACGCTCGGTGGTGTGGAATTCTCGAAGGGCTCTCTCCCAAGGATCGAGGGATACGCCATTGGCAGGATGACCAAGAGTCACCGCGGCAAGCTCTACATCGACGACGCTGGCTGGGGCCCCGAGGCCGACTCAATCGAGTACGGGCACCGGGTCCCCTTCGGCGGAATTCACGTCTTCATCGGCAAGATCGGCGGATCTAAACCCTTGCCGGACATCTGCACCGACCTCGTCGAGCCGTCCCGGCGCGCGCAACCCGCCCGTGTTAAACTGGGCCGGAAGTGTGTCTTCGTCGGCTTTACCCAAGGCACGGAACTTGAAGGTTCCATGTCGCGGGAGGAAACCCTCGTCTGCTCATAGGATGGATCCTCGAGTGGGGAGGCAGAATCAATCTATCAGCTTCACAGTGGTGGTCTTGGGGGCTACTTCGTGGGTTACCCCGAGTCGGAGTACCATGAGCCGGTGTACTATGAGCCGCCGAACCGCGCCGATGTCTTCATGGCAGGATCGGCGCCGGGCAGCACGGCTGCTAGTGCGACCGGGTCTGGATCTGGCAGGCCGCCGGCTCAAGTTCTGCTGGATCTGATGAACAAGCTTACAACTCTGATGGAAACCGAGGTCACGGTTGAAAACCAAGCGGCCCGTAACACGGAGATCACGAGGTTGAAGAACCAGATGGCAGGAGTCCAAGAGGAAATCAATGCACTGAAGGCTCAGATGGATGCTGAGTCGGAGCGCCTTAGGGCAGATGCTTTTCGCCTTGAATTAGAACAGCAGACTGCAGCGGCGGTTCACCAGATGAGGCATCAATCCCATTTGCCGGATCAATATGAGGCCAGAAATCTTTTCAACATGCTAGGGACGGGACGGAATGCACCTCTGATCATAGCCCGGACGGCAGAAGTACCTGGGAGCAGGGCGGCGGTTCAGCATCGGCAGCCAGACCTGCCCCGCAGGAACCAGACCCCACCACAGTCTTTTCCAACACCACCAGGTCATTATTCTAACCCGGCGGAGAACATGGTGGCGGCGGCAACCAGACTCGGCACGATCCCCATCCCTGATGGGACACCTTTTTGCAGAGGAAGTGCGGAACGCCATTGGATACTTGCAGACAGCGGTGGCCCAGCAGGAGAAATATACTTACAGCCGGAGTCGCGTGCACTCAACCCCCATCCCGAGCCGCAGCTACAGCCGGCGTTTAGAGTCGCCGGCGGTCTCTAGCAGTGAGCGACGTCAAAACCCGCCGCGAGACGATCAGCCGGCTCTTGATGCTCAGGCGTTGGTGGATCGGGCAAGAGCGCAGCGAGAGGCGGCAGCATTGGCAGCTGCGGCGGCTTATCAAGAACCCACAGTAGCACCTTCCGTTTCGGTAGGAGCTGGAGTAACCTCCAGGTCTGTGGGAGTGCCGTGCTTAGTGCCGGCTTTGCGAAACGAGCGCCTGCCGAAGGACTTCAAGGGTCCTCGCAAGGTGCCCAACTATACCGTTGATCTGCCTCCAGAGGCTTGGATCGAAAGCTATGAACTAGCCATGGAGATGTTAGACGTCAGTGATGCATTATGCGCCAAGTATTTCATCATGATGCTGGAAGGGCCGGCTCGCACGTGGTTGAAAGGTTTACCACCCAACACCATTAATTCCTGGGCCGAGTTGAAGGCGAAGTTCATCAAGAATTTCCAGGGAACGTGCAAGCAGCCCATGACAATTGTGGATTTGGATCATTGCGTACAGCGTGAGGACGAGTCGGCTCATCATTGGGTCCGGCGGGTCTCAACCATCCTCCACTCTTCTGATAACAGTATGGCGGCTCAAGCAGTCCTTATTCTGGAGAAGAATTGCCACTTTGTGCCCCTGAAGCAGAAGGTTGGCCGGCTCAAACGTACATGTCAGGATATGGGGGAACTCATGGCGGCTCTCACCAAGTATGCGGACTCGGACATCACGAAGGACCCTGGTTCCGATGATGAGAAATCGGCCAAGGGTAAGAAGGATAACAATGGCAAGAGTCAACCGCAGAACGGGGGAGGAAATAACAATAATGGCAACGGCGGAAAGCGGAAACACCCGGACGGCGGGTCAGATTTAGTGGCCAACACCAGTGCTGGGAATAACCGTGGCAAGGGGAGCGGCAAGCCGCCTTTCGGTAAACACAAGCCTGTTGATATGGAGGCGATGTTAAATGTTCCTTGCCCGAAGCATAGCCTTCCCGATAAGCCATCCACTCATGCCTGGAGGGATTGTTGGATCATGCGGGAGTTTCGAAATTACAGCGTTAACCAGCATCAAGGTGGCGGCGGTGGACCGTCCGGCGGATCAGGATCCAGCTCTCATGGGTCCGGCTTTGGCGCAGACGGCTTGGGCTCTGGTTATCAAGGCCAAGGAAACCATGGTGGTAATAACCAACAATCTGGTAATGGAGGTCAGCAGCAAAACAACCAGTCCGGGTATCAGAGTAACCCGAAGCAGCTTAGTGGAGGCTAGTATCATGTTTTTACAACAAGCCTTGACAAGCGAGATCGGAATGTGCGCAAGCGGGTGGTTAATGCGGTCATGCCGGCTCTCCTGCAATATTTGAAGTGGTCTGAGTATGACATAACTTGGAGCAGGGAGGATCACCCGCCGCGCGTTGATAACCCGGGATAGTTGGCTTTGGTACTCGCCCCACAAGTAGGAGGATATGTGTTCACTAATGTACTTATGGATGGTAGCAGTAGCATCAACATCCTGTATTATGACAATTTTCGCCGGATGAATTTGCTTGACAAGGATCTTAAACCCTCTTCAACGGTTTTTCATGGCGTGGTGCCTGGAAAGTCGGCTTATCCAGTTGGAAAGATTTCCTTGGAGGTAGCTTTTGGCGATGAATTCAACTACAAGGTGGAATCCTTATGGTTCGAGGTGGTCAAGATCAAGAGCCCGTACCACGCTCTGTTTGGACGGCCGGCTTACGAAAAGTTCATGGCTAGGCCTTGCTATGTTTACTTACAGCTCAAGATGCCCGGGTTAAAAGGGACGATTACTATGCATGGTGATCGGAAGACAGCTCTTGAGTGTGAAGAAGGTGATGCAGCATATGCAGAGTCGAGTTGTGCTGAGGCGGAACTCAAGTTTTATAAGGAGAATGTTGACCCGGCAGATATGACCCTGCTAAAGAAGCCTAGCACGGAATCTGAGCCGCCCCTCAAGTTTGTGGCAGAAGATACCAAGCTACTGGATTTTACGCCTGGCGACTCATCACAGCAGTTCACTATTGGGGCTAATATGGATCCCAAATAGGAAAGCGCGCTCATCGAATTCATCCGTGAGAATCGGGACATCTTTGCATGGAAGCCTTCTGACATGCCGGGTGTACCGAGAGAATTCGCTGAGCATCACCTTAATGTGGATCCTAAGTTTAAGCCGGTCAAACAGTGCCTCCATCGCTTCAATGAGGAGAGGCGTAAGGCTATTGGGGAAGAGGTGGCCCGGCTCTTGGTAGCAGGATTCATCATTGAAGTTTTTCACCCTGAGTGGCTAGCTAACCCGGTGTTAGTACTCAAGAAGAACGGCACGTGGCGCATGTGCGTGGATTACACAGATCTTAACAAGGCGTGTCTGGTTGACCCGTTTGCTCTCCCCCATATCGATCAAATCATTGATGCAACGGCAGGTTGTGAGAGTCTATGCTTCCTGGATGCTTATTCAGGTTATCATCAGATCAAGATGGCAGTCAAAGACCAAGAGAAGACGTCTTTCATTACGCCTTTTGGAGCTTTCTGCTATGTGTGTATGCCTTTTGGGCTCAAGAGTGCCCAGGTGACTTACCAGCGTTGTGTGCAGAACTGTCGTCATGGGCAAATTGGGCGCAATGTTCATGCTTATGTGGATGATATTGTGGTCAAGTCAAGGAAGAAGGAGACTCTGCTAGCTGATTTGAAGGAAACCTTTGACAATTTGCGGGTTTACAAGATGATGCTTAACCCGGCAAAATGTGTGTTCGGTGTACCTGCAGGCAAGCTCTTGGGATTTTTGGTCTCTGAGCGTGGCATTGAGGCTAACCCGGACAAGATAAAGGCCATTACTTCTTTGTGTAAGCCGGCGCGCATTAACGATGTTCAGCGCCTGGCGGGTCGTATTGCTGCACTGAGCCGGTTTATAAACCGCCTGGGTGAAAAAGCTATTCCTCTGTATCAAATGATGAAGAAGACAGACGATTTCATCTGGAGTGATGCGGCTAATGAAGCATTTGAGGCGCTCAAAAAGCAGTTGGCTCAGCCGCCCGTTTTGGCCACTCCCGTGGAAAAGGAGCCTCTACTCTTATATGTGGCGGCTAATAACAGGGTTGTCAGTGCTGCAGTTGTGGTCGAGCGCAAGGAGGCGGGTAAGGAATACCCAGTTCAGCGGCCGGTTTATTATGTCAGTGAAGTCTTGACGGAGTCTAAGCAAAGATATCCACATTGGCAAAAGCTGGTGCTTGGGGTGTTCATGGCCAATCGCAAGCTGAAGCATTATTTTCTTGGTCACCCGATCACAGTGGTCAGCTCTGCTCCTTTGGGAGATATCATTCAGAACAGAGAATCCACTGGAAGGATTGCTAAGTGCGCAATTGAGCTTGGGCCTCTCAATTTAAAGTATGCGCCCCGGACGGCTATCAAATCTCAAGCCCTGGTGGATTTCATCAATGACTGGACAGAGTGTCAAATTCCTGAGGAAAAGCCGGACAATACTTATTGGACGATTCACTTTGATGGATCCAGGCAATTGGAAGGCTCGGGGGCTAGAGTTGTTTTAACTTCCCCACGAGGTGACAAATTCTGTTATGTTTTGAGGCTAATGTTTCCTTGTACTAACAATGTAGCGGAATATGAGGCTTTGCTTCATGGGCTCCGGGTGGCCAAGGAGATGAACTTGATCCGGGTTAGATGTCTTGGCGACTCAGACCTGGTGGCTCAACAAGTCTCTGGCACGTGGGATTTTAAGGACCCTCGAATGGCGGCTTATCGTCAGGCGGTTGATGTTATTGCTGGCCACTTTAAAGGTTATCAGGTGGATCATATTGACCGGTGGAAGAATGAGGCGGCTGACGCATTATCAAGGCTGGGGTCTCAGCGTAAGCCGGTGCTGCCTAATGTGTTCTTGGACGTGTTGCATCACCCATCGGTCAAGTTACCGTCGGAGGAGGATTTAGCTATACCTGACCCAGAAGGGCAATTGGTGGCGGCTCTTCGTGCGATCTCGGATTGGACGTTGCCTTATCTAGCGTACCTGACCCGCAGCGAGTTACCTCAAGATGATACTCTGGCACGGCAAATCATAAGGCGGTATAAATCCATGACTATTGTCAATGGCGAGTTACACAGGCGCAGCGTGACTGGCGTTTTTCAGCGATGTGTTTCTCCTGACGAGGGCCGGGAAATCTTACATGAGATCCATGCCGGTGATTGTGGTCATCACGCTGGGTCAAAATGTTTGGTGGCTAAGGCTTTTCGACATGGTTTTTACTGGCTGACGGCTCATAAAGATGCAGAGTACTTGGTCAGTAAGTGTGACGGGTGCCAGAAATTTGGACGACGTGCCCATGTGCCGGCTCAAGAGTTGCGGATGATTCCAATCACTTGGCCGTTTGCAGTCTGGGGGCTTGATATGGTGGGACCTTTTAAGAGGTCTAAGGACAAAAAGACCCACCTCTTGGTGGCGGTTGACAAGTTTACTAAGTGGGTTGAGGCTGAGCCGGTCAGCAAGTGTGATGCAGCAACAGCAGTTCAGTTCATCAAAAAACTGATCTTTCATTTTGGCTATCCGCATAGTATCATCACTGATAATGGCACAAATCTGTCCAAGGGGGCTATGAAGGAGTTCTGTGATGAGGAGCATATCCGTCTTGATGTATCTTCGGTAGCTCACCCGCAGTCTAATGGTCAAGCTGAGCGTGCTAACCAGGAAATTTTGAGAGGTATAAAACCCCGGCTCATGGTTCCTTTGGAGCGCACGCCGGGTTGTTGGCTGGAGGAGTTGCCGTCTATTCTTTGGAGCATAAGAACCACCCGCAACAGGTCTACAAGCTATACACCTTTCTTCATGGTTTATGGCGCAGAAGCTGTTCTCCATAGTGATATTCATCATGACTCGCCCAGAGTGGCGGCTTACGTGGAAACTGATAACGAAGCGGCGTATTAGGATGCTTTGGATGCCTTAGACGAAGAACGGGATCTTGCAGCAGCCCGGTCGGCGATTTATCAACAAGACCTGCGTCGATATCATAGTCGCAGGGTCAAGACCCGGACATTTCAAGAAGGCGACTTAGTACTTCGGCTGATTCAAGACCAGTCAGATATGCACAAGTTGTCACCATCCTAGGAAGGACCGTTCATGATCAGCAGAAATCTCAACAATGGTTCCTATTATCTCATGGATATACGGGAGAGTGACAAGTCTCGCACTTCTGGTGAAGAGACCAAGAGGCCGTGGAATATTGCCCACCTTCGGCCATATTATACTTAAACCGCCAGTCCGGCTCTTATCAATGTACATATCCCTGTCATTGTATATACCATTTTTTATGATATAATAAAGTGGGCACCCCCATGATTAGGGGCCTCTGCCGTTTTTCCGCACTAAAATTCGTGCAAAGGAGTTGATCCTTCATCAGGTCACTTGGGGGCTTCCAACCCACTGGGTTTAGCTTTCATACCCTCTTGGTCAGGCTTTATATGCCATGTTCGAGTTAAACCTGCCTGTTTGCAACTTGCTACTCCACCATGTGACCCGCCGAACTCTTGACAGTTAATCTTGATAAGAGACCCTGAACTTTCATAAGTTATTCTCGCACAAAGACCCTGAACTTGTCAAGGTTTAAACGGCGGCTTTTGTCATGAGAGAGCCGGCTTACAGTGAGCTAGGATAAACTCGTCTTGTCTGCCATAACCCCTCCGCTATGTGGCCCGTTCGTACTCTTAGCAATGTCAATATTTTAAAGACCCTTAACTTGCTAAGGTTTAAACGACGGATTTATGTCACGTGAGAGCCGGCTTACAAGTTTTTTAGGCTTTCCACCTAGTTTCTTTGGAAACGATACAAAAAAAATTCATAAAACAAAAAAGTTATCTTGTCCTACCGCGCCTTTAAAGCCGGTTTATAGGGCGAGACATAGAAATTACTTGTTTTTGGCAGGTACTCTCATGATAAGATTCTAAGTTTTGGAAAATTCCGGCTTGGTATTGCTCAGGGAGTATAACCCACCCGGCGCATCAAAGCAGTCAGACGATTATATACCAAAGACAAATTTGCTAAGTCGCCGGAAGAAGTTTAAAACAGTGAATCAAAAGCACAAGAGGCGGCAAAATGTTTCCTACTACTATTACATGGCTATCAGAAAGCCCAAAAGCTGCGGACTTCAAGTTTTTTCCAGCAAATTCTAACCCGGTGGATTAAACAAGGCCGGGTTACCTTCACATGATGCAAAAGTTTTTCTAACAAGCCGCCGGGTCATCCTGCGCCAGGTCTTCGGTCTCCTGGATCTGGAGGTTGTCCACATCCCAATTGCAGTTGGTTAAAGCTTCAAACTTGGCTTCATCGTGCATGATGGGAGATGGGTCAACATCAGGAGCGAAGAGGTGCTTATGGCGTTGAGGAAACAGGCTCTTGGCTTCGAAAGTGGGGCCTCGAATACGCTTAGTCTCTTCAGAGTTAGCCGCCTGATATACTGCCAGGTCAGCCTCTGCGGCCAGCCGGCTTGCCAGAACCCAGGACGCCTTATGACAGCGAGAGTAATCTTCTTGTGTAAACTCCGAGCCGTCATCCTTCAGTTGAGGGAAGCCATCCATCATCTCAGCCGGGTTAAGCTCCGGGGCATAAGCCAGCGACCGGCTCAAAGCAGCAATTGCGCCCTTGCGGGCGGCTGATCTCTTTAGTTCCTCCAGGTGCTTCGGGATGGTCGACATGGTTTCCAACACACCCTTCATGAACTTGGGAACACCCCTCTCAGTCATGACAGCCTTGATGGTAATTAGAGACCCGGCGTACAATTGTTCTGTCAAAGAGTATAACGCCTTGAGCTTCAACAGGCTGTCATCAGAGAGTTGGCGGCTCTGTTCACCTACAAATAAATCAGATATTATAAGTTGCTTGAGCGGATTGCTGCAGATTTCTTTTTGAAATGAGTATTGAAGGATGCAAAGAATACTTACCAAACACGGCTCCAATCATGCGAGATATCTGGCCTTTCAGCTTATTCAGCTCGCCAGTGACCATTTTGAGACGGCCTTCTGCATCTTCAGCGCGCTTGGTCAGGGCGGCTTGGATTGACTCGGCATCTTTCTTGAAGGTTTTGAGCTCGGCCTTGATCACATCCAGCTCAGTCAGGGCGATCTGGTACTTGGCATCAGTTTCTGCTTGGCCATTCTGCTGCAAGGCCAGACTCTCTTTAAGGTCTGACACGGCCGACTCAGCAGCATTCAAAGATTCCTGCACAGAGCAAGTTATAACAGAGCAAGGTTGTTAATTTTAAAGCCGCCGGTCCGGCTCATACTGATTTTTGTTAAAGATTAGCACAATTATTACAAGTCCCAAGCAGATTGCAAGCAATTTACTTGGCACTTGGGAGCTAATGTATCTCAGCTCTTTCTTATAGAGCCGGCTCATTACTTAGGTAGTGACCCGGCCCTTGGGGGCTACACTTGGCTCTTAATCTATGATTGAGTGCCGGCTCATTACTTAGATAATGACCCGACCCTTGGGGGCTACGCTTGGCTCTTACTTTATGATTGAGCGCCGGCTCATTATTGGCATAATGACCCGGCCCTTGGGGGCTACAATTGGCTCTTCATCCATGGTTAAGTGCCGGCTCATTACTGAGATAATAACCCGGCCCTTAGGGGCTACTAGGGGATTTTTTCAAAGGTTTGCAAATTACAGAAGACCCAGCTGACCTTTTGAAAGGTCAACCGGCTCTTGGGGGCTGCATAAGTATATATATGAGGATGCAAGGGAAATGAAGTACCTCGTATTTCTTCTTCATTATGCCAACCAAGTTGGCCTCCATGTCCCGGCTTGCAGACAGACGGTTTAGATAGCCGGCGTGTAATTCTTCGGTGGTAAGCTTCTCGAGGTTAGGAAGATCAAATTGCATTTGTCCTTCCTTGAGATGAACCGCCTCGTCCTTGCTGGTATGCTTTGACAATGTCTTGGAAGGAGCCGGAGATTTGTAAGTCGCCCCAGTAACAGTAACTTCCTCATGGGAAGCCACATTCTCAGTTGTTTGCTGGGGGCTGGGCGGCTTAGGATCAGAATCTGGATGAGCCTCAGGAGCCTCGATATCCATATCTGCCGGCTCATTGTGCTGAGGAGCTTCTTCATGAGTATCTTTGGCGGTTTCAGAAGGCTCAACATGAGTTTCAGGGATGCTTGGCTTTGGAATTCCCGGCTCTGGAGCATCAGGAGTGGCGGCTGACCCGCCAGTTTTTCTCCGTTTGGCTTGAGCCCTGTGAAGCAAAGTTAAAGTTACACATCAATGAGCAAGGATGGATTATTAATACAAAGAGTGGGATATAAAAATATTTACCCCTGGTTGATGATAAGGGGAGGCAACTTTGAAGTAGTTGAGTTGCCGGAAGAAGGAGGCGAGTCCTGGAAAAGTTAGCATTGTTAAACACTGATAAGCTGCAAGGATAGCTTACAGGAAAAATAAGTTCAAAGACAAGAAAGTACTTTAGTGCGCTGTTTTCAGGGGGGCGGCTCATTGGGTAAGCCGGCTAAAAGGTCTCCAGAGCCGGTGCTCCGGGTCTGACGTCTGCTATCGTCTTGATGTTTCTTCAAAAGAAAGTTAGGACACAAGTGAGCAAAAGGACGGGAACTCTTTACCTTCCGTACAGCCCGCCATACTCTCTTTACTGGTGAAAGATCCGAGTCAGAGGAGACAATGGTTACCTCGGTAACGTCAGCATGACTTGTTTCTGCTTCTTCCTGTGAGTAATCGTCGTCAATGAGTTGAAGGCCAAGGGGGTCAAGTTCTACCTCTGAGTCATTGAAATCAAATAAATCTTTGGATGATTGCCTCTTCCGGTGAGTTGGCGCCTTGGATTTGGTCGCTGTTGGGGATATAACCCCGCGGTTAACCCTGTTGGCGACTCATAGTGCAAGAGCCTAAGCCGGCCCAGGAAGGCAAGACGAGAAGACGACGACTTACAGGTGGGCCAGTTGAAGATCCAAAGCCTGGTGGCGACTCAAGGCCCGAAAGGGTAAGCCGCCACGTGAAGACTTACCTTGTAAGACTAGGAAAGTAGAACCGGGGTCGGTTACGTTGTGTAACCCGACCCGGATTCTTGTAAGCCCAGGGTTTCTACCTATGTATATAAAGGTGAGCCCCTGCGGCGGGTTGGAGGGGGAGAAAAGACAGACAAGCCTTACGGCGAGAGAGATCAAGCAATCGAGAGTTAGGGCAAGCCAGCCGCCCCTTGTAGTCAATATACCAGTTAATACAGCTTAAGCAGGACGTAGGCCTTTACCTCCACCGTGAGGGGCCGAACCTGGGTAAACCCGTGTCCCTTGTCCCGCTTAACCCCTTTGAGTCCACTTCCATGGCGTTGACTCCGAACCTAAGCCTTCGCGCATCTACCGTGACAAAACCACGACAGTTGGCGCCCACCGTGGGGCTAGCGCTCGGTGGTGTTGAGTTCTCAAAGGGTGCTCTCCTCGGGGGCGAGGGGTACGTGGTCGGCGAGATGACTAAGAGCCGCCGCGGAAAGCTTTACATCGACGACGCCAGCTGGGGTCCTGAGGCTGACTCAATCGAGTACGGCTTCCGGGTCCCCTTCGGTGGAATCCATGTCTTCATCGGCAAGATTGGCGGATCTGAACCCGGGCCGGACATCTGCACCAACATCGTCGAGCCGGCCCGGCGCAAGCAACCCGCCCGGAGCATGCAACCCGCCCGTTCTGACCCGGGCAGGAAGCATGTCTTCGTCGGCTTCACTCAGGGCGTAGAACTTGAGGGTTCTGTGTCCGAGGAAGAAACTCACGACTACTCCGGGGAGGAATCTTCATGTGGGGAGACGGAATCGATCTATCAGCTTCAGGATGGAGGGCTTGGGGGTTACGACGAGCCTTACCCCGAGTCAGAATGCCATGAGCCGGAGGGTTATGAGCCGCCAAGTCATGCAGCCGTCTTCATGGCCGGTTCAGCGGCGGCTCAGGGCAGTACACCTGGTGCGGCCGTGTCCGGGTCAGGTGCGCCCCCGGCTCAAGTTCTCCTGGATCTGATGAACGAGCTTACAACCTTGATGGCAACTGAGGTCACTGTTGCGAACCAAGCGGCCCGCAATGCAGAAATCACTAGGTTGAAGGATCGGATGGCCGCGGTCCAGCAGGAAGTTAACGAGCTGAAGGCTCAGATGGATGCTGAGGCGGAGCGCCTTAAGGCAGATGCTCTTCGCCTCGAGATAGAGCAACAGTCGGCCGCGGCGGTTCAGCGGATGAGACATCAGTCCCGCTTGCCGGAGCAGTATGAAGCTAGGAATCTCTTCAACACGCCAGGAACGGGACGAAGTGTGCCTTTGGCCATAACCCGGACGGCGGAAATACCTGGGAGCCGGGCGGCGGTTCAGCGTCAAGACCCGCCACGACGGGGCCAAAATCCGCCACCGCTTTATCAGACACCGCCGGGTCATTATTCTAACCCGGCGGAGAACATGGTGGCAGCAGCAACCAGGCTTGATACAATTCCGATCCCCGATGAGGCGCCTTATGCAGAAGAGGTGCGGAACGCCATCGGATATCTGCGCACGGCGATGGCCCAGCAAGAGAAGTATAACTACAGCGGAGTCGCGTGCACTCAACGCCCATCCACAGCCATAGCTACAGCCGGCGTTATGAGTCGCCGGCGGTTTCTAGCAGCGAACGACATCGTAACCCGCCGCAAGCGGATCGGGCGGCTCTGGATGCTCAGACATTGGTGGATAAGGCGAGAGCACGGCGAGAAGAGGCGGCTCAGGCAGCGGCGGCGTCTCAGGAACACCCAGTCGCCCCTTCCGTTTCAGGAGGAGCGGGGTTGACTTCCAGGGCTGTGGGGGTACCGTGCCTGGTACCGGCTCTGCGGAATGAGCGTCTGCCGAAGGATTTCAAGGGTCCTCGTAAGGTGCCCAATTACACTGCTGATTTACCTCCAGAGGCCTGGGTGGAAAGTTATGAGCTAGCCATGGAGATGTTGGACGTTAGCGATGCGGTCTGCGCCAAGTATTTCATCATGATGCTGGAAGGGCCGGCTCGCACATGGTTGAAGGGTTTGCCACCCAACACCATTAACTCCTGGGCCGAGTTAAGGACGAAATTCATCAAAAAATTTAAAGGAACATGCAAGCAGCCCATGACGATTGTGGATTTGGACCATTGTGTACAGCGTGAGGATGAGTCGGCTCATCACTGGGTCCGGCGGGTCTCTACTATCATCCACTCTTCGGAGAAGATTACGGCGGCTCAGGCGGTTTTAATTCTTGAGAAGAACTGTCACTTCACGCCTTTGAAGCAGAAGCTTGGCCGGCTCAAGCGGTCATGTCAAGACATGGGGGAGCTCATGGCGGCTCTCACCAAGTATGCGGATTCTGACAATACGAAGGACTCGGGCTCTGATGAGGAGAAATCAGGTCAGGGGAAGAAGGGTAACAATGGCAAGGGTCAACAGCCGGGTACGGCTGGAAGTAACAACGCTGGAAAGCGGAAACACCCGGAAGGCGGGTCAGAGCTAGTGGCTAATACCAACACTGGGAATAACCGTGCTAAGGGCAATGGGAATTATAGACAGCCTTTTAACAGGGGTAAGATTCCTCTAGAGGAGATGCTTAATAGACCTTGTCCAGAGCGCAGCCGGAATGGCAAGCAAGCAGATCATACCTGGGGAAATTGCAGCGTTATGCGGGATTTCCGGAACTACAGCATTCAGCAGCATCGTAACAACGGTAATGGCCCGTCGGGCGGTTCAGGGCCGGGCGGCCAGGGTCAAGGCAACCAACGAGGTCATAACCAACAGTCTGGTGGCGGAGGCCAGCAGCAGAATAACCAGTCAGGATATCAGAGTAACCCGAAGCAGCTCAGCGGGGGTCAGTACCACGTCTTCACAACCAGCCTTGATAAGCGGGAACGGAAGGTACGCAAACGGGCGGTTAACGCGGTCATGCCGGCTCTCCCATAGTATCTCAAGTGGTCTGAGTATGACATCACTTGGAGCAGGGCGGATCACCCGCCACGTGTTGATAACCCGGGGCAGCTAGCCTTAGTAGTTGCCCCCCAAGTGGGAGGATACAAGTTCACTAAAGTACTTATGGATGGCGGCAGCAGCATCAACATCTTGTACTATGACACCTTTCGCCGGATGAACTTACTTGACAAGGATCTTAAGCCTTCTTCAACAGCTTTTCACGGTGTGGTACCAGGAAAGTCGGCTTACTCAGTCGGGAAGATCTCTTTGGAAGTGGCTTTTGGTGATGAACACAACTACAGGGTGGAGTCTCTATGGTTTGAGGTGGTCAAGATCAAGAGCCCGTACCACGCTATTTTTGGACGGCCGGCTTACGCGAAATTCATGGCCAGACCCTGTTATGTGTATTTGCAGCTCAAGATGCCCGGCTTGGAGGGAACGATTACTGTACATGGTGATCGGAAGACGGCTATGGAATGTGAGGAAGGTGATGCGGCTTACGCAGAGACAAGTTGTGCAGAGGTAGAACTTAATTTCTATAAGCAGAATGTTGACCCGGCAGATATGACCTCTCTGAAGAAACCCAACACGGAATCTGAGCCGCCCCTCAAGTTTTTGGCAGAAGATACTAAGTTGGTGGACTTTAAACCGGGCGACTCATTGTTGGGGAGCGTTGCATGGGAAACAAAAAAATTTCCTACGCACACACAAGATCTATCCATGGTGATGAGCATCTACGAGAGGGAGAGTGGATCTACATACCCTTGTAGATCGCTAAGCGGAAGCGTTTTAAGAAACGCGGTTGATGTAGTCGAACGTCTCCGCGATCCAAATCGCAAGTCGTCCCTCGATCCAAGCACGATCCAGCGCCGAACGGACGGCACCTCCGCGTTCAACACACGTACGGCTTGATGACGATCTCCGCCTTCTTGATCCAGCAAGAGGGAGCGGAGAAGAAGAAGAGTTCCAGCAGCACGACGGCGTGGTGGTGTTGATGAAGAACTATTTCAGCAGGGCTTCGCCTAAGCACTACTGAAATTATGACGTAGGAGGAACTAGAGGTTGCCGGCACATGGCTTGGGGCAATCTAATGTCTCTCGTGTGCTAGCCCTACCCCTCTATTTATATGTTGAGCCTTGGGGTCTAAACTTGGAGTAAAAGCCTCCTCCAGGTCGGTTTTGCCCGCACAAGGTCGGTTTGGCCCGCAGGGAAAGAGTCCAACTCGGATCCCTGCAGTACCGCGCACAAGCGGTAGTACCGCTTACGATAAGCGGTTGTACCGCTTGACCAGCTTAAGCGGTAGTACCGCTGACTATAAGCGGTAGTACCGCTTGACCAGCTTAAGCGGTAGTACCGCTGACACAGTAGCGGTAGTACCGCTTAACCAGCTTAAGCGGTAGTACCGCTGCTACAGTAGCGGTAGTACTGCCTTACCAACTTAAGGCAGTAGCAAAACTTCCTTTTGCATTTTCCAATACCTCGTGGGCTTTATCCCTTTGGCCCATAGAAAGTGTTGCTGCACCCGAACACTTCGGTAAACATCCGGAACCCCTTTCCGGTGAATTCCGGAACCCTTCTGGTAACCAAAAACACTATTATCACATATATCAATTTTTACCTCCGGACTATTCCGGAGATCCTCGTCATGTCCGGGATCTTATCCGGGACTCCGAACAACTTTCGGTCACCAACAAAATAACTCAACTATACTAATCGTCACCAAACGTTAAGTGTGTAGACCCTGCGGGTTCGAGAACTATGTAGACATGACCGAGACACCTCTACGGTCAATAACCAATAGCGGGACCTGGATGCCCATATTGGCTCCTACATATTCTACGAAGATCTTTATCGTTTGAACCTCTATGTCAAGGATTCAGTTAATCCCGTATGCTGTTCCTTTTGTTCTTCGGTATGTTACTTGCCCGAGATTCGATCGTCGGTATCTCTATACCTAGTTCAATCTCGTTACCGGCAAGTCTCTTTACTCGTTCCGTAATACAAGATCTCGTGGCTAACACTTTAGTCACATTGCTTGCAAGGCTCATTGTGATGTTGTATTACCGAGTGGGCCCTGAGATACCTCTCCGTCACACGGAGTAACAAATCCCAGTCTTGATCCATGCCAACCCAACAGACACCCTCGGAGATACCTGTAGAGCACCTTTATAGTCACCCAGTTACGTTGCGACGTTTGATACACACAAGGTATTCCTCTGGTGTTAGTGAGTTGCATGATCTCATGGTCATAGGAACAGATACTTGACATGCAGAAAACAATAGCAATAAACTGATACGATCATATGCTACGTTCGTAGTTTGGGTCTTGTCCATCACATCATTCTCCTAATGATGTGATCCCGTTATCAAATGACATCTCATGTCAATGGCTAGGAAACCTTAACCATCTTTGATCAACGAGCTAGTCAACTAGAGGCTTACTAGGGACACAGTGTTGTTTATGTACCCACACATGTAATTGAGTTTCCAATCAATACAATTATAGCATGGATAATAAACGATTATCATGAACAAGGAAATATAATAATAACTAATTTATTATTGCCTCTAGGGCATATTTCCAACAGTCTCCCACTTGCACTAGAGTCAATAATCTAGTTCACATCACTATGTGATTTACATTGTAATGAATCGAACACCCATGCAGTTCTGGTGTTGTTCATGTTTAGCCCTTGGAAGAGGTTTAGTCATCGGATCTGCAACATTCAGATCCGTGTGTACTTTGCAAATATTTATGTCGTCCTCCTTGATGTAATCGCGGATGGAATTGAAGCGTCGCTTTATGTGTCTGGTCCTCTTGTGAAATCTTGGTTCCTTGGCTAGAGCAATGGCACCAGTGTTATCACAAAACAGAGTCATTGGGTTAAGCGCAGTAGGCACTACTCCAAGATCTGTCATGAACTCCTTCATCCAGACACCTTCCTTCGCCGCCTCCGAGGCTGCGATGTACTCCGCTTCGCATGTAGAATCAGCTACCACGCTTTGCTTGGAACTGCACCAGCTAACCGCACCCCCATTAAGAATAAATACGTATCCGGTTTGAGACTTAGAGTCATCCGGATCAGTGTCAAAGCTTGCATCGACGTAACCCTTTACGACGAGCTCTTGATCACCTCCATAAACGAGAAACATGTCCTTAGTCCTTTTCAGGTACTTCAGGATATTCTTGACCGTCGTCCAGTGTTCCATTCCTGGATCACTTTGAAACCTTCCGACCATACTTATGGCAAGGCTGACATCGGGTCTTGTGCACAGCATTGCATACATAATAGAGCCTATGGCTGAAGCATAGGGGATGACACTCATCTTTTCTCTATCTTCTGCAGTCACCGGGCATTGAGTCTTACTCAACTTCACACCTTGCAAAACAGGCAAGAACCCCTTCTTGGACTGATCCATTTTGAACTTCTTCAAAATCTTATCAAGGTATGTGCTTTGTGAAAGTCCTATTAAGCGTCTTGATCTATCTCTATAGATCTTGATGCCTAATATGAAAGCAGCTTCTCCTAGGTCCTTCATTGAAAAACTCTTGTTCAAATATTCCTTCACGCTTTCCAACATTTCTATATTGTTTCCAATCAGCAATATGTCATCCACATATAATATTAGAAACGCTATAGAGCTCCCACTCACTTTCTTGTAAATACAAGCTTCTCCGTAAACTTGTATAAACTCGAACGCTTTGATCACTTCATCAAAGCGAAGATTCCAACTCCGAGATGCTTGCACCAGTCCATAAATGGATCGCTGGAGTTTGCAAACTTTTTCAGCATTCTCTGGATCGACAAAACCTTCTGGTTGCATCATATACAACTCTTCCTTAAGGAAACCGTTAAGGAATGCTGTTTTGACATCCATCTGCCAAATTTCATAATCGAAAAAGGCAGCTATTGCTAACATGATTCTGATGGACTTAAGCATCGCTACGGGTGAGAAGGTCTCATCGTAGTCAACTCCTTGAACTTGTGAAAAACCTTTTGCCACAAGTCGAGCTTTATAGACGGTGACATTACCGTCCGCGTCCGTCTTCCTCTTAAAGATCCATTTGTTCTGAATGGCCTTACGCCCTTCAGGTAATACTTCCAAAGTCCATACTATGTTTTCATACATGGATCCCATCTCGGATTTCATGGCCTCTAACCACTTCTCGGAATCCGGGCCCATCATCGCATCTCCATAGCTCGTAGGTTCATCGTTGTCTAACAACATGACCTCTAAGACAGGGTTGCCGTACCACTCGGGAGCAGTACGCGTCCTTGTCGACCTACGAGGTTCGATAGTAACTTGATCCAAAGCTTCATGATCATCATCATTAACTTCATCTTCAGCTAATGTAGGCTCCACAAAAACAACTTTCTGCACTGCGCTACTCTCAGGTTGAAGTAAAGGTTCAACAACCTCATCAAGTTCTATCTTCCTCCCACTCAATTCTTTCGAGAGAAACTCTTTCTCAAGAAATGTTCCGTTTTTAGCGACAAACACTTTGCCTTCGGATCTGAGATAGAAGGTATACCCAACTGTCTCTTTTGGGTATCCTATGAAGACGCATTTCTCCGCTTTGGGTTCCAGCTTTTCAGGCTGAAGCTTTTTGACATAAGCATCACATCCCCAAATTTTAAGAAACGACAGCTTTGGCTTCTTGCCAAACCAAAGTTCATATGGCGTTGTCTCAACGGATTTCGATGGTGCCCTATTTAAAGTGAATGCAGCTGTCTCTAATGCATAACCCCAAAACGATAGTGGCAAATCGGCAAGAGACATCATAGATCGCACCATATCCAATAAAGTTCGATTACGACGTTCGGACACACCATTACGCTGTGGTGTTCCAGGCGGTGTCAGTTGTGAAACAATTCCACATTGTCTTAAGTGACTGCCAAACTCATAACTCAGATATTCTCCTCCTCGATCAGATCGTAGGAATTTAATCTTCTTGTTACGATGATTCTCAACTTCACTCTGAAATTGTTTGAACTTTTCAAACGTTTCAGACTTGTGTTTCATTAAGTAAATATACCCATATCTACTTAAGTCATCAGTGAAGGTGAGAAAGTAACGATAACCACCGCGCGCCTCAATGCTCATTGGACCGCACACATCAGTATGTATGATTTCCAATAAGTCACTTGCCCATTCCATTGTTCCAGAGAACGGCGTTTTAGTCATCTTGCCCAAGAGGCATGGCTCACATGTGTCAAGTGATTCAAAATCAAGTGACTCCAAAAGTCCATCAGCATGGAGCTTCCTCATGCGTTTTACGCCAATATGACCTAAACGGCAGTGCCACAAGAAAGTGGTATTATCATTATCAATCCTACATCTTTTGGCATCAATGTTATTAACATGTGTATCATTACTATCGAGATTCAAAAAGAATAAACCGCTTACATTGGGTGCATGACCATAAAAGATATTACCCATATAAATAGAACAACCATTATTCTCTGATTTAAATGAGTAACCGTCTCGCAATAAACAAGATCCAGATATAATGTTCATGCTTAACGCAGGCACCAAATAACATTTATTTAGGTTCATCACTAATCCCGACGGTAATCGAAGAGCGAGCGTGCCGACGGCGATCACATCAACCTTGGAACCATTTCCCACGCGCATCGTCACTTCGTCCTTCGCCAGCCTCCGTCTATTCCGCAGTTCCTGTTTAGAGTTGCAAATATGAGCAACTGCACCGGTATCAAATACCCAGGCACTACAACGAGGGTTGGTAAGGAACATATCAATAACATGTATATCATATATACCTTGTTTGTTGTTGGCCGCCTTCTTGTCAGCCAAATACTTGGGGCAGTTCCGCTTCCAGTGTCCAGTTCCCTTGCAATGAAAGCACTCAGTTTCTGGTTTGGGTCCAGCCTTGGGTTTCTTCACAGGAGCAGCAACTGCTTTGCCACCCTTCTTAGATTTACCCTTCTTACCCTTGCCATTTTTCTTGAAACTAGTGGTTTTATTGACCATCAACACTTGATGCTCCTTCTGAATTTCAGACTCAGCGGCTTTCAGCATCGCAAACAGCTCGGCGACTGACTTGTTCATCCCGTGCATGTTATAGTTCAACACGAAGCTCTTGTAGCTAGGTGGCAATGATTGAAGAACTCTGTCGGTGATAGCCTCTGGCGGAAGGGGCATCCCCAATTCAGCCAGACGGGTGGAGTACCCAGACATTCTGAGCACGTGATCACTGATAGACCCGTTCTCCTCCATCTTGCAAGTATAGAACTTATCGGAGATCTCATATCTCTCGATCCGGGCATTCTTCTGAAAGATAAACTTCAACTCCTGGAACATCTCATATGCTCCATGACGTTCAAAACGTCTTTGAAGTCCCGGTTCTAAGCCATACAACATTGCACATTGAACTATTGAGTAATCATCAGAACGAGCCTGCCAGGCGTTCACAACGTCTAGAGACTCAACTGGAGCGGGTGGATCACCAAGCGGTGCATCAAGGACATAAGCCTTCTGGGAAGCCGTAAGGATAATCCTTAGATTACGGGCCCAGTCCACAAAGTTACTTCCATCATCTTTCAACTTAGCTTTCTCTAGGAACGCATTAAAATTCAGGGGTGCTACTGCGCGAGCCATGATCTACAACATAAATATAGCAAAGACAACTTAGACTATTGTTCAAGATAATGAGTTTAATTAATCATATTACTTAAAAACTCCCACTCAAATTGACATCCCTCCGGTCATTCGAGTGTAACATGATCCAAATCCACCAACTCAAGTCCGATCATCACGTGAGTCGAGGTGGTTTCAATGGTGAACATCTTCATGTTGATCATATCTACTATATGACTCATGTTCGACCTTTCGGTCTCTTGTGTTCCGAGGCCATGTCTGTACATGCTAGGCTCGTCAAGTTTAACCCGAGTGTTCCGCGTGTGCAACATGGCTTGCACCCGTTGTATGTGAACGTGGAGTCTATCACACCCGATCATCACGGCGTGTCTCGAAACGACGAACTTTCGCAACGGTGCACACTCGGGGAGAACACAATTTATCTTGAAATTTAAGTGAGGGATCACCTTATAATGCTACCGCCGTCCTAAGCAAAATAAGATGCATAAAAGGATTAACATCACATGCAAATCATAAGTGACATGATATGGCCATGAACTTGTGCTTTTGATCTCCATCTCCAAAGCACCGGCATGATCTCCATCGTCACCGGCATGACACCATGATCTCCATCATCTTGATCTCTATCAACGTGTCGCCATGAGGTTATCGCGCCGACTGTTACTCCCACGACTATTGCTAACGTTTAGCGATAAAGTAAAGCATTACATAGCGCTTAATGATTGACACGCAGGTCATACAATAATTAAAGACAACTCTATGGCTCCTGCCAGTTGCCGTACTCATCGACATGCAAGTCGTGATATTCTATACAACACATGATCATCTCATACATCACATATATCTCATCATGTAATTGGCCATATCACATCACAACATACCCTGCAAAAACAAGTTAGACGTCCTCTAATTGTTGTTGCAAATTTTACGTGGCTGCTACGGGTTTGCGAGAACCGTTCTTACCTACGCAAAACCACAACGTGGTGTAGTGATTGCTTTTTGATCTTCTAAAAGAACCCTCTTCATTGAAATCGATTCAACTAAAGTGAGAGAGACAGACACCCGCTAGCCATCTTTATGCAACGAAGTTACATGTTAGTTGAAGGAACCTGTCTCGCGTAAGCGTACGCGTAATGTCGGTCCGGGCCGCTTCATCTCACAGTACCGCCGAATCAAATATCAACTAGTAACGGCAAGCAATATGTATACACCCACGCCTACAAATCGTTTGTGTTCTACTCGAGATCTCATCTACGCATAGACCTAGCTCATGATGCCACTGTTGGGGAGCGTTACATGGGAAACAAAAAAATTTCCTACGCACACACAAGATCTATCCATGGTGATGAGCATCTACGAGAGGGAGAGTGGATCTACATACCCTTGTAGATCGCTAAGCGGAAGCGTTTTAAGAAACGCGGTTGATGTAGTCGAACGTCTCCGCGATCCAAATCGCAAGTCGTCCCTCGATCCAAGCACGATCCAGCGCCGAACGGACGGCACCTCCGCGTTCAACACACGTACGGCTTGATGACGATCTCCGCCTTCTTGATCCAGCAAGAGGGAGCGGAGAAGAAGAAGAGTTCACGCAGCACGACGGCGTGGTGGTGTTGATGAAGAACTATTTCAGCAGGGCTTCGCCTAAGCACTACTGAAATTATGACGTAGGAGGAACTAGAGGTTGCCGGCACACGGCTTGGGGCAATCTAATGTCTCTCGTGTGCTAGCCCTACCCCTCTATTTATATGTTGAGCCTTGGGGTCTAAACTTGGAGTAAAAGCCTCCTCCAGGTCGGTTTTGCCCGCACAAGGTCGGTTTGGCCCGCAGGGAAAGAGTCCAACTCGGATCCCTGCAGTACCGCGCACAAGCGGTAGTACCGCTTACGATAAGCGGTAGTACCGCTTGACCAGCTTAAGCGGTAGTACCGCTGACTATAAGCGGTAGTACCGCTTGACCAGCTTAAGCGGTAGTACCGCTGACACAGTAGCGGTAGTACCGCTTAACCAGCTTAAGCGGTAGTACCGCTGCTACAGTAGCGGTAGTACTGCCTTACCAACTTAAGGCAGTAGCAAAACTTCCTTTTGCATTTTCCAATACCTCGTGGGCTTTATCCCTTTGGCCCATAGAAAGTGTTGCTGCACCCGAACACTTCGGTAAACATCCGGAACCCCTTTCCGGTGAATTCCGGAACCCTTCTGGTAACCAAAAACACTATTATCACATATATCAATTTTTACCTACGGACTATTCCGGAGATCCTCGTCATGTCCGGGATCTTATCCGGGACTCCGAACAACTTTCGGTCACCAACAAAATAACTCAACTATACTAATCGTCACCAAACGTTAAGTGTGTAGACCCTGCGGGTTCGAGAACTATGTAGACATGACCGAGACACCTCTACGGTCAATAACCAATAGCGGGACCTGGATGCCCATATTGGCTCCTACATATTCTACGAAGATCTTTATCGTTTGAACCTCTATGTCAAGGATTCAGTTAATCCCGTATGTTGTTCCTTTTGTTCTTCGGTATGTTACTTGCCCGAGATTCGATCGTCGGTATCTCTATACCTAGTTCAATCTCGTTACCGGCAAGTCTCTTTACTCGTTCCGTAATACAAGATCTCGTGGCTAACACTTTAGTCACATTGCTTGCAAGGCTCATTGTGATGTTGTATTACCGAGTGGGCCCTGAGATACCTCTCCGTCACACGGAGTAACAAATCCCAGTCTTGATCCATGCCAACCCAACAGACACCCTCGGAGATACCTGTAGAGCACCTTTATAGTCACCCAGTTACGTTGCGACGTTTGATACACACAAGGTATTCCTCTGGTGTTAGTGAGTTGCATGATCTCATGGTCATAGGAACAGATACTTGACATGCAGAAAACAATAGCAATAAACTGATACGATCATATGCTACGTTCGTAGTTTGGGTCTTGTCCATCACATCATTCTCCTAATGATGTGATCCCGTTATCAAATGACATCTCATGTCAATGGCTAGGAAACCTTAACCATCTTTGATCAACGAGCTAGTCAACTAGAGGCTTACTAGGGACACAGTGTTGTTTATGTACCCACACATGTAATTGAGTTTCCAATCAATACAATTATAGCATGGATAATAAACGATTATCATGAACAAGGAAATATAATAATAACTAATTTATTATTGCCTCTAGGGCATATTTCCAACACTCATCACAGCAGTTCACTATTGGGGCCAACATGGACCCCCAATAGGAAAGCGCGCTCATCGAATTCATCCGTGAGAATCGGGACATCTTTGCATGGAAGCCTTCTGACATGCCGGGTGTACCGAGAGAATTCGCTGAGCACCATCTTAATGTGGATCCTAAGTTTAAACCGGTTAAACAGTTCCTCCGGCGGTTTAACGAAGAGAGACGTAAAGCCATTGGAGAAGAGGTGGCCCGGCTCTTCGCTGCAGGGTTCATCGTCAAAGTGTTTCACCCGGAGTGGCTTGCTAACCCGGTGTTGGTACTTAAGAAGAACGGCACGTGGCGCATGTGTGTGGATTACACGGATCTCAACAAGGCGTGCCCGATTGATCCTTTTGCCCTCCCCCGCATTGATCAAATCATTGATGCCACGGCGGGTTGCGAGAGCCTATGTTTCCTGGATGCTTACTCCGGGTATCATCAGATCAAGATGGCGGTTAAGGACCAAGAGAAGACGGCTTTCATAACGCCTTTTGGTGCTTTCTGCTATGTGTCTTTGCCTTTTGGGCTCAAGAGTGCCCAGGCGACTTATCAGCGTTGTGTGCAGAACTGTCTTCACAATCAAATTGGGCGCAACGTTCATGCTTATGTGGATGATATTGTGGTTAAGTCTCGGAAGAAGGAGACTCTGCTCGAAGACCTGAAGGAGACGTTTGATAATCTACGGGTTTACAAAATGATGCTTAACCCGGCCAAGTGTGTTTTTGGAGTTCCAGCAGGAAAACTCTTGGGGTTTCTAGTTTCAGAGCGAGGCGTTGAAGCTAACCCGGACAAGATAAAAGCTATTACCTCCCTGTCAGAACCGAAGTGTGTTAACGATGTTCAGTGCCTGGCGGGTCGAATCGCTGCGTTAAGCCGGTTCATAAGCCGCTTGGGCGAGAAAGCTATCCCCCTGTATCAGATGATGAAGAAGACAGACAACTTCATCTGGAGTAAGGAGGCGGGTGAGGCGTTTGAAGCTCTTAAGAGGCAGCTGTCTGAGCCGCCCATCTTGGCTGCTCCGATTGAGAAGGAACCTTTGCTCCTCTACGTGGCGGCTAATAACAGAGCAGTCAGTGCCGCAGTGGTTGTGGAGCGAAAGGAGGCAGGGAAGGAATATCCGGTTCAGAGGCCGGTTTACTACATCAGTGAGGTGTTGAGTGAGTCTAAGCAGAGGTACCCCCATTGGCAGAAGCTGGTGTATGGGGTGTTCATGGCGAATCGCAAGATGAAGCACTATTTCTTGGGTCACCCGATTACTGTGGTGAGCTCTGCCCCGTTGAGGGACATAATTCAGAACAGGGAGGCCACTGGTCGGATTGCAAAGTGGGCATTGGAACTTGGGCCTCTCAACCTGACATACGTGCCACGTACGGCTGTCAAGTCTCAAGCTTTGGTGGATTTCATTAACGACTGGACAGAGCTGCAGGCGCCCGAGGAAAAGCCGGATAACACTTATTGGACGATTCATTTTGACGGGTCTAGACAGCTAGAAGGCTCGGGGGCTGGGGTTGTCTTAACCTCCCCTAAAGGTGATAAGTTCTGTTATGTGCTCAGACTAATGTTTACTTGTACTAACAATGCAGCTGAGTACGAGGCCTTGCTTCATGGTCTCCGCGTGGCGAAAGAGATGAGCCTGAGCCGGGTTCGATGCCTTGGCGATTCAGACCTCGTGGCTCAGCAGGTTTCAGGCACTTGGGACTCCAAAGACCCAAGGATGGCGGCTTATCGTCAGGCGGTGGATGAAATCGCTGGTCACTTCAAAGGCTATCAGGTGGACCATATTGACCATCGTAAGAACGAGGCGGCTGACGCGTTGGCAAGACTCGGCTCACAGCGTAAGCCGGTGCCGCCTAATGTCTTCTTGGACGTGTTACACCACCCGTCTGTCAAGCTGCCTTCAGAGGAAGACCTGGCTGTCCCTGACCCGGAGGGGCCATTGGTGGCGGCTCTACATGCTACTCCTGACTGGACGTTGCCTTACTTGGCACATCTGACGCGCGGCGAGTTGCCAGAGGATGAGATCTTGGCCAGACAAATCATAAGGCGGTCTAAATCTATGACTATCTTCAATGGCGAGTTACATAGACGCAGCGTCACCGGCGTCTTTCAGCGGTGTGTTTCACCAGAAGAGGGTAAGGAGATTTTAAATGAAATTCACGCTGGCGACTGTGGTCATCATGTCGGCTCAAAATCTTTGGTGGCCAAGGCTTTCCGTCATGGTTTCTTCTGGCTGACGGCTCATAAGGATGCGGAAGACCTGGTTCTTAAGTGTGACGGATGTCAGAAGTTTGGGCGTCGTGCTCATGTACCGGCTCAGGAGCTGCGTATGATTCCAATTACTTGGCCGTTTGCAGTATGGGGGCTTGACATGGTTGGACCCTTCAAAAGATCTAAAGATAAGAAGACCCACCTTTTGGTGGCGGTGGATAAATTTACCAAGTGGGTGGAAGCTGAGCCGGTCAGTAAGTGTGACGCGGCAACGGCGGTTCAATTCATTAAGAAGATAATCTACCATTTTGGTTATCCTCACAGTATCACCACTGATAATGGTACAAACCTGTCCAAAGGGGCTATGCAGACGTTTTGTGAGAGTGAACATATCCGGCTTGATGTTTCAGCGGTTGCTCATCCATAGTCCAATGGTCAGGCGGAGCGTGCTAACCAGGAGATCTTGAAAGGTATCAAGCCCCAGCTTATGGTTCCTTTGCAGCGAACACCGGGTTGTTTGGTTGAGGAATTACCATCAGTGATATGGAGCATCAATACTACTCCCAATAGATCGATGGGTTATACACCTTTCTTCATGGTTTACGGCGCGGAAGCTGTATTACCAAGCGACATACGTCATGACTCGCCGCGTGTGGCGGCTTATGTTGAGCAACACAACGAGAGGGCGCGTCAGGATGCGCTAGATGCTCTAGAGGAGAAACGTGATCTGGCGGCGGCCCGTTCGGCGATTTATCAGCAAGACCTGCGTCACTATCACAGCGGCAGAGTTAAGACCCGGACGTTTCAAGAAGGCGACTTAGTGTTGCGTTTGATTCAAGACCAGACGGATATGCATAAGCTATCTCCTCCATGGGAAGGGCCTTTTGTGGTCAGCAAGAATCTCAACAATGGGTCATACTACCTAGTTGACGTGCGAGACGAGTCAAATACCTCTGGGCAGGAGACCCGCCGGCCGTGGAACATAGTTCATCTACGGCCTTATTACACTTGAGTCATTGACTCCCGCCGTTGTACATATCACATATATGATAAATAAAGTTGGCATCCCCATAAGCCGGGGCTTCTGCCGTTTTTTCGTGTATCTCAGATTGTGCACAAGTTATGTCATCGACAAGGTCAAATTGGGGTGCAGCGAGTCTAATACTTACCCCCTCTTTGATGAATTATTCCAAAATTGGGGTGCGGCGAGTTGAGAACTTACCCCCTCTTTTGATGATTTTTTCCAAATTGGGGTGCAGCGAGTTGAGAACTTACCCCCTCTTTTGATGATTTTTTCCAAATTGGGGTGCAGCGAGTTGAATACTTACCCCCTCTTTGATGACTTATTCCAAAATTGGGGTGCAGCGAGTTGAGAACTTACCCCCTCTTTTGATGATTTTTTCCAAATTGGGGTGCAGCGAGTTGAATACTTACCCCCTCTTTGATGACCTTTTTTCAAAATTGGGGTGCAGCGAGTTAGCCACTCACCCCCTCTTTTGATAATCTCTCCAATATTGGGGTGCAGCGAGTTGGCCACTTACCCCCTTTTTAGATGACTTGTAAGAGCAGAGAACATCATACATCATGCATTGCATCATGCATCGTGCATTACAGCATACGTCATGCATTGCATCATACATCACACTTACATGTCATTCCGGTTTTGACAAGCCGGGTCAAGGAAAGATTATGAAACAAGACGCAAGACCATGAAAGACATCTCCGGGTTATAAGCCGCCCTTACAACAATACAGAAGTTTTCTGTCTTGTTTATTTTGCAGGTTTTATCTTTTTTGATAAGCCGCCATGGACCTTGAAAGCATGGTTGAGAGTAAGAGCATATGAAAGATATCATTGCAGCAAGACTATTCAAAAAGGGTTATACGCGCACGAAGGCACGACTCAGGCATTTCCGATGTCTCTACAGCTATTACAAAAGCTCCCCATGGAGTACAAGACAAGGCAAGATTAAAGTTTTTTACAAAAGACAGCCTTGGCGGTTCAGACAGGCCGAGTTATCAGTTTCAGCCGAAAGTACAGCTCGCTGGCTAGTCATCCTTCGCTGGGTCTTCGACCTCTTCGATCTGAAGATTGTCGACATCCCAGTTGCAGCGTGTTAAGGCCTCAAATTGGGTCTGGTCGAAGAAGGGAGATGCATCAAGGTCAGGAGCGAAGAGCTTCTTACGACGTGCGGGAGTCAGGCTCTTCGATTCAAAGGTTGGGCCGCGCACGCGTTTGTTTTTCGCATCATAAGCCGCCTGGTATGTGGAAAGGTCCAACTCATTGGCAAGACTTGAGGCCAGCATCGGGAATCTTTCATACATTTGATGTAGTCGGCTTCTGTGAAATCTGAGCCGTCGACCTTTTTGGCTGGGAACCCGTCCGTCATTTCCGCTGTAGTTAACTCCGGGGCAAAAGCAAGACACCGGCTTAAAGCAGCCATGGTTCCCTGCCTGGCGGCTGACCGTTTGAGTTCTCCAACCTATTTGGGCAGGGTGGATAGAAGTTCTATCACCCCCTTCATATGCTTTTGGATGCATTTCTCGGTCAGCATCGCCTTCATGGTGCAGAGGGTCCCGCAATATAACTGTTCGGTTAAGGAGTAGATGGCTTTCAGCTTAATCACGCTGTCAGAAGCGAGTTGGCGGCTCCGTTCACCTGCAAGATAGTCAAGTATTATAAGCCGCCTGTATGAGTTATTCAACAAGACAAGGTAATTTTCAAGTGCTTGGCACTTACCGAAGATCGCAGAGGTCATTCTGGAGATATGGTCTTTGAGAGTTTGTAGCTCATCGGACACAACCTTAAGCCGGCTTTCAGTGTCGTTGGCTCGTTGGGTTATAGCAGCTTTTTCTGCCTCAGCCGTCTTCTGATAAGCAGCGAGTTCAGCCCGGGTTTTCTCCAGCTCTGTCACGGCAACTCGCCATTTATTGTCCGCCTCAGCCCTGGCGGCTTGTTGCACAGTGAAATTCGACTCAGCAGTTGCTAAAGCTTCCTGCATTGCACAAAAGACAGTTTCAAAGGTTTTCAGTCAGGATATGATTCGCACATTGGTGAAACTATTGTGTTATAAGTCTCAAGCAGATTGCAAGCAATATACTTGACACTTGGGGGCTAATGCCTGTGTTTTTCTCTAAGTCTACATGGCAGTCCCGGCTCATCTTTGTTAAAGTTAAGCCGGCACTTGGGGGCTACACAGAGCTCTCCAAAGTTTACAATAGAGTTCTGGCTCATTGTCATCACCCGAACGAGGGGGCTACACTTGGATCAACCCTTTCAACTAAGTACCGGCTCAATATCAGTATTAACCCGATACTTGGGGGCTACAGGTATTATAATTTGAAGTATGACAAGAAGTATAAGACCCGGTCTACTATTTTGCAAGACTAAACCGGATCTTGGGGGCTACATAAGGGTATAAGGAAAGCAAGAAAGGAGCAGTACCTCAAATTTGGACTTCATAAGGCTAACAAGTTTTCGCTCCATGTTGTGGCTTGCGCTGAGACGATTTAAATAGCCGGCATGAAGATCATCTGTAGACATCTTTTCCAACGAGGGCAATGCAAAGTCGAATATTTCTGGCGAGTTTGCTTTAGCCTCGCCGGTGTGTCTTGTCAGCACATGAGAGGTCGATTGATAACCCGCCCCAGTAAGAGCGACGTTTTTGGTAGCTGGAGAGCTCGGCGTTTGGAAGTCAGTTCGTGGAGGGCTCGTAGGAGCGACCGTATCATGAACAGCCGGCTCGTGGGGCTGAGGATCATCGGCAGGTGTTTCTTTTATAGCTTCTGTAGGCTCAGCATGAGGTACAGGGGAAGCTGGCTTGGATCTCTCCGGCTCTTGGACAGTGGGGGCGGCTTCAGACCCGCCGGTTTTCTTCCGCTTCGCTTGAGCCCTAGAGAGCAAAAACAATTGTCAAATAAAAGACAAGATTGAAGAAAAATATAGTGCAAAGGAAAATGCATACTCTGGGTTGATTCTCAATGGAGGCAGCTTAGTGGCCGTTGAGTCACCAGACGAAGGGGGCGAGTCCTGGAAAAGTTACAGTTCTTCAGGTAAAGTAAGGTTGCAAGACAAGACTGTTAAGATGATCAGACTTGGGTAAAAAGTACCTCTGCAGGACGCTTCCGGGAAGCCAGGGAGTTGGGTAAGCCGCCCATCAGCTCCTCAGAGCCGGCACTCCGGGTCTGACGCCTGGAGGTGTGCTGTTGCTTTTTCAAAAGAAAATGGCAGTCCAAGTAAGCAAGAGGATGAGAGAATGGGACTTTTCGGATAACCCGCCATTTCTTCTTTGGGGGAGAATTTTCTAAATCGGAGGAAATATTGATTACCTCAGGAGCATCCACACGGCTGGTCTCTGGTTCAACCTGTGAAATAAATATCATCAGTAAGCTGTATAAAGAGACGGTCAGAACAAGTCAAGCTTTACCTCTGAATCGTTAGACTCAGGAATGGAGGAGGCGGTGGTTCTCCTTTTATGAGCAAGGGTTTTACCCGCCCTGGGCTTCCTCACGGGCGGGTTGAGTTTTTTTCTTCCAGAAATCTGAGCCGGCCTGCGCACAAGCCGCCAGAGAGGTTAAAAGATGCAAATTAAAACGAGCAAGACGAAGATTGTAAGGTTTCCAGAAGTTTTTCTTACAGGCGGAGCCGGGTTCTGGGCATAGAAGGGTCTCAGCCCAATTTTATCACAAATTTCTTGTTTTTCGCCCAGAAGATTTTTAACGCTATTGCTGATTTCCTGTTGTGACAATTGGGCGTTTGAGAAGCAGAGGGGGTCATTGGGTTCACCCGTGTATTCAAACATAAGCCGGTCACGCCGGCTCAGGGGCGATATTTGCCAACTGACCCAGCAGCGGGTCAAGTCGACACCAGTTAATCCGTTTGCAATCAAAGCCTTGATCTTGGCAATGGAAGTGGCATACTTCGCTCTTTCAGTAGTGGATAGCCTGTCGGGAAGTTCTCCGGAGCTGGGAAGCCGGGTAGGGCGGTAACCCGGCAGCGGATTTTCACCCTCCGGAGAAGTGTCTTTGCAATAGAACCAGGTCCTGTTCCAGTTCTTAGGATGACTTGGTAGGGTAGCAGATGGGTAAGGCACATCTCTCCGCCTCTGGATAGTCACGCCGCCGAGTTCCAGACTTGAGCCGCCTGCTTTCTCAGTTTGACGGTTGATATAATGGTAATCACGAAAAATGTCCACACAAGGTTCTTCTTGCAGATACACCTCACTCAAGACTTGGAATTGGCAGATATTGGTGACTGAATTGGGGCCTATGTCCTGAGGGTGAAGCTTAAAAAAGTGCAGAACATCTCGGAAGAATTTAGACCCGGGCGGGCTGAAGCCGCGGACAAGGTGGTCAGCGAAAATAACGACTTCTCCGTCTTGAGGTCTGGGTCTTTTCTCTAACCCGGGAGCCCGCCACTGAATGACGTCCCGAGCCGGTAACACGCCTATCTTCACATAGTCCAACAGTAGATCTTCGGTAACTCCGGATTGGACCCAGTCACAAGACGATGTTGCGCTTGACATATTGGCGGGGTAAGTGCTGAAATTTAAAAGCCAGAGGTATGTTGGCGGGTTAAGTGAAAGAAGCAATAGTCAAACTTTATGGCGAATTACAAACATATGTGCTAAGCCGCCCGAAAGATCAATGGCGGGTCAGTCATCAGTACCCCCAGGATGGCCCAAGATTTCACTAAGTATGGGACAAATAGATTTCACAATCTGCGGCAACATTTTTGGATCTACGAGCGGTTCGGAAAGGGGGAAAAACACTAACCCTAGCAGACAGTGGAAGAACAGATAGATCAGGGACTCGTTAAGGCTGAAGCAGAATCAATCCGTACAAGATACAAAGGGGGAGCTGATCACTACCGCAATGTATTTTGACTCGATTTGAATTAAAATACCGTTCCTAGCCCTAAGAACGCGAAGAACAGGGATGAACTCCGGCGAGCTCCATGAACAGTACAGATCTAATGCGAGTCCAGGGAGAGGCAGAAGCTTTACCTTGATGATTCGAGGGAAGAGCGGAGGAGCACCGCGGTTTTCTGGTCCCGGTTGGGTTGGTGTAGTGGCCCGTTTCGGGTTCGCTGGAGAGGAGCGACGGCGGCTGGGCTGTTTCCTACAGTAGTCGCGACGGTGTCGGGAGGAGGAAGAAGAAGTGACACGGTAAAGGAGCGACCCTGTGCCCATTTATAAGGGTAGGTGGTGTAGTGAAACGGCAGGCCTGGAGATCGAGGAGGCGATATAGTTATCATGACTGAGATGGCGCCTCGTTTCTCGGATGGCGGGTAAATGAAAGATTCATTGTGATGTCACTGTTGGATATGGCGGGTTAGGGAAGACCAGTCAAAGTTGCAGTTCCAGAAGACCCGCAGAAGACTCGCCAACTGAAGAATTTAAATTGACATGAACAGGTTCAAATCAATTTGGGGCCTAATGTTGGGGATATAACCCCGCGGTTAACCCTGTTGGCGACTCATAGTGCAAGAGCCTAAGCCGGCCCAGGAAGGCAAGACGAGAAGACGACGACTTACAGGTGGGCCAGTTGAAGATCCAAAGCCTGGTGGCGACTCAAGGCCCGAAAGGGTAAGCCGCCACGTGAAGACTTACCTTGTAAGACTAGGAAAGTAGAACCGGGGTCGGTTACGTTGTGTAACCCGACCCGGATTCTTGTAAGCCCAGGGTTTCTACCTATGTATATAAAGGTGAGCCCCTGCGGCGGGTTGGAGGGGGAGAAAAGACAGACAAGCCTTACGGCGAGAGAGATCAAGCAATCGAGAGTTAGGGCAAGCCGGCCGCCCCTTGTACTCAATATACCAGTTAATACAGCTTAAGCAGGACGTAGGCCTTTACCTCCACCGTGAGGGGCCGAACCTGGGTAAACCCGTGTCCCTTGTCCCGCTTAACCCCTTTGAGTCCAGTTCCATGGCGTTGACTCCGAACCTAAGCCTTCGGGCATCTGCCGTGACAAAACCACGACAGTCGCCTTGGGGACTTTGCTTTTCTTCTTAAGAGTAGGGGGCAACAGTTTTTTCCAGAAGGAAGAGCCGGCCTGTGCATGGTAAAGCATATTGGCAGAAAAGGTTTAATATAGTATGTAAAGTACAGCAGTAAAAGAATGGATGAGGTTTAGGATGGAAAGACTTACATCCGGAGCCAGGTTAAGTGCAGAGAAGGGATTTAAACTCGTCTTGCTGCGGGCAGCTAATGATTCCCCCATCAGAGACTTGACGATAGTGTTAAGATCCTGGTCCTTCAAGGGGGTCCGGGTGAAGCGTTGAGGGTCGTCCACCTTACCAGTATATTGGCACATTAAGGCGCCACGGCGGCTTAGCGGTAGAATCCTCCAGGAGACCTAGCAGCGGGTCAGATCAACACCCGTTAATCCGTTGGCTAATAGGGCCCTGACCTTTGAGAAAGTAGAAGCATATTGGGCACGTCCGGCGGCTGACATCCGGTCTGGAAGCTCTGTATCTGTGCTAAGCCGGTAGGAACGATAACCCGACAATGGGTTCTCCCCCTCTGGGGAAGTGTCTTGGCAGTAGAACCAAGTCTTGTTCCACTCTTTGGGGTGACTCGGCAGGGTTGCTGCTGGGAAGAGTACATCCCTCCGCCTCTAAAGGGTAACACCCCCGAGCTCGAGGCTTAACCCGTCCGCCATTTCTGTTTGACGGTTGATGTAGAAGTACTCCTTGAAGAGATCGACAGATGGTTCCTCTTGAAGGTATGCTTCACAGAAAGTTTGAAATTGGCACATATTGGTGACAGAATTCGGGCCAATGTCTTGGGGGTGCAGTTTGAATGCGTGTAAGACGTCCCGGAAAAACTTGGACCCGGGTGGGGAGAAGCCACGAAGAAGATGATCTGTGAATATAATGACCTCCCCGTCTTTGGGTTTAGGGGTAGTCTCATTGCCTGGAACCCGCCAGTGGATAACATCCTGAGCCGGCAGAACTCCCATGGTGACAAATTCTTTGAGTGACTCTTCGGTCACTCCAGACTTTACCCAGTTGCAAGTGGACGGGGTTTTAGACATGGCGGCGGCTTAGGAAGCTGCGGGAAGACATGAATATTCCACGGGTTAAAAATACATTCTGACCAAGATCGATATAACTAGAAATGGTGACAGCGTTTGGCGGGTCAATATAAAATTATGAGCCGCCGAAGCTATTTGCGGTATGACAATGTGAGCCGGCAGCTTTACGGCGGGTCAAGTTTATCAGCGCAGACTGAAAAATTGCTAAGTGTTGAGAAACAGATTCTGCAACTGAAACGTCTCCATCGTATCTACTTTTCCAAACTCTTTTGCCCTTGTTTTGGACTCTAATTTGCATGATTTGAATGGAACTAACCCGGACTGACGTTGTTTTCAGCAGAATTGCCTTGGTGTTATTTTTGTGCAGAAATAAAAGTTCTCGGATTGACCTGAAAATTTACGGAGAATATTTTTGGAATTAATAAAAAATACTGGCGAAAGAATCAACCGGAGGGGGGCCACCCATTGGCCACAAGCCAGGGGGGCGCCCCCCCCCCCCCCCTAGGGCGCACCCTGCAGGCTTGTGGGCCCCCTGGAGCTCCTTCGACCTCAATTCCAACTCTATATATTCCTATTCGGGGAGAAAAAAATCAGAGAGAAGAGTTCATCGCGTTTCACGATACGGAGCCGCCACCACCTCATGTTCTTCCTCAGGAGGGCAGATCTGGGGTCCGTTTTGGGCTCCGGAGAGGGGAAATCAACGCCGTCGTCATCACCAACCATCCTTCATCACCAATTTCATGATGCTCTCCGCTGTTCATGAGTAATCCCATCGTAGGCTTGCTGGACGGTGATGGGTTGGATGAGATTTACTATGTAATCGAGTTAGTTTTGTTAGGGTTTGATCCCTAGTATCCACTATGTTCTGAGATTGATGTTGCTATGACTTTGCTATGCTTAATGCTTGTCACTAGGGCCCGAGTGCCATGATTTCAGATCTGAACCTATTATGTTTTCATGAATATATATGTGTTCTTGATCCTATCTTGCAAGTTGTAGACACCTATTACGAGTTATGATCTGCATACCCCAAGGTGACAATAATTGGGATTCTTTCCGGTGATTACCGTAGTTTGAGGAGTTCATGTATTCACTAAGTGCTAATACTTTGGTCCGGTTCTCTATTAAAAGGAGGCCTTAATATCCCTTAGTTTCCATTAGGACCCCGCTGCCATGGGAGGGTAGGACAAAAGATGTCATGCAAGTTCTTTTCCATAAGCACGTATGACTAATATGGAATACATGCCTACATTATATTGATGAATTGGAGCTAGTTCTGTGTCACCCTATGTTATAACCGTTGCATGATGAATGCCATCCGACATAATTATCCATCACTGATCCATTGCCTATGAGCTTTTCACATATTGATCTTTGCTAAGTTACTTTTCCGTTGCTACTGTTACAATCACTACAAAATTGCTACTGTTACTTTTGCCATCGTCACCGTTACTTCCATACTACGTTGCTACTAAATACTTTGCTGCAGATATTAAGTCTTTCAGGTGTGGTTGAATTGACAACTCAGCTGCTAATACTCGGGAATATTCTTTGGCTCCCCTTGGGTCGAATCAATAAATTTGGGTTGAATACTCTACCCTCGAAAACTGTTGCAATCCCCTATACTTGTGGGTTATCAGCAACCACGGCTATGGATTCAAGATCTACGGGTGAGGGAAAAAAGAAAAATAATTCTAGCCTTAAAAAGTCGGTGGAAGAACATGTGTTGTCTAGGCAGATTGAAAGGAGTTGTAGATCTATAATAAGTACGGCGTGATTATGGAGCGGACATCCGCATGATTTGGGAACTATTACGAGGCCCTAAAGAGGTGCTCTCCATCTAATCGGTGAAGGACGTTCTTATAAGCGGTGATGAACACTGAAGAACTCGATGAACTCGGGAGAAACCTAATGCAGATCTAACATGGGGCAGAGATGAAACCTTGAGGATGCAAGCGGATGCGGCGATGTTCTGGACGCGTTCAGGTTGATGCAGCGGCCGGTGTTGATGAAGACGGTGAGGACTGAATGGCGCGGCGAGCTTCGGCGGCGCGGCGAGCTTCGACGGTCCGGAGGAAGAAGAAGAAGATGGCGGCGGGGAAAATGAAAGTGATAGCCCCCCGTGCTTATTTATAAGGCTATAATGGTCTCACAAACGGTCCGGTGCGGGAATCGAGGGAGCACGATGATGATTAAACTAAGAAGACGCCTCGATTTTCGGGCTGGTCATATTAATGAAGAAAGATCCGCTCTGACGTCATAGGAATCTTTTTTGATTTTTCTGATGACGTCACGGCGGGTCATGAAAGCTTGTCAGAAGCAACGGCCGCCCATTTTTGACGGGTCATGAAAGCTTGTCAGAAATGGCAAGGCTCACCAACCAGAAGATTTGGAGATTGACATGAACCAGTTCAAATCAATCTGGGCCTAATGTTGGGGATATAACCCCGTGGTGAGACCCGCCCAGGAGGGTCCGGGTCATACGGTTGGCGGCTTACGACAAGGTTAGGAGTAAGCTTATTCAGTGGGCCTGGAGGCCCAGAACCGAAAGACAAGACGTAACCCGGCGGGCTTGAGCCGCCGGTGGCGGCTTGTTAGACAAGGCATGTGTAGTTAGAGATGAGGTCGGTTATCAAGTATAACCCGGCCCGGACTCTTATAAGCCCAGGGCCTTGACCTGTGTATATAAAGGCGGGTTACCTAGGCGGCTTAGGCCATGAAACAACTCATCGATAGCTAGGTCAAGCGAACTCGCTCCCTTGTAATCGATACCCAATCAATACAACACAAAGCAGGACGTAGGCTTTTACCTCTTTCCGAGGGGCCGAACCTGGGTAACCCTTGTCTCCCGATTCCGATCAATCCCTTCGAGCTCACCCCCTTAGCGATCGCCTCGAACCTAAGTCCTTTCACGTGGACATCTGCCGTGACAAGACCACGACAGTTCCTGTAGTATTTAGTTGTGTGAATATTTGTAGTTGCTTCGGTAATATATGTAGATGTCAAATATTTAGGTGTGTGGATATTTTTAGTCGCTACAGTAGCTTTGGGTAATATATTTAGGTCTGTGAATTTTTTGTTGGTTCGGTAAAAAATTTAGTTTGTCCTTTTGCTTAATATTTGCCCATGTTGAATAATTTTTTAGGTCAACAAATATGTCTGATGTTTTTACTACGGCCCTAGTACTGTCCAAACAAATGAGATGGGAGCTAATCTGAGTAAATTTCAGTACATTGAGGTGCCAGTGACTGCCCCTGAAACATGGTCTGTTAGTCCGTTGACAGAATGGCTGGCCGGATGTTTAGGGTTTAATACTGAAACACACACCATCGGTGTTCATGCATTATGGACCTGGTCCAGTTCAAATATTTTCTTTTATTTAAAGGAAATGGAGCGGGACTCTCAGTGGGTGCTTTGTTACAAGCTTGCGAGAGTAGGGGATGTAATCATGTCGCCTTAGTGCTTCCCATCGTGAAGCGGGTTAGTGCACCTGAAGCCGAGGGTGGTTACAATTATGGCCAGAGCAATGAAGGGATGCATGAATGTCAAATATGTGTCCCATGCTGTAGATGATGTTTATGAATTAGGGCAGAGCAGTCAGGCGGAAGGAGGAAATGCCGATGATTATGTCAGTGGTGAGGCGGATGCTGACGAGGTAGATGGGCACATGCAAAACCAGATGGAAGATGAAGATAGAGATGGTGATATTGCCAATGATTCCGACGAGTCGGATGAAGAAGAGAACGCACGGGAGGTGCCTAATCCTGCATCATGGAATCAAGACTTCTCGTCTGCAATGACCGTGAACGATGGTCATGATTCTACCTGGCAATATCACCAGAACAACATTGCGACGGGTGCCATGTATCCAAACAAGCAAGCTCTCAAGGATGCAATAATTGATTGGGCAATGTCCACACAAAGGGTTTTTGTAACTGATGTGTCAAGTCAGAAATACTTGACAATGGTATGCAAGAACCCGGATTGTCCCGCGAGGGTGCATGGCTATCTCCCTAAGTATGGCACAAGCTGGGTGATTAGTGACTTAGTTCATCACAGTTGTGTTATTCCATGTATCCCTCAAGATCATCCTAACCTTACGTCCATGCTCATTGCTCGGTTGCTTTATAGCGAGATAGTGGAGAGCAAAGCGATGGAAGTGAAGGCTATCCAGACAAAAGTCTTCGTCAGGTTCAAGTACAAAATATCTTATGGCAAGGCTTGGAGGGCTAAGCAAAGGGCACTTGAGAGCAGATTTGGTTCGTATTTTCGATGCATACGACTCTGTTGTCCGGCTCCTCCACACACTGCAGGACCGGAATCCAGGCACCTATGTCGACATCCAAGACTTGTTCATGCCAGAGTTCCCAAATGTAAGGGTGTTGCATCGACTGTTCTTCCCTTTTGGTGTGTGCATCGAAGCTTTCAGACATTGTCGACCGAACATATGTGTAGATGGCACTTTTCTAGCTGGCAAGTACAAGGGTCAGATCCTGACCGCCATTGGTCAAGACGGCCAAAATCAAGTCATCCCACTGGCATTTTCTTTTCTGGAGAGCGAGAACATTGAAAGTTGGACATGGTTCTTTAGGCAATTGAAAATAGCAGTTGTGTAGGATAAGTCGAATGTGTGCATCATTCATGACAGGCATGCAAGTATACTCAGTGCAATACAGACATTGTAAAACCCTGGTCCTGAGGAATAAACTCCATGGCAGGACTTGCAGAGCCGTTGGTGCATGCGCCATCTTGGGCCAATTTCTTCTCGCAGTTCAGAAATAAGAACCTCATGAATCTATTCAAGAAACTCTGCAAGCAGAACCAGCTATGGAAGTACAATTTGATACGTAACAGACTTAATGTTTGCATGCAGAGACAAGTTAGGGACAGGAGAGCTGCACGAGATGCGGCTGTGAGGGCACAGGTTGAAGCAGTAGCTGCACAGTTAGCAACAGGATCAGCTGCCATGGAGGAGGAGCCTATTGGGCTTTGTGACTTGTGACGTGGCTTGAGACTGCGTCGGTATTTCCCCAAAGAGGAAGGGATGATGCAGCACAGCGATGGTAAGTATTTCCCTCAGTCATGAAACCAAGGTATCGAACCAGTAGGAGGATCACCACCACCTAATAAACAACACCTGCACACAAAGAACAAATACTTGCAACCCGACGCGAAAGAGAGGTTGTCAATCTCTCTACGGTAAAAATATAGATTAGGATATGATAGATTGGAGAGATAGATCTCTCAAGAACACAAAATAAAAAGGGAAAATAAAAATTGCAGCAAGGTATTTTTGGGTTTTTGGAATAATAGATCTGAAAGCAAAAGCGGCAAAAAGATAGATCGAAAAGCAATATGTTGGCAAAGTAGAACCGGGGGGCGTAGGTTTCACTAGTGGCTTCTCTCATGAGTATAGCACATGGTGGGTGAACAAATTACTGTTGGGCAATTGATAGAAGATCAAATAATCATGACGATATCCAAGGCGATGATCATTATATAGGCATCACGTCCAAGATAAGTAGACCGACTCCTGCCTGCATCTACTACTATTACTCCACACATCGACCGCTATCCAGCATGCATCTATTGTATTAAGTTCAAGGGAAAACAGAGTAATGCAATAAGAATGGTGACATGATGTAGAAAAGATCTATTCATGTAGGAATAGACCACATCTTGTTATCCTTAATAGCAATGATACATGCGTGCCTCGCTGCCCCTTCGGTCACTGGGAGAGGACACCGCAAGATCGAACCCATCACAAAGCACCTCTTCCCATGGCAAGAAAAATCGATCTAGTTGGCCTAACTAAACCAAAGATTCGAAGAAGAAATACGAGGCTATAAGTAATCATGCATATAAGAGATCAAAGAATACTCAAATAATATTCATGGATAGAAACTGATCATGAACTCAAAATTCATCGAATCCCAACAAACACACAACAAAAGTTTACATCAAATAGATCTCCAAGAGACCATTGTATTGATAATCAAAAGAGAGAGAGGAAGCCATCTAGCTACTGCCTATGGACCCGTAGGTCTATGGTGGACTACTCACGCATCATCGGAGAGGCACCAATGAGGATGATGAACCCCTCTGTGATGGTGTTAGATTGGATATCGAGGCTCTGGAACTTGCGGCGGCTGGATGTGTTTTTCGTTGACTCCCTTAGGGTTTCTGGAATATTTGGGAATTTATAGGCATCACAGGCGGTGGAGAGGGGCCCCGAGGAGGGCACAACCCATCAGTGCGTGCCTGGGGCCTCTGGCGTGCCCTGGTGGGTTGTGGTCTCCACGGCCCACCTCTCTGGCACTTCTTTAGCCCACTGGGTGTCTTCTGGTCCAAAAAAAATCTCCAAAAAGTTTCGTCGCGATTGGACTTCATTTGGTACTGATATTCTGCAAAGTAAAAAAACAAGCAAAAACAGCAACTGGCACTTTGGCACTATGTCAATAGGTTAGTCCCAAAAAATGATATAAAGTTGCTAAAAAGTGATTGTAAAACATCCAAGAATGATAATATAACACCATGGAACAAGCAAAAATTATAGATACGTTGGAGACGTATCAACTTGCCAGGATTTGACCCACCTGGTACTAGGAGAAGGCTTGGGAGGACGATTAAAACCTTTGATCAGTGGATAGAGCATGAGCCTATGGAGAGGTGGTCTTTGGTGCATGACACACATGGAGCAAGGTACGGTGTCATGACTACCAACCTTGCTGAAACATAAACTTTGTCCTCAGAGGAAACAGGGCTTTGCCACTTACAGCCATTGTTGAGGGAATTTTCTATGGCACAGTGAAGTATTTCAGAGATAGACGTCAAAGCGCTAACCTGCATATCACTAACAACCCGAACACACGTTGTCGTGAAAGGGTTATGAAGTACATGGATGAAAAGATGGAAAAAGCCCGGTCACACACTATTGTCGCCATCGGAAATCTAGAGCGAAGGTTTGAGGTCCGCTTAGCTAACAACAAATTCGGATGTGCAAATGAGATGAGGACACGGGAGGTGAAAATTGGAAACGAAGTCCGGCCAACGTGTGAGTGCACATGCAACAAACCAAAGTTGCTTCACCTACCTTGCTCGCATGTACTTGCTGCTTGCGGGCAGTTAGGACTGGACGCAATCTTGTTCGTGCCTCCATACTTTCTGAAAGATTCCATCCTCAATACCTGGACAGGTGAGTTGCTGGGTTTTCGATCAATGGGTAACTTCAACACCGTTGACCCTGTTGAAAGGAGATACATTCCACACCCTGAGTATATGCATACAAGAGTAGAGGTAGACGGGAGTGTCAGCGCATCCGGAATGATATGGATGAATCTGAAGCCTGAGGGCACACCATGCAATGCATTCTATGCAATGAATTTGGACATAGGGACCCTGAATGTCCCACTTTCGTCACTACCAGGGGCACTAGGCGTGGACAAGGCAGCCATGGACAAAGAGGAGGAAGAGGGAGAGCAAGAGGAAGAAGCTAGGCTATCTTTTAATTTGTATTAAGTGTGGCACCATGTTTTAAATTTGTATTAAGTGTGGCACTATGTTTTTAATTTGTATTAAGTGTGGCACTATGTTTTTAATTTGTATTAAGTGTGGCACTATGTTTTAATTTGTATTAAGTGTGGCACTATGTTTTAAATTTGTATTAAGTGTGGCACTATCTTTTAATTTATTACTAAGTGTGGCACTACGTTCTAAATTTGTATTATGTGTGGCACTATCTTTCATTTTGTATTAAGTGCACTATTGTAGGAATGGAGGGAACGTGGTTGCTTAATCCGGACATTGATAGTAAGCATCATGTTGCGCTATTATGTGAGTGCAAGCTCGACCCCCTTGTCACTCGCACTTCTAAGGTGGACTGGAGGATACACCCGGATTGGGTTGAGAGGTAAGTGTTTTATTTGTTTATTTCAAACAGGTATACTAATGGGACACACTAACTGGATTGTTATGCTTTCTCATATGCAGGTTGAAATGGGCTGGGCTTTTACCTTTCGCGCATCTAGTTGAGGCCACTGAGATCTCCAAACACCTCGCCATTGACTCGTCTTTGCTCACCTTCTTAGTGGGCCGATGGAGGCCTGAGACCCACACGTTCCACTTTCGCTGGGGAGAGATGGCTCCTACTCTGGAGGATGTCTCACTACTGTTGGGACTACCGTTGGTGGGTCCTGCCATAGGACCGTTGGAGGCACCGCCTGGTTCAGAGGTATCTATGGCAGAACGTTTCCAGGTTGTTTACGATCAGGCTCCGGCTCTTGCGTCGGAGCCTCACGGACCTAAGTATGAATGGCTGCTACATTTCAGGGTTAGTTCCTCAGCTGCATATCTTTCATTTGTCATGCTTCTGGTTTTACAGATACATTTGTTATTCACTAATACCTTCTCTTTACTCAATACAGATCCAGAATTTCCCGGGGTATCCAAAAGTCCCTATGAATGCGACATAGATCACTCGCAGCCTGGAGGCATACCTACTGTGGCTTCTCAGGAAGGTGATGTTCACAGAGAACCATGTCACCACTATAAGCGCAAGCTACATCCCTATTGCACTGGAGATCACGAGAGTTGAGATGTCAAATCAGATCACACCGAGGAGTTAGCGGCTACATACCGAGGTATGTGCAATGGTTGCCACCTTGCGACGACCAAGTCAACCCTTCTTGGATGTCCTCTATTTTTACAGTTGTAGTCGTGGGAGAGGTTCTCTATAGGACGGCCAAACATAGATGCCGAGGAGGGTTTCCCTGTAGGCTGATACGTCTCCAACGTATCTATAATTTTTGATTATTTCATGCTATAATATTATCATTCTAGGAAGCTTTTTGGGTATTTATTTACCAATTCATATTATTTTTTAGCACTAACCTATTAACCCAGTGCCCAGTGCCAGATGCTGCTTTCTGCATGTTTTTGGCTTTTCAGGTTTATAGTACCAAACGAAGTCCAATTGCCCCGAAACCTTTTTATGATTTTTTTTCTAGACCAAAACAAGACCTGGAAGCTTCGGGAGGAGACCGAAGGCCGCACGAGGGAGCGACCACACAACAGGGCGCGCCCAGGGAGGTGGTCGTGCCCTGATGTGTGCTGGCTCCCCCTAGCGTCTCCTGACGCCCCTCTCTGGCCTACAAATTATAATATTTCCCAAAAACCCTAGAGAGCCTCCCGAAACACTTTTTCCACCGCCGCAAGTCTCTGTTCCGTCGTGTGCCCATATGGAGCCCTGTTCTGGTGCCCTACCGGAGGGGGGATCAATCACGAAGGGCCTCTACATCAACCTTGCTGCTCCCATACTGATGTGTGAGTAGTTCCCTACAGACCTATGGGTCCATAGTTAGTACCTAGATGGCTATCTCTCTCTCTCTCTCGATCTTCAATACAAAGTTCACCGCATCTTTGCGATGACCTATTCGATGTAATCACTTTGTGCGGTGCGTTTGTTGGGATCTGATGACTTGTGGGTTTATGTTCAGATTATTCATGAAAAAGATTTGTGTCTTCTCTGAATTCTGTTATGATTCTTATTTGCATGATTATTATAGCTTCGTAAATCTCTCCGATCTATTGAAATAGTTTGGCCAACTAGATTGATATTTCTTCAGTGAGTGGGGTGCGTTGTAGTGGGTTCAATCTGGTGGTGCTCTATATCTCAGTGACAGAAAGGGACAAGACACGTCTTTGTATTGTTGCCACTAAGGATAAAACGGTGGGGTTAATTCATATTGATTGAGTTTTCTTTGTCTACATCATGTCATCGTTTTCCAAGCATTACTCTGTTTGTCATGAACTTAATACTTAGAGAGGCAAGCATAGAAGCGCTCTCGACATGGAGTAATAGTAATAGGTGCAGGAAGGAGTCGGCCTATTTTCTTATGGTATATACACATGATCATTGTCGTGAATTAATATTGCATAACTATGCGCTTTTCTATCAATTGCCCAACAGTAATTTGTTTACCCACCATATGCCTACTACATGAGAGATGCCACTAGGGAAAACTACGGCCCCTGGGTCTATTCACTCATATATTTACAAAAGCTTTCATTACCTTGCTGCCATTTATTTACTTTTATTTTATTTTGTTTAGATTATTCAACTATCATCTACACACTTCATTTGCTTGCAATTAACGAGTTCAAGGGGATTGACAACCCTCTTGCCCGCATTGGGTGCAAGTGTTTGCTTCTTTGTGTGCAGTTGCTGAAGATGGGGGTTGCGTGCTACTCCGATTGGTTCGATAACCTTGGTTCTTACTGAGGGAAATACTTATCTATATTGTGCTGCATCACCCGCTCCTCTTCGCGGAAAACCCAACGCAGATCACAAGTATCATGGGCCACCTGTTAGATGTTGAACACATCGACATGCCTACTTTTGGTCTATGATGGACACCTCACAAGGTATGTCTCGTGTTATACTTTAATGCATCTTCTTTGCGTACACTAGGGCTGAAACTCACTTATGTTTTGCGCAGAGACGCTATGCTAGTGATCAGACTAGGTGAGCCTACACGACGTTAAACGAGCAGTTCGATACGTACACTGGGGTGATCTGGCAACCGTACACGCAAGCAGCCATAGATGCCAGATACCCCAGAGGTATTTCTGAGCTATGCACAAGAGATCAGGGTTATGGATGACGAAATCAAAGATCATCTTTGCTGTCTTCATCGAGGAGATGGCGCAGCAGCAGGTTATGAGGCAATTTGGTCTTCGGCAGATGGTCGAGCCCCCCTCCCCCTACAGAGAACCCGCTGCCAGGAGTAGTCAACGGGTACTGTATACTTATTCAATGTTGCATTGTCTTTCACAATTGTTCACAGTGAAGCACCAGTTAATTGTTAAACACACACCTCAATTGCAGGAACACAAGGAAAGGGATAAGCAGGACACAGGCTCAGTGGCTCCACGGGCTTCAGCAGAACATTACAGACTGGGATACTGCGACAACACGTCTCTAGCATGAGGATGTCAGGTTTGATCTCGGTGAATTGAATGCCTATTTGGATCGGTACATGAGCGGGACAAGGTTACGCATCGTTCAGCACTCTCATCCAGAGGAGATATCGGACCCTGTTACGTCGGATGCATACCCGAGCTATGATACTTCGGGCTCTAGGCAATACGCGGTAACATCTATTGTCTTTATCTAATGCATCCTGTTGTTACATACTTTGTCGTCCATACTTAATAATCATCGTGACAATTTCAGGCTCAGTTCGCATTCGATCTTCATAGTGACGTTATGAACTATAGGCGTACACTGTCGTCAGGACCTCTTATGGTACCTAGATCTCAGCTCCAGCCATGATTCACACGCATGGAGCAGAAGATACGAGCTATCTACGTGGCTATCACGTGCACCCACACTTCGGATGTTGTTCCCCACCAGCACCACCAGCAGCAGCAGCCGCGTCCCTCCATGCAACAACATCAGCCGCATCCACGCCTAGCATAGCAGTCGACGCCCCCTCTACCCCCTCCTGACCAGGCTGGCAGTTCGGCGTGGCAGTGCCCACAGCAGCATGGTCCCTCGTCCAGCTTCGTGTTTCGTCCTCCACCACAACAACAAAGTCCCACATCAGGTTTCATGTTTCAACCACATCCAACTGGTATGTCTCTTCATATTTATTCTTTTCAATATTAATAGAGACTACATATTTCTTCAGTACTTATGTTCCCTCCTGCGGGATCCTATGCATATGAGGAGGCGTCGGCGTCCGGATTCGGGTGGGGGAGTAAACAGGAAGATCCACTATCGCAGCACAACACCTAGATGGACATGTTTTCGACTCCTCCACCAGGACCCACCCAGGATACACAGTATGACCAGGACGGGTCCGAAATTCCTCTTCGTAACATTAGGCCACCTGATACTTGTGATCTGCGTTGGATTTTCCGTGAAGAGGAACGGGTAATTGCAGCACAATACGGATAAGTATTTCCCTCAGTTAAGAAACCAAGGTTTATATCGAACCAATAGGAATATCAATCCACAACCGTCTTTAGCGATTGCACACAAAAGAGCAAACACTTGCACCCAACGCGGCAAGAGGGTTGTCAATCCCCTTGATCTCGTTATTTGCAAGCAAGTGAAGTGTGTAGATAATAGTAGATAATTGTAAATTGCAAAATAAAATAAAAACAAATAAATGGCAGCAAGGTTATGATAGGATTTGTAAATATATAAGTGAATAGACCAGGGTGATGTAGTTTTCCCTAGCGGCATCTCTCATGTAGGCAACATACGATGAGTAAACAAATTACTGTTGGGCAATTGATAGAAAAGCGCATAGTTATGTGATACATGGCAATGATCATGTATATATAGGCATCACGTCCATAAACAAATAGGCCGACTCCTGCCTGCACCTATTACTATTACTCCACCCATCGACCGCTATCCAGCATGCAACTAGAGTATTAAGTAAAACAAAGTAATGCTTGGAGAACATTGACATGATGTAGACAAAGAGAATTCAATTAATATGAACTAACATCATCGTTTTATCCTTAGTGGCAACAATACAAAGACGTGTCGTGTCCCCTTCTGTCACAGGGATATAGAGCACCGCCAGATTGAACCCACTACAACGCACCCCTCTCACTGTAAATTAACACCTCTTAATACCGGTACTTCTACGAATCAACAATGATGCACTCACATCTTTTTCACATTACCACATCAATATCATTAACCCACAATTTCTCTTTTATGTGCTACATGATGGTTTTGATTATCACTCATTGAATACCTATTATTTTTGGACTAGTATTATGACCCATGCAAATTACCTTCACTATTTATTAACTCTCAAACAAATATAAGTGAAGAACGAGAGTGCAGTTATTTCTACAAAATCTATACGCCATCGTGCTCAAAATTATATAAGTGAAGTACTTGAGCAACTGCTAAGCTCAAAAGATATAAGTGAAGCACATAGAGTATTCTAATAAATTATGATGAAGGTGTGTCTCTCTCAAATAGGTGTGTCCATCAAATGATGATTGTGGCAAACTAAAAATAAAATCAAACAAACGCAAATGACGCTCCAAGCAAAACTCATATCATGTGACGAATAAAAATATAGCTCCAAGTGACATACTGATGGATTGAGACGAAAGAGGGGACGCCTTCCGGGGCATCCCCAAGCATAGACACTTGAGTCTTCCTAGAATATTACCTTGGGGTGCCTTGGGTATCCCCAAGCTTAGGCTCTTGCCGCTCCTTATTCCTTCGTCCATCGTGATAACACCCAAAAATGAAAACTTCAATCACACAAAACTCAACAAAACTTCGTGAGATCCGTTAGTATAAGAAACATCTCAAATACTTTAGGTACTGTTATAAATTGATTCATATTTCATTATTGCATAATAGGTACTGTATTCTAACTTCTCCATGGCTTATACCCTCCGATATAATCCATAACATCATCAAAACAAGCAAACTATGCAAGCCAAAACAGAATATGTCTAAAACAGAACAGTCTGTAAATATCTGTAGGGAACATATACTTATGTAACTCTAAAAATTCTGAAACATTTAGGAAAACCTGAATAATTTGTATAGAAATAATGTGTAAAAATTTAAGATCAAAAGGACGTTCCAGTAAAATCATAGAAATTCTGCACTGGACGCTAAAGTTTCTGTTTTTGCACCGTATCAATTCTACTCATCTCGTGAGTCATCCCAAAGGCTTTACTTGGCACAAAAACTAATTAAAACATCAAAAAAATCATTACAGAGGCAATAATCATGTTATCACACACAAACAGAAAGTATTGGGTTGCCTCCCAACAAGCTCTTTCTTTATAGCGATTAAGATAGGCTTGTAATAATTATGATGCTCACATAATAGACAAGAATTGAAGCACAAAGAGAGCATCATAAAGCATGTTAAAACACATCTAAGTCTAACATACTTCCTATGCATAGGCATTTTATCGGAAAACAAATTCTCAAGACAAGTGAAATCTAGAAAAAGCAAATGCGAAGAGTGAAGCATTAACAATTTGAATATAAAGAGAGGTAAGTGAGTAACATGAAAGTTTCTATAACCATATTTGCCTCTCTCATAATAATTACATGTAGGATCATATTCAAATTCAACAACATAGCTATCATATAAAATATTTTCTCCATGATCCACATGCACAAAAGTCTTACAATCTTCCAAGATAGTGGGATTAACATTAACTAAAGTCATGACCTCTCCAAACCCAGTTTTAGTAGTATTGCAAATATCACAATCAATAATAGATTCATCATGAAGCTTAGAATTATCAAGATCACAAGAAACATCATGATTATCACCCCAATCATGATCATTAGCACAATTGATATACATAGAGTTTATACTAACAAAACTGCAATCATGCTTTTCATTCGAGGAACTATCGTGAATCACATTATAAATTTCACAATTTTCAGATTCGCGATTTTCAAGCAAGACCTCATAAAGATAATCTAGTGCACTCAACTCACTAGAAATTGGTTCAACATAATCGGATCTTTTGAAAAGATAAGCAAGTGGATGAGGATACATTTATCTTATTTTTCTTGTTTTTTTACTTTCTGCTTGTATAAGACAAAAATAAAGATAACATAACTGGACAAGCAAGCAAATAGAAATATTTCTGTATTTTTGATTTTTATGAAGCAAACTAAATATAATAGCAAATAAAAAGAAGAACAAGTGAATGATAATTTGTGCGAAGCTACTTGATATTTGGTGATGATACTCCCCGGCAACGGCGCCAAAAATCTTTCCTGATACGTGTGATCTGCGTTGGGTTTTCCGTGAAGAGGAATGGGTAATTGCAGCACAATACGGATAAGTATTTCCCTCAGTTAAGAAACCAAGGTTTATCAAACCAATAGGAATATCAATCCACAACCGTCTTCAACGGCTGCACACAAAAGAGCAAACACTTGCACCCAACACGGCAAGAGGGTTGTCAATCCCCTTGATCTCGTTATTTGCAAGCAAGTGAAGTGTGTAGATAATAGTAAATAATTGTAAATTGCAAAATAAAATAAAAAGTAAATAATGGTAGCAAGGTAATGATAGGTTTTGTAAATATATATAAGTGAATAGACTCGGGGGCATAGTTTTCCCTAGCGGCATCTCTCATGTAGGCAACATACGGTGGGTAAACAAATTACTGTTGGGCAATTAATAGAAAAGCGCATAGTTATGTGATATTCACGGCCAGTGGCGGAGCGTGACGAGCAACCAAGGGGGGGTCAATTTCAAAATAAAAGCAAAATTTGTACAAAAACAGATGCTACTTACAGTCTCACAATATAAACACCGGGAATCCATTGCGTCGGCACAACCGGTGCTTGGATCCAGCGTCGCTGCCTCACCGGAGGTGGGCACGAACGTCGTGGCGGAAGCGCAAACCCTCCGTTGGTGCGCCGAGCACGAACCATGGGCATCCTCAGACGATAACATGGTGTGGCGTGCCCGCCGTGGGAGGCAGCGGGCGCGGTAGGTGGGAGAGGCCCTTCGACGGTGGATGTTGTAGAGGCGGAGTCACACTCTCCGACGCCACGTAAGGTGCACCAGTGCGGGCGCCGCAACCGCGTCGTGGTGAACGTTGGCTCCTCCCAGGAAGGATCTGTCATCGACCTGATGTCCATCGACACCGTCCGGGTTACGGGCTCCGACGAGGAAGAGTAGGGCATGGGAGACGCCGGGAGCTCGAGTCCCATGAGCCGGCTTGTGTCTCATGTCCTACTCTACCTCGCCGGTGACCGGACCGACACTACGAGGGGCGCAGCCAGCCACCAGACATGAGCACGGCGGAGCCAGACGAGCTCCGTTTATATTAGGTTTACGTTGCATGTAATAATATGGATTTGAGGTTTTTAATTTAAGGTATCCGATTAGAATACATTATTTGAGGCGTGATCGGTTAATGTCCGCGGACGTGTCCGCGGGCGTTTGAGGGGTCGGATTTACAAGTTGCGGATGTAGATGCCCTTAGACAGAACCATAAATGAACGGGGTGGATGCAATGCTTAGTACTAATATTTTTTTCCAGTTTTATAAGGGGGAGGTCGTGGCCCCCTTTGGCCCTAAAGAGGCTCCGCCAGTGTTCACGGCAATGATCATGTATATATAGGCATCACGTCCATAAGCAAATAGGTCGACTCCTGCCTGCACCTATTACTATTACTCCACCCATCGACCGCTATCCAGCATGCTTCTAGAGTATTAAGTAAAACAGAGTAATGCTTGAAGAACATTGACATGATGTAGACAAAGAGAATTCAATTAATATGAACTAACCCCATCGTTTTATCCTTAGTGGCAACAATACAAAGACGTGCCTTGTCCCCTTCTGTCACTGGGATATAGAGCACCGCCAGATTGAACCCACTACAACGCACCCCTCTCACTGAAGAAATATCAATCTAGTCGTCCAAACTATTTCAATAGATCGGAGATATTTACGAAGCTATAATTATCATGCAAATAAGAATCATAATATTCAAAGGTGACTCAAATACTTTTCATGAATAATCTAAAACATAAACCCACAATTCATCGGATCCCAACAAACACACCGTACAAAAGAATTACATAGGATAGATCAAAGTGAAGATGCGATGATCATTGTATTGAAGATCGAAAGAGAAAGAGATAGCCATCTAGGTACTAACTAAGGACATGTAGTTCTGTGGTGAACTACTCACACATCATCATGAGGGCAGCAAGGTTTATGAAGAGGCCCTCCGTGATCGATTCCCCCTCCAGCAGGGTGCCGGAACGGAGCTCCAGATGGGATCGCGGCAGAACAGAGACTTGCGATGGCGGAAAAAGTGTTTCGGGATGCCCTCTAGGGTTTTTGGAATATATGTGAATTTATAGGCCAGAGAACGGGGGTAGGAGGGCCACCAGGGAGGGACAAGCCATCAGGGCGCGCTGACCCCCCCCCCTAGGCGCGCCCTGTTGGCTTGTGCCTCCCTCGTGCGGCTGATGTCTACTACGCAACCTTCTTCTTGTAGACTCGTGTTGGGCCTCCAAGCGCAGAGTTTTGTAGGACAGTAGCAAATTTCCCTCAAGTGGATGACCTAAGGTTTATCAATCCGTGGGAGGCGTAGGATGAAGATGGTCTCTCTCAAACAACCCTGCAACCAAATAACAAAGAGTCTCTTGTGTCCCCAACACACCCAATACAATGGTAAATTGTATAGGTGCACTAGTTCGGCGAAGAGATGGTGATACAAGTGTAATATGGATAGTAGATATAGATTTTTGTAATCTGAAAATATAAAAACAGCAAGGTAGCAAGTAACAAAAGTGAGCAAAAACGGTATTGCAATGCTTGAAAACAAGGCCTAGGGTTCATACTTTCACTAGTGCAAGTTCTCTCAACAATACTGACATAGTTGAATCATATGTAAATCCCTCACGTGCGACAAAGAGTTCACTCCAAAGTCACAAATAGCGGAGAACAAACGAAGAAATTATTGTAGGGTACGAAACCACCTCAAACTTATCTTTTCCGATCAATCGTATGAGCTATCCCTATAAGTGTCACGAACAGCCCTAGAGTTCGTACTAAAATAACACCTTAAGATACACATCAACCAAAACCCTAATGTCACCTAGATACTCCAATGTCACCACGAGTACACATGGGCTTGATTATAGGATATGCATCACACAATTTTAGATTCATCAGGTTCAATCCAACACAAAGAACTTCAAAGAGTGCCCCAAAGTTTCTACCGGAGAGTCAAGACGAAAACATGTGCCAACCCCTATGCATAAATTCCCAAGGTCACGGAACCCGCAAGTTGATCACCAAAACATACATCAAGTGGATCAATAGAACATCCCATTGTCACCACGGATATCCCATCGCAAGACATACATCAAGTGTTCTCAAATCCTTTAAAGACTCAATCCGATAAGAAAACTTCAAAGGGAAAACTCAATTCATCACAAGAAGATAGAGAGGGGAAAACTCCATATGATTCATCTATATTAATAAAGCTCGCGGTACATCAAGATCGTGTCATCTCAAGAACACGAGAGAGAGAGAGAGAGAGAGATCAAACACATAGCTACTGGTACATACCCTCAGCCCCGAGGGTGAACTACTCCGTCCTCGTCATGGAGACCGCCGGGATGATGAAGATGGCCTCCGGTGATGGTTTCCCCCTCCGGCAGGGTGCCGGAACGGGCTCCCGATTGGTTTTTCGTGGCTACAGAGGCTTGCGGCTACGGAACTCCCGATCTTCGTTTCTTTCGGGGGGTTACTGGATATATAGGGGTACTTGGCGTTGGAATCACGTCAGGGGGATCCACGAGGCGGCGACAAGCCAGGGGGACGCGCCCTAGGGGGGCGCCCCCTAGGCTTGTGATCGCCTCGTGGCTCTTCTGGCCCACCTACAATACTCCCTGGGCTTCTTCTGGTCCATAAATGATCACCGTAAATTTTTATTCCCCTTTGGACTCCGTTTGATATTCCTTTTCTGTAAAACTCAAAAACAAGGAAAAAACAAAAACTGGCACTAGGCTCTAGGTTAATAGGTTAGTCCCAAAAATAATATAAAATAGCATATAAATGCATATAAAACATCCAAAACCGATAATATAATAGCATGGAACAATCAAAAATTATAGATACGTTGGAGACGTATCAAGCATCCCCAAGCTTAATTCCTGCTCGTCCTCGAGTAGGTAAATGATAAAAACAGAATTTTTGATGTGGAATGCTACCTAACATATTTATCAATGCAATCTTCTTTATTGTGGCAAGAATGTTCAGATCCATAAGATTCAAAACAAGAGTTTAATATTGACATAAAAACAATAATACTTCAAGCATACTAATAAAACAATCATGTCTTCTCAAAATAACATGGCCAAAGAAAGTTATTCCTACAAAATCATATAGTCTGGCTATGCTCCATCTTCATCACACAAAGTATTAAATCATGCACAACCCCGGTTTTAGCCAAGCAATTGTTTCATACTTTTATACTTTAGTATTCTCAAACTTTTTCAACTCTCACGCAATACATGAGCGTGAGCCATAGATATATCACTATAGGTGGAATAGAATATGGTGGTTGTGGAGAAGACAAAAAGAAGGAGATAGTCTCACATCAACTAGGCGTATCAACTGGCTATGGAGATGCCCATCAATAGATATCAATGTGAGTGAGTAGGGATCGCCATGCAACGGATGCACTAGAGCTATAAGTGTATGAAAGCTCAAAAAAGAAACTAAGTGGGTGTGCATCCAACTTGCTTGCTCACGAAGACCTAGGGCAATTTGAGGAAGCCCATCATTGGAATATACAAGCCAAGTTCTATAATGAAAAATTCCCACTAGTATATGAAAGTGTCAATATACGAGACTCTCTATCATGAAGATCATGGTGCTACTTTGAAGCACAAGTGTGGAAAAAGGATAGTAGCATTGCCCCTTCTCTCTTTTCTCTCATTTTTTTTGTTTTTTTTTGGTGGGCTTCTTTGGCCTCTTTTTTTTTATTTGGGCTTCTTTGGCCTCTTTTATTTTTTTGTAAAGTCCGGAGACTCATCCCAACTTCTGAGGGAATCATAGCTTCCATCATCCTTTCCTCACATGGGACAATGCTCTAATAATGATGATCATCACACTTTTATTTACTTACAACTCAAGAATTACAACTCGATACTTAGAACAAAATATGACTCTATATGAATGCCTCCGGTGGTGTACCGGGATGTGCAATGACTCAAAAGTGACATGTATAAAAAATATGAACGGTGGCTTTGCCACAAATACGCTGTCAACTACATGATCATGCAAAGCAATATGACAATGATGATGCGTGTCATAAATGGAACGGTGGAAGTTGCATGGCAATATATCTAGGAATGGCTATGGAAATGCCATAATAGGTAGGTATGGTGGCTGTTTTGAGGAAGGTATATGGTGGGTTTAATGCACCGGCGAAAGTTGCGCGGTACTAGAGAGGCTAGCAAGGGTGGAAGGGTGAGAGTGCGTATAATCCATGGACTCAACATTAGTCATAAAGAACTCACATACTTATTGCAAAAGTCTATTAGTTATCCAAACAAAGTACTACACGCATGCTCCTAGGGGAAGGGTTGGTAGGAGTTAACCATCGCGCGATCCCGACCTCCACACAAAGGAGGGCAATCAATAAATAAATCATGCTCCGACTTCGTCACATAACGGTTCACCATACGTGCATGCTACGGGAATCACAACCTTTAACACAAGTATTTCTACCAATCCATAATTACTCACTAGCATGTCTCTAATATTACCATCTTTATATCTCAAAACAATCATAAGGAATCAAACTTCTCATAGTATTCAATGCACTTTATATGAAAGTTTTTATTATATCTCTCTTGGATGCCCATCATTTTAGGACTAAATTCATAACCTAAGCAAATTACCATGCTGTTTAGAGACTCTCAAAATAATATAAGTGAAGCATGAGAGTTCAACAATTTCTATAAAATAAAACCACTGCCGTGCTCTAAAAAGATATAAGTGAAGTACTAGAGCAAATTGACAAACTACTCCAAAAGATATAAGTGAAGATTAATGAGTAGGTAAACAATCAAGTAGCTATGTGAGGGCTCTCTCTCAATAAATATTTTTAGATCTGAGTTTTTTTATTGAAACCGCAAACTAAAAAAAAGCACTCCAAGAATAGCACGCATCATGTGAACGAATAAAAATTTAGGCTCAACATAGGCTAACCGATCGTTGAGGAAGAGAGGTGGGATGCGTAGCATCCCCAAGCTTAGATGCTTGATACTTCTTGAAATATTAATTAGGGATGCCTTGGGCATCCCCAAGCTTGAGCTCTTGTGTCTCCTTAATTCCTCTCATATCATGGTTCCCCTAATTCTTATAAACTTCATCCACACAAAACTCAACAAGAACTCGTGAGATAGGTTAGTACACATAAGAATAAATCAACACTTCATGTACTGCCAAGACAAGTTGCACAATAATTATCAAACATCATCTACTGTTTATTATCATTTCCACAATTTATATCTACCAATATAGGCTATGGAAACTATAGGATAAGTAGATAACAAAACTATGACAGCAATCTGTCCAAACAGAACAGTCTGTAGCAATTTATGAAAACAGTGTACTTCTGTAACTCAAAAAATTATGAAAATTTAGGAAATGCTAAATAATTTATATTAAAACACTGTGTAAAAATTTCAGAAACTTTCCACGTTCCAGTAAAATATGAAAATTCAAACACTACAGCAAAAGTTTCTGTTTTTACACAGCACATATCAACACATGCAATGCAAGCATCCTAATGCAATTCTTGAAACTTTTTATTGAAAAACAAGATTATAAATAACACCTAACAGAGAATTAAAAAAAATATAATGACTATCCAAGCAAAGCACATATTATGTGACGAATAAAAATATAGCTCCAAGTAAGATATACCGATAGTGTTGAAGACGAAAGAGGGGATGCCTTCCGGGGCATCCCCAAGCTTAGGCGCTTGAGTATTCCTTGGATATTACCTTGGGGCTGCCTTGGGAATCCCCAAGCTTAGTTTCTTTTCACTCCTTATTCTCCTCATATCGGTGTCTCACCCAAAACTTGAAAACTTCAATCACACAAAACTTAACGGAACTTCGTGAGATGGGTTAGTGTAGTAAAGATAGATCACTCACTTAGGTACTGTCAAGACAAGATTCATAATTGTTCTCACATAATACCTGATGTATTCCATCATTCCCATAATTTATACCACTAAATATAAGCTATGGAAACACTAAAACAAGCAAACTATGCATGCAAAACAGAATCTGTCAAAAACAGAACAGTCTGTGAAGATCTGTAGTGTAACCATATTTCCCTGTCTCTCAAAATTCTGAAAAATTAGGAAAACCTGAAGAATTTGTATATGAAGACTTTGTAAAAATTTCATATCATTATCATGCTCCAATAAAAAATTAAAATTCCTGTACTGGAGTCAAAAGTTTCTGTTTTGGTTCAGCATCAATTCTACTCATCTTGTGAGTCATCCCAAAGGCTTTACTTGGCACTTTATTGAAATAAAAGGCACAAAACATGATTACTGCAGTAGCTTAATCATGTGAACACACAAAAACAGAAAGTAAAAGTGTTGGGTTGTCTCCCAACAAGCGCTTTTCTTTAAAGCCTTTTAGCTAGGCATGATGATTTCAATGATGCTCACATAGGAATAGTATTTGAAACATGCAAAAGAGCATCATGAATCTCATGACAAGCACATTTAAGTCTAACCCACTTCCTATGGATAGGGATTTTGTGAGCAAACAATTTATGGGAGCAAGAATCAACTAGCATAGGAAGGCAAAACAAGCATAACTTCAAAACTTTGAACACATAGAGAGGAAACTTGATATTATTGCAATTCCTACAAGCATATGTTCCTCCCTCATAATAATTTTCAGTAGCATCATGAAGGAATTTCACAACATAACTATCACATAAAGCATTATCTTCATGATCCACAAGCATAGAAAATTTGTCACTCTCCACATAAGCAATTTTCTTCTCATTCATAATAGTGGGAGCAAACTCAACAAAATAACTATCATGAGATACTTGATTGACATAACCACTTTGAATATTAAAATCATGATAACAAGTTTCATGGTTACTATCACTCTTTATAGCATACATGTCATCACAATAATCATCATAGATAGCAACTTTGTTCTCATAATCAATTGGAACCTCTTCCAAAATAGTGGATTCATCACTAAATAAAGTCATGACCTCTCCAAATCCACTTTCATCAACATAATCATCATAAATAGGAGGCATGCTATCATCATAATAAATTTGCTCATCAAAACTTGGGGGACTAAAAATATAATCTTCATTAAACATAGCATCCCCAAGCTTGGGACAAACATTAATTGCAGCAAATAAATTCTCAAACATGTCATTCTCATCAAACATAGCATCCCCAAGCTTGTGGCTTCGCATAACATAAGCATAATCACTCTCATCATTAATAGTATGAATAGCACCAATCGTATAACAATTATTATCATCACAATTTTCTAAGTTGGTGCCAAAAAGATTTTCAAGATTATAAGGGGTATCATTATTTGGGAGAGATACCTTTTTACCTCTACTTTTTCTTCTTTTCTTCTTCTTCACCACATCATGTGTGGGTTTAATCAATTTTCCCGAGCTTCTTATTGATGAGATTGGTAGAATAGGAAGCTCCCCCTCGTCACCTGATTCATCATAAGAAAAAATAGGAACACATTGGGAAGTCTCTTCCCCTTCATTAGTATTCTCTTCATCTTCTATTTGTTTTCTTATCTTTAAATAATTGGCAATATAAGGATTCTCAATGCAATTTACCGCGCAATACATATAGATTTCATTTAGATCAAAATCAATCATTTTTATGAGAACCCAATCTGGAACCTCGTTAGTTTTATGTTTCATTTCTTCATAACCCAAAAATAGACTAAGTTCATTATAATGCTCAAGGGTAATGAGGTTATCACAATTTTTGGACATAATTCGATCATGAAATAATTCACATTGGAAATTAAAATGACCACTTTCATTGCAAAGTTCACAAGTAATGCGAAGAAGAAGAGGATATAACTTTTTAGCACAAATATCTAACATCTTAAGTAACCGTTTGGTTTCTAAATATTTATGTCTCTTACAAAATCTATTTTCCCTTTTCTTCGGTGAGTATTCGCACTCCCAATTCACTCCATAAAAATTGACATCCTTATAGGAGACATCATTATCATGACTAGTGCAATCATCATTAGTATTATGGATATTCAAAGAATTTATACTAACAACATTGCAATCATGCTCATCATTCAAAGATTTAGTGCCAAACATTTTATTGACTTCTTCTTCTAACACTTTGGCACAATTTTCCTTTCCATCATTTTCATGAAAGACATTATAAAGATGAAGTATATGAGGCAACCTCAATTCCATTTTTTTGTAGTTTTCTTTTATAGACTAAACTAGTGATAAAACAAGAAACTAAAAGATTCAATTGCAAGATCTAAAGATATACCTTCAAGCACTCTCCTCCCCGGCAACGGCGCCAGAAAAGAGCTTGATGTCTACTACGCAACCTTCTTCTTGTAGACTCGTGTTGGGCCTCCAAGCGCAGAGTTTTGTAGGACAGTAGAAAATTTCGCTCAAGTGGATGACCTAAGGTTTATCAATCCGTGGGATAACAAAGAGTCTCTTGTGTCCCCAACACACCCAATACAATGGTAAATTGTATAGGTGCACTAGTTCGGCGAAGAGATGGTGATACAAGTGTAATATAGATAGTAGATATAGATTTTTGTAATCTGAAAATATAAAAACAGCAAGGTAGCAAGTAACAAAAGTGAGAAAAAACGGTATTGCAATGCTTGAAAAAAAGGCCTAGGGTTCATACTTTCACTAGTGCAAGTTCTCTCAACAATACTGACATAGTTAAATCATATGTAAATCCCTCACGTGCGACAAAGAGTTCACTCCAAAGTCACAAATAGCGGAAAACAAACGAAGAAATTATTGTAGGGTACGAAACCACCTCAAAGTTATCTTTTCCGATCAATCGTATGAGCTATCCCTATAAGTGTCATGAACAGCCCTAGAGTTCGTACTAAAATAACACCTTAAGATACACATCAACCAAAACCCTAATGTCACCTAGATACTCCAATGTCACCACGAGTACCCATGGGCTTGATTATACGATATGCATCACACAATTTCAGATTCATCAGGTTCAATCCAACACAAAGAACTTCAAAGAGTGCCCCAAAGTTTCTACCGGAGAGTCAAGACGAAAACATGTGCCAACCCCTATGCATAAATTCCCAAGGTCACGGAACCCGCAAGTTGATCACCAAAACATACATCAAGTGGATCAATAGAACATCCCATTGTCACCACGGATATCCCATCGCAAGACATACATCAAGTGTTCTCAAATCCTTTAAAGACTCAATCCGATAAGAAAACTTCAAAGGGAAAACTCAATTCATCACAAGAAGATAGAGAGGGGAAAACTCCATATGATTCATTTATATTAATAAAGCTCGCGGTACATCAAGATCGTGTCATCTCAATAACACGAGAGAGAGAGAGAGAGAGAGAGAGATCAAACACATAGCTACTGGTACATACCCTCAGCCCCGAGGGTGAACTACTCCCTCCTCATCATGGAGACCGCCGGGATGATGAAGATGGCCTCCAGTGATGGTTTCCCCCTCTGGCAGGGTGCCGGAACGGGCTCCCGATTGGTTTTTCGTGGCTACAGAGGCTTGTGGCGGTGGAACTCCCGATCTTCGTTTCTTTCTGGGGGTTACTGGATATATAGGGGTACTTAGCGTTGGAATCACGTCAGGGGGATCCACGAGGTGGCGACAAGCCAGGGGGCGTGCCCCCTAGGCTTGTGATCGCCTCGTGGCTCTTCTGGCCCACCTCCAATGCTCCCTGGGCTTCTTCTGGTCCATAAATGATCATCGTAAATTTTTATTCCGTTTGGACTCCGTTGATATTCCTTTTGTGTAAAACTCAAAAACAAGGAAAAAACAGAAACTGGCACTGGGCTCTAGGTTAATAGGTTAGTCCCAAAAATAATATAAAATAGCATATAAATGCATATAAAACATCCAAAACCGATAATATAATAGCATGGAACAATCAAAAATTATAGATACGTTGGAGACGTATCAGCGGCCTCCGGTCTTCTCCCGAAGCTTCCAAGTCTTATTTTGGTCCAGAAAAAATCATAAAAAAGTTTCGGGGCAATTGGACTTCGTTTGGTACTGTAAACCTGAAAAGTAAAAAACATGCAGAAAACAGCAACTGGCATTGGGCACTGGGTCAATAGGTTAGTGCTCAAAAATAATATAAATTAGTAAATTATTACTCAATAAGTATCCTAGAATGATAATATAATAGCATGGAACAATTAAAAATTATAGATACGTTGGAGACGTATCACCACCCCACGTGTTGGGCTAGAGTATGCCTAGCACACCGCTTGAGCGCCGAGGCAAACGTCATCAGTCACGCTTCTATCTATCAGTAGAGACATATGTCTATTCTATCTATGGAACAAATGACTACCTACTTATGTATGAGACATATTAATATTATATTTTAGTCCTAAGTTAGTTTAGTGGGGATAATACTTAGATAGAACATAATGCCCCTACAACAAGACAGTACAAACAAATAATACAAAATACATCTGAATTAAACGGTACGACTAAAATTACAAAATACAGCTTAAAAACTACATGAAAGCATCATCGTCATCCTCCGTCGATGCAGAGCTCTTGCCCTTCGACGATGCAGAACTCTGGCCCTTCAACGATGCGGTAGTCTTGGCTTTGGTGCTCGGCATGAAGATGTCGTCTTCGTCCTCGCTGTCGTCTGTCCATAAATTTGTATGTTCTGCTTCAAACTTCAGGTACGATTCACTCTTAAGCTGTTGCTTCTGCCATCTTCCATGCAATCGGAGAAGTTCTTTCCGTATCTCCTCAAAGGTCCTTAGAGGCCAGCCGCTCCTAGCTAATGCGTGAGCCAGCTCATTCAATAGGGTGTCACTAATGATAAGTTCGTCCCATGGAACTATTCTATTGTCTCTCTTGAAATTGCTGGCTAAACGCAGAAGACATCGCCACATACCAGGGTGAAAACTACGATCAAAAGGATAACCGGACATCTTGACGCTACTACAGGACCACACTGGACTGCTTTCCCACCTAAGTGTGGAGGGGGTTTTATAGGCTGAGAAGAGAATAATAGGCGGGAACTCAGAAGCGGGAAACTATGGCAGGAGATATAGGCGGGAAATAAGAAGCGGGAAACCATGGCGGGAAGTTAGAAGCGGGAAATTCTGGCGGGAAGCCAGAAGCGGGAATTTATGGCGAGAAAAAGTCGTGTCACCTAGTCCAGTAGCGGGAGCTGTCATGCGGAAACTAGAGGGTTTTTTGTTATTCGGGTCACCAAAAAGTCATCATTACAAGGAAAAAATGAATGCATGCACCTATCGACTTTGCCAAACCGACTGGAACTAATTGGTCACTGCTTAACCAATTAGTGCTAAATAGTTGCGCTAAGACCGACTGGAACCTATCGGCTTTGGCAAAGCCGACTGGCCTTAATCAGGTAGCCGAGAGGCCTATCGGCCCAACCGAAACCGACAGGGACTTAATCGGCTTTGCCAAAGCCGACTGGAGCCAGTCTGCTTCCCCGTGGCCGACGCTATATTATTTTTCAAATTTTTGTTAACGACGTAATATTTGGCTAATTTAATAAAAAATGTATTATTTAAAAAAAATAGCGTCCAACGGAGTCTACAAGAATAAAGTTGTGTAGTAGACATCAAGCTCTTTTCTGGCTCCGTTGCCTGGGAGGTGAGTGTTTGAAGGTATATCTTTAGATCTTGCAATTAAATCTTTTAGTTTCTTGTTTTTCACAGTTTGGTTTTATAAAAGAAAACTACAAAAAATGGAGTTTAGGTGGCCTCATATGCTTCACCTTTATAATGTCTTTCGTGAGAATGATGGATCGGAAAATTGTGTCAAAGTGTTAGAAGAAAAAATTATTAAAATGTTTGGCATTAAATCCTTGAATGATAAGAATGATTGCCCTCTGTATTATATTCTTGTGCTATGCGCATTTGTTGGAGGGATAGCTGTATTTTGGTACTATGAGTGTGTTTGGATCGATGCCTTCGGCAGCCAAGCCAAAAAAATTGGTCGTTGACCAAAGGGTGGGCGCCTGTTTGGTTGTCGGCCAATAAGTTGGCATGCCCGAATCGATGCTACCTCCCCAGTTCAATTTTGCGCCAATGTGTTGGCGAGTCACGGGCGGCTAAAAGCTGCGTCAAAATTTTGGCGAGCCCTTGGTTTGGTAATGTGGATATTGTTTATAATGGAGAACTTCCTAATTCTGTTGATGGTTCCATTGCCCTTACATTCCGTTGATGTTGCCATCCATACTACAATGACAGTTGCAGTTTCAGTTGGGTTGTTGTGGTGGTGAAGTCTATTGAGGTAGCTTATGCAATCAATGCAGGAGTGTGAGACTTCATATTTACAAATATATTTATGTACAAAATATAAGTAGTTTGACTAACATGCAATGTATGCGCTAGTGGTTCGGTGGTGAAGGTGAACAAAAAAATAAGAATAAAAGGTTCTCACCTATTTATACTAAGCATTTTTACCTCCTATTACACACTTTGGCATTAAATATATGTTATTTTCTAGTGATACGCCCACTAGCATACATCTTATCTTGTTTGAACTCACCAACATAATTGACCACGTATGTTGCCCGATATTATGTACATTGTTTTGTGTTAAACAATTTGAACGTTGAATACAATTGTGTTCCATGAAAAGTATGCTACTTGATTTTATATTGCCACAATTTAAAAACAATCTAGACCAGGTTTGCCTCTAAATCTGACCGAAGCAACTGAAGGTAACATTTCTCCATGAAATAATTTGTGACACTTATCTATTGTGGCATGTTTGTCTTTTCAATATATCTAAATATCTTCGTACTTGCTTCTAGAGCTTCCGAGTCTCGGAGATATCTTGGTAAATGTTTGTTAGTTTGCTAATTCCTAGTTGAACCAATATCATGGACGCCGTGGGAATGAGCAGAAAAGATAGCCGTTGGGTGAGGTAGAGTACAAGGGTTGGAAATGGTGGTTGCCTCAATATTGTTGTTGGCTGGGTCAGGGTTACCTGGGGATTTGTAGGAGGCAAAAGCAACCAAGGAGGCGATGACATGCATACGCAACAAATAGGGAGGAGGAGAGCAGAAGGGGAGGCGGGGGCCATCGTCATGGGCAATAGGGGAAGTGCCGGGGAGGAGCTATTTCGAGGGAGATAGGTGACGAATGAACTGAATGCAAGCTGAAATATTTGTGTGTGGTAGTCTATGATCCTTTTTTAGGGGCGTGATGTCTCATATTCTAAAATGACATGGAATGGCATATTTCTTAATATGAACTCCCTCCGTCCCATAATATAAAAGCGGTTTTAACACTACACTAGTGTTAAAAACGCTCTTATATTATGGGACAAAGGGAGTAATAATTACATTGGCATGTTTCAATTTATGAAAATAGTAATGTCATTTTCTCAAAATTAAAAAACTGTGGAGGCTTATATCAAATTTACCTTTTCTTTATTTCATCTATGTGCTCATGAGCTAGGTGATAATTCAGCTCATGGTCTGCAAGGGCAAGGGTGGGCACGTAATCATGAGGATTTCCTATTTAACACATGTTGTGTGCGTCAACGAGGTGACGCCCACGGGTCTCGCTAGTAGAATATGTTTCGTAACCTAGCGGTGGCTAAGGTTTCTTTCCTCTAGGCGATCCAATCGCCCTGAGTTCTGCACTTTCGACGACTCTTCCCCGCTGGCAACTACTAGAACTTCGTGATCATCCCGGTCTCCTTCACCACCATCCACCATCCACTATCCACCACCCCCAATCTACAAAATGAGTCGCTGCGTTGGGTGTTGGTTTTTGTCCACGAGGACACAAACAAACACATCCGGATGAAATCGGTCTCCCCGTTGGAGTTGCCCTTACGCGCCAGCAGGTGCCCGCCGGTGAGTGCCTCCCTAGAAACCAGGTTTTTTTTTTTTTTTTGCGACACCCTAGAAACCAGGTAGTGGGCCAGGATATTATCTGGCCGTGTGCAATGCATCCATTTCCGGTTGGCCCAAGATCTGCCCACTCGATATATTCGATATATTCGATAGAAAAATGAACAACACCAACTCGACCAGCATCACCAGTTACAAGAAATCACTTGCAGTCTATAAAAAGCGACATAACAATCACTAAGCCTTGGATTGGCCAAATATCCTGTTGAGCGTAGCTGCCAATCGGACGCCACCTTGCGCCAGCCTCATGTTCACGACCGGCAGCCTACTCCCGAAATACTCATCTGCAGCCCACAAATACAGTAGTCATTTAGTTTAGTAACTCAATCAGTCAACCAGTCAGTAGATGATGGTCCTATGTCAAATGTTTTGTTTGACCAGATATACATACCGCCCAGCGTCGAATCCTCCGTCACGTTCTTGTACGCCGAGTCGCATGCTGCAGTGATGCTCTCCGACCCATATCTTGCAGAGTTACAATGAGATCGATCAGACCATTAAATGCGATATTCTGGAATAATAACTTTTTTCGTACCGTAAATACCTATTTACGCGCTGCTAATTATACGCAACTGAGTAAATACTGAAGATTTTCTTATATATTTTTTATCCTTTGTAAAAAACGCAGCCAAGCAAACGTACATGTCCGGGCACGCCGTCTGGTTCTTGCCGCACTCCTCCCATGCCTGCACTTTGTCTGACCACGCCCCCTGCAATCAGCCAATCGATCATCATCAGTTACTACAAAATATCATAAATCTACAAAGCACGTCACCACCTGATGGACCAGCCACATATAGATCAGATGAAAAATTATTCAGAACAATTTCGCACCTTTATGCTCTTGTTCAGCGCGTCGACGAATTTGCCCGCGCCTTCGTTGTAGTAGTCCTTCTCCGCCGTCTCGATGATGTTCACGTCCCAGACCTGGCAAAATACAACAACCAGAAGGTACAAGTTTCAGCATTATTGCCACACATTTTTAGTCCGAAGTCTGAACTACATGAGGCTTACATGGTGGAGGACGGTCTTCCTCCTGTACCAGTGGACGTCGATGGTGTTCCCTCCTTTGTCAGAGGCGAACCCCACATGCAGTGGCTACATACACAAGAAGCATCAGCTGCCTGAAGCTGCAACCTGCAACAGAAACACTTGCAAAATTCTGGCAGTTGGGGTTTGGGAGGAGTGCTACCTGGTGGATGTCTCCCATGAAGTGTGAGAGGAACAGGAGTGCTTCCGTCAGATTATCTGCAGAGAAAAACACGGTGTCTTCAGTAATTCTCCCAAAATGTGCTGAAGTTCAGTTTAAAAGTGAAAAAAGCGCCGATGTTTGTAGGATAGAAGCGAGCATTACATTGATCGGAAGAGGAAGATTTGGAAGATGGCGATGATGATCCGTAGGTGAGGAGCTGGGAGGTGTAGTTGTTGATGGCGCCGGCGACGCAGCGGCCCTTGACGCCCTCCTCGTCCTTGCAGTCCCCTGAGACGACAGCGGAGACCGGTGCAAAGATCAGGGACCATTTTGCTGTGGTCAGATTCAGTCAAAGTGCAGAGTGTGGGTCAATTGCTACGTACTGTCGTAGGAGTAACTGCACTCGTTGTCCGGGACGTCGATGAAGTGGAGCGGCGCCGACCAGTGGTACCTGAACCTGACCTTGTCGGCCCAGGAGCAGAGGCTGCTCAGGTTGCCGCCGGCGTCCGACGGCAGCAGGTCGCTCACCGCCTTCGCCGCCGCGTCGCTCAGCCGGCCCTGCGAACACGATCGGTAAATCGCACAGCCTACCCGCAAGTACACACCGTGCGACAAGATTCAGAAACCAAAGTGTACCTGCGCGATCTGGCAGACGATGAGGTGCCCGTCGACGCCCCAGCCGAGCGACGGCGAGGGGAGCACCGCAACGACGACGGCGACGAGGAGCAGGAGCGCCGTGCCGGTCTGACGACCCTGCATCGCGGCGTCACTTGAAATGGTGGAGACGGAGAGAACGAGAGATGACGGATCTCCGCTGCGTCTTTTATGCAGAATTTGTGGGATGCTGCGTCGTATAAATGCGGGCGCGTTCGGGAAAGGAAAGAGGAGCAAATCTTTTGGAGCGGACAGCGTACGCAGTAAAGCGCGCGATATCCTGCTAATCAATGCCGGCCATGAATCAAGTTCACACCATTGCATGCATGAATGTTTTCTTGCTTTTGGGGTGGACGTTCACACCATGCTGAAAATGCCAACCATGTTCATACACACGCCTATATTTTGTGAGTGTCGTTTGTGAGCTGCGTGGAGGCTTTTCTGATGTGGATGCGTCGTCATTATATTTTGATCATTTAAGCCGATATATCTTACTACTGTAGCAGATTTCATTTATGCTTGCTTAAAAAAGAAAGACTTCACTTACAAAAATAATATACTGCTATATTAGTCGGAACTGCTTTATTGGCCACCTAAAATGTTTGCTTCAGTTGGTGGCCTACCATTGTTTTACTAGCTAAATGCTCGTGCGTTGTTATATAATGTTTTTTTTAATGTCCAGGCGTCGACATGGAAGTATTTCTGTTGTGAGCATTAGTGTTAAGCTAAAAAGTTATCAACTCATAACAAACGTCCACAATGCGAGGAATTGAAGCATGTGGTGTCAATTTAAACCTGTGAGGTCAAACAAACGTGTGTTTGCAAATTGTATACTGCCTATTGCTTAATTTTTACATGTATTTAAAGGCATTTGTCGAAATGTTGTGTAGTCGATTGACCACACAGCTTAAACGTGGCTTCGCCACTGCTCGGCTCTCCTGACCACTATGCACCTCTTTGGTTTACTTCTTTTCCTTTACGTGTCTTCTTTTATATGCATAGCATCCAAGACACTCTTTCCCGTGAAATTGGCATTTTTTTCTTTGCCAATGACTTGATCAATATTATGTCATCATGTCATTCTAATTTGCATAATACTACTATTTATCATGCGTTATCGTGTTCATCCACTCGTCAATCACTCTATTGTTGTTTTGCAGTAATTTATCATCAATTTATACCCTTAGTTTCATATCTCATTTATCCGAGTAGACTGCACATTCGGTGTTAGATGAGACAATAAGAGACGGACAATCAGAAGGTTGAATGTGCATGTTATGGTCAATTGCACCTTTGACATGGCATGGGATTCTTCTAACAAGGTTCTTTTGCCAATGTTCATTGGTTGTGATCGGTGGTTGCCAAGATGGTCTCCGGGGTTGGATGGTGGGGTGTCGGCAAATGCCTTGCTTGACCGCAGTCAGGACGTTCTTCTCCTTGGAGGCGTGTCTATTTGGCTCCTTTCTTCAAACTGTTGGTCTCATGTGTCACCTGACCCATTGCTTGGGAGTGTGCTTTGGGAGTGGTGGCCTGCTTGGTGAGTGATGTCCAGGCGCTCCGGAAAGACTTGTGCTCATTGCTAGGATATGGCGAGCTCCTTTAGTCTAGTGCTTATCTTAGCTTTGCTTTGTCCCTGTTTTTTGGATTCCTGTTTACCAATTTGAGCTCCTCTTGTAAGCTGGTATCCCCAGCAAGGTTGGTGTATGTTTGTATTACCTCTGTATCGGTTGTTGTTTTATCTATAAAGTAGGGCGGAAGCCTTTTTCGGCATGGCGGAGCCCACAAGGGTACTGGATACAGATCTACATCCATTTTCTATAAGGACCTTGAATATCTGCATACGATGCACATTTATAGAATAATAATGTACATCGTATAAAATAGAAGAAAGACAAGTAAAACTGTGGTTTTTAGGTGACTCCATACAACCCTTGATTGGATGTTGGCTTTGCCACTGCATGTAATAATCATTTATCGTCCGGGTTTGAGGGAGAGGGGTTACGGGGAAGAGGTTCCAAACATGACAACCAAAAGGTAAAGTAGTCATAGCTTTAACCATGCTATGAGTTTCGACAATCATATCACGCTTCTCATGAATAGTTTTAGCCGACATAGTACTCCATCGGTTGCTTTTTTACTCCGCATATAAAATTTGTCAAAAGTCAAACTACACAAAGTTTGTTCAGTTTTATATTAAAATATATCAAGATCTACTATACTGAAGTTATATATATCATGAAAGATTATTGAAGGATGCATCTAATGATATTGATTTCATATTGTGAATGTTGATACTTTTTCATGTAAAGTTGGTCCAACTTCGACCCTCAAAAAAAAAAAAAAGTTGGTCCAACTTCATAAAGTTTGACTTCAGATAAATTTGATTTACACACTAAAAAGAAACGGTGAGAGTATCTTGCATATTTATCTTTACCTCGTTTTTTAGGGGACTTTGTTATCTTTACCTCGTGTATAATTGATGTGTCCACCCATCTTTTCGTGTCCGATCCAGGGCCCAAATCTAACACCAACGAGAGCTACGTTACGCCGCGGCCCGCGAGAACCGGAGTAGTACATAAAGGAAGCCCAAACCCGAAGCAACTTCCCCATCCCGAGACGACCAGCAGAAAAAATAAAAATAAAAAGCAGAGGCACCCAGCTCCCCTGCTCCCGTCCTCCGCCCAAGCCGCAAGAAGCAGAGGAGGGCGAGGAGGCGGAGCAGAGCACAAGGACAGGGGAGATGGCGGCACCGGCACCGGCACCGGCATCGCGCCCGCAGCCGCTGCTGCTCCTTCTCCTCACCTCGCTGCTGGCCGCCTCCGCGCCCCGCCGCGCCGACGCCTGGGGCAAGGAGGGCCACATCATGGTCTGCAAGATCGCAGAGGTACACACACCAACAAAATACAGTAGTAAATTCCGTCAGATCGAGCTGGCTGATAGCTTGTCGGGTGGGAAGGAAGGAAGGAATGTGCGTGCGTGCGTGCTGAATTGGGTTTGTGCGCTGCAGAAGTACCTGTCGGAGGACGCGGCGGCGGCGGTGCAGGACCTGCTGCCGGAGTCGGCGGGCGGGGAGCTGTCGACGATGTGCCCGTGGGCGGACACGATGCGGTTCCGGTACCACTGGGCGAGCCCGCTCCACTACGCCAACACACCCAACGTCTGCAACTTCAACTTCTCCCGTCAGTTCACTTCATCCTCCTCCCCCTCTTCCCTGCCTTTCTTGTTCAACTAATTATGCTTTCTGATGCCATAAAACCGAACAGGTTTAATTGCGCGCCATTAGTAGTTATAGTACTGCACGTTAAAACCACCAACAAAATGCTTTTCTCTATTTTTCGGACAACATGTATAGTGTTCTAAAAAAATACACATGCCCCTGTAAAACCAAATAACCAATGATTTGCTATTGAACAATTGTCTAAAATTATTTATTGAGCAAAATCATTGAACAATTGTCTAGAATTATTTATTGACTGCCCTTCTTCGCATAGAAATATTGAAATTGCATTTATAGCTTATTGTAAGCCTAACAAAATGTGCAGTTTTAGAGGGTTGAGATTGAAAGAAAGACAAACATTGGGACATAGAATTAGCAAAACTACAAACAAATACACCAGGAAAATGCAGTAGTATTGTACGACGTTCAATTTTTTTCCCTGTAAAGATTCAAATCTATTATAAAATTTCATCAGAAGTACAAAACATCCAAACATGATAAAAACTGCATCGAGGTCCCTCGACACTTCCATTGTCAGAACGAGCCACCAATGCTTCGTTGTCGCCGCTACCATACCGGAGTCGGCTTAACCTTGTCGATGACCGCCATGAAGTTTGTGTGCACTTGCCCGTAAGGACCAACTCCCCGGAGCCATAGTCGTCGTTGTTGAACCCTTGAATCGATCTAAAAAACCGGACAAGAAATCTCGTCGTCGCGCACGCACGACAAGAAACCCTAACCTCACCACACCAAGGAGTTGCCAGGAATCTACACCGAAGGAACATCAAATCCGTCTCGACGGATAAGCTGGAGGAAGCTCGAAGTCTGGAAGACTGCCTCAAAGAAGAAGCGTTGTCATCCGTCTAACACCCGTCCCTGGGTGGACTAAAACCCTGACCTATCTACTAGCAAGAGTCGAGGCACCAGGATTCTCCTCCCCGTCATCGACCGCCTGAGCAGGGGAGGCGAATCCACAGGCTCGTTGGTGAAGATCGACGGGAGGAGGTCTTACCCTGATCGCCTTGCGAAAGGGGAAAGAATATACGACCGGCTGGCGGGGAGGAGAGGGGGTGTTAGCTAAAAGCGAATAAAAAACAAACTTTTTTTTTACAATAGAAAAGAATACTAGTAACATTTTTAGAGTACAATATATGAGAAGAAATGGTTTTTGGGCATAAGATGGGCTATATGCACGAGGGGGAGGCATCGGCAGATTCATTGCTTCCACATGCCGATCGCATATGCCTATCTTGTGATCCGGGACCGACCGGGGATGTTGCTTCTTGGAGAGGGCGAGAGGTTGAGTCAAGACAAAGGATTCTCCCACTCTCTGAGCTTAATTAGTTTGCTTGCTTCACGCATCCCCCCACCCACACGACTCCATCGATCGTTTTCGTCAGAGCAGAGCAGACGGTGTTCCTCCGTCTCAGGTCACCTAAAACAACTGCGCCTCCTCGGAAAAGAAAAATTGCACGTGGGCCGATCTGCTGCCCTCTAATCTGAATATCTGATCTGATCCGGCGACAACAAAATATTGCTGGACTTGTTCTCTTTCGAGAGGGGCATGTGGCCTTGCCCGCGAGCGCGACGGACGGACGGACGGACGGAGGGCAATCACGATCACATGGTCACATGGATCGATGATGATGGATGTGACCACATGCCATCCTATTACTATTTGTGGAGTGTATAGATATTGCAGCGTGAGACGCACCATTATTACTCCCTCCGTCCCATAATATAGTGTCAAAAACGCTCTTATATTATGAGACGGAGGGAGTACATTACATGCGGTCGTCAAAATGGGATAGATAGATAGATAATCCAATGTCGTGACGACTAGACTAGGGAGTGGAACATTTCACGAGATGTTTAGGCAGTGTGGTAGCAGAGACTAGTAGAAGCAGCCAGGCATCAGGTGTTATAGTTTGTGTTGGGGTGTTCAGTTTGAGCATCAAGCATGCGTGCGTGAGCTCATGTGGCTGTGCAAATGTCAGGGGACTGCCACAACTCTCGCGGGCAGCAGGGGATGTGCGTCGTGGGTGCCATCAACAACTACACGGAGCAGCTCTACGCCTACGGGGACTCGTCAAAGAGCTCATGTAAGTGCCATCGGCTTCATCCCCCCCGACACACCGTCGAAACATATGCAACAAGGGCTTCTGAATCTGAACGGCATTGATTCACGTCCATGCGCAGACAACCTGACGGAGAGCCTCATGTTCCTGGCGCACTTCGTGGGCGACGTGCACCAGCCGCTGCACGTCGGCTACGAGGAGGACGAGGGCGGCAACACCATCATGGTGCACTGGTACCGCCGGAAGGCCAACCTCCACCACGTACGTGTATCCCTGCCACTGCCACGCCTTCCATCAAACGTTACATTCTCTGTCTGAGTTCAGGAGTTGTGATCATTGTTTGTATGGCTTTGTTCTGGACTGAACTTGTCGGAATGGTTCTTATGTGTGTTGGCAGGTGTGGGATGTCAGCATCATCGACACGGTCATGAAGGACTTCTACAACAAGAGCATGGACACCATGGTCGATGCCCTCCAGATGAACCTCACTGTGAGTAACCCTTCTGCTACTTCTTTTTCTTCATTTCTTACCGACCTCACAACACATACTTGATATCTTGTTTCTAATGGTATGAATTGTAGGAGGGATGGTCTGACGATGTCTGTCAGTGGGAGAACTGCGCCAACAAGAAGGCGACCTGCGCAAACGAGTAGGACTCCATATCCAAACACTTGCACTTTTTTCAGTTCATTGCCTCGTGCAACTAATTTGATCGCACAATTTGACATGGTATGGCATCGACTCTGCCTTGCAGCTACGCAACCGAGAGCATAAATCTGTCGTGCAACTACGCCTATAAAGATGTGGTGCAGAACATTACTCTAGGAGGTAAATGTTCACATTCACAGCAGTGCTTGTGAAATACTCCCTCCGTCTAAAATTACTTGTCATATAAATGGATAAAAGTGAATGTATTTACAACTAATATTTGTTTAGATACATCCATTTCTTCGACAAGTAATTCCGGACTGAGGGAGTATACAGCACTGTAGTATGCATTTGCCTAGCTAGGGTGCAGTGCTAATGGTTGGCAACTCTTCCCAAATGCAGATGATTATTACTTCACCCGGTACCCGGTCGTGGAGAAGAGACTAGCACAGGCCGGCGTCAGACTGGCCTTGATACTCAACAGGATATTTGACAAGAAGAAAGAGGCAGATGCTTTGCCGTTGTATGTGCAGTAAAAGAGCTATACTTGTAGAAAAAAAGTATATATATACGGGCTGGGAGGTATTGTAGCTACCGCACCACGCCAGTTTGATCAATTACCACTTCAATAGGTTTACGCAGTCTGTAATAAGAATCACGCAACCTTGGCACACCATTCAGAAATCCAACTGTTGAAAAGTTGTAATATTAACCCCACTATTAGTATATTTGCTTGAACAATAACCCAATCCACAGGCGCAGTTCAAAGCAATGTTTTATTTTCTCTCATCTTCTTTGGTTCCTTTACATTTGTGTCACCGTTCATCTGAGGCCTGATATCATTTGTTGTACATTTCCTCGTAACATGAATCAGATGGTACAAATCAGCTGTCCTAACCTTCTATGAACCCATGATGGCAAGTAGATTCAGTTTCTCAAGGCCAATTCCAATAGAATGGGTGGAAATAATCAATCTGAAATCTATATGGAACAAATGGTTGTAATTAGCACTTCAATAGTCTATTTGCTTGAACAATAAACGAAGCCACAGGTACATTTCTTTTCTTTACATTTGTGTGTCACCGTCTATCTGAGACCTGGTATAAATTAGTTGTACATTTCTTCGTGACAGGACTCAGACAGTACAAATCAGCCGTTCTTAACCTTCTATGAACCATGATGGCGAGTAGATTCAGCTTCTCAGAGCCAATTCCAATAAGAAAATGGGGGAAAATCAATGTGAAATCTATAATATGGAACAAATGGTGCGTGCGTCGAATCAAATTTATTCATATTGGAACCACACAACATGTGCCACCTAAACAACGTGAGCCTACACAGAACCTATGTCAATGCGATCGACCGGCTGAACCCGCGAGTACCTTAGTGAGCGCGTGAGCGGCGATGCCGATGGGGCAGAAGAGCAGGCACAGGGAAACCGAATGTCTGGTCTCGATGTTGTTCTTGATGCCATCATGGTACACTTGTCTGCATCACCAGCAAGGAAAAAGGGAAACACAAACATGAACCTCTGGCTCACAATCGCGTACACCTTTAAGTGAACAAAAAAGGGCTGACTGACCTTGCGGCGAAGAGGTCGACGGCCAGGAGGTGGATCCAGGCGGAGGCGACGGTCATCTCGCTCGCAAACATCCTCACGATGCCAGGCAACTACATGGGAGATCGAGGAATCAAACATGTTATACTTTTTGCCACGGCTCTGAATTTTAGTATTGCTGCAAGAATGCAGAGCCAGTAATGGTACTGAACATTCAGACAGTGCGAGGACTGAGGACTGCTGACCTCCGGGAGCCAGTACTTGCTTGCGAACATGGCGCGGATGGTGTCGGGTGTCCAGGAGAGGAAGAGCAGGTAGGCGTAGAGGAGGCCGAGCGCCACGTAGGGGGCGGTGCTCTCCACGGTGCGCTTAGTCTGCGGCAGCAACAAGAGAAGAAGACGTGAGTCCCCGGCCGCTGCTTGTACTGGGTGAAAAATTTAAAGTGGCCGACGCAATGGTGGGCTTACGATGTTGGCGTTGGGGGCGGCGATCATGAGCGTGTAGAAGGGGAGGACGGCGACGGTGCCCAGGGTGAAGGCGGAGCTGGCAATCTGGGACGTCGACATCCCTGCAGGAAGCAATAATGGCGATGCGAGGTCATCGACCGGCTACTAGTGTAATTGTCAACTCTTGGTGAAAGAAAAGAGGGGGAGAAGTGCGGCGTGGGTGCGTACATGCGCGAGGCCGGAGCAGAGGCGCCCTGCAGCGGGCGGCGCCGGGTCGAGGAGGGGCCGAGGCGAGCTCCGGCCGGAGAGGGAGCGGCGCGCCCCAAGAGCACGCGCGGAGCTGGCCGGAGGAGACGGCGGCCACGCGCGTCGCAGGCGTCCGGCTCAGCGCCAGCAGCACGGGCGAGCCAGCTACCACCTGCAGCGGGCAGCAGCAGCAGCAAGCGAGAAGTCAGCAGAAAGAATTCAGGCAAAGGCATAAGGATGGTAGCGAAGCTGATGGCTTACCCGCGTGGTGGGGGAGAGCGCGAGGGCGGAGGGGGAGGAGGCCGCCATTTCTCTCGCCGGGAGTGGAGGAGGCGGTGGAGTCGCCGTGTTCGGGGAGGGAGGGAGGGAGGAGGGGAGCGGGGCGGCCATTTGCTCCCCCTCCACCCCCTTTGTACTCTACTGATTGAGCAGTGGCAAAGGAGCCCAGCTCAGCTGATTGAGTGACCCCTCCACTGCCTTGCCTTACCATCTTGGGAACGGTCGGTCGGTGGCGGGTCCCGCCGGAGTGGGAGGGAGGGAGGAGGGCGGTGGCCACCAGCACCACCACCACCGTCCGTCCAGGTTCATCATAACCAACTCCAACTATACTAGTACGAGTACCTTCTCACCTTGGTCGCCGGCAACTTTAGCCATGTTGCCCATGTGCCTGCCGAGCCATGCCCTTGACTCCCCGGCCGTCCGCCGTCGCCTCGACACGCGGGCTGGGCTGCCACCAGAATCCCGCACGGCTCTGCAACCCTTGGTTATGGTTAGATAAAAACAACAAGAAGTTCCCTGCAAAAAGAAGCAAGAGAAGAACACTCCAAGCCAAATAAACGACGGGTGCAATGCAACATCACACACATATAACAAGCAAAATGGATATCACACACACAAGGAGCAGAGATATGCAAGTTTCAACAACATTGATTTAACAAAACCAAAACTTGTCTCAGATCATCCATCGCGACGGAAGGATATCAGTCCACAGCACAGCACAGGTCTACAGGCCATTTGGCCAGCATCCTCCTCGTCCGCGGATATCAGTCTACGGATTAATAAATTAACTTAAGAAAAAAACAAGGTAATAACAACAACTCCAACGAACCAACTAGTATATCTCTCTCTCTCTCTCTCTGTCTAGGACCTATCCCTCTCCCCTCTTATTTCCCTCCTCCCCTGTCCGCTCTGTATAAACGCACGGCCGGTATGTTCAGAAGGACGGCAGGTACTCTCTCGCCATGGCTTGGAGATCCGCCAAAGCCCAGGCCTGGACATCCCCAGCCATAGCGTGGAGCTTCTCCAGCTCAGCGACGAGGTCCAGGTTGGGGGAGAGCATCAAGCCGGCCCCGGCCGCCAGCGCGATCACCAGCAGGCTGCCCTTCAGGCAGGTTGCGCCGCGCGACAGCCTCCCGATGATGGCCTTGCAGTACTTGTCTGCCTCCTTGATGGAGGCCTTCTCCCCAGAGTCCTCTGCTTCCTCCAGAGCAGCCTCATTCTGCAATACAAACAAATGTGCACAAGATTAGAACATACACATATATGCAGGGATATGGTGGTGATAGTTCAGTAAATACATCTTTGATCAACAAGTAAATTAACTTTGCATACATCATGCTTAAAAAGTGCCAATGCCACATATGTCTCATTTTCGCATCGCAACAGCCCCAACAACTATCTACAGAGCACTTGCTAGTAGAAGAACTATGCACATAAGTACAACCAGAATGGATGAAGCATCTGAACAGTAAAAAAAAGTTGTGCTCACCTTAGCCTTTAGGCTCTTCAGAGTTGCTTTAAGAGCTTCAGAATTCAGCTTCGGAGACAGCGCCTTCCAGTCAGCTATGATTTTGCGCAAGACGACAACACTGGCTTTGATGTTCTCTGCATGAAGTTTGTCCTGAAAAACAGAAATTAAACATCAGTCTCAGCCTTCTTCTTGTACAGGATAGGACTCAAAAGCACAAACAAGCAAAATATCACTCACCCACAGCTTGTAGGACTCTGTGCTCTGAGTCAGGCACCAAATGAACACGTCAGTGGCCTCCTTGGCAAGCTCTGCGTTGTCTGAACATAATACACCCGGTAAGCTAACTGGAATTTGCAAAACAAAAAAAATAACAGGCTCTGTATTGCAAAATGAACACTCACTTTCTTGCATTGCCTTCACAGCCAAAGGCAGAAGCTGCTGTGATGCTTGCTTCACAGCTTTAGAGCCAGGAGTACCAACAAGAGCCAGCTCCTTTATTATTGGGTAGGCTGCTTCAAACCTTTCTGTAGCCTAAAGAGTACAATGCAGGCATTAGAACATTGTTTCGTATTAAACATGCTACAGAAAAGACAGGAGAATTTAACAAACCTTGACACGTGCATTAGGCATGGGAAATGTGCATCTCATAAAGAGATCCAATGTTCCAGCAGGAACCAGGCGCTCCCCCTTCCTAACTGCGCCATTCAGTAGCATAGCCCGAGCTTTGGAGGCATTGGGGGTAGACAAAAACCTGCACGCAAAATCTCATTAAGCACTTCTGAAGTATAAGAACTCAGATATGATCACAAAGTGTTATATGCATATTTACAGTTAATATAAGAACTCAGATATAATCACAAAGTGTTATACACATATTTACATAAAGTGTTATACACATATTTACAGTTAATATAAGACCTAAGATATAATCACAAAGTGTTAATACACATATTTACAGTTAATATAAGACCTAAGATATAATCACAAAGTGTTATACACACATTTACAGTTAATATAAGACCTAAGATATAATCACAAAGTGTTATACACATATTTACAGTTAATATAAGAACTAAGATATAATCACAAAATATTATATACATATTTTACAGTCAGTATACGACTAAGAAATAATCACAAAATGGTATATACAGAATTACAGTAAGTCATACCTCTCGAGCAATTGCAAGACGAGATCTCTTGACTGGGGATTCCCACCTGACTTTGCACATACTGTGGGAAATAGGGAATGCGACCAGCAAAACATTCCCGAGACTAGGTCGCCTTGAGATGCCTAGATATAACACGAAAATGAATTTGTGTAAGGAAATAAAAAATATGCAGATTACGGCCTCAAAAGTAAACATAATTCAGAACAAGCAAGATAGTGATAAGAAATATGAGTATTACCTGATTAATAACCCAGGCGATGATGGGAAGCTTTTCCTGTCCAAGATATTTACTGTTCCCCACTATTTTTGGGGAGAGGTTTATTAGTACATCTGGCTTCCTTCTTAAAGTCAAGGCAAGCACAACAAATATTGCAACCTGACAAAACAGATGTTTGGTTAAATACTAAGTCAAAACATCAACTCAACAAGTAATCACAAGTTCAACACTCAAGAAAATTATGCTGGTCAAGATGAAAGATCAACAATACAGTTCTTTGTGTTTCCAGAAACTGCAGAAGTTTTGTGAATTGATGAGGAGGACTCGTGCAAAGTGAATAAAGGAGATCCAAAAGAACTACAGGTCTACAACAGGGCCTACTTATGTTCCACTGTCAGAAACCTACATACCTATAGAAGGAAGGTAATTGACACTGAAGCAAGCTATATATCCATCAATGCAAGATGACAGCAAATGAAATATACAATTTGCAGAACCTACCTATACGATGCAAGATGGTTATTTAGAACAAAATATTTCTACATGCATCGGCACTTCAGTGCACTACATTGGTGCTAGACTCAGTTGACATAGATCCAGTACGACAACATATCATTTACAATTACAATATTATTATTGTGCTCTTCATCATGAATCAATGATTATTAATATGTACTAATGATAAGTCATAATAGGATGAATGCTACCTGGGCTTTTGGAGTTTGTTGAACAACCTTCTTCGAGCCCTTAGGTCCAACAGTTGGACCTGACAATTCTGACATGATGCTATCTATACACCACAAAACAAACTCTCCCAATGCATCAGGAGATCTCTGGCTGATCCAATCACTTGCAGTCTTGCAAACCGGCTCAGGAACATGGGACAGCGGTACCTGTTTCATACACCAAACAATTAGTAGGCTCATAAGAGAAGAAGAAAAGAAGTGTAAAGCAAGGTGTTCCAACTCCTAAATTTCTCAATATAAGGTAAAAAATGGCAAACACATTGATGAAGACAAGCATAAATATACTAAACAGTTAACTCATCTCCATAATCGGTCTTGTAGCTTAACTCCCTCACCCCGATTCAGATATCCATTTACAGAAATAATATGTACCGCCACAACATGTGAAAACTTACTGTAACCATCGGTATAAGCAGCTATAAACAAAGGTACAGTATACACTACAGTCATTGTACATTATGATGTAAAAACCTGCCTTCTAAGACAGAATCGTAGGCTATAATAAATTGATGATCTTAAGTAACTTCCTATAGTAGCTTGTCAGGAATTCAGAGATAATACTTGGACAGCCAATGTACGTAGGTAGACCAACCGTTTTGTAAACCATTAAAGACAGTGCTTGAATTAGTACCATTATTGTCGTAATAATATTGAACACTTGACAAAAATAACATGACTGCTACACAAACCACCACTACCGACAATGCATTAATTTCATATATCAACATTGGGCGAAACCTTAAATAACACCACCCTAACATATCTGGAATTCAGACAAGTAATAATAGTCGATACCAAAGTAGAATAACCGTCTTGTGGACCACTGCAGATGATGCTTGAATTCAAACAAGTGCGGCATAATAACACTAAACAAGTAACATAATCAGCACAACCGTTACTCTAAGCGCTACTGGGAAAACAAAATCAGCATAGCGTTACGACCACTACTGAAGATGCATGACTTAATATCAAAATTGGCGCGAAACCTTAAAATTGCATAGCATCCAATTAATCGCAATTCTATTTCACATGTAACTTTTATGCATAAAGAATTAAAAAGCCTGTAGTGAACTAATGACTATACTGGACACCGGCAGTAATAATGCTAAACAGATAACAAAACCAGCATAAACTTTACCCAAACCAGTACGACAGATGCATGAGTTAGCATCAAAATTGGCGCAATAAAACCTTAGACACCGGCAGTAATAATGCTAAACAGATAACAAAACCAGCATAAACTTTACCCAAACCAGTACGACAGATGCATGAGTTAGCATCAAAATTGGCGCAATAAAACCTTAAAACTAGATAATTATCCTATTATGCCCAATTTTACTTCACATGTAATCCAAGTGCAACACTCATAAGCATAAGAAACAAGGAGCCTCTAGTGAACTAAAAACTCACATCGACCATCTTGGACGAATACAAAACAGACAACAAAACCAGCATAAATGTTACTCAGACCACTACTGACGATGCATGAATTAGTATCAACATTGGCGCAAAACCTTAAAAGTGCATAACCATACTATTAAGCACAATTCTGTTTCATGTATCAAACGCCACCACTCATATGCATAAAGAAATAAGGACACTGTAGTGAACCAATAACTCACATGGACCATCTTGGACTAATACTAAACAGATAAGGAAAAAAAAACAGCATCACCGCTAAGCGCTAATCAACCACTACTGTGGATGGATTAGCATCAAAATTGGCGCGAAACCATAAAACTGCATAATCATCCTATTAATCGCAATTCGACTTCACGTGTAATTCATACACAACAAGACCATCTTGGACATTAGCAGTAATAATACTAAACAGGTAACAAAATCCGTATGACTGTAACTCAAACCATGACTGACAATGCATGAAGTAACATTAAAACTGGCGCGAATCCTTAAAAATGCATGACCATCCTATTAAGTGCAATTCTATCTCAGATGTAACTCAAAATAAAAAAAACTCATAGGCATACAGAATTAAGGAGCATGTGATGAACTAACAGCTCACACAGACCATCTTGGACTAATACTAAACAGGTAACAAAATCAGCATAACCGTGACTCAAACCACTACTGACGATGCATGGACCAGTATAAACATTGGCACGAAACATTAAAACTGCATAACCATCCTTCCTATTAAGCGCAATTCTACTTCACATGTAATTCAAACACAGCACTCATATACGCATAGAGAATCAAGGAGCGAGGGGTGAACTGATAACTCACATCAACCATCTTGGGCATGGGCGATTCCTTGAACATCTTGGCCCACGGGAACTGGGCTGCGCTCACGTTGGCAAACGCCCGGCCGAAGTAGTCGGCGAAGCGCATGAGCTGGATGCCCTCCTGGTTCTCATACGAGGCCTGCACAAAACAGAGCAAACAATCAGAATCTACGATAAAGAAGCACACAGAAATAGCTGCAACCTTTACAGCATCCAGTCCTCACAGCACAGTACCAACTAGTACCAGGCCTTTCTGAGATCCCATCTTGACATCACGGGATCCCGACTTTCTCCACAGCCCATCCGTACCATACCAGAATTATGCATCTACTTCTAAATACGGAACCAGTTGAAACAGAACGGTACACGGGAATTCGGGCAGAGCCGGCGAGATCCGACGCTAAACCCCGGCCAGATCCGATCCTTGGGAAGGAGACAAACCCATGATCCGGCCCGGGCCTCGCGAGATCTGGCCTGTGGGGATGCATTTCGAGGAGCGGGGAGGGATGGGATGGGATTTATACCGAGATGTCGACGAGGTGCGCGGCGAGGCTCTCGGCGTCGATGAGCGCGGCGGCGTCGGCGACGGTGACCTTGGGCTTCTTCACCTTGGGCTTCTTGGGCTTCTTGGGCGCCTCGGCCGCCTGGGGGCGGGCCGCCCCGTCCGAGTCGGAGCCGTCGTCGGAGGAGCGGGAGCCCCAGGGGACGGGCGCGGCGTCGTCGTCGTCGTAGCCGGCCGCGGCGTCCCTGGCGGCCTGGATCGCGCGGTGGCGCTCCTGCGAGCGCTTGTCGACGCCCTCGAAGACGCTGGGCTTGCCCAGATCGGAGGAGGGCGCCGCGGCGGTGGGGGCCGGGGCGGGGTGCTTGCGGTTGCTGCGCTTGGCGTAGGTGACCTTCTGCCAGCCGTGGGACGGGTCGGCGTGGGCGGCTGCGGCGGAGGAGGAGGAGGCGGCGAAGGCGTCCATGGCGGCCGAGGAGGAGCCCGTGGCGAAGGCGACGTCGTCCATTGCCATGGCGTTCGCGAGCCGGCGAGGGGAGAGCAGAGGCAAGCCGTTCGTTCTGGTCGGGTTTGGTTGCGCGCTGGTGGGTTGGGGAGAGCGATGAGAGAGAGTCGCGGCCCGAGGACGGGATTTTATTCTGCGCCGGAGGGGAGGCGCAATTCGGGAAATCTTTCTCTCTCGTCTCGTGGGCGTGCGTGCGTGCCGTGAGCCGATGCTTCTACTGCGGTCACCTGCCCCGCTCCTGACTGAACTCGGACGCGATCCTGGCGAAAAGAAGGGCTTTTTTGGGGGCCTTGTTTCTGCCCTGCTGGACTTTTTTTTTTTTTTGCGGGACTTTTTTTTTCTGCCCTGCTGGACTTTTAATTGGGTGGATTAACTTTGCGATATGATTTGGCAATTGATGGATGGGTTTGATGATGCAGATATTCGGACACGTCACTGGCCCCTGTGGAGGGTGTTTGGGTGGCGAGCTAGCTAGGGATATACGTATGACGCACACTCATGAGTGTGAAGTTTGTCGTGGATGGATTGGACAAAATGTAGTTAATAATTTCACGTTTTCGAGCATGACTACATCGTTCTTTTTCACAAGGGCAACTCGTTATCTTGTATTAACCTTATCCGCTTTGCTGGTGCACGTGAATTGATGTGACCGGTGAGTGTGCGGAGCCAGAGAGAAAATGTAGAGAGTGGCGGTATAGAAATAGTGAGCCTCTTGATTTTACTATATGATACCCCGGTGCGGCGTCTAATTGCATGAACCGATGTTGCATACTTTAAATTAGGGTTCAGTGTTCCCGTGCACGGGTACGGAAGGCGTGAGTTACTGTCGGTTTAATAAGCGACGTGAGTGACGTACGTGAAGAGTGAATCTTTTACGTTAATTAGATCTTAAAGTTATGTCTTTTCTATTTTTAGTTTTACTATCTTTCCTGTTACAAGCTTTTATGATGATTTGGATATGCATACGGCGTGAACATGTGAGCGTTAAGTTTGTTCGTGGGTGAATCCGACAGAAAGTAGTAACTAGTTTTACTTTCCCTATTGACGAGGCACGGTTGCTTTTCACGAGGGCAACCGGTTATCATGCATTAACCATATTGTCTTTGGTGAGAAGTCGGTGGGCGCATGTGAACCGATGTTTGTAGATTACGCAGTTACATTATGGACTTTTATGATGTTCTGCGTATGCCTGCCTCGTAAGAATCATGAGCGTCAAGTTTTCAGTTGTTGGATAATACAGAAAATAGCAACTATCTTTAACTTTTTCCACCTTAGTGGCATCGTTATTATTCACGAGGGCAACTACTTATTACCATTAAACCATGTGGCCTTGTGTGAGAGATTGTTGATGATGCTTGTTGAATACAATTACATTATGGACATTATGATAAGTTGGATATACATTCGTCACAAAACTTGTGGACGTCAAGTTTGTCGCGGGTGAAGCCGACAAATAATAATAGTTAGTTTCATTTTCTTTAGCATGCTGACACCATTACTTACCAACACGGATAAAAATTGGTGATATTCTCGCGAGTGGCGGCACGAGCAGAGCGAGAAAGAAGATACGAAGAGTGGTGGGAGAGAAGGAGCGAGCCTCTTGTTTTCACGTGAAGGTTACCGGTACCACATCTAGCTACATGCGCCGATGTTGTGTACTATTAATCAGGGTAAAGTTTCCCGCGCGCAGGGTGGGCAAGCGCGAATTATTGTCGGTTTAAGGAAGCGGCGTGGGGTGACGTGGAAAGTGGACCTTTTACGTTACTTGGATATATCTTAAACTTATAGCTTCCTTTTTATTCTACTATCTTCCAATTTTGTTAGGGTTTTTTAAAACGATGCTTTGGATATACATACGTTGCAGACTCATGAGTGTTGAATTTTGTCATGGGTGGATCCGACATAAGGTAGTAATTAGTTTCACTTTTCCGCGCATGACGGGTGTTGTTCTTATTCACGTGGGCAACTAATTATCATGTATTAACTATATTTTTTATTGTGAGAAGTTGTTGAGTGCACGTGAATCGATGGAACCGGCGGGTGTGCGGAATGAGGAAGAAGGCGTGATAGAAGGAATGAGCCTCTTGGTTTTTACTAGAAGGTTGCCTAAACAACCTCTAACTGTATGTGTCGATGTTGCATACTTTTAATCAAGGTGAAGTCTTCCGGCACATGGTGCGGAAAATGTGAATTACAGGCGATTTCAGAAAGCAGTGTCAGTGACGTGAAAAGTGGACCTTTTACGTTAATCAAAACTTAAATTTATATCTCTTTCATGTTAGTTGAAATATCTTCAAATTACGTTATGAGCTTTTAGGATGCTTTGGATATGCATACGACACAAAACATGTGAGCGTTAAGTTTGTCGTGGGTGAATCCAACAAAAAGTAAGCGACACTTATTTTGGAACGGAGGGAGTAGTAACTAGTTTCATTTTCCTCAACGATGAGACATTGTTGTTGTTCACGAGGGCAACCAATTATCACGCATTAACCATATTGGCTTTGGTGAAAGTTGGTAGGTGAAACGATGCGTGGTGATTACGCAATTATGTTTATGACTTTATGAAACTCTATATATGTATACATCGTATCTTATGAATCCAGAATGTCAGGTTTTTAGTGGGTGAATCATATAAAAATAGTAGTTGGCTTTATTTTATTTTCACCCCGGCAACATTGTTAATATTCACGTGAGCAAGTACTTATTACCATTAAACTATGTCACCTTTTGTGAGAGGTTATTGGATGCATGACAAACGAGGATGCTTGGGAATACAACTACGTTATGGACTTTATGATGAAGTATTTATTTATTTGCGAATCGATTTTATGATGAGTTGGATACGCATTCGTCCCAAAAAATGTGTGTGTCGAGTTTGTCGTGGGTGGAGATGGCAAACAATAATAACTAGTTTCATTTTCTCTACCACAATAACATCATTAGTTGTCAACATGGCATCTAGTTATCAACATTGACTATATTAGCTTTGGTGAGAACAATCTGTTGAACAATCTGTTGAACAATTCATGGGTACAAAAAATGCTATATTATAAGAATCAAAATGGTCATCAACCATGATAACCAATTATGTTCTAACAAAATAACTTAAATCCCGTTGCAATTGCATATGACATAAGTAGTCCTACTTGTTAACGAAAATTTGTAGGGTGTCAGTTCATACCGTTTTCTACGCCTTATTTTTCCTAGATTTTTTAAAAAAGTCCAAGGTACAAAATATTCTTTTTAAACCAACCCAGGGTCCATTTTAAATGGTCTTGGATTATTTAGGGTTGAAGTTAGAAAGTTAATATTTCAGGGTCGGATTGTGTGAGAAAGGAATTGTTCTTCCCTACTCTCTCAACCGAGCAGAACAGCTTGGGCCGGTCTAGCCACCTCCCCGGCGTTACCCGTTGCCCCCTCTCCCTCAGCTAGTTGCTCTGATGACCGGAAGCTTGGGGTGCGGGGACCCCCAGAGTTTTTGGTTTGGTAGTTGTAGGGGCATGAATAGTTTAGGGTTTGTTTCCGATCGATGGCGGCGAGACGATGACAACTAGAATGGAATAAATTCTCCTCACGTGAAACCGTAAGGGGATGTTTTAGGCACCACATGCATTAAGACTTCCCAGCTGTTATCGACAAGGCCAAGCCGATTCCGATAAGGGAGAGACAACATGGACGTGTCATCAGCTCATTCTGGTGCAAATAGTGGTCGTTGCTTGTTCGGTGATTTAGGGACCTGGATGTAATATTTTATTATGTTTGAGTGCTTTTTACTTATGATATATATATATATTAGAATAGGGTCCTTTTCATAAAAAATAGGTGGTTTTTGTCAGGGGTTAGGTCAGAACAGCGGCGGAGCCACCGTACAACCGTTGGGTTCAGTTGAACCCAACGACTTTTGCTCCGTACGTGCATGTAGATGCATGGTTACTAGTTGTGAACCCATTAAAAAATGTGACTGACCCCATCAACGAAAGGTTATCATGTGAGGGCCCAAAAGTGAACAGCCCACGAGGCCAGTACGAGTCATTGACTCCTTGCCGTAATGAATTAATCACCGTGATTAGGCATCTACACAGCCGCACGAACCGGCGTCTTTTCCTTTTCCAATCTGATCTATCTCTCGTCCGTTCGTGCTCCTGGTTCCTCGCCGCGACGGGCGACGCCGCCTCGGCCGGGCGCAGCCAGATCGACAACAGCAACAACTGTACCCTAAAATTTGAGGTAATTACATTGCCTAATCTCCTCTCTCTCTCTCTTATGTATGTTCTATCTAGTGTAATAGCCTAATACGATAGTGATTTTTCTGCCCTAGTTTGTTGATTTGCTTTTCTCCATGGACTTTGCTTGATCTAGGCTATGGAGCGTTACTTTTCGAAGAAAAGTCGGTCAGCAGATCGAGATAATGATACAAGCACATCAAGGTCACCCATTAGACGTCGGCTCAGTGCATCGAATGTCACAGCAACTAGTCTTCCGGAGGCTACTATTCATACAGAAATTAACTTAGATGAGTTGCCTTATGATCCGGCTGATAGGAAGAGAATTTCAGAGTACACAAGAAATCCAAAGAAGCAAGATGAGATTAGGCGCAGATATTTAACGAGGGGACCTTATAGGCCGCCGTCTAATTTTAATTACCCACAGAGGGATATTGGAGATGCTCAAAGGAGATTTAATCCAGATTGGTTTGATGAATATGATCGTTGGCTTGAATATAGTGACAAAGTGCATAAGGCCTTCTGTTTGTGCTGCTACCTTTTCAGAGATTACAATGAGGGACAAGCTGGGAGTGATGCATTTGCAATTAATGGCTGGAACGGCTGGAACAAGAAAAGCAGACTAGATACTCATGAGGGTAAGGGTAATGTTAATAGCTTTCATAATGTAGCAGTAAAAAGATGTGATGCTTTGATGAATCAAGATCAGTCTATTCAGGTTGCTCTTGATAAGCAAACTGATCTTACAAAAAAGCAAAATCGAATCCGGCTTAATGCTTCCATTGTCTCAGTGAGATATTTGTTGCATCAAGGCTTAGCTTTCCGAGGCCACGACGAATCAGACGAGTCAAAAAATAAGGGAAATTTCCGAGAGTTGGTACATACTTTGGCAAACCAAAATGAAGCTATACGAGATGTAGTTCTTGGGAATGCTCCAAAATATTGTAAGTGGGTATGTGGAGATATTCAAAAGGAACTTGCAAATTATTTTGCAAAGGTAACATCAAATTGTATTGCCTACTATTTATGTTTTCTTACAAGTAACAAATGTTCTCTAATGAGTAAATCATCTTTTGTGCAGATAACTTTAAATTCTATTATTGAAGAAATTGGAGGTGATGTATTCAGTTTGTTGATTGACGAGGCTGCTGATGTGTCTGACAAAGAGCAAATGGCAGTTGTTTTGAGATATCTTAGCAAGTGTGGATTTATCATTGAACGGTTAGTTGGAATTAAATGTGTGAAGGAAACATCTGCAACTTGTCTCAAGGCTACTCTTCAAAAATTATTCACTGATATTGGATTAAGCATAAAGCAAGTCAGAGGCCAGTGCTATGATGGCGCTAGTAATATGCGCGGTGAGTTTAATGGTTTGAAAGCAAAGATTATGCAAGAGAACAAATCAGCGTATTATGTGCACTGCTTTGCTCACCAACTCCAGTTGGTTATTGTGGCAGTATCAAAGAAGCATGACGATATTGCAGATTTTTTCTACATGATCTCCGTCTTATTCAATGTGGTTGGAGCTTCTTGCAAAAGAAAGGATATGATTAGAGAGAAACATCGAGAGGAGGTAATAAAAGCCATAGGTAGTGGTCAGATTAGCACTGGCACGGGGTTAAATCAGGAACAAACTCTTCAAAGAGCCGGTGACACACGTTGGGGCTCACACTACAGGACTCTTTCAAGTCTAGTGAAATTGTTCCCATAAATTATGTCTGTTCTGAAATATGTTGAGAAAGAAGGCAAAAGTGATAAGAAATCTCAGGCACGTGATCTTGTAGCATATTTTGAGACCTTTGATTTTGTTTTTTATCTGCACATGATGTTGCATATACTGGGAAATGCAAATACTTTGTCGCAGTCTTTACAAAGGAAGGATCAAGACATCTTGAATGCCATCTCATGTGTGAAGTCAACAAGAAATGAGTTGCAAGAACTAAGGGATAATGGATGGGACTCACTTCTTGAGAAGGCAAATTCATTCTGTGAAGAGCATCACATTGAGAACGCAAATATGCAGGAGCAATATGTTAACCGGCACAAACCACGGCAAAAAACCAATAAGACAAACCTTCAACATTACCGAATTGAGTGTCTTAATTCTGTTATTGATTGGCAGCTTCAAGAGTTTGATGATCGCTTCAATGAGGTAAATTCTGCATTGCTTGGGTACATGGCTTCTTTCAACCCAAAAGACTCTTTTGCTGCTTTTAACTTGGACAGCTTAGTGAAGCTAGCTGAGTTTTATCCAAATGACTTTGATTCAAGAAAAATGGATGATCTTGGTCCTGAACTTTGCACTTACATTGACAATGTGCGAGCAGATGAAAGGTTTGCCAATTTGGACGGAATTGCTGATCTTGCTAAACTAATGGTGCAAACAAATAAGCATGTTACGTTTCCTTTGGTCTATCATCTTTTAAAGCTAGTACTGATATTGCCAGTTGCCACAGCGTCAGTGGAGAGATGCTTTTCAGCTATGAATGTTGTCAAAAAAAAGTTGCGCTATAAAATGGGTGATCAGTTCATGAGTGATTGTCTAATTTGCTATGTGGAAAAAGATATATTTTCTACCATTACCAATGATGCAGTTTTCAATCTTTTTAAGGCGATGAAAGATAGAAAGGGAACACTCTAAAATGTGAGTGCCTTTACAAGATTCTTTCGCTTGATAGTATTTATTCTAAAATTTTCAAACTAACTTGTCATTTTTTAAATGTTCCAGGAAGATGAGAAGCTACACATGGAGCTACAAAGTTATTTGATACTACTTTATTTATAATATGTAAACAAGTGATTTTAAAATTTTATCGAACCGGTATGTCTTGCTCTTTAATTTTTAATGCAACACAATATGTGATATGTGATACCATATTTCTATTCATTATACTGTTTTTGGGTGCTATAATACTGTTGTAAGGTAATTTAAAATTAGACTTCATAGTTCACATATTAGTACCAAGTTCTCACAATGAGTTATGGAGTGAACCCAATGGCCAAATTTTCTGGCTCCGCCACTGTAAGCACAAAAATTTGAGGTTGTAAATGATTTTTTTAGATTTGACAATGGGTACATCTTTTGGATTTGCATGTGAGAGTATTTTCCCGCTTCACACCTACAAAATATTGCCCTCGCTAAATGCGCTCCGAGCACATTAATAGTCGAGGTTTGCTTTTCTTCCATGAGACATATTACATAGGAAATCAGAAAATATCTCGAAAAATATGCTGCCCATAAATGTTAAATCGCATCACTCACACAATCTTTTGGATTTGCATTTTTTTAAATATTTTTAACGCTTCACATTTATAGGAAGATTGTGTTCACTAAATCCGTTGCTAGCATGACAAAAAAAGAATCTTTTGGATTTGCGTTCACATACTTCTACCGCTCCGAATTTATGCGAAGATTTCCTTTTATTTATTTATTTATTTGGTTTAAAGAAGGATTTTCTTTTATTGAAATGTTGAATCAAATCACATCCATATCAGATATGCTGCTCATCAATGTACAGGTGGAGGTTGTGCACGTGACAGCCGAGTGTGGTACACGTACTGCGAGCCAGGATGTGGGGGTCGACGCGGTACACTCACTGTGCGTGGGCCCGCCACTCTCCCTCACGGGACGCCGTCAGTCAGTCTCAATCTTCCTCGTGTACTCCGCTCCGTCAGTAGTAGGAGTACTACTGTACGATCTACTATAAATTATGATTAGTATATACACTAATCTGCCTCCAAACAAAGCAGCATTATGGCAGTAACTACATACCAAGATTTACTAAAATTGAGAAAATTCGCAGTACTAGTAACAGAATATCTCCAATTAAAGCAAAGCAATTAAATCACTCCAAATTTGGCCCGAATTTACTCTACTCCTTTGAATGGCCTCGTCGGTTACAGATGGCCGGAGTGCAGCGCTTGCGTCAGCGCGGCCAAATCTGGCAGCGATTTATTTCGCTCCGTTTTTTCACCCTCGGCGGTTTCTAATTGCGCCAGCACATTTACAGCACGGGCGCTAAATTTGGCAGGGAGTGATCTGGTTCCGTTTTTAGCCTTGGACGGACGGACAGGATAGACACGGCCTGGTGGGACCTGTGGCAGCAGATAGGGACGGCGACGTCATCGCTGGCCTGCGCGTGCGCCACGTGGCATCTGGCCTGCCCGCCGCTGCCACGCGAGCCGCGCGCGTGCTGCGCGGTCCCGGCCTGCCATTCTTGGGTCGGCCACGCGTTTCATGTGTTTCCTCTTCTTCTTTTTTGAGAAGATCGTGTGTTTACACACTCTGCAGGGGGCCCTATGGCAGTCGGGCCGGCCCATATGTGGACAGGGGTCGTGGGCAAGCCCAGCACGATAGCATCTTTTTTCGTTTCCACTGTTTTGCCCGGTTTCTTTTGGGGTGTTTTATTTTTTCCTTTTCCTTTGTTTTTCTTCAGTTTATTTTTCTTTACTTCGTTTCTTCATCGGTTTCTATGTTTCTCTATGGTTTTTCATTTTTTACTTCGTTGCTTCACCGGTTCTTCATGCTTTGTGGTTATTCTTCGTTTATTCATCGGTTCCTTTGTGTTTACTTTGGTTTTTCCGGTTTTACTTCGTTTCTTTTTAACCGGTTTCCTACGTTCTTTTGTTTTAGTTCATTCCTTCACAGGTTTTTGTGGTTCTCTTTCGGCAGATCTTTTATGGTTTTCATCGCTTTTCTTTATTGTTTTTTGGTGTTTCTTCACCAATTTCTTTGTGTGTGTGTTTTTACACATGTCTATTTTTACGCAACGTACATTTTTAAGTCCAGTCCACACTCGCTACATGTTCGTTCGACGGCACGCAGCGGCGGTGCGCCCCTTTTGTCTCAACAGCTGACGCACATCTCCCCCATGTTATAGCGACGACACACTACTTCCAGCCTCCGTCGTACCACCGGTGATGCTGATAAAGTGATAGGGTGACTCGCCTCCCCCCCCCCCACAATGAACCAGCCTCCACTCGTTGATCGATGACTTTATCAACGAGATTTTGTTTCGCATCCCGTCGGATGACCCAACAAGCCTCGTTTGTGCCTATCCGTCTGCACCACCTTCCTCGAGATCATCTCCAACCCCACCTTTTTTCGTGACTACATGCCTTCCACGTGATGCCCACTATCTTGGCTACCTCCACAAAAATCCTACAAGAGCCACAACATCGCTCAATTCGTTCCCACCGGAGCCTTCTGCCCACGCATTTGCGAGCGTCGAGACTGAGGCGCGGTTGACTCCTGCCATGGTCACATCCTCTTCTACACGGATGGGGAGAAGTATACATATTTCATCATTTGGGACCCCTCACTGACAACCAGCCGGTAATTTCCACCGACTCCAAGCCATTGAAGATATGTTGTGCTGGACAGGAGATAACCCGGATGGTTGCGGTCCTCTGCGCCAAAGACTGTTGTGACCACTTGGGTTGCCATGACGGTACCTTCCTCCTGGCCTTTGTCGACTCCAACGTGGTAGAAATGACCATGTTTGCCTTTGTTTACTCATCCAAGACTACCAAGTGGAGCGACATGATCACAGTTGAGAGCCTGAATGTTGTCGTTATGTATCTGTTTGGCACCACTTACATCCTTATGTGATTGAGAAAATGGGGCGCACTACAGTTGTGGAAACAAAAGTCTATTTCCCCGTCAAGTGGACATACCGGTGGCGGTCAGGCCGGCCCATATGTGGCAACGGGACAGGGATGCCTCTGGAAGCGAGATATAGCCTTTTTTAGGTGAACTAGGTTTTTTATTTAAAACTCAACAAACTCAGGAATGCAAATGATGTCTGGTAAGGAACCTAGCCACAAATGGCGACCAAAAGGCAAAGATACAGCTGCCTTAACTAATGCATGCACTTCAACATTGCATTCTCTACGTTCAAAACTAAAAGAAACATCCATGAACTCCATACTTCTATGCTTAATTTCACTCAGAACTGAGGCGTAAACCGATGCCACCCCTTTCTTGATGTTTGAAACAACCTCTAGACAATCGGATGCAATTGCCAAGCATTGGATATTGAGGTCCTTTGCTGATGCAAGTGCTTTTACAAGCCTGCGCCTCCAAAGATGTGAGATCAGCTAGTCCATCGAAAACAATGGCAGAAGCTCCTAGGTAGCTGATACGTCTCCAACGCATCTATAATTTTTGATTGTTCCATGCTGTTATATTATCATTCTTGGATGTTTTACAATCATTTTATAGCAACTTTATATCATTTTTTGGGACTAACCTATTGACATAGTGCCAAGTGCCAGTTGTTGTTTTTGCTTGTTTTTTACTTCGCAGAATATCAGTACCAAACGGAGTCCAATCGCGATGAAACTTTTTGGAGATTTTTTTTTGGACCAGAAGACAACCAGTGAGCCAAAGAAGCACCCGGGAGGAGGCCCACGGGGCCCAGAAGACACCAGGGCGCGCCAGAGGCCCTGGTGGGTTGTGGTGGCCTCGGGAGTCCCCTCCACCGCCTCTGAGCTCTATAAATACCTAAATATTCCAGAAACCCTAGAGGAGTCGACGAAAAATACTTCCAGCCGCCGCAAGTTCCAGAACCGCGAGATCCAATCTAACACCATCACGGAGGGGTTCATCATCCTCATTGGTGCCTCTCCGATGATGCGTGAGTAGTCCACCATAGACCTACGGGTCCGTAGGCAGTAGCTAGATGGCTTTCTCTCTCTCTTTTGATTCTCAATACAATGAATGACGTGGCTTGAGACCGCGTCAGTATTTCCCCAAAGAGGAAGGGATGATGCAGCACAGCTACGGTAAGTATTTCCCTCAGTTATGAAACCAAGGTATCGAACCTAGGAGGAAGACCACGCAACGCTATGTAAACGGTACCTGCACACAAAGAACAAATACTTGCAACCCGACGCGTAAGAGAGGTTGTCAATCTCTCAACGGTAAAAAGATAGATTAGAAAGTAGTAGATTGGATAAATAGATAACACAAGAACACAAAATAAAAGAGGCAAATAAAAAGTGCAGCAAGGTATTTTTGGGTTTTTGGAATAATAGATCTGAAAACAAAAGCGGCAAAAGATAGATCGGAAAGCAATATGTTGGAAGAGTAGACCCGGGGCCGTAGGTTTCACTAGTGGCTTCTCTCATGAGTATAGAACACGGTGGGTGAACAAATTACTGTTGGGCAATTGATAGAAGATCAAATAATCATGACGATATCCAAGGCGATAATCATTATATAGGCATCACGTCCAAGATTAGTAGACCGAAACGATTCTGCATCTACTACTATTACTCCACACAACGACCGCTATCCAGCATGCATCTAGTGTATTAAGTTCATGAAAAAACGGAGTAATGTGATGACCCGCAAGTATAGGGGATCAATCGTAGTCCTTTCGATAAGTAAGAGTGTCGAACCCAACGAGGAGCAGAAGGAAATGACAAGCGGTTTTCAGCAAGCACTGAAATTGTAGGTAACAGATAGTTTGATAGCAAGATAATTGGTAACGAGCAAGTAACGGTAATAGTAAATAAAGTGCAGCAAGGTAGCCCAATCCTTTTTTGGCAAAGGACAGGCCAGAATAGTTTCTAGTAATAGGCAAAGTGTTCTTGAGGGTACACGGGAATTTCATCTGGTCACTTTTATCATGTTGGTTTGATTCGTGTTCGCTACTTTGATAATTTGATATGTGGGTGGACCGGTGCTAGGGTGCTGTTCTTACTTGAACAACCTCTCACTTATGATTAACCCCCTCGCAAGCATCCGCAACTACGAGAAAAGTATTAAGATAAAATCTAACCATAGCATTAAACGTTTGGATCCAAATCAACCCCTTACGAAGTAGCGCATAAACTAGGGTTTAAGCTTCTATCACTCTAGCAACCCATCATCTAATAACTACTCCACAATGCATTCCCTTAGGCCCAAGGATGGTGAAGTGTCATGTAGTCGACGTTCACATGACACTACTAAGGGAATCACAACATACATATCATCAAAATATCGAACACATATCAAATTCACATGATTACTTGCAACATGACTTCTCTCGTGACCTCAAGAACAAAGGTAACTACTCACAAATAATAATCATGCTCAAGATCAGAGGGGTATTGAATAGAATAATGGATCTGAACATATAATCTTCCACCAAATAAACCATATAGTAATCAACTACAAGATGTAATCGACACTACTAGTCACCCACAGGTACCAATCTGAGGTTCCGGTACAAAGATTGAACACAAGAGATGAACTAGGGTTTGAGAGGAGATGGTGTTGTTGAAGATGTTGATGAAGATTGGCCTCCCAAAGATGAGAGGGGTGTTGGTGATGACGATGGCTTCGATTTCCCCCTCCGGGAGGGAAGTTCCCCCGGCGGAATCGCTCCGCCGGAGGGCAAAAGTGCTCCTGCCCAAGTTCCGCCTCGAGACGGTGGTGTTCCGTCCCGAAAGTCCTCTCTTTATTTTTCCAGGTCAAAAGACCTTATATACCAGAAGATGGGCACCGGAGGTGGGCCGAGGAGGGCACAACCCACCAGGGCGCGCCTTGGGGACCTGGCGTGCCCTGGTGTCTTGTGCCCACCAGGGTGGCCCCCTCCGGTAGTTATTTACTCCAGTATTTTTAATATAATCCAAAAATATTCTCCGTAAAGTTTCAGCTTGTTTGGAGAAGTGCAGAATAGGTATCTCTGATGTGCTTTTTTAGGTCCAGAATTCTAGCTGCTGGTATTCTCCCTCTTTGTATAAACCTTGCATATTATGAGAGAAAAGGCATTAGAATCACTCCCTAAGGCATTATTATTTAACAAAACATTATAAATAGCAGTACGAAATCATGATGCAAAATGGACGTATCAACTCTCCCAAGCTTAGACCTCGCTTGTCCTCAAGCGAAAGCCGATATTGAAAAGCATGTCCACATGGTTTGAGAGAGAGGTGTCGATAAAAACAAAATACGAACATAGTAGCATCATGCTTATTATCATAACAGCAATAAACTCTATCATAAAACTTATTCATATACCTTCATCATATAACTTCTCATGAACAAGTAACAATTCATCACAACAAAGAAGTATAAAGCATAAACCTTATTGGAAACTAACAAACTATGTTCCCAGTCAACTTTGCAACTACAATTCATCATATTTTCAGGAAGGGTCTCGTGTCGGAGCCTTTTGGCAAGTCCACATACTCAACCATCATTTAGTCTTCTATGATTGCTAACACTCACAGCATACCCATGAGCAAAAAGTTTCAACCGGACACATAGAAAGATAGGGGCTTATAGTTTCGCCTCCCAACGTATTCACCTCAAGGGTGATGTCAACAATAATAACTCATGCTCACTCACATCCAACTGGATATATGTGCCTAGATCTTTCCTCACCACATGATGCTTGCAAAAGAAAAAGTAAAAAGGAACATGGAAGAATACTTCGACTCTTGCATAAAAGTAAATACATAAAAGTAAAGGATAGGCCCTTCACAGAGGGAAGCAGAGGTTGTCATGCGCTTTTTGGTTTGTATGCCCAATCCCTTAATGTAAAAGAACGTCACGCTATATTGCCCCCTATGATAGCAACCTTTATTATGTAGTCCGTCGCTTTTATTACTTTGCCATCATAAGTTCGTATAGCGCTCAATTTTCTCTTACACTAATTGATCCAAACACATTTAGAAGCAATTTTTATTGCCTTATTGCACTGATGACAACTTACTTGAAGGATCTTACTCGATCCGTAGGTAGGTATGGTGGACTCTCAAAACATGAATTTGGGTTTTGGGTTTTTGGATGCACAAGTAGTATCTCTACTTAGTGCGGAATTTTTGGCTAGCTAAGGTATTGAGCAAGCACCACATGTTGAAGGATCTATGACAATATAACTTCTATGTGGATATGAACAAGCTTAAATCATTACGTTGTCTTCCTTGTCCAACGTCAACAATTTGGCATATAATATTTAATGGGGTATCACAATCATAAAAGATGTCCAAGATAGTGTATTTGCATGCGAATCTTCTCTTCGCTTATTAATTCTTTCATGAATTGCATCATTGACCAATGCTATGTTTGTCAATCTCCAATAAATTTTACCACTTATACTTTTTCTTATGTGATGTCATTACTTACCATAAGATTAGCATATGATTCTTTTCATTTATTTCTCTTTCCCTTTATTTGATTGCAACAAGAAAATAAAGAAGCAAAAGCTCAAACTAAACTTTATTATATAACTCTCACTCGATTACATAGATAGATAGACCACAAAACTAACACATGAAAATACATCATGCTAAACTTTTATTCAACTAGATCAAAAGGAAACTAAAGATCGAACTAAAATAGGTAAAGGCGAATAAAAGTGATGGTGATACGATACCGGGGCACCTCCCCCAAGCTTGGCTCAAGCCAAGGAGAGTGCCCATACCGTGTGCTCAAGTCTCCTTTGGTGGTGGTGATGAAGCAGGTGGTGGTGATGAGGTGGTAGGCTTGTCCTCCAGCTTCCAGGGCAAGGGCTCACCATCAAAAGTTGACGCAAGAGTCCCCTGAGTCCTGCAACTGGAAGCTAAACTCATACCTTTAAATCTTGCTTCATATTCAAAAACTTGGTTTTGAAGATCATAAATTTGACTTTGCAGAAAATTGATTTGCTCGTTGAGGGTGGAGATGGTGTCCTTCACAGACCGGCCATCCACCATCTGATCACGGGTGAATTCCGTGATCATGGAGTGGTTGGCACTAAGTCCACGCTCCACCATCCTTTGGCACTTGAAGATGTCTTGTTCCACTGCCTCGAGCCTAGCTTCCACGCTTCCGGTCCTCTTGGGTCCGTGAACATCGCGGATGTGGAGCACCCCTCACGCATCTCAATGGCTTGAGGGTGCTTCATCACCTCCGGCAAGTACGGGTTAATGACCTTCTCGAAGAACTTGTCCTTGGAGGAGCTTGGTGGAGCCATGGAGATCTAGATCTGACGAGAAAACAACACGAAACAAGGACAGAGGATTTTTCTGCGATGCAGTGGTCAAAACAGTCGGGGGTATATATAGAGAATTTTTATTCTTGGAAAGCAAGCATATGAAAGGAAAACAGAGTCGGGAAGGTGTCCGAGGTGGGCACAACCCACCAGCCCGCCCTGGTGTATCGTGCTCACCTCGGTTGCCTTCCGGTTTATTTCTTATTTTCCTAATTTTTCTAATATTCTAAAACTGACAGAAAATATTTTTGCGGATTTTTCGGAGTCTGTTTACTTACCGTATCACGTACCTCCTATTTTTCAGAGTTCTGGAGTGTTCCGGAAGGTTTCTTTTATGTGTTCCTCCGGTGTCATGGTTTGGATAACATTGCTTTCAACATTAATAGGCGTACCTGAGATATAATGTTTAATTCTTTGTCCATTTACCACCTTCGGGTTAGTACCTTCGGCATTATTAATCTTGATAGCTCCAGAGTGATAAACCTCTTCGATCATATATGGTCCTTCCCATTTGGAGAGAAGCTTGCCTGCGAAAAATCTTAAACGAGAGTTGAACAAAAGAACATAGTCTCCTATTTTGAATTCCCGCTTTTGGATTCTTTTGTCATGCCATCTTTTTACCTTTTCTTTGAATAGTTTGGCATTTCATAAGCTTGGGTTCTCCATTCATCTAGTGAGCTAATATCAAATAACCTCTTCTCACCGGCAAGTTTGAAATCATAATTGAGTTCTTTAATTGCCCAAAATGCTTTATGTTCCAACTCTAGAGGCAAATGACAAGCTTTTCCATATACCATTTTGTACGGAGACATACCCATAGGATTTTTATAAGCTGTTCTGTAGGCCCAAAGTGCATCATCTAGTTTCTTAGACCAATTCTTTCGAGACCTATTGACAGTTTTTTGTAATATCAATTTTATTTCTCTATTGCTAAGTTCAACTTGGCCACTAGATTGAGGATGATATGGTGATGCAATTCTATGGTTAACATCATATTTAGCAAGCATCTTACGGAAAGCACCATGAATAAAGTGTGAACCACCATCAGTCATTAAATATCTAGGGACTCCAAACCTCGGAAAGATAACTTCTTTAAGCATTTTAATGGAGGTGCTGTGATCAACACTACTAGTTGGAATAGCTTCTACCCACCTAGTGACATAATCAACAGCAACCAAAATATGAGTGTACCCGTTAGAGGAAGGAAAAGGTCCCATATAATCAAAACCCCAAACATCAAATGGTTCAACAACAAGTGAATAATTCATAGTCATTTCCTCACGCTTACCGATATTACCAATTCTTTGAAATTCATCACAAGACAAGACAAACTTACGGGCATCCTTGAAGAGTGTAGGCCAATAAAAACCAGATTGCAATACCTTGTGAGCAGTTCTATCTCCCGCATGATGTCCTCCATAAGCTTCGGAATGACATTTCCATAGGATTTGTTCCTGTTCATGCTCAGGTACACAACGTCTAATAATACTATCTACTCCTTCTTTATAAAGATGTGGGTCATCCCAAAAGTATTGTCTTAAATCATAGAAGAATTTTTTGTTTTGTTGGTATGTGAAGCTAAGTGGTATATATTTAGTGACAATGTAATTAGCATAATCAGCATACCAAGGACTGTTTTGAGAAACATTTATTGCCGCTAACTGTTCATCAGGGAAGCTATCATCAATTGGTATTGGGTCATCAAGAATATTTTCTAACCTAGACAAGTTATCAGCTACGGGATTCTCAGCTGCCTTCCTGTCAACGATATGTAAGTCAAATTCTTGAAGCAAGAGAACCCACCTAATGAGTCTAGGTTTAGCATCTTTCTTTTCCATAAGATATTTTATAGCAGCATGATCGGTGTGAACAATGACTTTGGAATCAACAATGTAGGATCTAAATTTATCACAAGCAAACACAACTGCTAAAAATTCTTTTTCAGTAGTAGCATAATTTCGTTGGGCACTGTCTAGAGTTTTGCTAGCATAATGGATAACATTCAACTTCTTATCAACTCGTTGTCCTAGAACAGCGCCAACAGCATAATCACTAGCGTCACACATAATTTCAAAAGGCAAGTTCCAATCAGGTCGTTGAACGATAGGTGCAGAGGTTAAGGCTTTCTTGAGGGTTTCAAAGGCTTCTACACAATCATCATAAAAAACAAAAGGGATATCCTTTTGCAAAAGATTAGTAAGAGGCCTAGAAATTTTAGAGAAGTCTTTAATGAACCTCCTATAGAAACCAGCATGCCCAAGGAAACTTCGAATACCTTTAATATCTTTAGGACATGACATTTTCTCAATTGCATCAACTTTAGCTTTATCCACCTCGATACCTCGTTCAAATATTTTATGCCCCAAGACAATACCTTCATTAACCATAAAGTGGCACTTCTCCCAATTCAAGACAAGATTAGTTTGTTCACATCTCTGCAAAACTCGATCAAGGTTGCTTAAGCAACCATCAAAAGAAGTTTCGTAAATGGAAAAATCATCCATGAAAACCTCCACAATCTTTTCACAAAAGTCACAGAATTTAGCAGTCATACATCTTTGAAAGGTAGCAGGTGCATCGCATAAACCAAAAGGCATACGTCTATAAGCATAAGTTCCAAAAGGACAAGTAAATGTGGTTTTCTCTTGATCAGATTGTGATACAGGTATTTGAGAGAAACCAGAATATCCGTCGAGAAAACAAAAGTGTGTGTGATTAATTAGATAATCTTTCTAACATCTGATCAATAAAAGGCAGAGGGTAATGAACTTTTCTAGTAGCTTTATTTAATTTTCTAAAATCAATTACCATTCTATAGCCAGTAACAATTCTTTGTGGAATGAGTTCATTCTTATCATTAGGAACAACGGTAATACCTCCTTTCTTAGGGACACAATGAATAGGACTTACCCATCTACTATCAGCTATGGGATAGATTATACCTGCTTCCAGAAGCTTTAATATTTTAGTTCTTACCACTTCTTTCATCTTAGGATTCAATCGCCGTTGGTGATCAACAACGGGTTTAGCATCAGGTTCCATATTAATCTTGTGCTGACATAGAGTGGGACTAATGCCCTTAAGATCATCAAGAGTATATCCAATAGCAGCCTGATGCTTCTTCAGAATTTTTAAAATCTTTCTTCTTTGTGTTCTGAAAGGTTAGCACTAATAATAACAAGATATATCTTTTTCTCACCAATATAAGCATACTTCAAAGTATCAGGCAATTGCTTTAATTCAAACACAAGATCACCTTTAGGTGGAGGAGGACCTCCAAGAGTTTCAATAGGAAAATTGTGTTTCCGGAGAGGTTGTTGTTGAAAGAAATTTTTATCTATTTCATTTCTTTCACGCAAGTGCATATCATTTTCATGGTCAAGCAAATATTGTTCTAGTGGATCAATAGGAGGTACGGCAATAGAAGCAAGACCAATTATTTCATCCTTACTAGATAGTCCTCTATCACGAGGTTGTCTACTAAACTTGGAAAAATTAAACTCATGAGACACATCACCAAAACTGACACCGACAGTTTGTTTTTCACAATCTATCTTAGCATTGACGGTGCTCAAGAAAGGTCTACTAAAGATAATGGGACAAAAGTCATCTTGTGGGGAAATAAGAACTAGAAAATCAGTAGGGTATTTTACTTTCCCACACAAGACTTCAACATCTCTAACAATCCCAAGTGGTGTGATAGTGTCTCTATTAGCAAGTTTGATAGTAACATCAATATCTTCTATTTCAGTTGGTGCTATTTCATTCATAATTTCTTGCTATAAGGTAAAAGGGATAGCACTCACACTAGCACCCAAATCACATAACCCATGATAGCAATGATCTCCTATTTTGACTGAGATAACAGGCATGCCCACTACAGGTCTATGTTTATCTTTTTCATCAGGTTTGGCAATTCTAGCAGCTTCATCATAGAAGTAGATAACATGCCCATCAATATTTTCTACCAAGAGATCTTTAACCATAGCAACACTAGGTTCTACTTTAATTTTCTCAGGGGGCTTAGGTGCTCTAATATTACTCTTGTGAACCACAGTTGATACCTTAGCATGTTCCTTAATCCTAACAGGGAAAGGTGGTTTTTCAATATAAGCGGTAGGCACAACTGGATCAACATTGTAAATGATGGTTTCATCTTTAGCTATGACCGGTTCTTTAATTTCTTATTTAATAGGGGGATGATATTTAAACCACTTCTCTTTAGGGATATCAACATGAGTAGCAAATGATTCACAGAAAGAGGCTACTATCTCAGAGTCAAGTCCATATTTAGTGCTAAACTTGTGAAAAGCATCGGTATTCATAAAAGATTTAACACAATAAAACTTAAGCTTTATACCTGACTCATTACCTTTGTCGAGTTCCCAATCTTCACGTTGTGTTTAATTATTTCTAAGAGATCCCACTTGAATTCAATAGTCTTCTTCATAAAAGAACCAGTACAAGAAGTATCGAGCATGGATTGATCATTATGAGAAAGCCGAGCATAAAAATTCTGAGTAATAACTTCTCTGGGGATATCATGATTGGGGCATGAATATAACATTGACTCAAGACTCCTCCAATCTAGAGCCATGCTTTCTCCTTCACGAGGCCAAAAATTATATATATAATTCCGATCACGATGAACTAGATGCATGGGATAAAACTTTTGATGGAATTCCAATTGCAATCGATTCCAGTTCCATGATCCAATATCATCACATAGCCTATACCATGTCAATGCTTTTCCCTTCAAAGATAAAGTGAAAACCTTATTCTTAGCTTCATCTCCGGGTAAACCTGCAAGCTTAAATAATCCACAAATTTCATTCACATATAATAGGTGCATATCAGGGTGTTCAGTTCCATCTCCTGCATAAGGTTTAGCAAGCAGTTGTTCTACCATACCCGAAGGAATTTCATAACCAATATTTTCAGTAGGTGCAGTAGGTTGAGGGGCAACTAATTGTGGTTCCGGTCGAGGTGAAGATACCCCGAACAAACCCCTCAAAGGATTGTTTTCCATAGTAGCAAGTAACAATAAATTTCAGCACGTAGTATAAGTTTTTTTCCTTACCGATTTCCACTTACCAAGAGCGCTTCACTCCCCGGCAACGGCGCCAGAAAAGAGTCTTGATGACCCACAAGTATAGGGGATCAATCGTAGTCCTTTCGATAAGTAAGAGTGTCGAACCCAACGAGGAGCAGAAGGAAATGACAAGCGGTTTTCAGCAAGGTAATTTCAGCAATCACTGAAATTGTAGGTAACAGATAGTTTGATAGCAAGATAATTGGTAACGAGCAAGTAACGGTAACGGTAAATAAAGCGCAGCAAGGTAGCCCAATCCTTTTGTGGCAAAGGACAGGCCAGAACAATTTCTAGTAATAGGCAAAGTGTTCTTGAGGGTACACGGGAATTTCATCTAGTCACTTTTATCATGTTGGTTTGATTCGTGTTCGCTACTTTGATAATTTGATATGTGGGTGGACCGGTGCTTGGGTGCTGTTCTTACTTGAACAACCTCCCACTTACGATTAACCCCCTCGCAAGCATCCGCAACTACGAGAAAAGTATTAAGATACAATCTAACCATAGCATTAAACGTTTGGATCCAAATCAGCCCCTTACGAAGTAGCACATAAACTAGGGTTTAAGCTTCTGTCACTAAAGCAACCCATCATCTAATAACTACTCCACAATGCATTCCCTTAGGCCCAAGGATGGTGAAGTGTCATGTAATCGACGTTCACATGACACCACTAAGGGAATCACAACATACATATCATCAAAATATCGAACACATATCAAATTCACATGATTACTTGCAACATGACTTCTCCCGTGACCTCAAGAACAAAGGTAACTACTCACAAATAATAATCATGCTCAAGATCAGAGGGGTATTTAATAGCATAATGGATCTGAACATATAATCTTCCACCAAATAAACCATATAGTAATCAACTACGCAAGGTAATCAACACTACTAGTCACCCACAGGTACCAATCTGAGCTTCCGGTACAAAGATTGAACACAAGAGATGAACTAGGGTTTGAGAGGAGATGGTGTTGTTGAAGATGTTGATGAATATTGGCCTCCCAAAGATGAGAGGGGTGTTGGTGATGACGATGGCTTCGATTTCCCCCTCTGGGAGGGAAGTTCCCCCAGCGGAATCGCTCCGCCGGAGGGCAAAATTGCTCCGTCCCAAGTTCCGCCTCGAGACGGCGGCGCTCCATCCCGAAAGTCTTCCTCTTATTTTTTTTCTAGGTCAAAAGTGATTATATACCAGAAGATGGGCACCGGAGGTGGGCCGAGGAGGGCACAACCCACCAGGGCGTGCCTGGGGGGCCTGGCGCGCCCTGGTGTCTTGTGCCCACCAGGGTGGCCCCCTCCGGTAGTTATTTGCTCCAGTATTTTTAATATAATCCAAAAATATTCTCCGTAAAGTTTCAGCTTGTTTGGAGAAGTGCAGAATAGGTATCTCTGATGTGCTTTTTCAGGTCCAGAATTCCAGCTGCCGGTATTCTCCCTCTTTGTATAAACCTTGCATATTATGAGAGAAAAGGCATTAGAATCACTCCCTAAAGCATTATTATTTAACAAAACATTATAAATAACAGTAGGAAATCATGATGCAAAATGGACGTATCAACTCCCCCAAGCTTAGACCTCGCTTGTCCTCAAGCGAAAGCCGATATTGAAAAGCATGTCCACATGGTTTGAGAGAGAGAGAGGTGTCGATAAAAACAAAATACGGACATAGTAGCATCATGCTTATTATCATAACAACAATAAATACTGTCATAAAACTTATTCATATACCTTCATCATATAACTTCTCATGAACAAGTAATAATTCATCACAACAAAGAAGTATAAAGCATAAACCTTATTGGAAACCAGCAAACTATGTTCTCAGTCAACTTTGCAACTACAATTCATCATATTTTCAGGAAGGGTCTCGTGTCGGAGCCTTTTGGCAAGTCCACATACTCAACCATCATTTAGTCTTCTATGATTGCTAACACTCACAACATACCCATGAGCAAAAAGTTTCAACCGGACACATAGAAAGATAGGGGCTTATAGTTTCGCCTCCCAACGTATTCACCTCAAGGGTGATGTCAACAATAATAACTCATGCTCACTCGCATCCAACTGGATATATGTGCCTAGAACTTTCCTCACCACATGATGCTTGCAAAAGAAAAAGTAAAAAGGAATAAGGAAGAATACTTTGACCCTTGCATAAAAGTAAATACATAAAAGTAAAGGATAGGCCCTTCACAGAGGGAAGCAGAGGTTGTCATGCGCTTTTTGGTTTGTATACCCAATCCCTTAATGTAAAAGAACGTCACGCTATATTGCCCCCTATGATAGCAACCTTTATTATGCAGTCCGTCGCTTTTATTACTTTACCATCATAAGTTCGTATAGCGCTCAATTTTCTCTTACACTAATTGATCAAAACACATTTAGAAGCAATTTTTATTTCCTTATTGCACCAATGACAACTTACTTGAAGGATCTTACTCGATCCATAGGTAGGTATGGTGGACTCTCAAAACATGAATTTGGGTTTTGGGTTTTTGGATACACAAGTAGTATCTCTACTTAGTGCGGAATTTTTGGCTAGCAAAGATATTGAGCAAGCACCACATGTTGAAGGATCTATGACAATATAACTTCTATGTGGATATTAACAAGCATAAATCATTACGTTGTCTTCCTTGTCCAACGTCAACAATTTTGCATATAATATTTAATAGGGGCTCACAATCATAATTCTTTCATGAATTGCATCATTGACCAATGCTATGTTTGTCAATCTCCAATAAATTTTACCACTTATACTTTTTCTTATGTGATGTCATTACTTACCATAATATTATCGCGATTGGACTCCGTTTGGTACTGATATTCTGCGAAGTAAAAAATAAGCAAAAACATCAACTGGCACTTGGCACTATGTCAATAGGTTAGCCCCAAAAAATGATATAAAGTTGCTATAAAATTATTGTAAAACATCCAAGAATGATAATATAACAACATGGAACAATCAAAAATTATAGATACGTTGGAGACGTATCAGCATCCCTAAGCTTAATTCCTACTTGTCCTCGAGTAGGTAAATGATAAAAACAGAATTTTTGATGTGGAATGTTGCCTAACATGTTCATCACATATTCTTTTCTTTTGTAGCATGGACATTTGGACTTTTAGATGGTTCAAAGCAATAGTCTAGTTTTGACATGAGGACTTTAATACTCAAGCATACCAACAAGCAACCATGTCTTTCAAAATATCAACACTAAAGAAAGTTATCCCTAGCCCATCATGCTCAATCATTCATTCATGAAACACACTCAAATATTAGCCACACCCAATGCACAAGTATGATCATAGTGCTGTTGGGGAACGATGCATGGGAAACAAAAAATTTCCTATGCACATGCAAGATCTATCCATGGTGATGAGCATCTACGAGAGGGAGAGTGGATCTACGTACCCTTGTAGATCGCTAAGCGGGAAGCGTTAAGAAATGCGGTTGATGTAGTCGAACGTCTTAGCAATCCAAATCGCAAGCCATCCCGTGATCCAATCACGATCCGTCCCGCGATCCAATCACGGTCCTTCCGATCTAGCGCCGAACGGACGGCACCTCCGCGTTCAGCACACGTACAGCTCGATGACCATCTCCGCCTCCTTGATCCAGCAAGGGAGAGCGGAGAGGTAGATGAGTTCTCCGGCAACACGACGGCGTGGTGGCGGTGGTGGTGGTGCTATCCCGGCAGGGCTACGCCTAGCGCTACCGAAACCGCGAACGGAGGAGAAAACGATCTAGGGAGAGAGAGGGGCGCCAAGGGCTTCATGTGTGCTCTTCGGGCGCCCCCTCCCCTCTATATATAGGTGGAGGGGCGTGGAGATCATCCCCTCCAAGCCCTAGGGCGCAGCCAAGGGGGAGGAGTTGGACTCCTAGTCCAATTCCCTCCCTTTCCATAAACAGGTGGACTTTCCACCTCTCCCAAGCCACATGGGCCTTGAGGGACTTGTGCGCCTGGGCCAATAAGGCCAGGGCGCCTCCCCTCAGCCCATGCAAACCCTTGGGACGTGGTGGAACCCTTGGTGGACTTCCGGACTCCTCCGGAAGTTTCCGGAACCTTCTAGAAGCTTCCCGGTACAATACCGGAAAAACCCGAAACTTTTCCGGTCGCCAAAATATGACTTCCCATATATAAATCTTTACCTCCGGACCATTCCGGAGCTCCGAACAACCTTCGGTCACCACCATGCATAACTCAATACTATCGAAACGTCACCGAACGTTAAGTGTGCAGACCCTGCGGGTTCGAGAACTATGTAGACATGACCGAGACACCTCTACGGTCAATAACCAATAGCGGGACCTGGATGCCCATATTGGTTCCTACATATTCTATGAAGATCTTTATCGGTTGAACCTCTATATCAAGGATTCAGTTAATCCCGTACGACGTTCCCTTTGTTCATCGGTATGTTACTTGCTCGAGATTCGATCGTCGGTATCTCCATACCTAGTTCAATCTCGTTACCGGCAAGTCTCTTTACTCATTCCGTAATACAAGATCCCGTGGCTAACACTTTAGTCACTTTGCTTGCAAGGCTCATTATGATATTGTATTACCGAGTGGGCCCTGAGATACCTCTCCGTCACACGGAGTAACAAATCCCAGTCTTGATCCATGCCAACTCAACAGACACCTTCGGAGATACCTGTAGAGCATCTTTATAGTCACCCAGTTATGTTGTGATGTTTGATACACACAAGGTATTCCTCCGGTGTTAGTGAGTTGCATGATCTCATGGTCATAGGAACAGATACTTGACATGCAGAAAACAATAGCAATAAACTGACACGATCATATGCTACGTTCACAGTTTGGGTCTTGTCCATCACATCATTCTCCTAACGATGTGATCACGTTATCAAATGACATCTCATGTCTATGGCTAGGAAACCTTAACCATCTTTGATCAACGAGCTAGTCTTATTAGAGGCATACTAGGGACACAGTGTTGTCTATGTACCCACACATGTATTTGAGTTTCCAATCAATACAATTGTAGCATGGATAATAAACGATTATCATGAACAAGGAAATATGATAATAACTAATTTATTATTGCCTCTAGGGCATATTTCCAATAGTCTCCCACTTGCACTAGAGTCAATAATCTAGCTCACATCGCTATGTGATTTACATTGTTATGAATCTCACACCCAATGAGTTCTGGGGTTCGATCATGTTTTGCATGTGAAAGAGGTTTTAGTCAACGGGTCTGCGACATTCAGATCCGTGTGTACTTTGCAAATCTTTATGTCATACTATAGATACTGCTACCACGCTCCACTTGGAGCCATTTCCAAATGGCTGCTCCACTATACGTATCCGGATTGCTACTAAGAGTCATCCGGATTGGTGTTAAAGCTTGCATCGACGTAACCCTTTATGACGTACTCTTTATCACCTCCATAATCGAGAAACATTTCCTTAGTCCCCTAGTTACTAAGGATAATTTTGACCGCTGTCTAGTGATCCACTCCTGGACCACTCTTGTACCCCTTGACAGACTCATGGCAAGGCACACACCAGGTGCGGTACACAGCTTGGCAGACTATACAGAGCCTATGGATAAGGCATAGGGGATGACCTTCGTCCTTTCTCTTTCTTCTGTCGTGGTCGAGCTTTGAGTCTCACTCAACTCCACACCTTACAAATCAGGCAAGAACTCTTTCTTTGACAGATCCATTTTGAACTCTTTCAAAATCTTGTCAAGGTATGTACTCATTGAAAGTCTTATCAGACGTTTTGATCTATCTCTATAGATCCTGATGCCCAATATTTAAGTAGCTTCATTCCATGTCTTCCTTTGAAAAAATCCTTTCAAACAACCCTTTATGCTTTCCAGAAATTCTACATCATTTCCGATCAACAATATGTCATCCACATATACTTATCAGAAATTCTATAGTGCTCCCACTCACTTTATTTTAAATACAAGTTTCTCATAAACTTTGTATAGACCCAAAAACTTTGATCACCTCAAAGCGTATATTCCAACTCCGAGATGCTTGCTCCAGTCCATAAAAGGATTGCTGAAGCTTGCATACATTTTAGCATCCTTAGGACTGACAAAACCTTCTGGTTGTATCACATACAACCTTTCCTCAAAGAAACCGTTAAGGAAACGATGTTTTGACATCCATCTGCCAGATTTCATAATTAAAAAATGCAGTAACTACTAACATAATTCCAACAGACTTTTAGCATCGCTACGGGTGAGAAAGTCTCATCGTAGTCAACTTCTTGAACTTGTCGAAAACTTCTTTGCGACAAGTCGAGCTTTATAAATGGTGGCATTTACCATCAGCGTCTGTCTTCTTCTTAAAGGTCCATTTGTACTCAACGGCCTGCCGTTCAACGGGCAAGTCTACCAAAGTCCATACTTGGTTTTCATACATGGATCCTTTCTCGGATTTCATGGCTCCTAGCCATTTGTTGGAATCCGGGCCCACCATCGCTTCTTCATAGGTCGTAGGTTCACTGTTGTCTAACAACATGACCTCCAAGACAGGATTGACGTACCACTCAGAGGCGGTACGAGTTCTTGTCGGCCTACGAGGTTCGGTAGTAACTTGATCCGAAGTGTCATGATCATCATCATTAACTTCCTCTTCATTCGGTGTAGGCGCCACAGAAACATCTTTCTGCGTCGTGCTACTATCCAACTAAAGTGACGGTTCAACAACCTCATCAAGTTCTACTTTCCTCCCACTCAATTCTTTCGATAGAAACTTTTTCTTGAGAAAGGACCCGTTTTAAGCAACAAACACTTTGCCCTTGGATCCGAGATAGAAGGTATACCCGACTGTTTCCTCAGGGTATCTTATGAAGATGCACTTTTCCGCTTTGGGTTTGAGCTTATCAGACATAAGCGTCGCATTCCCAAACTCTGAGAAATGACAGCTTAGGTTTCTGCCAAACCAAAAATCATACGGTGTCATCTCAACGGACTTAGATGGTGCCCTATTTTAAAGTGAATGTGGTTGTCTCTAATACATAACCCAAAACGATAGTGGCAAATCGATAAGAGACATCATAGTACGCACCATATCCAATAGAGCACGACTACGACGTTCGGACACACCATCACACTATGGTGTTCCAAGTGGCGTGAGTTGTGAAACAACTTCCACATTGTCTTGAGTTGCATACCAAACTCGCAACTCAGATATTTACCTCCACGATCACATCGTAGACATTTTATCTTCTTGTCACGATGATCTCAAACTTCACTCTGAATTTGTTTGAACTTTTCAAACGTTTCAGACTTGTGTTTCATTAAGTAAATATCCCCATATCTACTCAAATCATCAGTGAAGGTAAGAAAATAGCGATATCCACCGCACGCTTCAACACTCATTGGACCGCATACATCAACATGTAACATTTCCAATAAGTCACTTGCCCGCTCCATCAAGCCGGAAAACGGGGTTTTATTCATCTTGCCCATGAGGCATGGTCTGCATGTCTCAACCGATTCGAAATCGAGTGAGTCCAAAGATCCATCAGCATGGAGTTTCTGCATGCGTTTTACACCAATATGACCTTTAGCGGCAGTGCCACAAGTATGTGGTACTATCATTATTAACTTTGCATCTTTTTTGCATCAATGAACATGTGTATTACTACGATCGAGATTCAATGAACCATTCACATTGGCTGCATGACCATTGAAGGTATTATTCATGTAAACAGAATAACCATTATTCTCTAACTTAAATGAATAACCGTATTGCAATAAACATGATCTAATTACGTTTATGCTCAACGCAAACACCAAATAACATTTATTTAGGTTCATCACTAATCCCGAAGGTAGAGAGAGCGTGCGATAGTGATCACATCAACCTTGGAAACACTTCCAACACACATCGTCACCTCGCCCTTAGCTAGTCTCCATTTATTCCATAGCTTTTATTTCGAGTTACCAACATTTAGCAACTGAACCGGTATCTAATACCCAGGTGCTACTAGGAGTACTAGCAAGGTACACATGAATAAAACATATATCAAATATACTTCTGTTGATGTTGCCAGCCTATTTATCTACCAAGTATCTAGGGCAGTTCCGCTTCAGTGTCCGTTCTCCTCATAATAGAAGCACTTAGTCTCGGGTTTGGGTTCAACCTTGGGTTTCTTCACTGGAGCAGCAACTGGCTTGCCATCCATGAAGTTTCCCTCCTTGCCCTTGCCCTTCTCGAAACTAGTGGTTTTACTAACCATCAACACTTGATGCTCCTTCTTGATTTCTACCTTCGCCGTGTCAAACATCGCGAATAGCTCGGGGATCATTATTTCCATCCCTGGCATTTCATAGTTCATCACAAAGCTCTAGTAGCTTTGTGGCAGTGACTTGGAGAACTATATCAATCACTATCTTATCTGGAAGATCAACTCCCACTCGATTCAAGCGATTGTAGTACCCACACAATCTGAGCACATGCTCACCGACTGAGCTATTCTCCTTCATCTTGCAGGCAAAGAATCTTGTTGGAGGTCTCATACCTCTCAATACGGGCACGAGCCTGAAATCCCAATTTCAGCTCTTAGAACACCTCATATGTTCCGTGACGTTCAAAACGTTTTGGAGCCTCAATTCTAAGCTGTAATGCATGACGCACTGAACTATCAAGTAGTCATCAGAACGTGCCTGTCAGATGTTCACAACATCTACAGACGACGCTTGAGGGGGGTGGCGCACCGAGCGGTGCATTAAGGACATAAGCCTTCTGTGCAGCAATGAGGACAATCCTCAGATCATGGACCCAGTCCGTATTATTGCTACCATCAGCTTTCAAATCTATTTCTCTAGGAACATATAAAAATTCAAGGGAGCTACAACGCGAGCTAGTGATCTACAACATAATTTGCAAAGACATTTTGACTATGTTCATGATAATGAGTTCAATTAATCATATTACTTAAGAACTCCCACTCAAATCAACATCCCTCAGGTTGTCTAAGTGTGACATGATCCAAATCCACCAACCCAAGTCCGATCATCACGTGAGATGAGGTGGTTTCAATGGTGAACATCTCCATGTTGATCATATCTACTATATGACTCATGCTCGACCTTTCGGTCTCTTGTGTTCCGAGGCCATGTCTGTACATGCTAGGCTCGTCAAGTTTAACCCGAGTGTTCCGCATGTGCAACACTGGCTTGCACCCGTTGTATGCGAACGTAGAGTCTAGCACACCCGATCATCACGTGGTGTCTCGAAACGACGAACTTTCGCAACGGTGCACACTCGGGGAGAACACAATTTTATCTTGAAATTTTGATAACCCCAAAGTATAGGGGATCAATTGTAGCCTTTCTCGATAAGTAAGAGTATCGAACCCAACGAGGAGCTAAAGGTAGAACAAATATTCCCTCAAGTTCTATCGACCACCGATACAACTCTACGCACGCTTAACGTTTGCTTTACCTAGAACAAGTATGAAACTAGAAGTACTTTGTAGGTGTGATAGGATAGGTTTGCAAGATAATAAAGAGCACGTAAATAAAAACTAGGGGCTGCTTAGATAAAGAAACAACTAAGTTAGTCTTAGTAGAGAGCTTTTTGTCACAAGAAAGTTATTTGTCCCTTGGCAATCGATAACTAGACCGGTAATCATTATTGCAATTTTATATGAGGGAGAGGCATAAGCTAACATACTTTCTCTACTTGGATCATATGCACTTATGATTGGAACTCTAGCAAGCATCCGCAACTACTAAAGATCATTAAGGTAAAACCCAACCATAGCATTATAAGGTATCAAGTCCTCTTTATTCCCATACGCAAACAACCTACTTACTCGGGTCTGTGCTTCTATCACTCACGCCACCCATCATAAGCGGATCATGAACATATTGCAAACCCTACAACGGGGATCCCTCACGCTTGCGCGACACGGAGAGCACCATAGGACAGCACCAATAATAAAACATGCAATTCAAACCAATCATGATCATCAATCAACCCATAGGACAAAACGGATCTACTCAAACATCATAGGATAGCCATACATCATTGGGATATAATATATAGCGTTGAGCACCATGTTTAAGTACAGATTACAGCGGGGAGAAGAGGTGTTGAACCGCTGCATAGAGGGAGAGAGAGTTGGTGATGACGGCGGCGAAGTTGTTGGTGTAGATCGCCATCACGATGATGGCCCCGGCGGCGTTCCGGTGCCACCAGGAGAGAGAGGGAGAGAGCCCCCCTCCTTATTCTTCTTCCTTGACCTCCCCCCTAGATGGGAGGAGGGTTTCCCCTCTAGTCCTTGGACTCCATGGCAGCAAAGGGGCGGGAGCCCCTCCGAGATTGGATCTCTCTCTCTGTTTCCTTCTGTTTCTGCCTTCCTAGATTCTGGCCTTTCACCGTTTCTTAAATTGCGGGAGATCCCTAACTCCGATTGGGCTGAAATTTTAACACGATTTTTATCCGGATATTAGCTTTCTTGCAGCGAAAGAAGGGCACCAACCGCCTTACGGGGTGACCACAAGGGTCCAGGGCGCGCCCTACCCCCTGGGGCGCGCCCCTATGGCTTGTGGGCCCCTCGGGCATCGTCTCGCGTTGATTCTTTTTCCAAAAAATCACATATATTCCAAAAAAATCTCCGTAAGTTTTTATCGCGTTGGACTTCGTTTGGTATGGATATTCCACGAAACAAAAAAAATGCAACAAATAGGAACTAGCACTGGGCACTGGATCAATATGTTAGTCCCAAAAATAGTATAAAAAGTTGCCAAAAGTATATGAAAGTTGTAGAATATTGGCATGAAACAATCAAAAATTATAGATATGACGGAGACGTATCAGCATCCCCAAGCTTAATTCTTGTTCGTCCTCGAGCAGGTAAATGATAAAAAAGATAATTTTTGATGTGGAATGCTACCTAGCATTATCTTGTTCATATAATCTAATCATGGCATGAATATTAAGACACGAGTGATTCAAAGCAATAGTCTATCATTTGACATTAAGACAATAATACTTCAAGCATACTAATAAAGCAATCATGTCTTCTCAAAATATCATGGCTAAAAGAAAGTTATCCCTACAAAATCATATAGTCTGGCTATGCTCCATCATCATCACACAAAGTATTAAATCATGCACAACCCCGGTTTTAGCCAAGCAATTGTTTCATACTTTAGTATTCTCCAACTTTTTCAACTTTCACGCAATACATGAGCGTGAGCCATGGATATAGCACTATAGTTGGAATAGAGTATGGTGGTTGTGGAAAAGACAAAAAGAAGGAGATAGTCTCACATCAACTAGGCGTATCAACGGGCTATGGAGATGCCCATCAATAGATATCAATGTGAGTGAGTAGGGATTGCCATGCAACGGATGCACTAGAGCTATAAGTGTATGAAAGCTCAAAAGAAACTAAGTGGGTGTGCATCCAACTTGCTTGCTCACGAAGACCTAGGGCAATTTGAGGAAGCCCATCATTGGAATATGCAAGCCAAGTTCTATAATGAAAAATTCCCACTAGTATATGAAAGTGACAACATAGGAGACTCTCTATATGAAAAAACATGGTGCTACTCTGAAGCACAAGTGTGGTAAAGGATAGTAGCATTGCCCCTTCTCTCTTTTCTCTCATTTTTTATTTTTATTTTTTTTCTCCTCTTTTTTTTGGTGGGCTTCTTTGGCCTCTTTCTTTTGGGCTTCTTTGGCCTCTTTTATTTTTCATAAAGTCCGGAGACTCATCCCAACTTGTGAGGGAATCATAGCTTCCATCATCCTTTCCTCACATGGGACAATGCTCTATAATGATGATCATCACACTTTTATTTACTTACAACTCAAGAATTACAACTCGATACTAGAACAAAATATGACTCTATATGAATGCCTCCGGTGGTGTACCGGGATGTGCAATGATCTAGCGTAGCAATGACATCAAAAAACGGACAAGCCATGAAAACATCATGCTAGCTATCTTACGATCATGCAAAGCAATATGACAATGATGGTGCGTGTCATAATAAACGGAACGGTGGAAGTTGCATGGCAATATATCTCGGAATGGCTATGGAAATGCCATAATAGGTAGGTATGGTGGCTGTTTTGAGGAAGAGAATATGGTGGGTTTAATGCACCGGCGAAAGTTGCGCGGTACTAGAGAGGCTAGCAATGGTGGAAGGGTGAGAGTGCGTATAATCCATGGACTCAACATTAGTCATAAAGAACTCACATACTTATTGCAAAAATTTATTAGTCATCGAAACAAGGTACTACACGCATGCTCCTAGGGGAAGGGTTGGTAGGAGTTAACCATCGCGCGATCCCGACCTCCACACAAAGGATGACAATCAATAAATAAATCATGCTCCGACTTCATCACATAATGGTTCACCATACGTGCATGCTACGGGAATCACAAACTTTAACACAAGTATTTCTACCAATCCACAATTACTCAGTAGCATAACTCTAGTATCACCATCTTTATATCGCAAAACTATTGCAAGGAATCAAACATATCATATTCAGTGATCTACAAGTTTTATGTAGGATTTTATGACTAACCATGTGAATGACCAATTCCTGTTGACTCTCTAAATATATATAAGTGAAGCATGAGAGTTTAATTCTTTCTACAAAAGACATGCCCACGCTCTAACAAATATAAGTGAAGCAAAAGAGCATTCTACAAATGGCGGTTTTCTATGTGTAGAGAAACAGGAAATCCAAACTTCAAATGATATAAGTGAAGCACATGAAGCATTCTATAAAGCCATACTCAAAAGATATAAGTGAAGTGCATGAAGCATTCTATAAAGCCATACTCAAAAGATATAAGTGAAGTGCATGAAGCATTCTATAAATCGACCAAGAACTATCTCATACCAGCATGGTGCATTATTAAAAGAAAAATAAAAAGCACACGACGCTCCAAGATTTACGCATATCATGTGACGAATAAAAATATAGCTCCAAGTAAAATTACCGATGGTTGTTAGAAGAAAGAGGGGGTGCCTTCCGGGGCATCCCCAAGCTTAGTTTCTTGGGAGTCCTTGAATATTACCTTGGGGTGCCTCGGGCATCCCCAAGCTTGGTCTATTTCCACTCCTTATTCCTTCATCCATCGTGATCTCACCCAAAACTTGAAAACTTCAATCACACAAAACTTAACAAAAACCCTCGTGAGATACGTTAGTATAATAAAACAAATCACCACTTTAAGTACTGTTGCAAACCCATTCATATTTTGTTTTTGCATTGTAGCTACTGTATTATAACTTCTCTATGGCTTAAACCACCGATAAAATTGATAGTTTCATCTAAACTAGCAAAACAATGCATCAAAAACAGAATCTGTCTTAAACAGGACAGTCTGTAGTAATCTGAACATTTACTATACTTCTGTAACTCGAAAAATTCTGAAAAATTAGGAACAAATAAACAATTTGCATAGAAGTACTTTGTAAAAATGTCAGAAACTTTTGACATTCCAGTAAAAAATGTAAATTCACGCACTACAGCCAAAGTTTCTGTTTTTGCACTACAGCCAAAGTTTCTGTTTTTGCACCGCAACAGCAACAATTTCATTCTTAACATAAGAAACTCTAGCAAGTTCATCTCCATAAGCATAATTCATATTGGCATCATGGCCACAAGCATAACAAGCATCAATTTCATCAAAAAGGGATATTTCAAACGAATCCAAGGGATCATAGCAATCATCATAGCATTCATCCTTCGGTGAGCACGAAGGGAAATTAGACAATGTATGAGTTGAAGAGTTACTCTCATTAGAAGGTGGGCACGGGTAGCTAGTCCGCTCTTCCTCCTTTTGTTCTTCGCTCTCCTCGTCATCTTTTTCATCAAATGAGCTCACAGTGTCATCATTTTCTTCTTCCATAGTTTCCTGCAAAATATTAGTCTCCTCTTGGACAGCGGAAGAGTCCTCAATATATGGCTTAACATAAGCATTAGAAGCATAGTTTTCATAGCAATATTTAAGTATGGCAAAACTTTCAGATTTGTAAAGAGTAGCATCATACTTTTCAATCAAAGAAGCAATTTCATAGGCACCCTTAAAAGCAACAAATTCTTCAATTTGCTCAATATCATAGTAATTATAAACACCCTTGGCATAAGAAGATACGATTCCATTATCCTTAAACTCACATTGATAGGGAAGGTGTTTTTTAGGGTCTTCAGAACAACAAGTAAAATCATAAATTTCGCATAAATTCCAAGCATAGCATTGCAAAGTATTAATATGATGCCATAAAAGTTTCCCTTTTTGAGATAAGCGGTGTCGCACATAATAAGCATGCTCATTTAATGATTTGCCCTCAACTAAGCTAGTTGGGGTTTCAGCACGAGCACAAACGGATCGAAGATGATCCAAGTAAAAAGCTTCAACAGTGTGATAGATTTTGGGTGGTTCTTCAACCATTGGTGTAGTAGGTTCAACTAATTTTTTTGGTATTTCGTGTTCCATATCCATAACTAAAGATAGAGAACAACTTAGAACAGCAAATAAAATCTACTTAGTGATAAAGCAAACAAGCACACACGAGAATATTCACCCCACGCTATTGCTCCCCGGCAACGGCGCCAGAAAAAGGTCTTGATAACCCACAAGCATAGGGGATCAATTGTAGCCTTTCTCGATAAGTAAGAGTGTCGAACCCAATGAGGATGTAAAGGTAGAACAAATATTCCCTCAAGTTCTATCGACCACCGATACAACTCCACGCACGCTTAACGTTCGCTTTACCTAGAACAAGTATGAAACTAGAAGTACTTTGTAGGTGTGATAGGATAGGTTTGCAAGATAATAAAGAGCACGTAAATAAAAACTAGGGGTTGCTTAGATAAAGAAACAACTAAATTAGTCTTAGTAGAGAGCTTTTTGTCACAAGAAAGTTATTTGTCCCTAGGCAATCGATAACTAGACCGGTAATCATTATTGCAATTTTATATGAGGGAGAGGCATAAGCTAACATACTTTCTCTACTTGGATCATATGCACTTATGATTGGAACTCTAGTAAGCATCCGCAACTACTAAAGATCATTAAGGTAAAACCAAACCATAGCATTATAAGGTATCAAGTCCTCTTTATTCCCATACGCAAACAACCTACTTACTCGAGTCTGTGCTTCTATCACTCACGCCACCCACCATAAGCGAATCATGAACATATTGCAAACCCTACAGCGGGGATCCCTCATGAACATATTGCAAACCCTATAGCGGAGAGCACCATAGGACAGCACCAATAATAAAACATGCAACTCAAACCAATCATGATCATCAATCAACCCATAGGACAAAACGGATCTACTCAAACATCATAGGATAGCCATACATCATTGGGACATAATATATAGCATTGAGCACCATGTTTAAGTAGAGATTACAGCGGGGAGAAGAGGTGTTGAACCGCTGCATAGAGGGAGAGAGAGTTGGTGATGACGGCGGCGAAGTTGTTGGTGTAGATCGCCGTCACGATGATGGCCCCGGCGGCGTTCCAGTGCCACCAGGAGAGAGAGAGGGAGAGAGCCCCCCTCCTTCTTCTTCTTCCTTGACCTCCCCCCTAGATGGGAGGAGGGTTTCCCCTCTGGTCCTTGGCCTCCATGGCAGCGGAGGGGCGGGAGCCCCTCCGAGATTGGATCTCTCTCTCTGTTTCCTTCTGTTTCTGCCTTCCCAGATTCTGGCCTTTCACCGTTTCTTAAATTCCCGGAGATCCGTAACTCCGATTGGGCTGAAAATTTAACACGATTTTTATCCGGATATTAGCTTTCTTGTGGCGAAAGAAGGGCACCAATCGCCTTACGGGGTGACCACAAGGGTCCAGGGCGCGCCCTACCCCCTGGAGCGCGCCCCTATGGCTTGTGGGCCCCTCGGGCATCGTCTCGCGTTGATTATTTTTCCCAAAAATCACATATATTCCAATAAAAATCTCCGTAAGTTTTTATCGCATTTGGACTTCGTTTGGTATGGATATTATGCGAAACAAAAAACATGCAACAAACAGGAACTGGCACTGGGCACTAGATCAATATGTTAGTCCCAAAAATAGTTTAAAAAGTTGCCAAAAGTATATGAAAGTTGTTGAATATTGGCATGAAACAATCAAAAATTATAGATACGACAGAGACGTATAAAATTTCAGTGAGGGATCACCTTATAATGCTATCGTCGTCCTAAGCAAAATAAGATGGATAAAAGGATTATCATCACATGCAAATCATAAGTGACATGATATGGCCATGAACTTGTGCTTTTGATCTCCATCTCCAAAGCACCGACATGATCTCCATCGTCACCGGCATGACACCATGATCTCCATCGTCTTGATCTCCATCAACGTGTCGCCATGAGGTTTTCACGCCAACTGTTGCTTCTATGACTATTGCTAACTCATAGCGATAAAGTAAAGCAAAACGGCGAAAATAAATTAAAGACAACCCTATGGCTCCTACCGGTTGCCGTACTCATCGACATGCAAGTCGTGATATTCTATACAATACATGATCGTCTCATACATCACATATATCTCATCATGTAATTGGCCATATCACATCACAACATACCCTGCAAAAACAAGTTAGACGTCCTCTAATTGTTGTTGCATGTTTTACGTGGCTGCTATGGGTATCTAGCAAGAACGATTCTTACCTACGCATAAACCACAACGGTGATACACAAATTGCTATTCAACCTTCTCAAGGACCGCCTTTGTCGAATCCGATCCAACTAAAGTGGGAGAGACAGACACCCGCCAGCCATCTTTATGCAACAAAGTTACATGTCAGTTGATGGAACTGGTCTCTCGTAAGTGTATGAGTAAGGTTGGTCCGGGCCGCTTCGTCCCACAATACCGCCGAATCAAGAAAAGACCAAGGGAGGAAGCAATTTGAATATCAACGACCACAAACTCCTTTGTGTTCTACTCGTGATCTCATCTACGGATAGACCTAGCTCATGATGCCACTGTTGGGGAACGTTGCATGGGAAACAAAAATTTTCCTACGCACACGCAAGATCTATCCATGGTGATGAGCATCTACGAGAGGGAGAGTGGATCTACGTACCCTTGTAGATCGCTAAGCGGGAAGCGTTAAGAAACGCGGTTGATGATGTCAAACGTCTTCGCGATCCAAATCGCAAGCCATCCCGTGATCCAATCACGATCCGTCCCGCGATCCAATCACGGTCCTTCCGATCTAGCGCCGAACGGACGGCACCTCCGCGTTCAGCACACGTACAACTCGATGACGATCTCTGCCTCCTTGATCCAGCAAGGGAGAGCGGAGAGGTAGATGAGTTCTCCGGCAACATGACGGTATGGTGGCGGTGGTGGTGGTGCTATCCCGGCAGGGCTACGCCTAGCGCTACCGAAACCGCGAACGGAGGAGAAAACGATCTAGGGAGAGAGAGGGGCGCCAAGGGCTTCGTGTGTGCTCTTGGGGCGCCCCCTCCCCTCTATATATAGGTGGAGGGGCGTGGAGATCAGCCCCTCCAAGCCCTAGGGCACAGCCAAGGGGGAGGAGTTGGACTCCTAGTTCAATTCCCTCCCTTTCCATAAACAGGTGGACTTTCCACCTCTCCCAAGCCACATGGGCCTTGAGGGACTTGTGCGCCTGGCCCAATAAGGCCAGGGCGCCTCCCCTCAGCCCATGCAAACCCTTGGGACGTGGTGGAACCCTTGGTGGACTTCCGGACTCCTCCGGAAGTTTCTGGAACCTTCTAGAAGCTTCCCGGTACAATACCGGAAAAACCCGAAACTTTTCCGGTCGCCAAAATATGACTTCCCATATATAAATCTTTACCTCCGGACCATTCCGGATCTCCTCGTGAAGTCCGGGATCTCATCCGGGACTCCGAACAACCTTCGGTCACCACCATGCATAACTCAATACTACCGAAACGTCACCGAACGTTAAGTGTGCAGACCCTGCGGGTTCGAGAACTATGTAGACATGACCGAGACACCTCTACGGTCAATAACCAATAGCGGGACCTGGATGCCCATATTGGTTCCTACATATTCTACGAAGATCTTTATCGGTTGAACCTCTATGTCAAGGATTCAGTTAATCCCGTACGATGTTCCCTTTGTTCATCGGTATGTTACTTGCCCGAGATTCGATCGTCGGTATCTCCATACCTAGTTCAATCTCGTTACCGGTAAGTCTCTTTACTCGTTCCGTAATACAAGATCCCGTGGCTAACACTTTAGTCACTTTGCTTGCAAGGCTCATTATGATATTGTATTACTGAGTGGGCCCTGAGATACCTCTCTGTCACATGGAGTAACAAATCCCAGTCTTGATCCATGCCAACTCAACAGACACCTTCGGAGATACCTGTAGAGCATCTTTATAGTCACCCAGTTACGTTGTGACGTTTGATACACACAAGGTATTCCCCCGGTGTCAGTGAGTTGCATGATCTCATGGTCATAGGAACAGATACTTGACATGCAGAAAACAATAGCAATAAACTGACACGATCATATGCTACGTTCACAGTTTGGATCTTGTCCATCACATCATTCTCCTAATGATGTGATCACGTTATCAAATGACATCTCATGTCTATGGCTAGGAAACCTTAACCATCTTTGATCAACGAGCTAGTCTTATTAGAGGCATACTAGGGACACAGTGTTGTCTATGTACCCACACATGTATTTCAGTTTCCAATCAATACAATTATAGCATGGATAATAAACGATTATCATGAACATGGAAATATGATAATAACTAATTTATTATTGCCTCTAGGGCATATTTCCAACAAGTGCCCCCCTAGTTGGTGCTTTATAAGAGAAGATGGAGACTCAAATTAAAAATAAAAATTGCATAAAGTAAATAGATAGGCCTACGTAGAGGGAAGTAGGGATTTGTAGAGGTTCCAGAGCTTAAAGCTTAAATTAAGAGAGAAAAATATTTTGGGTGGCATGCCTTTCCTGTCAACGAAAACGACCGAGTAGGTCTCAATACTTTCCATGCTAGATACATCATAGGCGGTTCCCAAATAGAAAATAAATTTTATTCCCTTTTCCACCATTCTTTCACAATCCATGGATAGCCGTATGCACGGTTACCTTCCATACCAACACTTTTCAAGGAATTTATTATTTGACAACATAAAGTAAATTTCTTTTTCATTTCGGGACTGGGCATCCCTATTACCACCGTACTCTCGTGCAATGACAAGTGAATAAACACTCATCTTGACACTAACACATCTAGCATGGAAAATTATTGGACACCCCCTACCATTTCATGAGCGGTACGAGCACACAAAAAGGAAATTCATTTTGAAAATTAGAGATGGCACATACAAATTTGCTTAGAACGGCAAGGAAATACCACATATAGGTAGGTATGGTGGACTCATATGGCAAAACTGGTTTTAAGGATTTTGGATGCACAAGTAGTATTTCTACTTAGTACAAGTGGAGGCTAGCATATAGATTGGGAAGCAACCAACCAAGAAACGAAAATTCACATAAACGGGCATTAAGCATAAATAACACCGAATAATGCACCACAAGTAGGATGTAATTTCATTGCACAACTATTGACTTTCGTGCTTGCATAGGGAATCACAAACCTTAACACCAATATTCTTACTAAAGCATAATTACTCACCAACATGACTCACATATTACTATCATCATGTCTCAAAACTATTACAAGGAATCAAGTTTAATTTGTCCAATGATCTTCATGAAAGTTTTTATTATATCCTTCTTGAATATCTATCACTTTGGGACTAGTTTCATATATTGCCATTGCTTTTGACAAGTTCAAACAAATTTAAGTGAAGAACATGAGCATAAAAATTTCATCTCTCAAAATAATATAAGTGAAGCATGAGAGGATTTCTTCAAAATTTACTAACTCTCAAATTAATCTAAGTGAAGCATGAGAGGATCTCTTCAAAGTTTACTAACTCTCAAATTAATCTAAGTGAAGCATGAGAGTGTTTCTTCAAAAAAATTAAAGCACACCGTGCTAAAAAAGATAAGTGAAGCAGTAGAGCAATTCCGTAGCTCAAAAAACTTAAGTGAAGCATATAGAGCAATTCTAACAAATCATAGCATAATTTTGGCTCTCTCAAATAGGTGTGTCCAGCAAGGATACTAGTGACAAACTAAAAAGCAAATCAAGCAAATACTCAAAAGATACAAGACGCTCCAAGCAAAACTCATGATATGTGATGAATAAAAATATAGCTCCAAGTAAAATACCGATGGTCGTTAGAAGAAAGAGGGGATGCCACTCGGGGCATCCCCAAGCTTAGTTGCTTGTTTCTCTTTGGATAATATCTTGGGGGTGCTGTAGAATCCCCAAGCTTAGGCTCTTTTCACTCCTTATTCCTTCATCCATCGTGATCTCAGCCAAAACTTGAAAACTTCAATCACACAAAACTCAAAAAAACCTTCATGAGATCCATTAGTATAATAAAGCAAATCACCACACTAAGTGTTGTTGCAAACTCATTCAAATTTTATTATTACATTATACCTACTGTATTTTAACTTTACCATGGCTTATACCCTTCAATACAAACCATAGATTCATCAAAACAAGCACACAATGCAACGAAAACAGAATCTGTCAAAAACAGAACAGTCTGTAATAATATGTACTCTAACCATACTTCTGTAACTATAAAAATTCTAAAAAATTAGGACAATGTAAATAATTTGTATAGAAATACTGTGTTAAAATTTCAGCTCATTATCATGCTGCAGTAAAAAAAAATGAAAATTCCTGCACTGGAGTCAAAGTTTCTGTTTCAGATTCAGCATTGTTTCTACTCATGTTGTGTATCATCCTAAAGGCTTTACTTGGCACAAACACTATTTAAAACATAAAAAAACACAATCATAATAGTATCATAATTGTGTCAACACTCAAAAACAGAAATAAAAGACAAAAATAAATTTTATTCATTGGGTTGCCTCCCAACAAGCTGTTTCTTTATAGCCATTAAGATAGGCTTGAGATTTCAATGATGCCCTCATGAAAGATAATAATAGCAACACAAATAGAGCATCATGAAGCATATGGAAAGCACAATTAAGTCTAACACATACTTCCTATGCATAGGCATTTTATAAGCAACCAAATTATCATGGCAAGCAAAAACTAGCATATGGAAGGAATAAGAAAGAGACAATATCAATCTCAACATGAAGAGAGGTAATTTAGTATCATGAAAATTTCTACAATCATAATTTCCTCTCTCATAATAATTACATGTAGGATCATAATCAAATTCAACAATATAGCTATCATAAACAATACTCTCTTTATGTTCAACATGCATAAGGTTTTTATCATCTTCCAAAATAGTGGGATTATCATCAACTAAAGTTATGACCTCTCCAAACCCACTTTCGATACTATTGCAAACATTATTATCAATAACATATTCAACATGAGGCTTAAGTAAATTTTCAAGATCATAAGAAGGATTATCACCCCAATCATGATCATTGCAATAAGAAGTGGACATGACAAAATTATCCCCCCCAAGCTTGTAGTTTTGCATATCATTAACATAATTGACATTAATAGAATTTATAGTAACATCATTGCCATCATGCTTTTCAATCAAGGAGCTATCATGAATCACCTTATAACTTTCTTCTTTCAACACTTCATCAAAATTTTCAGATTCATGATTTTCAAACAAAACTTCATAGAGATAATCAAGTGCACTCAACTGATCACTAGCAATTGGTTCATCATAATCTGTTCTTTTGAAAAGATTAGCAAGTGGATGAGGATCCATATCAATAGATTTTTAGCAAGCGAAGATGCAAGCAAATAGAAGGCACATGGCAACACAAGGAAAGATAACAAACAAGCAAACAAAAAGAGATCCGGCGAGAAAAAGGCGAATGAGAAAGAAGGCGAATAAAACGGTAAATTTTATGAAGTGGGGGAGATGAAAACGAGAGGCAAATGGCAAATAATGTAAATTGCAAGGAGATGAGATTTGTTATTAGGAACCTAATAGATGTTGATGATGTGTCCCCGGCGCCAGAGATTGGCACGTTGAAGAGAGACTACTTTCGCACCTCCTCCCCGGCAATGGCGCCAGAAATTCCTTTGACTTGGCTTGAGACTACGTCGGTATTTCCCCAAAGAGGAAGGGATGATTCAGCACAGCTACGGTAAGTATTTCCCTCAGTTATGAAACCAAGGTATCAAACCTAGGAGGAAGACCACGCAACGCTATGTAAACGGTACCTGCACACAAAGAACAAATACTTGCAACCCGACGCGTAAGAGAGGTGGTTAATCTCTCAACGGTAAAAAGATAGATTAGAAAGTAGTAGATTGGATAAATAGATCTCACAAGAACACAAAATAAAAGAGGCAAATAAAAAGTGCAGCAAGGTATTTTTGGGTTTTTGGAATAATAGATCTGAAAACAAAAGCGGCAAAAGATAGATCGGAAAGCAATATGTTGGAAGAGTAGACCCGGGGGCCGTAGGTTTCACTAGTGGCTTCTCTCATGAGTATAGCACACGGTGGGTGAACAAATTACTGTCGGGCAAATGATAGAAGATCAAATAATCATGACGATATCCAAGGCGATGATCATTATATAGGCATCACGTCCAAGATTAGTAGACCGAAACGATTCTGCATCTACTACTATTACTCCACACATCGACTGCTATCCAGCATGCATCCAATGTATTAAGTTCATGGAAAAAACGGAGTAATGCAATAAGAACGGTGACATGATGTAGACAAGATCTATTCATGTAGGAATAGACCCCATCTTGTTATCCTTAATAGCAACGATAGATGCGTGCCTCGCTGCCCCTTCTGTCACTGGGAGAGGACACCGCAAGATCGAACCCATCACAAAGCACCTCTTCCCATGGCAAAAAAAATCAATCTAGTTGGCCTAACTAAACCAAAGATTCGAAGAAGAAATATGAGGCAATAAGTAATCATGCATTTAAGAGATCAAAAGAAGACTCAAATAATATTCATGGATAGAAACTGATCATGAACTCAAAATTCATCGGATCCCAACAAACACACCGCAGAAAGTCATTACATCAAATAGATCTCCAAGAGACCATTTTATCGAGAATCAAAAGAGAGAGAGAGAAAGCCATCTAGCTACTGCCTACGGACCCGTTGGTCTATGGTGGACTACTCACGCATCATCGGAGAGGCACCAATGAGGATGATGAACCCCTCCGTGATGGTGTTAGATTGGATCTCGCGGTTCTGGAACTTGCGGCGACTGGAAGTGTTTTTCGTTGAATCCTCTAGGGTTTCTGGAATATTTGGTTATTTATAGAGCTCAGAGGCGGTGGAGGGGACTCCCGAGGCCACCACAACCCACCAGGGCGCGTCGGGGGCCTCTGGCATGCCCTGGTGTCTTCTAGGCCCCACGGGCCTCCTCCCGGGTGCTTCTTTGGCTCACTGGTTGTCTTGTGGTACAAAATAAATCTCCAAAAAGTTTCATCACGATTGGACTCCGTTTGGTACTGATATTCTGCGAAGTAAAAAACAAGCAAAAACAGCAACTGACACTTGGCACTATGTCAATAGGTTAGTCCCAAAAAATGATATAAAGTTGCTATAAAATGATTGTAAAACATCGTAGAATGATAATATAACTGCATGGAACAATAAAAAATTATAGATACGTTGGAGATGTATCAATGGTCTCTTGGAGATCTATTTGACGTAATGAATTTTTGCGGTGTGTTTGTTGGGATCCGATGAATTTTGAGTTCATGATCAGTTTCTATCCAGGAATATTATTTGAGCCTTCTTTTGATCTCTTATATGCATGATTACTTATAGCCTCGTATTTCTTCTTCGAATCTTTGGTTTAGTTAGGCCAACTAGATCGAGTTTTCTTGCCATGGAAAGAGGTGCTTTGTGATGGGTTCGATCTTGCGGTGTCCTCTCCCAGTGACAGAAAGGGCAGCGAGGCACGCATGTATCGTTGCTATTAAAGATAACAAAATGGGTTCTATTCCTACATGAATAGATCTTGTCTACATCATGTCATCGTTCTTATTGCATTACTCATTTTTTCCATGAAATTAATACACTAGATGCATGCTGGATAGCGGTCGATGTGTGGAGTAATAGTAGTAGATGCAGAATCGTTTTGGTCTACAAATCTTGGACATGATGCCTATATAATGATCATCGCCTTGGATATCGTCATGATTATTTGATCTTCTTTCAATTGCCCAACAGTAATTTGTTTACCCACCGTGCGCTATACTCATGAGAGAAGCCACTAGTGAAACCTTGATAACCCACAAGTGTAGGGGATCATTTGTAGCCTTTTTCGATAAGTAAGAGTGTCGAACCCAACGAGGAGCTAAAGGTAGAACAAATATGCCCTCAAGTTCTATCAACCACTGATACAACTCTACGCACGCTAATGCTTGCTTTACCTAGAACAAGTATGAAACTACTTTGAGGGAATAAAACTAGAAGTACTTAGCGGGAATAAAACTAGAAGTACTTAGCGGGAATAGAACTACGAGTAAATTGCAAGATAATAAAAGTTAGTTATTTAGTAGAAAGCTTTTGTCAAACAAGAAGGTTATTTGTCCCTAGGCAATTGATAACTAGACCGGTAATCATTCTTGCAATTTTATATGAGGGAGAGGCACGAGCTAACATACTTTCCGTACTTGGATCATATGCACTTATGATTGGAACTCTAGCAAGCATCCGCAACTACCAAAGATCATTAAGGTAAAACCCAACCATAGCATTAAGTATCAAGTCCTCTTTACTCTCAGATGCAGCAACCCACCTACTCGGGTCTGTGTATTCTATCACTCACGCCACCCACCATAGGCAAATCATGAACACATTGCAAAACCCTACAGCGGGGATCCCTCATGTTTGCGCGAGATGGAGGGCACCGTAGGACAACACCATAATAAAATATACACTCATACCAACCACGATCATCAATTAGCCCATAGGATAAAACGGATCTACTCAAACATCATAGGATAGCCAAATATCATTGGGAAATAATATATGGAGTTAAGCACCATGTTTAAGTAGAGATTACAGCGGGGAAAAGAGGTGTTACACTGCTGCATAGAGGGGGAGAGAGTTGGTGTTGACGGCGGCGAAGTTGTTGGAGTAGATCGCCGTCACGATGATTGCCCCGGCGGCGTTCCGGCGCCACCGGGAGAGAGCGGGAGAGAGCCCCCCTCCTTCTTCTTCCTTGGCCTCTCCCCTAGATGGGAGGAGAGTTCCCCCTCTGGTCCATGGTCTCCATGGCGGCAGAGGGGCAGGAGCCCCTCCTAGATTGGATCTCCTTCTCTTTTCTCTTCTGTTTCACGTTTTTGTTTTTTGGCCGAAAACCGTTTCTTATATTCCCGTAGATCTGTAACTCCGATCGGGCTGAAATTTTGAGGGGATTTTAATGCAAAAATTAAATTCCTTGCGCCCGAAGGAGATCTCCAACCAACTTACGAGGTGGGCATAACCCACCAGGACGCACCTGGGCCCCCTGGTCGTGCCCTGGTGTGTTGTGGGGGCTGTGGGCCTCCGTTTGCATTGATTCCACTTCTCAAAATTCAAAAACATTCCAAAACAAATCTCCATAAATTTTTATCGCGTTTGGACTTCGTTTGATATGGATATTCTGCGAAACAAAAAACACAAAAAAACAGGAACTGGCACTGGGCACTAGATCAATAGGTTAGTCCAATAAATCATATAAAATGTTGCCAAAAATATGTGAAAGTTGTATAATATTGGCATGAAACAATAAAAAATTATAGATATGACGGAGACGTATCAGCATCCCCAAGCTTAATTCCTGCTCGTCCTCGAGTAGGTAAATGATAAAAAAGATAATTTTTGATGTGGAATGCTACCTAGCATAATCTTGATCATATATCTAATCATGGCATGAATATTAAGACACAAGTGATTCAAAGCAATTGTCTAGTTTTGACATAAAGACGTTAATACTCAGGCATCCCAACAAACAATCATGCCTTTCAGAATATCAAGGCTAAAGAACGCTATCCCTACAAAATCATATAGCCATGTCATGCTCTGTCTTCTTAACACAAAGTATAAATCATGTACTACCCTGGTGTCAGCCAAGCAATTGGTTCATACTTTTTAACGCGCTTCAGCATTTTCAACTCTCACGCAATACATGAGCGCAAGCCATGGATATAGCACTATGGGTGGAATAGAATATGGTGGTAGTTTTTAAAAGGGTAAAAGTGGAGAAGAAAGTCTCGCATCAACTCAGCGTATCAACGGGCTATGGAGATGCCCATCAATAGATATCAGTGCGAGGAGTAGGGATTGCCATGCAACGGATGCACTAAGAGCTATAAGTGTGTGAAAGCTCAATATGAAAACTAAGTGGGTGTGCATCTAACTCTATAATGAAAAATTTCCCACTAGTATATGAAAGTGACAAAATAGGAGACTCTCTATATGAAAAACATGGTGCTACTTTGAAGCATAAGTGTGGAATTAGCATGCCCCTTTTTCTTTCTTTTTCTTTTTTTTCTTTTTTTTTCTTTTTCTTTCTTTCTTTGTCCAGAGCCTCATCCCGACTTATGGGGGAATCATAGTTTCCATCATCCTTTCATCACTGGGGCATGCTCTAATAATGAATAATGATGATCATCACACTTCTATTTACTTACAACTGAATACTACAACGATAGTAGAACAAAGTATGACTCTATATGAATGCAATGATCTAGCGTAGCAAAGATATCAAAAAATGGACAAGCCATGAAAACATCATGCTAGCTATCTTACGATCATGTAATGCAATATGGCAATGAATGCTCAAGTCATCAAAACGGAGGCGGTGCAAGTTGCATGGCAATATATCTCGGAATGGCTATGGAAATGCCATAATAGGTAGGTATGGTGGCTGTTTTGAGGAAGATATAATAAGGATTATGTGTGATAGAGCATATCATATCATGGGTTTTAGATGCACCGGCGAAGTTTGCACCGACTCTCGAGGTGAGAAAGGGCAATGCACGGTACGGTAGAGTCTACCAAATTGCGGAAAGGTAAGAGTGCATATAATCCATGGACTCACATTAGTCATAAAGAACTCACATACTTATTGCAAAAGTTCTATTAGCTCTATCGAAGCAAAGTATTACTACGCATGCTCCTAGGGGGGAGGTTGGTAGGAGTTAACCATCGTGCGCCCCCGACCTTCACACAAAGATAGACAATCAAGGATAAATTGTGCTCCAACTTCCTGGCATAACGGGAGACTATACGTGCATCCTTCGGGAATCACAAACCTTAACACCAATATCTTATTAAACACGATCATCTAATTGTACCTCCCACATATTATCATCTCTATATCGCAAAACTATTGCAAGGAATCAAACATATCATATTCAGTGATCCCTAAGTTTTATGTAGGATTTTATGACTAACGATGTGAATGACCAATTCCTGTTGACTCTCTAAATAAATATAAGTGAAGCAAGAGATTTTAATTATTTCTACAAAATACCATGCTCTAATAAATATAAGTGAAGCAAAAGAGCATTATATGAATAAGCGTTTTCTATGTGAAGATAAACAGACAATCCAAACTTCAAATGATATAAGTGAAGCGCATGAAGCATTCTATAAAGCCATACTCAAAAGATATAAGTGAAGTGCAATGAGCATTCTATAAATAAACCATGGACTATCTCATACCAGCATGGTGCATAAAAGAAAAGTGAAAACTAAACACAAAAGACGCTCCAAGATTTACACATATCACATGAACGAAACGAAAACGAAAACATACCGATACTTGTTGAAGAAAGATGGGATGCCTTCCGGGGCATCCCCAAGCTTAGACACTTGAGTCTACTTGGATATTTACTTGGGGTGCCCTGGGCATCCCCAATCTTGAACTCTTGCCTCTCCTCCTTCTCCTCATATCGAGACCTCCTCAATGTTCGAACACTTCATCCACACAAAACTTAACAGAAGACTGGTGAGATCCGTTAGTATAATAAAGCAAATTCCTACTTTAATTACTGGTGAAAAACCATTCATATTTTAAATTTGCATTATCCCTGATGTATTATAACTTTTACATGGCTTATACGACCGATAAAATCGATAGTTTCCTCAAAACAAGCAAAACAATGCATCAAAAACAGAATCTGTCTTAAACAGGACAGTCTGTAGTAATCTGAACTTTGACCATACTTCTGTAAATCCAAAAATTCTGAAAAATTAGGAAGAAATAAAAATTTTGTATAGAAATACTGTGTAAAAAATTCATAAAATTTTGACATTCCAGTAAAAAATGTAAATTCACGCACCACAGCCAAAGTTTCTGTTTTTACACCGCACATACCAACAAGCAATCTAATCATCCTAAAGGCAAATCTTGGCACATTATTTTTATAATCCAATGGATTTGTACAAGGGGATAATTATTTTTGTTGGAAAAGTTTCTGTGATTCAAAATTCACAAAGTTTCCATGGGCATGAACAAAGTTCAAGGATATCCCCCACTTCAACGATGCTCATCATCCCTCTCACTTTCACCTTTCCTTTTGTGAAGTTTTAGGTTCCCCTCTATATTTTTTTTGTTTTTAAACTTTATAAAAGCACACAACAGAAATAAATGACTCTCTAAAACTTCCGGGTTGTCTCCCTGGCAGCGCTTTCTTTAAAGCCATTAAGCTAGGCATAAAGTGCTCAGGTAATGGATCCACCCGGATCCCAAGGTATATCAAAGCCAATTTTAATTAACGATGATTTGTAATTTAGTAGTGAGCACAAAGTAACATATATCATGCAATGACGAATTCTAACTCTCTTCCGGCATGTCATACAAGAACAATTCATGCACATTAAGTAAAGGCCAACGCATAGTATAAATAGTTTCTTGCAATTTCATAGTATTGAAAAAATAGAGAGGTGAAGATTTGGTTCCTCTATAATAATAATTGCAAGTAGAAGCAGCAAGCACATGCATATTATATTCATTAAAATCATCATGTGTAGTAGCAAAACGCAACCCATCAATGTAATCCTTAATAAGAGCAAACTTCTCCGATATAGTGTAGTTGGGACAATTCAAATAGATAATAGGACTATCATGTGTGGGTGTAATAGCAACAATTTCATGCTTAACATAAGGAACTATAGCAAGTTCATCTTCATAAGCATAATTCATATTGGCATCATGGCCACAAGCATAGCAAGCATCAAGTTCATCAAAAAGGGATATTTCAAATGAATCCACGGGATCATAGCAATTATCATAGCATTCATCCTTTGGTAAGCACGAAGGGTAATTAAACAATGTATGAGTTGAAGAGTTACTCACAATAGAAGGTGGGCACGGGTGATCAATCCGCTCTTCCTCCTTTTGTTCTTCGCTCTCCTCCTCTTCTTTTTCATCTAATGAGCTCACAATTTCAACAATTTCTTCTTCCATAGATTCCTGCAAATTAGTAGTCTCTTCCAAGGCAGTGGTCATTCCTTCAATAAATTCTTTAACATAAGCATTAGAAGCATAGTTTTCATAGCAATATTTAAGTATGGCAAATTTTTTAGATTTGTAAAGAGTAGCATCATACTTTTCAATCAAAGAAGCAATTTCATATGCACCCTTAAAAGCAACAAATTCTTCAATTTGTTCAACATCAAAATAACAATAGGCTTCCTTGGCATAAGAAGATAGTATTTCATTATCATTAAACACACATTGGTAGGGAAGGTGTTTTTAAGTTTCTTCAGAACAACAAGTAAAATCATGTATTCCGCATTAATTCCAAGCATAGCAACACAAAGTATTAATTTGATGCCACAAGAGTTTTACTTTTTGAGATATGCGGTGTCGAACATAATAAGCATGCCCATTTAATGATTTTCCCTCAACTAAGCTAGTTGGGTTTTCAGCATGAGCACAAATGGCTCGAAGATGATCCAAGTAATATTCTTCGGTAGTACGGAACACTAGTGGTTCCTCAACTTTTGGAGCAGCAAGTACATCTAATTTTTTTGGTATTTTGCGTTTCCTACTCATATCTAAAGATAGAAAACAAGAGCACAAAATAAAAACTACTTAGTGATAAAGCAAACAAGCACACACGAGAATATTCACCCCACGCTATTGCTCCCCGGCAACGGCGCCAGAAAAAGGTCTTGATAACCCACAAGTGTAGGGGATCGCTTGTAGCCTTTTTCGATAAGTAAGAGTGTCAAACCCAATGAGGAGCTAAAGGTAGAACAAATATTCCCTCAAGTTCTATCAACCACCGATACAACTCTACGCACGCTAATGCTTGCTTTACCTAGAACAAGTATGAAACTACTTTGCGGGAATAAAACTAGAAGTACTTAGCGGGAATAAAACTATGACTAAATTGCAAGATAATAAAAGTTAGTTGTTTAGTAGAAAGCTTCTGTCAAACAAGAAGGTTATTTGTCCCTAGGCAATTGATAACTAGACCGGTAATCATTCTTGCAATTTTATATGAGGGAGAGGCATGAGCTAACATACTTTCCGTACTTGGATCATATGCACTTATGATTGGAACTCTAGCAAGCATCCGCAACTACCAAAGATCATTAAGGTAAAACCCAACCATAGCATTAAGTATCAAGTCCTCTTTACTCCCATATGCAACAACCCACCTACTCGGGTCTGTGTATTCTGTCACTCACGCCACCCACCATAGGAAAATCATGAACACATTGCAACACCCTACAACGGGGATCCCTCACGTTTGCGCGAGATGGAGGGCACCATAGGACAACACCATAATAAAATATATACTCATACCAACCACGATCATCAATTAGCCCATAGAACAAAACAGATCTACTCAAACATCATAGGATAGCCAAATATCATTGGGAAATAATATATGGAGTTGAGCACCATTATTAAGTAGAGATTACAGCGGGGAAAAGAGGTGTTACACCACTGCATAGAGGGGGAGAGAGTTGGTGGTGACGGTGGCAAAGTTGTTGGAGTAGATCATCGTCACGATGATTGCCCCGACGGCGTTCCGGCACCACCGGGAGAGAGGGGGAGAGAGCCCCCTCCTTTTTCTTCTTCCTTGGACTCCCCCTAGATGGGAGGAGAGTTCCTCCTCTGGTCCATGGTCTCCATGGCAGCGGAGGGGCAGGAGCCCCTCCTAGATTGGATCTCCCTCTGTGTTCTCTTCTGTTTCACGTTTTTGTTTTCTGGCCGAAAACCGTTTCTTATATTCCTGGAGATCCGTAAATCTGATCGGGCTGAAATTTTGAGGAGATTTTTATACAAAAATTAGCTTCCTTGCGCCCGAAGGAGAGCTCCAACCAACTTACGAGGTGGGAATAACCCACCAGGGTGCGCTTGGCCCCCCTGGTCGCGCCCTGGTGTCTTGTGGGGGTTGTGCGCCTCCGTTTACATTGATTCCACTTCTAAAAATTCACAAATATTCCAAAAACAATCTCCGTAAATTTTTATCGCGTTTGGACTTCGTTTGATATGGATATTCTGCGAAACAAAAAACACACAAAAAACAGGAACTGACACTGGGCACTGGATCAATAGGTTAGTCCAATAAATCATATAAATGTTGCCAAAAATATGTGAAAGTTGTATAATATTGGCATGAAACAATCAAAAATTATAGATACGATGGAGACGTATCAAACCTACGACCCGCGGTTCTACTTTTCCAACATATTGCTTTTCGATCTATCTTTTGTCGTTTTTGTTTTCAAATCTATTAATCCAAAAACCCAAAAATACCTTGCTGCACTTTTTATTGATTGTTTTATTTTGTGTTCTTGTGCGATCTATCTATCCAATCTACTACAATCTAATCTATCTTTTTACCTTGGAGAGATTGACAACCTCTCTTACGCGTCGGGTTGCAAGTATTTGTTCTTTGTGTGCAGGTACCGTTTACATAGTGTTGCGTGGTTCTCCTACTGGTTGGATAACCTTGGTTTCATAACTGAGGGAAATACTTACCGTAGCTGTGTTGCATCATCCCTTCCTCTTTGGGGAAATACCGACGCAGTCTCAAGCCACGTCAAAGGAATTTCTGGCGCCGTTGCCAGGGAGACATCATCAACATATATCAAGTTCCTAATCAAAAATCCCATCTCCATGCAATTTACATTATTTGCCATTTGCCTCTCATTTTCATCTCCCCCTCTTCACAAAAAATTTCCGTTTTATTTGCCTTCTTTCTCGTTCGCCTTTTTCTCGCCGGATCTCCTTTTTATTTGCTTGTTTGCTATTTTGCTTGTGTTGCCATGTGCCTTCTATTTGCAAGCATCTTCGCTTGTTAAAAATCTATTGATACGGATCCTCATCCACTTGCTAATCTTTTCAAAAGACCAAATTATGATGAACCAATTTCTAGTGAGTTGAGTGCACTTGATTATGTCTATGAAGTTTTGTTTGAAAATCATGAATCTGAAAATTTTGATGAAGTGTTGAAAGAAGAAATTTATAAGGTGATTCATGATAGCTCCTTGATTGAAAAGCATGATTGCAATGATGTTACTATAAATTCTATTAATGTTAATTATGTTAATGATATGCAAAACTACAAGCTTGCGGATGATAATTTTGTCATGACCACTTCTTATTGCAATGATCATGATTGGGGTGATAATCCTTCTTATGATCTTGAAAATTTATTTGAGCCTCATGTTGAATATGTTATTGATAATAATGTTTGCAATAGTATCGAAAGTGGGTTTGGGAGAGCATCAACTTTAGGTAAAAACAATCCCACATATTTGGAGAGTGTTCAATCTTATGAATTTTTTGATAAAAGTGGGTTTGGAGAGGTCATAACTTTAGTTGATGATAATCCCACTATTTTGTAAGATGATAAAAACTTTATGCATGTTGATCATAAAGAGAGTATTATTTATGATAGGTATATTGTTGAATTTGATTATGATCCTACATGTAGTTATTATGAGATAGGAAATTATGGTTGTAGAAATTTTCATGATACTAAATTACCTCTCTTCATGTTGAGATTGCTATTGTCTCTTTCTTCTTCCTTCCATATGCTAGTTTTTGCTTGCCTTGATAATTTGTTTGCTTATAAAATGCCTATGCATAGGCAATATGTTAGACTTAGGTGTGTTTTCCATATGCTTCATGATGCTCTCTTTGTGTTGCTATTATTATCTTTTATGAGGCCATCATTGAAATCTCAAGCCTAGCTTAATGGCTATAAAGAAAGAGCTTGTTGGGAGGCAACCCAATGAATAAATTTATTTTCATCTTTTTCTTTCTATTTTTGATAGTTGACACAATTATGCTACTGTTATGATTGTGTTTTTTATGTTTTAATTAGTGTTTGTGCCAAGTAAAGCCTTTAGGATGATTCACAAGATGAGTAGAAACAATGCTGAATCTAAAACAGAAACTTTGACTTCAGTGCAGGAATTTTCATATTTTACTGGAGCGTGATAATGAGATGAAATTTTAACAAAGTATTTCTATACAAATTCTTTACGTTTTCCTAATTTTTCAGAATTTTTAGAGTTACAGAAGTATGGGTAGAGTACAGATTACTACAGACTGTTCTGTTTTTGCAGATTCTTTTTTCGTTGCATTGTGTGCTTATTTTGATGAATCTATGGTTTGTATTGAAGGGTATAAGCCATGGTAAAGTTAGAATAGAGTAGATATAATGCAATAATAAAATATGAATGGGTTTGTAACAGTACTTAGAGTGGTGATTTGCTTTATTATACTAACGGATCTCACGAAGGTTTTGTTGAGTTTTGTGTGATTGAAGTTTTCAAGTTTTGGGTGAGATCACGATGGATGAAGGAATAGGGAGTGGAAATAGCCTAAGCTTGGGGATGCTACAGCACCCCCAAGATAATATCCAAGGAGAAACAAGCAACTAAGTCTTTCTTCTAACGACCATCGGTATTTTACTTGGAGCTATATTTTTATTCGTCACATATCATGAGTTTTGCTTGGAGCGTCTTATATTATTTGAGTCTTTGCTTGCTTTGCTTTTTAGTTTTTCACAAGTATCCTTGCTGGACACACCTATTTGAGAGAGCCAAAATTATGCTATGATTTGTTAGAATAGCACTATATGCTTCACTTAAATTTTTTGAGCTATGGAATTGCTCTAGTGCTTCACATATATCTTTTTGAGCACGGTGTGCTTTAAATTTTTGAAGCAATCCTCTCATGCTTCACTTAGATTAATTTGAGAGTTAATAATTTTTGAAGAAATCCTCCCATGCTTCACTTAGATTAATTGGAGAGTTAGTAAATTTTGAAGAAATTCTCTCATGCTTCACTTATACTATTTTGAGAGATGAAATTTTTATGCTGATGTTCTTCACTTAAATTTGTTTGAGCTTGTCAAAAGCAATGGCAATATATGAAACTAGTTCCAAAGGGATAGATATTAAAAAGGATATAATAAAAACTTTCATGAAGATCATTGGACAAATTAAACTTGATTCCTTGTAATAGTTTTGAGACATGATGATAGTAATATGTGAGTCATGTTGGTGAGTAATTATGCTTTAGTAAGAATATTGGTGTTAAGGTTTGTGATTCCCTATGCAAGCACGAAAGTCAATAGTTGTGCAATGAAATTACATCCTACTTATGGTCCATTATTCGGTGTTAGTTATGCTTAATGCCCGTTTATGTGAATTTTCGTTTCTTGGTTGGTTGCTTCTCAATCTATTTGCTAGCCTCCACTTGTACTAAGTAGAAATACTACTTGTGCATCCAAAATCTTTAAACCCAGTTTTGCCATATGAGTCCACCATACCTACCTATATGCGATATTTCCTTGCCGTTCCAAGCAAATTTGTATTAGCCATCTCTATTTTTCTAAATAAATTTCCTTTTTGTGTGCTCGTACTGCTCATGAAACTTTAGGGGGTGTCCAATATTTTTCCATGCTAGATGTGTTATTCTCAAGATGAGTGTTCACTTGTCATTGCACGAGAGTACGACGGTAATAGGGATGCCCAGTCCCGAAATGAAAAAGAAAATTACTTTATGTTGTCAAATAATAAATTCCTTGGAATGTGTTGGTATGGAAGGCAACCGTGGATACGGCTAGCCATGGATTGTGAAAGAACGGTGGAAAAAGGAATAAACTTTATTTTATGTTTGGGAACCGCCTATGATGTATCTAGCATGGAAAGTATTGAGAACTACTTTGTCGTTTTCGTTGACAGGAAAGGCATGCCACCCAAAATATTTTTCTCTCTTAATTTAAGCTTTGAGCTCTGGCACCTCTACAAATCCCTACTTCCCTCTGCAAAGGGCCTATCTATTTACTTTATGTAATTTTTATTTTCAATTTGAGTCTCCATCTTCTCTTATAAAGCACCAACTAGGGGACACTATGATCATACTTGTGCATTGGGTGTGGCTAATATTTGGGAGTGTTTCATGAATGGATCAATGATTGAGCATGATGGGCTAGGGATAACTTCCTTTAGTGTTGATATTTTGAAAGACATGGTTGCTTGTTGGTATGCTTGAGTATTAAAGTCTTCATGTCAAAACTAGACTATTACTTTGAACCATTTAAAAGTCCAAATGTCCATGCTACAAAGAAAAGAATATGTGATGAACATGTTAGGCAACATTCCACATCGAAAATTCTGTTTTTATCATTTACCTACTCGAGGACGAGTAGGAATTAAGCTTGGGGATGCTGATACATCTCCAACGTATCTATAATTTTTGATTGTTCCCTGCTGTTATATTATCATTCTTGGATGGTTTACAATCATTTTATAGCAACTTTATATCATTTTTTGGGACTAACCTATTGACATAGTGCCAAGTGCCAGTTGATGTTTTTGCTTGTTTTTTACTTTGCAGAATATCAGTACCAAATGGAGTCCAATCGCGATGAAACTTTTTGGAGATTTTTTTTGGGACCAGAAGACAACCAGTGAGCCAAAGAAGCACCCGGGCGGAGGCCCACGGGGCCCAGAAGACACCAGGGCGCGCTAGAGGCCCCCGACGCGCCCTGGTGGGTTGTGGTGGCCTCGAGAGTCCCCTCCACCGCCTCTGAACTCTATAAATACCCAAATATTCCAGAAACCCTAGAGGAGTCGACGAAAAATACTTCCAGCCGCCGCAAGTTCCAGAACCGCGAGATCCAATCTAACACCATCATGGAGGGGTCCATCATCCCCATTGGTGCCTCTCCGATGATGCGTGAGTAGTCCACCATAGACCTACGGGTCCATAGGCAGTAGCTAGATGGCTTTGTCTCTCTCTTTTGATTCTCAATATGATGGTCTCTTGGAGATCTATTTGATGTAATGACTTTTTGCGGTGTCTTTATTGGGATCCGATGAATTTCGAGTTCATGATCAGTTTCTATCCATGAATATTATTTGAGTCTTCTTTTGATCTCTTATATGCATGATTACTTATAGCCTCGTATTTCTTCTTCTAATCTTTGGTTTAGTTAGGCCAACTAGATCGATTTTTCTTTTCATGGGATGAGGTGCTTTGTGATGGGTTCGATCTTGCGGTGTCCTCTCCCAGTGACAGAAGGGGCAGCGAGGCACGCGTGTATCGTTGCTATTAAGGATAACAAGATGGGGTCTATTCCTACATGAATAGATCTTGTCTACATCATGTCATCGTTCTTATTGCATTACTCCGTTTTTCCAAGAACTTAATACACTAGATGCATGCTGGATAACGGTCGATGTGTGGAGCAATAGTAGTAGATGCGGAATCGTTTCGGTCTACTAATCTTGGACGTGATGCCTATATAATGATCATTGCCTTGGATATCGTCATGATTATTTGATCTTCTATCAATTGCCCAACAGTAATTTGTTTACCCACCGTGCGCTGTACTCATGAGAGAAGTCACTAGTGAAACCTACGGCCCTTATACGTCTCCGTCGTATGTACTTTTCCTAACACTTTTGCTCTTGTTTTGGACTCTAATTTGCATGATTTGAATGAAACTAACCCGGACTGACGCAGTTTTCAGTAGAAGTACCATGGTGTTGTTTTTGTGCAGAAATAATAGTTCTCGGAACTGGACGAAACTTTTTGGAGATTTATTTCACAATAAATAAAAAATACTGGAGCCAAGAACCACCGGAGGGGGTGCCCTGGTTGGGCACGATACACCAGGGCGCGCCACCCCCTCCAAGCGCACCCTGGTGGGTTGTGCCCACCCCGTGGCCCCACTAATCCTAATTCCAGCGCTATAAAATCCTATTTTCGGAGAAAAAATAGGAAAAAAAGTTTCATCGCGTTTCACGATACGGAGCCGCCGCCACCTCATGTTCTTCATCGGGAGCCCAGATCTGGAGCCCGTTTGGGGCTCCGGAGAGGGGAATCTTCGGTCTTCATCATCATCAACCCTTATCCATCGTCAATTCCAAGATGCTCCCCACCGAAAGTGAGTAATTCTTTCATAGGCTTGCTGGCTGGTGAGGAGTTGAATGAGACTCATCATGTAATCGAGTTAGTTTTGTTAGGGCTTGATCCCTAGTATCCACTATGTTCTGAGATTGATGTTGCTATGACTTTGCCATGCTTAATGCTTGTCACTAGGGCCCGAGTGCCATGATTTCAGATCTGAACCATTTATGTTATCACCATTATATCTATGTTCTTGATCCGATCTTGCTAGTCAGATGGACCTGCTATGTGTTATGATCCGTAGACCCCAGAGTGACGATAGTCGGGATACTTTCCTATGATGACCGTAGTTTGAGGAGTTCATGTATTCACTATGTGTTAATGCTTCGTTCCGGTTCTCTATTAAAAGGAGGCCTTAATATCCCTTAGTTTCCTTATGGACCCCGCTGCCACGGGAAGGTAGGACAAAAGATGTCATGCAAGTTCTTTTCCATAAGCACGTATGACTATTTACGAAATACATGCCTACATTACATTTATGAACTGGAGCTAGTTATGTGTCGCCCTAGGTTATGACTGGTATATGATGAATATTATACAACGAGTTCACCGATCCAATGCCTACGAGTTTTCCACATACTGGTCTTGCTGAGTTACTATTGCTACTGCTACTGTTACACTTGCTACAAAACTATTGCTATCACTGCTACCGTTACTGTTACTGTTACTGTTACTACTGCTATCAAAACTATCATACTACTGTGCTACTGATCACTCTGCTGCAGATATTTAATCTCCAGGTGTGGTTGAATTGACAACTCAACTGCTAATACTTGCAAATATTCTTTGGCTCCCCTTGTGTCGAATCTACAAATTTGGGTTGAATACTCTACCCTCGAAATCTGCTGCGATCCCCTATACTTGTGGGTTATCAAGACCTTTTTCTGGCGCCGTTGCCGGGGAGCATAGCTATATTTGTTGAGTCACTTGGGATTTATATCAATTGATCACTATGAAGAATCTGAAGGATACAAGAACCAATATTTTTCCCTCTAAGACGAGGGGAGGTAAGGAATTGCCATCACACTCTGTACTTGATTCACCTTTGGTTATGAGTAGACTTGCAAAACCACCACATGCTATTAATCCTGATATATCGCAAGTTATTGATGATGCTACTTCTGCTATGAATGATGCTTAATGATGATGATGCTAGTACCATGCTTGATGATGATGTGCCACTAGGTGAATTTCTTGATGAACAAATTGCTAGAGCTTAAGAAAATGAAATTATCAAAACTGATGAGATTACTGAAACTGATGAAGTCTTTGAAACTGAGAACTATGAAACACCTATTAGACCTAGCTCTCCTAGATTTGAAATGCATAAGATACCTGAAGGTTATGTTATGGATGAGGAGATAGCTAGAGAAATCCATTCTTGTAAGGATAGAGATGATCTTAAGAAATTACTACACAAGTATAAGGAAAAGACTTTGAATGCTAGAATGAAATGTGATCCTAAGTTTGCTACTTCACCTATCTTTGTTACCGATAAGGATTATGAATTCTCTGTCGACCCAGAGTTAATTACTTTGGTTGAATCTGATCCTTTCCATGGCTATGAAACTGAAACTGTAGTGGCACATCTTACTAAGCTGAATGATATAGCCACCCTCTTTGCTCATGATAAGAAAATTCGTTATTACTATATCCTCAAATTATTTCCTTTCTCATTAAAGGGTGATGCTAAGATATGGTACAATACTCTTGCTCCTGGTTGTGTGCGTAGTCCCCAATATATGATTTACTACTTCTCTGAAAAATATTTTCCTGCTCATAAGAAACAAGCTGCCTTACATGAAATATTTAACTTTGTGCAAATTGAAGAAGAGAGTCTCCCACAAGCTTGGGGGAGGCTTCTCCAATTGCTTAATGCTTTGCCTGATCACCCTCTTAAGAAAAATGAAATACTTGATATCTTCTATAATGGACTAACTGATGCTTCTAGGGACTTCCTAGATATTTGTGCTGGTTGTGTTTTCAGGGAACGAACTGTTGAACAAGCTGAGGAACTATTGAATAATATATTGAAGAATTATGATGATTGGACTCTCCCTGATCCGCCGCGTAAACCCACTCCAAAGAAGAGGGGTATCTTATTTCTCAGTCCTGAAGATATGCAAGAGGCAAAGAAATGTATGAAGGAAAAAGGTATTAAAGCTGAGGATGTTAAGAATTTACCACCTATTGAAGAAATACATGGCCTTGACGCACCACCACCTCAACAGGTGGTAGAGGTAAATTCTTTATTAAAGTTTGATGAAAGTGATATCGCTTACAATAAACATCCTAGTCAATGCTTATATGAGTTTGATAACTACATTATGGAAAAAGATCACTTCTATGCAAATGTCCTGAAACAATTGAAATATAATTCTGATATGATTGCCCGCTTGAGTGACTTGTTATTTAAAATTAGTAATGATGTTAGAGGCATGGGAAAACATGCCTCTATGGTTCAAACCCAGTTAGAACAAGTTGCTAAATCTCAAAAAGAGTTGCTTGATGAAATGAATAATAATATGAATGATTTTTCTGCTAGAGTAGTAACTAGAGGAGGCAGAATGACCCAAGAACAACTTTATCCTGAAGGTCATCCTAAAAGAATTGAACAAGACTCTCAGAGAATTAATACTGATGCACCTAGTCTTCTAAAAAGAAAAAGAAAAAGAAAAATGATAGGACTTTGCATACCTCTAGTGAACCTGAGATAGAAAAACCTCCTAAAGACAATGATGTCTCTATTTCCGATGCTGAAACTCAATCTGGTAATGAATATTCACCTAGTGATAATGAAAATAATAATGATGATGTTCATGAATATGCTCAACCAAACAATGAGAAAGAACCAGATAATGATGTTGAAATAGAGCCTGCTGTTGATCTTGATAACCCACAACCTAAAAATAAATGATATGATAAAAGAGACTTTGTTGGTAGAAAACATGGTAAAGAAGGAGAGCCACAGGTTTAGAAACCCATGCCCTTTCCACCTAAACCATCTAAGAAAAAGGATGATGAAGAATTTGAACGCTTTGCTGAAATGATTAGGCTAGTCTTTTTGCGCACCCGCTTAACTGATATCTTAAAGATGGCCCCTTATGCAAAACACATGAAAGACATCATCACTAATAAAAGAAAGATACCTGAAGCTGAAATCTCCACCAAGCTTGCTAATTATTCTTTTAAGGATGGAGTACCTAAAAACATGGAGATCCTGGAATACCAACTATACCTTGCTCCATTAAAAGAAATTATGTCAAAACTGCTTTGTGTGATTTGGGAGCTGGTGTTAGTGTTATGCCTTTCTCTTTATATAAAAGACTTGATTTGAATAAACTCACACCTACTGAAATATCATTGCAAATGGCTGACAAATCAACTGCCATACCTATCGGTATTTGTGAGGATGTGCCCGCTGTTGTTGCAAATGTTACTATCTTAACAGACTTTGTTATTCTTGAGATGCCCGAGGACGACAACATGTCGATTATCCTTGGTAGACCCTTTTTGAATACTGCAGAGGCTGTTATTGATTGCAATAAAAGCAAAGTCACTTTTTATATCAATGGTAATGAGCATACGGTGCACTTTCCGAAGAAACAATTCCAAGTGAATGGTATAAATGTTATTGAAGAATCTCTGACACTCACTATTGGAAGTTTCCAACTACCTCTACCTACTTCCAAAAAGAAATATGACATACTTATTGTTGGGGATATGCATATGCCCATTGAGGAATAAGATGGATTTCTTTAGGAAGTTTTCCTCCAAGAAGAATGCTAAAGGAGTCATTGGGGAATCATCGGACAATGACCTCCACACTTCGAGAACGGCGGAGGTGCGGCCATGCGAATGGACGCATAATGCCTTTATGGAGGAGGTTGGGTTCCATCAAGAGTTTGCCCAATTCGTTGCAAATGCTGGGCTGACCGACTTCCTCGCAGGTAAGTGTGACCAACACCACCTCCTTACAAATTCCTTTGTGCAAAGTTTTAATTTTCTGAGTAAGAATAATCCTCCCGAGGTGCAGTTTAAGCTATATGCTGAAACTCATAAGATACCACTCACTGACTTTTGTGGCATATGCTTGATCCCTTCTGATGAGGAATTAAGAGAGCCTAGACCAGCAGAGTTTGAGGACTTTCTCCTCACTTTAACAGTGGGTGATGAAAGAGTCGTGTCAAATGCCACTGCCACCATTTTGCAGTTTCCTTCCGTGCATTACTTTGCTTTGTTCATCGCGAAGTGTTTAACCACTAGGGATGAGGTTGGTGCACTCAGTGCCCCCGACTTCGCGATTTTACACCGCGCTCTGTGCAATGATCACACCTTTAACATGGGGGCTATTATTGCACGTCGCTTACACCTTAACAGGACCAAGGGCAAGATACATGGCGATATTTATGCTACTCATTTAGCAAGACACTTTAATGTTCAGATTCGCCCACATGATTATCCCTTGTCCCAAGTTTATCTAGATCACAAGGCATTGCAGGATCATCAATTTATTGATGCAGCTGATTCTTTTCATAACATTCGCTACAACTTAGTATTCAGCGTCAGTACCCGAGATGTTATCTCGTTGCCTGCACCTGCTTTGTTTGATTTTACTGCCAGGAACGGATACAAGATCATGCCAGAGGACATTACAGCCTACCGGAACAACCTAGTAGCGGCTGAGGAGGAGCCCCAGGAATGGGACACTCAGGTGCCATCGCCACCGCACTTCGACTTAGGACCGGATGGCTATTATGGATGGTGATTACCAAGCTAGGCCAAAAGCCTAAGCTTGGGAGAGTACGTATTTCCACCGACATTATATTCATGTTTACACATTTCGTTCTAGTTGTCGGTGTCCACACTTTTTCATATGCTAGATTTATTTTCTCGCTTTCTTCTTGCGTGTTTGAAAAACTTTGAGAAAATCCAAAATATTTCCTACTTCTTTTCAGTTTTTCTTTCTAGTTTAAATTAATTGTAGTAGCAAAAAAACGAAAAAGATTTCTTGTTTCTTCTTTTACTTGTTGGGGGCTCTCCCGTGTAAATAGTTTTTCTCGTTTTTGTTTTTCCCTCTTTAATTTGTTTTCTTTTTGAAAAAACAAAAACTCAAAAATATATTTCAGTGTGTTTCTCTGAATTCTTTTCCTTTTATTCGAGTCGTACCAAGGAGAAGACCACAATGAAAATGTTGAGTGGCTCTCATATGCATTATTGTCAATCTAACAAAGAGCCCATGTTACCTTGTCTTCTCCTCTTGAATAAAATGTTTGCAGATTCCAGCTTAGTCCACGGCACTCTTGCACAATTATTATTTTCTTTATCATTCGGCCGTGCAAGTGAAATGCAATAATGTCGATATTTGACGAAGTGACTATGGCAGAGAAAAGCGGGTATGAACTCAACTTGTCTTTGTTTTTGTAAATATGTTTAACCTAGTATCCAGGATTTAGCATGTTATGATCAACCATGTTTGCACTGACAATTAGAGATTATAGTTGCTCATGCCATGCTTAAGTGGCTAGGAGTGGATAATGATTTATCTTGGATGTCAACATGCATAAAAATGATTGTGATGTAGTATGATGATATGGTTTCCTCCTCTGAATGTTTCAAGTGGCTTGACTTGGCACATGTTCACGCATGTAGTTGAATCAAAACCAACATAGCCTTCATGATATTTATGTTCATGGTGTCCATATCCTACTCATGCTAGTATTCAATGTTGATTATGCATAATGCATGCTCATGACCGTTTTCGCTCTCTAGCTGGCCGCTTCTCAACCTATTTGCTAGCCTCCACCTGTACTAAGCGGGAATACTGCTTGTACGTCAAAATCCTTAAACCAAAGTTATTCTAGATGAGTCCACTATATCTACCTACATGCGGTATTACCTTGTCGTTCCAAGTAAATTCGAATGTGCCACCTCCAAAATTTCAAATGAACATCTGTTTTGTGTGCCTGGACCGCTCATGGAGCGACAGGGGGCGGTCAGTATCTTCCATGTTAAGTTGGTTATTCTCATGATAAGTGTTTATTCACTCATCCTTACACGAGAGGGGCGGTAATAGGGATTCCCAGTCCCGAAATCACAATTGCAAATAGTTAAACAAAACTCCCCCAGGAATGGTGTTGGTATGGACGGTTGACGTGGCTTGAGCCTGCGTCGGTATTTCCCCAAAGAGGAAGGGATGGTGCAGCACAGCAAAGGTAAGTATTTCCCTCAGTTATGAAACCAAGGTTATCGAACCAGTAGGAGGATCACTACCACCCAATAAGCAGCACCTGCACACAAACAACAAATACTTGCAACCCGACGCGAAAGAGAGGTTGTCAATCTCTCTACGGTAATAAGATAGATTAGGTAGTGATAGATAGGTGATACGTCTCCAACGTATCTATAATTTTTGGTTGTTCCATGCTATTATATTATCTATTTTGGATGTTTTATATGCATTAATATGCTATTTTATATTATTTTTGGGACTAACCTATTAACCTAGTGCCCAGTGCCAGTTCCTGTTTTTCCTTGTTTTTGAGTATTGCAGATAAGGAATATCAAACGGAGTCCAAACGGAATAAAATTCTACAATGATTTTTCTTGGACCAGAAGGAACCCAGGAGACTTGGAGAAGAGGCCAGAAGACCCACGGGTGGGCCACAAGCCACCTGGCCGCGCCCCTGGGGGGGGGGGGGGGGGGCGCCCCCTGGCTTGTGGGCCCCCGTGGCTCCTCCAACCCTAATTCTCCGCCTATAAATTCAGAAATATTCCCCCAATACCAAAAAGAGCCACGATAATTCTTTTCCGCCGCCAGAAGCCTCTGTTCCCGTGAGATCCCATATTGGGGCCTTTTCCGGTAATCTGCCGGAGGGGGATTCGATCATGGAGGGCATCTACATCAACTCCATTGCCGCTCCGATGATGCGTGAGTAGTTCACCTCAGACCTTCGGGTCCATAGCTAGTAGCTAGATGGCTTCTTCTCTCTCTATGTTCTTCAATACCATGTTCTCCATGATCTTCATGGAGATCTATCCGATGTAATACTCTTTTGCGGTGTGTTTGTCGAGATCCGATGAATTGTGGATTTATGATCAGATTATCTATGAATATTATTTGAATCTTCTCTGAATTCTTATATGCATGATTTCATATCTTTGCAAGTCTCTTCGAGTTATTGGTTTGGTTTGGCCAACTAGATTGGTAATTCTTGCAATGGGAGAAGTGCTTAGTTTTGGGTTCAATCTTGCGGTGTCCTCACCCAGTGACAAAGTAGGGGTAGCGAGGCACGTATTTGTATTGTTGCCATCAAGGGTAAAAAGATGGGGTTTTCATCATATTGCTTGAGTTTATCCCTCTACATCATGTCATTTTACCTAATGCGTTACTCTGTTCTTCATGAACTTAATACTCTATATGCAGGCAGGAGTCGGTCGATGTGTGGAGTAATAGTAGTAGATGCAGAATCGTTTCGGTCTACTTGACACGGACGTGATGCCTATATGCATAATCATTGCCTTGGATATCGTCATAACTATGCGATTTTCTATCAATTGCTCGACAGTAATTTGTTGACCCACCGTATTATTTTCCTTCAAGAGAGAAGCCTCTAGTGAAACCTATGGCCCCCGGGTCTATTTTCCATATTATATTTTCAGATCTATAAACCAAAAATACCAAAAATACTTTACTGCAATCTTTTTGCTTTTATTTTACTTTTTGTTTTAGTAATCTTTTATATCTATCTCTATCGGATCTCATCCTTGCAAGTAACCATGAAGGGATTGACAACCTCTTTATAGCGTTGGGTGCAAGTGTTTGATTGTTTGTGTAGGTGCAAAGATTGGGGCCTGGCTTGTACCTCCTACTGGATTGATACCTTGGTTCTCAACAACTAAGGGAAATACTTATCTACTTTGCTGCATCACCCTTTCCTCTTCAAGGGAAAACCAACGCAAGCTCAAGAAGTAGCAAGCAGGATTTCTGGCGCCGTTGCCGGGGAGGATACATAGCAAGTCAAGACAAGAACTCTCCCGTCAACTTGCCAATTTCTGGCGTGGTTGCCGGGGAGATCTACATCAAGCCTACCAAGTACCCATCACAAACTCATCTCTTGCATTTACATTATTTGCCATTTGCCTCTCGTTTTCCTCTCCCCCACTTCTAAAACGAATTTTCAGAAAAAACCAAAAAGATTTGCCTTTTTATTCGCCCTTCTTCCGTTCGTCTTTTCGTTTGCTTTTTTGTTTGCTTGTGTTTCCATGTGCCTTCTATTTGCTTGCATCTTCGCTTGCTAAAAATCTATTGATATGGATCCTCATCCACTTGCTAATATTTTCAAAAGACCAAATTATGATGAACCAATTGCTATTGAGTTGATTGCACTTGATTATCTCTATGAAGTTTTGCTTGAAAATCATGAAAATTTTGATGAAGTGTTGAAAGAAGGAATTTATAAGGTGATTCATGATATCTCCTTGATTGGAAAGCATGATTGCAATGATGTTACTATCAATTCTATTAATGTCAATTATGCTAACGATATGCAAAGCCACAATCTTGGGGATGCTATGTTTGATGAAGATGATATTTTTAGTCCCCCAAGTTTTGATGAGCAAATTTATTATGATGTTTGCATGCCTCCTATTCATGATGATGGTGAAACTTATCATCATGGTTTTAATTTGCAATCTGGTTATGTCAATCAAGTGTCTCATGATAGTTATTTTGTTGAGTTTGCTCCCACTACTATGGATAAAAAGGAATTTGCTTATGTGGAGAGTAATGAAAATTCTATGCTTGTGCATCATGAAAAGAATTATTTATGTGATAGTTATATTGTTGAATTCCTTCATGATGCTACTGAAATTTATTATGAGGGAGTTACATATGCTTGTAGGAATTGCAATAATACCAAGTTTCCTCTCTATGTGTTCAAAGTTTTGAAGTTATGCTTGTTTTGCCTTCCTATGCTAGTTGATTCTTGTTCCCATAAATTGTTTGCTCACAAAATCCCTATGCATAGGAAGTGGGTTAGACTTAAATGTGCTTGTCATGAGATTCATGATGCTTTCTTGCATATTTCAATTACTACTTTTTATGTGAGCATCATTGAAATCATTATGCCTAGCTAGGGGCGTAAAACGACAGCGCTTGTTGGGAGGCAACCCAATGAATAAATAAATTTTTGCTTTTTCCTTTCTATTTTTGAGTGTTTACACATTATTACCTCTGTATTAATTGTGTTTTAGTGTTTTCATTAGTGTTTGAGCCAAGTAAGACCTTTGGGATGGTCTACGGTGATTGTTGATTTGATCTTGCTGAAAAACAGAAACTTTTGCGCTCAGTACAGGAATTTTATAAATTCACCAGAGCGTCGAATGAGTCTGAAATGTTTACACAAGATTGATATGCAAATTTCCCAGATTTTCCTAATTTTTCAGAATTTTTGAGTTACAGAAGTATTCGAAGTTTACAGATTGCTACAGACTGTTCTGTTTTTGACAGATTCTGTTTTCTTTGTGTTGTTTGCTTATTTTGATGCATCTATGGGTTGTATCGGGGGGTATGAACCATGGAGAAGTTGGAATACAGTATATATTACACCAATATAAATAAAGAATGAGTTCACAACAGTACCTAAAGTGGTGATTTATTTTTCTTATACTAACGGATCTCACGAGTTTTCTGTTGAGTTTTGTGTTGTGAAGTTTTCAAGTTTTGGGTAAAGATTTGATGGACTATGGAATAAGGAGTGGCAAGAGACTAAGCTTGGGGATGCCCAAGGCACCCCAAGCCATATTCAAGGATACCAAAGAGCCTAAGCTTGGGGATTCCCCGGAAGGCATCCCCTCTTTCGTGTTCAATCCATCGGTAAATTTACTTGAGGCTATATTTTTATTCACCACATGATATGTGTTTTGCTTGGAGCATCTTGTATGATATGAGTCTTTGCTTTTTAGTTTGCCACAATCATCCTTGCTGCACACATCTTTTGAGAGGGACACGCATGAATCATGAATTTATTAGAATACTCTATGTGCTTCACTTATATCTTTTGAGCTAGGCAATTTTGCTCTAGTGCTTCACTTATATCTTTTTAGAGCACGGTGGTGTTTTTATTTTATATAAATAATTGAACTCTCGTACCTCACTTATATTATTTTGAGAGTCTTTAAACAGCATGGTAATTGGTTTAGTTATGAATTTAGTCCTAATATAATGGGCATCCAAGAGGGATATAATAAAAACTTTCATATAAAGTGCATTGAATACTATGAGAAGTTTGATTCCTTGCATATAGTTTTGAGATATAAAGATGGTGATATTAGAGTCATGCTAGTGAGTAATTGTGGATTGGTAGAAATACTTGTGTTAAAGTTTCTGATTCCCGTAGCATGCACGTATGGTGAACCGTTATGTAACGAAGTCGGAGCATGATTTGTTTAATGATTGTCATCCTTTGTGTGAGGGTCGGGAGCGCGCGATGGTTAACTCCTACCAACCTCTCCCCTAGGAGCATGCGTCTAATACTTTGCTTCGATAACTAATAGACTTTTGCAATAAGTATGTGAGTTCTTTATGACTAATGTGATTCCATGGATTATACGCACTCTCACCCTTCCACCATTGCTAGCCTCTCTAGTACCGCGCAACTTTCGCCAGTACATTAAACCCACCATATACCCTTCCTCAAAACAGCCACCATACCTACCTATTATGGCATTTCCATAGCCATTCCAAGATATATTGCCATGCAACTTCCACCGTTCCGTTTATTATGACACGCACCATCATTTTCATATTGCTTCGCATGATCGTAAGATAGCTAGTATGATGTTTTCATGGCTTGTCCGTTTTTTGATGTCATTTGCTATGCTAGATCATTGCACATCCCGGTACACCACCGGAAGCATTCATATAGAGTCATATTTTGTTCTAGGTATCGAGTTGTAATTCTTGAGTTGTAAGTAAATAAAAGTGTGATGATCATCATTATTAGAACATTGTCCCATGAGAGAAAGGATGATGGAAGCTATGATTCCCTCACAAGTTGGGATGAGTCTCCGGACTTTACAAATAATAAAAGAGGCCAATGAAGCCCAAATAAAAAAAAAGAGGCCAAAGATGCCCACCAAAAAAAAAGAGAGAAAAGAGAGAAGGGACAATGTTACTATCTTTTTTTTCCACACTTGTGCTTCAAAGTAGCACCATGATCTTCATGATAGAGAGTCTCCTATTTTGTCACTTTCATATAACTAGTGGAATTTTTCATTATAATGCACACCCACTTAGTTTCTTTTTGAGCTTTTATACACTTATTGCTCTAGTGCATCCGTTAAATGGCAATCCCTACTCACTCACATTGATATCTATTGATGGGCATCTCCATAGCCCGTTGATACGCCTAGTTGATGTGAGACTATCTTCTCCTTTTCCTCACAACCTCCACCATATTCTATTCCACCTATAGTGCTATATCCATGGCTGACGCTCATGTATTGCGTGAAAGTTGAGAAGGTTTGAGAACATAAAAGGTGTGAAACAATTGCTTGACTTGTCATCGGGGTTGTGCATGATTTAAATACTTTGTGTGGGGAAGATGGATCATAGCCAGACCATATGATTTTGTAGGGATAACTTTCTTAGGCCATGTTATTTTGAAAGGACATAATTGCTTTGTTAGTATGCTTGAAGTATTATTGTTTTTATGTCAATATTAAGCTTTTGTTTTGAATCTTACGGATCTGAACATTCATGCCACAATAAAGAATATTACATGGATAAATATGTTAGGTAGCATTCCACATCAAAAATTATGTTTTTATCATTTACCTACTCGAGGACGAGCAGGAATTAAGCTTGGGGATGCTTGATACATCTCCAACGTATCTATAATTTTTGATTGTTCCATGCTATTATATTATCTGTTTTGGATGTTTTATATGCATTAATATGCTATTTTATATTATTTTTGGGACTAACCTATTAACCTAGTGCCCAGTGCCAGTTTTTGTTTTTTCCTTGTTTTTGAGTATTGCAGATAAGGAATATCAAACGGAGTCCAAACGGAATAAAATTCTACGATGATATTTCAATTATTACTTTTTATGTGAGCATCATTGAAATCATTATGCCTAGCTAGGGGCGTAAAACGATAGCGCTTGTTGGGAGGCAACCCAATGAATAAATAAATGTTTGCTTTTTCCTTTCTGTTTTTGAGTGTTTACACATTATTACCTATGTAGTAATTGTGTTTTAGTGTTTTAATTAGTGTTTGAGCCAAGTAAGACCTTTGGGATGGTCTACGGTGATTGTTGATTTGATCTTGCTGAAAAACAGAAACTTTTGCGCTCAGTACAGGAATTTTATAAAAAGGGCAAATAAAATATGCAGCAATATTTTTTGGGGGTTTTTGGTTTTGTAGATCTGAAAACAAAGATGCAAAAAGATAGATCTGAAAGCAATATGTTGGAAAAGTAGACCGGGGGCCATAGGGTTCACTAGTACCTTCTCTCATGAGTATAGCGCACGGTGGGTGTGCAAATTACTGTTGGGCAATTGATAGAAAATTGAATAGTCATGACGATATGCAAGGCGATGATCATTATATAGGCATCACGTCCAAGATAGGTAGACCGACTCCTGCCTGCATCTACCTCTATTACTCCACACATCGACCGTTATCCAACATGCATCTAGTGTATTATGTTCATGGAAAAACGGAGTAATGCAATAAGAACGATGACATGATGTAGACAAGATCTATTCATGTAGGAATAGACCCCATCTTGTTATCCTTAATAGCAACGATACATACGTGTCTTGTTGTCCCTTCTATCACTGGGAAAGAACACCGCAAGATCGAACCCATCACAAAGCACCTCTTCCCATGGCAAGAAAAATTGATCTATTTGGCCTAACTAAACCAAAGATTCGAAGAAGAAATACGATGCTATAAGCAATCATGCATATAAGAGATCAAAGAAGACTCAAATAATATTCATGGATAGAAACTGATCATGAACTCAAAATTCATCGGATCCCAACAAACACACCGCAAAAGTTTACATCAAATAGATCTCCAAGAGACCATTGTATTGAGAATCATAAGAGAGAGAAAGCCATCTAGCTACTGCCTACGGACCCGTAGGTCTATGGTGGACTACTCACGCATCATCGGAGATGCACCTATGAGGAAGATGAACCCCTCCGTGATGGTGTTTAGATTTGATCTCACGGTTCTGGAACTTGCGGCGATTGGAATTGTGTTTCGTCGACTCCCCTAGGGTTTTGGGAATATTTGGGAATTTATAGGCATCAGAGGCGGTGCAGAGGGGGCCCGTGGAGGGTACAACCCGGGCGCGCCGGGGCCCCCCTAGCGCGCACTGGTGGGTTGTGCTCCCCACAGCCCACCTTCCAGGCTCTTCTTTGGCCCACTAGGTGTCTTCTGGTCCAGAAAAAACCTCCAAAAAGTTTCATCGCGATTGGACTCCGTTTGGTACTGATATTCTGCGAATTAAAAAAAAAAACAAGCAAAAACAACAACTGGCACTATGTCAATAGGTTAGTCCCAAAAAATGATATAAAGTTGTTATAAAATGATTGTAAAACATCCAAGAATGATAATATAACAGCATGGAACAAGCAAAAATTATAGATACATTGCAAACGTATCAGCATCCCCAAGCTTAATTCCTACTCGTCCTTGATGTGGCTTCAGACTGCGTCGGTATTTCCCCCAAAGAGGAAGGGATGATGCAGCACAACGACGGTAAGTATTTCCCTCAGTTATGAAACCAAGGTTATCGAACCAGTAGGAGGATCACCACCACCCAATAAGCAGCACCTGCACACAAACAACAAATACTTGCAACCCGACGCGAAAGAGAGGTTGTCAATCTCTCTACGGTAATAAGATATATTAGGTAGTGATAGATAGGAGAGATAGATCTCTCAAGAACACAAATAAAAAGAGTAAATATGCAGCAATATGTTTTTGGGTTATTGGTTTTGTAGATCTGAAAACAAAGAGTGCAAAAAACGTAGACCGGAAAGCAATATGATGGTAAAGTAGACCCGGGGGCCGTAGGGTTCACTAGTGGCTTCTCTCATGAGTATAGCGCACGGTGGGTGAACAAATTACTGTTGGGCAATTGATAGAAAATCAAATAGTCATGACGATATCCAAGGCGATGATCATTATATAAGCATCACGTCCAAGATAGATAGACCGACTCCTGCCTGCATCTACCTCTATTACTCCACACATCGACCGCTATCCAGCATGCATCTAGTGTATTAAGTTCATGGAAAAACGGAGTAATGCAATAAGGACGATGACATGATGTAGACAAGATCTATTCATGTAGGAATAGACCCCATCTTGTTATCCTTAATAGCAACGATACATGCGTGTCTTGCTGCCCCTTCTGTCTCTGGGAAAGAACACCGTAAGATCGAACCCATCACAAAGCACCTATTCCCATGGCAAGAAAAATCGATCTAGTCGGCCTAACTAAACCAATGATTCGGAGAAGAAATACGAGGCTATAAGCAATCATGCATATAAGAGATCAAAGAAGACTCAAATAATATTCATGGATAGAAATTGATCATGAACTCAAAATTCATCGGATCCCAACAAACACACCGCAAAAGTTTACATCAACTAGATCTCCTAGAGACCATTGTATTGAGAATCATAAGAGAGAGAGAAGAAGCCATCTAGCTACTGCCTACGGACCCGTAGGTCTATGGTGGACTACTCACGCATCATCAGAGAGGCACCTATGAGGAAGATGAACCCCTCCGTGATGGTGTTTAGATTGGATCTCACAGTTCTGGAACTTGCGGCGGCTGGAATTGTGTTTCGTCGACTCCTCTAGGGTTTTCCGAATATTTGAGAATTTATAGGCATCAGAGGCGGTGCGGAAGGGGGCCGAGGAGGGCACAACCCATCAGGGCGCGCCGGGGCCCCCCTGGCGCGCCCTGGTGGATTGTGCTCTCCAGAGCCCACCTCTCCGGCAGTTGTTTGGCCCACTGGGTGTCTTCTGGTCCAGCAAAAATCTCCAAAAAGTTTCGTCGCGATTGGACTCTGTTTGGTATTGATTTTCTGCGAAGTAAAAAACAAGCAAAAACAACAACTGGCACTTTGGCACTATGTCAATAGGTTAGTCCCGAAAAATGATAAAAAGTTGTAATAAAATGATTGTAAAACATCCAATAATGATGATATAACAGCATGGAACAAGCAAAAATTATAGATACGTTGGAGACGTATCAGCATCCCCAAGCTTAATTCCTACTCGTCCTCGAGTAGGTAAATGATAAAGACAGAATTTTTGATGTGGAATGCTGCCTAACATGTTCATCACATTCTTTTCTTTTGTATAGCATGGACATTTGGACTTATAATGATTCAAAGCAATAGTCTAGTTTTAACATAATGACTTCAATACTCAAGCATGTCAACAAGCAACCATGTCTTTCAAAATATCAACACTAAAGAAAGTTATCCCTAGCCCATCATGCTCAATCATTGATCCATTCATGAAGCACACTCAAATATTAGCTATGCCCATTGCTCAAGTACGATCATAGTGCCCCCTAGTTGGTGCTTATAAGAGAAGATGGACACTCAAAGTAAAAAATAAAAATTGCATAAAGTAAATAGATAGGCCCTTCGCAAAGGGAAGTAGGGATTTATAGAGGTGCCAGAGCTCAAGGTTTAAATTGAGAGAGAAAAATATTTTGGGTGGCATGCTTTTCCTATCAACGAAAATGACAAAGTAGTTCACAATACTTTCCATGCTAGATATATCATAGGTGGTTCCCAAATAGAAAATAAAGTTTATTCCTTTTTCCACCAAACTTTCACTTTCCATGGTAGGCCGTATCCACGGTTGCCTTCCATACCAACACTTTCCAAGGAATTTATTATTTGACAACATAAAGTAAATATTTTTTTTTCATTTCGGGAATGGGCATCCCTATTACCGCCGCACTCTCGTGCAATGACAAGTGAATAAACACTCATCTTGAGAATAACACATCTGCATGGAAAGATATTGGACACTCCCCACCGTTTCATGAGCGGTACGGGCACACAAAAGGGAAAATTTATTTTGAAAATTTAGAGATGGCACATACAAATTTGCTTGGAACAACATGGAAATACCGCATATAGGTAGGTATGGTGGACTCATAAGGCAAAACTTGGTTTAAGGATTTTGGATGCACAAGTAGTATTTCTACTTAATACAAATGAAGGCTAGCAAATAGATTGGGAAGCAACGAAACCAAGAAACGAAAAATCACATAAGTGAGCATTGAACATAACTAACACCGAATAATGCACCACAAGTAGGATGTAACTTCATTGCATAACTATTGACTTTCGTGCATGCATAGGGAATCACAAACCTTAACACCAATATTCCTACTAAGCATAATTACTCACTAACATGACTCACATATTACTATCTTCATGTTTCAAAACTATTACAAGGAATCAAGTTTAATTTGTCCAATGATCTTCATGAAAGTTTTTATTATATCCTCCTCATATATCTATCACTTTGGGACTAGTTTCATATATTACCATTGCTTTTTCGCAAGCTCAAACAAATTTAAGTGAAGCACATGAGCATAAAGATTTCATCTCTCAAAAAGGTATAAGTGAAGCATGAGAGGATTTCTTCAAAATTTACTAACTCTCAAATTAATCTAAGTGAAGCATGAGAGTATTTCTACAAAAATTTCCAAGCACACCGTGCTCAAAAAAGATATAAGTGAAGCACTAGAGCAATTCCATAGCTTAAAAAGTTTAAGTGAAGCACACAGAGCAATTCTAACAAATCATAGCATGATTTTGGATCTCCCAAATAGGTGTGTACAGCAAGGATACAAAGGAAAAACTAACAAGCAAAGCAAGCAAAGATACAATATGCTCCAGCAAAACACATGATATGTGACGAATAAAAATATAGCTCCAAGTAAAATACCGATGGTCGTTAGACGAAAGAGGGGATGCCACTCGGGGGCATCCCCAAGCTTAGTTGCTTGTTTCTCTTTGGATATATCTTGGGGGTGCGGTAGCATCCCCAAGCTTAGGCTTTTGCTACTCCTTATTCCTTCATCCATCGTGATCTCACCCAAAACTTGAAAACTTCAATCACAGAAAACTCAACAAAATCTTCGTGAGGTCCGTTAGTATAAGAAAGCAAATCACTACTTTAGGTACTGTTGCAAACACATTCATATTTTGTTATTGCATTATACCTACTGTATTTTAACTTTACCATGGCTTATACCCCCCAATACAAACCATAGATTCATCAAAACAAGCACACAATGCAACGAAAACAGAATCTGTCTTAAACAGAACAGTCTGTAGTAATCTGTACTCTACCCATACTTCTGTAACTCTAAAAATTCTTAAACATTAGGACAAGGTAAGGAATTTGTATAGAAACAATTTGTTAAAATTTCAGCTCAATATCACGTTACAGCAAAAAATGAAAATTCAAATACTGGACGCAAAGTTTCTGTTTCAGATTCAGCATCACTTCTACTCATCCTATGAATCATCTTAACGGTTCTACTTGGCACAAACACTAAATAAACCATAAAAACACAATCATAAAAGAGGTATAATTGTGTCAACACTCAAAAACAGCAAGGAAAAATCAAAAATGTATTTATTCATTGGGTTGCCTCCCAACAAGCGCTATCGTTTTACGCCCCTAGCTAGGCATAATGGATAGATTCAAGTATTGTCATCTTTAGTTTTGGATGAAGTGTTTTTGTCAAGAGGTTTAGCAAATAAAACTTGGAACACATCATCCATAGCAACCTTAGCACTATCAAGTTGTCCCTCTACGTAACCCCTTTGATTACCGGCCACGATCCAAGAATATTGTTGGTTCACATCGTTGAAAACTTGTTGGATCATGTCTAAAACAGGAACTTCCTTTTTAATATTCTCATCAAAGATTTGATTATTTCCAAGCAAATATCTCATCATGTAATAGCTATTGTAAAGGATTTCTCCTATTACCGGTTTTTCACGGTTCATACCATAAAAGTCAAAGATCTCCCTAGCTTCCCGTAATATATGATCAAATTCATGCATGAGAACAAGGGTAGCCAACTTCTTAGCCTTGGGATTCTTAATGACGGGTAGCTCATAAAACAATCTTTGCAAGGAAGGATGAGTATGAATAAATCTATTTTCAAGTTTTAGAGCTAACGCCGAGATGGCTTCCGCATAAGATTTAGTTCCTTTCAGAATAGGGGTATCATCGAGAGTCAAATTCCCAACGCAATTGAAAAACTCTTGAATTGTTTCTTTTCCTATAACGTTCCCTTGTACCAAAACAAAAGTTTTAGAATCAAGATTAGCAGAACGTCCAATTTTAGGAGTCCTGCCATCATCTATTTCTGCCATACCAAAATCACTCATAGTGACAAGCAAACAAGAGATCTGACGAGAAGAAGGCAAACAAAAAAAAGAGGGCGAATAAAACGACAAATTGGTGAAGTGGGGGAGAGGAAAACGAGAGGCAAATGTCAAATAATGTAATTGCAAAGAGATGAGATTTGTGATTAGGAACCTGGTAGATGATGATGGAGTCCCCTCGGCGCCTACAATAGGCACGTAGAAGAGACCACTTCCTCCCTGGCAACGGCGCCAGAAATTCCTTTGACGTGGCTTGAGAATGCGTCGGTATTTCCGCAAAGAGGAAGGGATGATGTAGCACAGCGACGGTAAGTATTTCCCTCAGTTATGAAACCAAGGTTATCGAACCAGTAGGAGGATCACCACCACCCAATAAGCAGCACCTGCACACAAACAACAAATACTTGCAACCCGACGCGAAAGAGAGGTTGTCAATCTCTCTACGGTAATAAGATAGATTAGGTAGTGATAGATAGGAGAGATAGATCTCTCAAGAACACAAATAAAAAGAGTAAATATGCAGCAATATGTTTTTGGGTTTTTGGTTTTGTAGATCTGAAAACAAAGAGTGCAAAAAACGTAGATCGGAAAGCAATATGATGGTAAAGTAGACCCGGGGGCCGTAGGGTTCACTAGTGGCTTCTCTCATGAGTATAGCGCACGGTGGGTGAACAAATTACTGTTGGGCAATTGATAGAAAATCGAATAGTCATGACGATATCCAAGGCGATGATCATTATATAGGCATCACGTCCAAGATAGATAGACCTACTCCTGCCTGCATCTACCTCTATTACTCCACACATCGACCGCTATCCAGCATGCATCTAGTGTATTAAGTTCATGGAAAAACGGAGTAATGCAATAAGAACGATGACATGATGTAGATAAGATCTATTCATGTAGGAATAGACCCCATCTTGTTATCCTTAATAGCAACGATACATGCGTGTCTTGCTGCCCCTTCTGTCACTGGGAAAGAACACCGCAAGATCGAACCCATCACAAAGCACCTATTCCCATGGCAAGAAAAATCGATCTAGTCGGCCTAACTAAACCAATGATTCGGAGAAGAAATACGAGGCTATAAGCAATCATGCATATAAGAGATCAAAGAAGACTCAAATAATATTCATGGATAGAAATTGATCATGAACTCAAAATTCATCGTATCCCAACAAACACACCGCAAAAGTTTACATCAACTAGATCTCCAAGAGACCATTGTATTGAGAATCATAAGAGAGAGAGAGAAGAAGCCATCTAGCTACTGCCTATGGACCCGTAGGTCTATGCTGGACTACTCGCGCATCATCGGAGAGGCACCTATGAGGAAGATGAACCCCTCCGTGATGGTGTTTAGATTGGATCTCGCGGTTCTGGAACTTGCGGCGGCTGGAATTGTGTTTCGTCGACTCCTCTAGGGTTTTCCGAATATTTGAGAATTTATAGGCATCAGAGGCAGTGCGGAAGGGGGCCGAGGAGGGCACAACCCATGAAGGCGCGCCGGGCCCCCCTGGCACGCCCTGGTAGGTTGTGTTCTCCACAGCCCACCTCTCCGGCAGTTGTTCTGCCCACTGGGTGTCTTCTGGTCCAGAAAAAATCTCCAAAATGTTTCGTCGCGATTGGACTCCGTTTGGTATTGATTTTCTGTGAAGTAAAAAAACAAGCAAAAACAGCAACTGGCACTTTGGCACTATGTCAATAGGTTAGTCCCAAAAAGTGATATGAAGTTATAATAAAATGATTGTAAAACATCCAAGAATGATAATACAACAACATGGAATATAGATACGTTGGAGACGTATCAGTCCTCGAGTAGGTAAATGATAAAAACAGAATTTTTGATGTGGAATGCTGCCTAACATGTTCATCATATTCTTTTCTTTTGTATAGCATGGACATTTGGACTTGTAAATGATTCAAAGCAATAGTCTAGTTTTAACATAATGACTTCAATACTCAAGCATGTCAACAAGCAACCATGTCTTTCAAAATATCAACACTAAAGAAAGTTATCCCTAGCCCATCATGCTCAATCATTGATCCATTCATGAAGCACACTCAAATATTAGCTATGCCCATTGCTCAAGTACGATCATAGTGCCCCCTAGTTGGTGCTTATAAGAGAAGATGGACACTCAAAGTAAAAAATAAAAATTGCATAAAGTAAATAGATAGGCCCTTCGCAAAGGGAAGTAGGGATTTATAGAGGTGCCAGAGCTCAAGGTTTAAATTGAGAGAGAAAAATATTTTGGGTGGCATGCTTTTCCTATCAACGAAAATGACAAAGTAGTTCACAATACTTTCCATGCTAGATATATCATAGGTGGTTCCCAAATAGAAAATAAAGTTTATTCCTTTTTCCACCAAGCTTTCACTTTCCATGGCGGGCCGTATCCACGGTTGCCTTCCATACCAACACTTTCCAAGGAATTTATTATTTGACAACATAAAGTAAATATTTTTTTTCATTTCGGGAATGGGCATCCCTATTACCGCCGCACTCTCGTGCAATGACAAGTGAATAAACACTCATCTTAAGAATAACACATCTAGCATGGAAAAATATTGGACACTCCCCATCGTTTCATGAGCGGTACGGGCACACAAAAGAGAAAATTTATTTTGAAAATTTAGAGATGGCACATACAAATTTGCCTGGAACGGCATGGAAATACCGCATATAGGTAGGTATGATGGACTCATAAGGCAAAAGTTGGGTTAAGGATTTTGGATACACAAGTAGTATTTCTGCTTAGTACAAATGGAGGCTAGCAAATAGATTGGGAAGCAACCAAACCAAGAAACGAAAATTCTCATAAGTGAGCATTGAACATAACTAACTCCGAATAATGCACCACAAGTAGGATGTAACTTCATTGCATAAGTATTGACTTTCGTGCATGCATAGGGAATAACAAACCTTAACACCAATATTCCTACTAAGCATAATTACTCACTAACATGACTCACATATTACTATCATCATGTTTCAAAACTGTTACAAGGAATCAAGTTTAATTTGTCCAATGATCTTCATGAAAGTTTTTATTATATCCTCCTTGGATATCTATCACTTTGGGACTAGTTTGATATATTGCCATTGCTTTTTCGCAAGCTCAAACAAATTTAAGTGAAGCACATGAGCATAAAGATTTCATCTCTCAAAAAGGTATAAGTGAAGCATGAGAGGATTTCTTCAAAATTTTACCTACTCTCGAATTAATCTAAGTGAAGCATGAGAGTATTGCTACAAAAATTTCCAAGCACACCGTGCTCAAAAAGATATAAGTGAAGCACTAGAGCAATTCTATAGCTCAAAAAGTTTAAGTGAAGCACATAGAGCTTCTAACAAATCATAGCATGATTTTGGCTTTCTCAAATAGGTGTGTCCAGCAAGGATACAAAGGAAAAACTAACAAACAAAGCAAGTAAAGATACAAGACGCTCCAAGCAAAACTCATGATATGTGACGAATAAAAATATAGCTCCAAGTAAAATACCGATGGTCGTTAGAATAAAGAGGGGATGCCACTCGGGGGCATCCCCAAGCTTAGTTGCTTGTTACTCTTTGGATATATCTTGGGGGTGCGGTAGCATCCCCAAGCTTAGGCTTTTATCACCCCTTATTCCTTCATCCATCGTGATCTCACCCAAAACTTAAAAACTTCAATCACACAAAACTCAACAAAATCTTCGTGAGATCCGTTAGTATAAGAAAGCAAATCACTACTTTAGGTACTGTTGAAAACCCATTCATATTTTATTATTGCATTATACCTACTGTATTTTAACTTTACCATGGTTTATACCCCCCGATACAAACCATAGATTCATCAAAAGAAGCACACAATGCAACGAAAACAGAATCTGTCTTAAACAGAACAGTCTGTAGTAATCTGTACTCTACCCATACTTCTGTAACTCTAAAAATTCTGAAAAATTAGGACAACGTAAGGAATTTGTATAGAAACACTGTGTTAAAATTGCAGCTCAAGATCACGTTCCAGAAAAATTGAAAATTCATATACTGGACGCAAAGTTTCTGTTTCAAATTCAGCATCACTTCTACTCATCCTATGAATCATCCTAAAGGTTCTACTTGGCACAAACACTAAATAAACCATAAAACACAATCATAACAGAGGCATAATTGTGTCAACACTCAAAAACAGAAAAGAAAAAGAAAAACTTTATTTATTCATTGGGTTGCCTCCCAACAAGCGCTATCATTTTACGCCCCTAGCTAGGCATAACGCATAGATTCAAGTATTGTCATATTTGGTTTTGGCCACTTTTGTGAGGGCCTTCTCGAATCCGGGGGGCTATTTCCGCTTCCCCAAATTTTCAGGAGAAGAAACCATCTTAAGATCCAAAATATCCAAACGCTTATTGCAAAGGGTAATCAAAGTGTTCAAGCGATTGAGGTTCCCACTAATATGTTTGAGGGGTTCGTGATATTTTTGTAACTCGACCAAGTGCTTATATAAGTCACCCAATTTGTCAAGAATTTGAACTCCCTCTTGTGAAAAAGTAAGCCCCTTTTTTGGTGGAGGAACCCCCAAAATCCCTTCCAATACTTCATAAGTGGCGTTTGCATCAAGTTCAATAAAATTGCCCTTTGAGGCGAAATCCAAAAGCTCTCTATGATGCAAAGCCAATCCAATATAAAAAATTCTAAGCAAAACCTTTGCATCCCCTTTTAGATTGGAAATACGATAGGATTCCATTAGCCTATACCAGGCATCTTTCAAATTTTCCCCTTGTTTTTGTTTGAAGTATAGAACTTCAAAATCTGGTGACACAGGGGGAGTAGTAACACTAGTCATGCTAACAAGATAGGCAAACAAGATTGCAAGCAAGGAAGAGATCCGGCAAGAAAAAGGCAAACGAAAAAGAGGGCGAACAAAACGACAAATTGGTGAAGTGGGGGAGAGGAAAACGAGAGGCAAATGGCAAATAATGTAATTGCAAGGAGATGAGATTTGTGATTAGAAACCTGGTAGATGATGATGGAGTCCCCTCGGTGCCTACGATAGGCACGTAGAAGAGACTGCTTCCTCCCCGGCAACGGTGCCAGAAATTCCTTTTGACGTGGCTTGAGATTGCGTCGGTATTTCCCGAAAGAGGAAGGGATGATGCAGCACAGCGACGGTAAGTATTTCCCTCAGTTATGAACCAAGGTTATCGAACCAGTAGGAGGATCACAACCACCCAATAAGCCGCACCTGCACACAAACAACAAATACTTAAAACCCGACGCGAAAGAGAGGTTTTCAATCTCTCTACGGTAATAAGATAGATTAGGTAGTGATAGATAGGAGAGATAGATCTCTCAAGAACACAAAATAAAAAGGGCAAATAAAATATGCAGCAATATATTTTTGGGTTTTTGGTTTTGTAGATCTGAAAACAAAGATGCAAAAAGATAGATCTGAAAGCAATATGTTGGAAAAGTAGACCTGGGGGCCGTAGGGTTCACTAGTGGCTTCTCTCATGAGTATAGCGCACGGTGGGTGAACAAATTACTGTTGGGCAATTCATAGAAAATCGAATAGTCATGACGATATCCAAGGCGATGATCATTATATACGCATCACGTCCAAGATAGGTTGACCGACTCATGCCTACATCTACCTCTATTACTCCACACATCGACCGCTATCCAACATGCATCTAGTGTATTAAGTTCATGAAAAAATGGAGTAATACAATAAGAACGATGGCATGATGTAGACAAGATCTATTCATGTAGGAATAGACCCCATCTTGTTATCCTTAATAGCAACTATACATGCGTGTCTTGCTGCCCCTACTGTCACTGGGAAAGAACACCGCAAGATTGAACCCTTCACAAAGCACCTCTTCCCATGGCAAGAAAAATCGATCAAGTTGGCCTAACTAAACCAAAGATTCGAAGAAGAAATACGATGCTATAAGCAATCATGCATATAAGAGATCAAAGAGGACTCAAATAATATTCATGGATAGAAACTGATCATGAAATCAAAATTCATCGAATCCCAACAAACACACCGCAAAAGTTTACATCAAATAGATCTCCAAGAGACCATTGTATTGAGAATCATAAGAGAGAGAGAGAGAGGAAGCCATCTAGCTACTGCCTACGGTCCTGTAGGTCTATGGTGGACTACTCACGCATCATCGGAGAGGCACCTATGAGAAAGATGAACCCCTCCGTGATGGTGTTTAGATTGGATCTCGCGGTTCTAGAACTTGCGACGGATGGAATTGTGTTTTGTCAACTCCCCTAGGGTTTTGGGAATATTTGGTAATTTATAGGCATCAGAGGCGGTGCAGAGGGGCCCCATGGAGGGCACAACCCATCAGGGCGCGCCGGGGGCCCCCTGGCTCGCCCTGGTGGGTTGTGCTCCCCACAGCCCACCTTCCAGGCTCTTCTTTGGCCCACTGGGTGTCTTCTGTCTAAAAAAATCTCCAAAAAGTTTCGTCGCGATTGGACTCCGTTTGGTACTGATATTCTGCGAAGTAAAAAACAAGCAAAAACAACAACTGGCACTTTGGCACTATGTCAATAGGTTAGTCCCAAAAAATGATATAAAATTGTTATAAAATGATTGTAAAACATCCAAGAATGATAATATAGCAGCATGGAACAAGCAAAAATTATAGATACGTTGGAGACGTATCAACGGTACGCGTTGATTCGGCTAGCCGTGGAGTGTGTTTGTTGGTGGAAGGGGGAGTAAACCTATACTTTTACCGCCTGGGAACCACCGCTAATGTGTTTAGCATGGAAGATATTAATAACTCTTGGTCGTAACGTTGACAGGAAGGGTGTACCTCCCAAAATTATATTTATCTCTGATTTAATCTTTGAGCTCTGGCACCTCTGCAAATCCCAGCTTCCCTCTCCGAAGGGACTACCTATTTACTTCTATATTGAATCTGAGAGCACTATTGTCATCCTCATGCATTGTGTATAGTTAATGTTGGGTGCAGCATGACTGGATCTTTTCTATCATGAATTACAATGTTTAGTCGTTGCTTGAACTTTGGAGGTGCTCTGCATTTATGTTTTGCGGTCTCGGAAAGGGCTAGCGAGATACCACTGTTGTCATATTATATCATGATTGTTTTGACAAAGTGTTTGCATTTGAGATATTTTATTATTGCTCGCTAGTTGCTTATGCCATTGATATGAGTTAATATAATTTTTAAGAGTTATTGCTGACATGGTTAGTCATAATCTTTGCTGAAAACCTGGGTGCTACTTAAGCATATATATGTAAACAAGAACAAAAGAGTTCGTAAAAGTTTTTCTTTATCACTTTCAGTTTGTCAACTGAATTGCTTGAGGACAAGCAATGGGTTAAGCTTGGGGGAGTTGATATGTCTCCGTCGTATATACTTTTCCTAACGCTTTTGCTCTTGTTTTGGACTCTAATTTGCATGATTTGAATGAAACTAACCCGGACTGACGTTGTTTTCAGCAGAACTACCATGGTGTTGTGTTTGTGCAGAAATAAAAATTCTCGGAACTGGACAGAACTTTTTGGAGATTTCTTTCACAATAAATAAAAAATACTGGAGCCAAGAACCACCGGAGGGGGTGCCCTGGTTGGGCACGACACACCAAGGCGCGCCACCCCCTCCAGGCGCGCCCTGGTGGGTTGTGCCCACCTCGTGGCCCCACTGATCCTAATTCCAGCGCTATAAAATCCTATTTTCGGAGAAAAAAATAGGGAAAAAAGTTTCATCGCGTTTCACGATACGGAGCCGCCGCCACCTCCTGTTCTTCATCGGGAGGCCAAATCTGGAGCCCGTTTGGGGCTCCAGAGAGGAGAATCTTCGGTCTTCTTCATCATTAACCCTTCTCCATCGCCAATTCCATGATGCTCCCCACCGTGAGTGAGTAATTCTTTCGTAGGCTTGCTGGTGGGTGATGAGTTGGATGAGATTCATCATGTAATCGAGTTAGTTTTGTTAGGGCTTGATCCCTAGTATCCACTATGTTCTGAGATTGATGTTGCTATGACTTTGCCATGCTTAATGCTTGTCACTAGGGGCCGAGTGCCATGATTTCAGATCTGAAACATTTATGTTATCACCATTATATATATGTTCTTGATCCGATCTTGCTAGTCATATGCACCTGCTATGTGTTATGATCCGTAAACCCCGGAGTGATAATAGTCGGGATACTTTCCGGTGATGACCGTAGTTTGAGGAGTTCATGTATTCACTATGTGTTAATGCTTTGTTCCGGTTCTCTATTAAAAGGACGCCTTAATATCCCTTTGTTTCCGTATGGACCCCGCTGCCACGGGAGGGTAGGACAAAAGATGTCATGCAAGTTCTTTTCCATAAGCACGTATGATTGTTTACGGAATACATGCCTACATTACATTTATGAACTGGAGCTAGTTATGTGTCGCCCCGGGTCTACTTTTCCAACATATTGCTTTCCGATCTATCTTTTGCCGTTTTTGTTTTCAGATCAATTAATCCAAAAACCCAAAAATACCTTGCTGTACTTTTTATTTGCTTGTTTTGTTTTGTGTTCGTGTGCGATCTATCTATCCAATCTACTAGAATCTAATCTATCTTTTAACCGTGGAGAGATTGACAACCTCTCTTACGCGTCGGGTTGCAAGTATTTGTTCTTCGTGTGCAGGTATCGTTTACATAGTGTTGCGTAGTTCTCCTACTGTTTTGATAACCATGGTTTCATAACTGAGGGAAATACTTACCGTAGATGTGCTGCATCATCCCTTCCTCTTTGGGGAAATACCGACGCAGTCTTAAGCCACTTCGGTAGCGTCCCATATGTTCTCTCTACAAATTACCGCAGCCTCTCCTCAATCACCAAGTCTAGAGAGCGCACCACCGACATTGAGTTTGGTTGCTCCCTCCACAGGAGGGATCCATTTATGCGCATGGCGGGGAAGTTCAGTAGCATGTGAGTTCGGTTGCCATGTAGTTGCAATCTCCGGGTCTTCAAGGAACCTATTAATAAAACACCAACTTGATAGTGGACTTTGAAACTCATTTTCGTGAATTGCTCGCCGTCTCGCCCATCAGATTGCCCAAAGTGTGATCAAAACCTAAGCTAGGTCTTGTTGGTTGGTTGTTTCAAAGAGCCAAAAAAGCAATAGGCGAGGGTCCTCTGTTTTGTTTGATATCACGTGCTCCAGTAGCTCTTCATCTCCCAAAGCCCGGGTGCATCTCGCCATACAACAACTAAGAAGGGAGTGCCGCCATGTATCATCTGTTGCACCACATATAGAGCAATCATGCATGGTCGCCATGTTCCTAGAGCAACGGACGGAACCCGTTGGAAGCGAGATATAGCCTGGTCTTGCCTTTCGCGGCGGGGTCCTGGCCAGATTCTACTGTTTTGCCCGCTTTTGGGGTGGTTCTTCCTTTTCCTTTTCCTTTGTTTTTCTTTAGTTTCTTTTTGTTTTACTTCGTTTCTTTACCGGTTTATGTGTTTTTGTACGGTTTTTCATTTTTACTTTGTTGATTCACCAGTTCTTAATGTTTTTCTGGTTTTTCTTCGTTTATTCATCGTTATTTGTGTTTTCTTTGGTTTTTTCCTGTTTTACTACGTTTTTTAACAGGTTCCCATGTTTTTTCTTTTAGTTCATTTCTTCACCGGTTTTTCGTGGTTTTAATGGTTTTATTTGCTTCTTCGTCGATCTTTTATGTTTTTCTTTGTTGTATTTTGGTGTTTCTTCACCAGTTTATTTGTGTGTGTCTACACATGTCTACTTTTACGCAATGTATATTTTTAAGTTTTAGTCAACAGTTGCTACATGTTCGTTCGAAGACACGTAGCGGCGGTGCGTCCCTTTTGACTCAACGACCGGCGCACGGCTCCCCCATGCTATAGCGGCGACACATTGCTTCCATCCTTCGTCGTTCCACCGTTGATGCTGATTAAGTGATAGTGCGACTCGCCTCCCAACCCCCACAAAGAATCCGCCTTCGCCGCAACGCAACCTCCACTCGCTGATCGACGACATTATCAACGTGATTTTGCTCCACATCCCGTCGGATGACCAGACAAGCCTCGTACGCGCCTTCGCCGTCTGCACCACCTTGCTCGAGATCATCTTCAACCCCACCTTTTTTCGTGACTACTGGGCCTTCCACGGGACGCCCCCGATATGGCTACCTCCACAAAAATCCTACGAGAGCCACAACATCGCTCAATTTGTTCCCACCGGAGCGTTCTACCCACTCGTTTGCGAGCGCCGAGACTCTCTGCGGTCGACTCCCACCATGGTCGCATCCACTTATACACGTGATTTCCACCGAATCCAAGCTATCGAAGATGTGTTGTGTTGGAGAGGAAATAACCTGGATGGTCGCAGTACTCTGCGCCAGGGACTGTTGCGCCCACTTGGGTTGCCATGACGATACCTTTCTCATGGCCTTTGTCGGCTCCAACATGGTAGAAAATACCATGTTCGTCTCTGTTTACTCATCCAAGACTGCCGAGTGAAGCGAAATGATCATGGTTGAGAACTCAAATGTCGTCGTTACGTATCTGTTTGGCACCATCTTGCATCCTTATGCGATTGAGGAGACGGGACACACTGCAGTCGTGGGAAGTAAAGTCTATTTCCCCATCAAGTGGGGATACTGAAGCATGAAAATAGTGATGTACAATGTGGGCGAACATGAACTTTCACTGGTTAATTTGCACGACTACAGGTTTTCGCGTTTTCTTTGTTTTTTTCTGTTTACTTCGTTTCTTTACTAGTTTTCTGTCTTTCAGTTTTAGTTCATTTCATCCCCCCTGTGGTTTTCATGGTTTTCTTCACTTCTACGCTGTTTTTGATGGTTTTCTTCGGTTTTTCTTTTTCGATGGTTTTCTTGTCTTTCTAAACTATTTTTCTTTGTTTTTTTGGCGTTTCTTCACCGGTTTCTTTGTGTGTGTTTTCTACACATGCCTACTTTTACACAATGTACATTTTTAAGCGCAGTCCACACTCGACACTTGTTTGTTCGATGGCCTGCATTGGCGGCGGCCTTTCAGCTCAATAGTTGGCGCATGGCTCCTTCATGTTGTTGCGGTGCCGCATTGCTTCCAACCTCAGTCGCTAATGTTGATTGAGCGATAGGGCGACTCGCCCCCCAACCACCCATAGTGAATCTAACTTCGACGTAACTTAGTCTCCACTCACTGATCGATGACGTTATCAGCGAGATTCTGCTCAACAACCCGTCGGATGACTCGGCGAGCCTCGCCCGTGCCTCCGCCTTCCGCACTACCTTGCTTGAGATCATCTCTGACCATGCCTTTTTCGCGACTATCAGGCCTTCCACGGGACGCCCCCGTTCTTGGGCTACCTCCACAACAAATCCTATGAGAGCCACGATGTCGCTCAATTCATTCCCACCGGGACCTTATGCCCACTCGTTTGCGAGCGCCGAAACTGGGATGCGATCGACTCCCTCCATGACCGCGTCCTCTTCTTCAAGCCCGAGGAGAAGGATACGAATTGCATTCTTTGGGACCCCATCACCAACAACCAGCGGGTGATTCCGACCGATTCCAAGCTACTGAAGATACTTTGTGCTTGAGAGGAGATAACCTGGATGGTTGCGGTCCTCTGCGCCAAGGACTAATGCAACCACCTGGGATACCGGACAAACCCTTCCTTGTGGCCTTCGTCGGCCCAAACGTGGTAGAGAAGACCATGTTCGCCTCCGTTTACTCATCTGAGACTACCAAGTGGAGCGAAATGATCTCGGTTGAGAAATCAAACGTCGTCGTTACGTATCCGTTTGGCACCATCTTGCATTCGTATGCCACTGAGGAGAGGGGGCACACTGGGGTTGTGTGGAAGAAAATCTATTTCCCCGTCAAGTGAGGCTACTGGAGCACGGAAATAGTGATGTACAATGTGGGTGAGCAAGAACTTTCACTGGTTAATTGCAGGACTACATTTTTTTCGCTTTTTCTGTATTTTTCCTGTTTTACTTCGTTTCTTACCGGTTTTCCGTCTTGCCGTTTCAGTTCATTTTTCACCATTTTTTCATGGTTTCCTTCACTTCTTCGCTGATTTTTTATGGTTGTCTTAGGTTTTTCTTTCTTTCTTAAACTATTGGATTTGGTTTCTGGCGTTTTCACAGTTTTTTTCATATGTGTTTTCTACACAATTCTACTTTTACACAGTGTACACTTTTAGTTTACACATGGTAAATTTTTTGATATACATTGAATTTTTTTCAAATATACATGATGTATATTTTTAAAAAGAAAATTTTGAATATATGTTAAACATTTCTAAAATAGATGTTTTGATTTTTTTTCTAAATATATGTTAAATATTTTTCGAATACACTGTGTGCATTTTTAATACATTCTTTGCGAATATCTTTTACTTATTTTTCAATTTTTTCTTTTCTTTTTTCAATACATGTCTACATTTTTCGTGCACACTATACGTTCTCGTTTACATGAAGAACCTTTTTATACACGTTTATTATTTTGAAAATACACGATTAACACTTTTCAAGCACATGTTTTGAAGAGTTTTTTCAAATATGTTTTATGCATGTTTAAAATACACATTGAAGCATTTTATTTAACCTCTGCTGAAAAAATGTAGATTGTATAAAGTTTTTTTAAATATCATGAACACATTTTGACACGTGAACATTCATAAAAAATGTAAAGTACATTTTTGAATTACACAAACATTTTTTACATTATATAACATTTAAAAAATGTCATGTACATTTTTTCAATCCTGTAAATGTTTTTAATGTGAAAATTGTTTTTTGGAATGCTATGAACATTTTTGCAATCATAATTTTAGAAAGTTAGTTAATTTTATATGTTGGAATATATGTGTTTACAATATTTCCAAAAAAATAAGACCAAACAAATGAAATATCAGTTGTGTGATCGGACGACACAAAATCGCACCACGTGGGCAGCAGGGCGCGAATCGGACGGACAACGCGCAACGCATCGAAGGGCATGGATGCCCGAGTAGGCAACATAGCAAGAAAATCTGACTGACGGAAGAAGAGATCACCCACCGGATGGGATCTGCCCGTGGCTCCGCTGCTCCGTCACCGGATGGATGGATGGATGCAAGTGGCACGGCCGCCCATGAAGCTTCCTTCGTGTTGCTCTCCTTCCACTGGACTGGAGGGTGGTCAGAGAAGAGAAGAAAACCTTGTTACTGTGCTCTCAAGGGAGGGTGGGACGAGGTGAAAAAATCAGGCCGCGTCATTCGCCTACGAAAACGAGTATAAGAGCATCTACAACCAGACCCCTTAAACCCGTTGATACGTCTCCAACGTATCGATAATTTATGAAGTATTTATGTCATATTCACCTATGTTTACAATACTTTTATATGGTTTTGATGCACTTTATATGATTTATGTAGAACTAACCCGGACTGACGCTGTTGTCAGCAGAATTACTGTGGTGTTGTTTTTGTGCAGAAAATGGAAGTTCTCGGAATCGCCCGAAACTTTTTTGTGATTTTTTTGGGACCAATACAAGACCTAGAAGCTTCGAAGGAGGGCCAGGAGATGCACCAGGGGCCCACCACATATCCAGCCGCGCCCCCTAGGGGGGCGTGGCCAGATATGTGGTGGCCCCCTAGAGCGTCCCCCGACGTCGTTCTCTGGCCTATAAATTCACATCTACCCTAAAAATATCAGAAGCGCTCCCGAAACACTTTTTCCGCCGTCGCAACTCTCTGTATCGACGAAAACCCAATCTGGAGGCGTTCCAGTACCCTACCGGAGAGGGTAGATCATCTCCGGTGGCCATCTTCATCATCCCGGCGGAGGCCATGACGAGTAGGGAGTAGTCCACCCTCGGGGCTGACGGTTTGTACCAGTAGCTATGTGTTTAATCTCTCTCTCTCATGTTCTTGAGATGGCACGATCTTGATGTATCACGGGCTTTGTTAATATAGTCGGATCATATGATGTTATTCCCTTGCTACCTTGTTGTGATGAATTGAATCTTTACCTTTGAGATCTCGTTATGTTGGATTGAATATTATGGTTTGAGAACACTTGTTGTATGTCTTGCGTGGGATACCCGTAGTGACATTGGGGTATTCTATTGATTCACTTGATATATGTTGAGGCATCAACTTGCGGATTCCTGTGACCTAGGGGATCTATGCATAGGGGTTGATTGCATGTTTTCATACCACGTTCTCCGATAGAAATCTTGGGGTGCTCCTTGAAGGTCTTTGTGTTGGATTGAATATGATAGATCTGAAATTGTTTGATGCATGTCGCATAATTTACCCACGGATACTTGAGGTGACATTGGAGTATCTAGGTGACATTAGGGTTGATTTATATGTATCATTGGTGTTATTCTAGTAGGAACTCTAGGGCTGTTTGTGACACTTATAGGAATAGCCCAATAGATTGACCGGAAAGAATAACTTTGAGGTGGTTCTACTACCTACACCAATTTCATCTTATTGTTCTCCGCTAGATAGGAACTTTGGAGTGATTCTTTGTTGCACGTTGAGGGATGATCATATGATTCAACTATGTTAGCATTGTTGGGAGATTGCACTAGCGAAAGTATGAACCCTAGGCCTCATTTCCAAGCATTTATACACCGTTTTGCTCGCTGTTTTACACTTGCTACCTTGCTGTTTTTATATTTTCAGATTATAAAAACCTATATCTATCATCCATATTGCACTTGTAACACCATCTCTTCGCCGAACTAGTGCACCTATACAATTTGCCATTGTATTGGGTGTGCTGGGGACACAAGAGATTTCTTGTATTTGATTGCAGGGTTGTTTGAGAGAGACCATCTTCATCCTACACCTCCCACGGATTGATAAACCTTAGGTCATCCACTTGAGGGGAAATTGCTACTGTCCTACTAAACTCTGCGCTTGGAGGCCCAACACGAGTCTACAAGAATAAAGTTGCATAGTAGACATCAAGCTCTTTTCTGGCGCCGTTGCCGGGGAGGTGAGTGCTTGAAGGTATATCTTTAGATCTTGCAATTAAATCTTTTAGTTTCTTGTTTTTCACTAGTTTGGTGTAATAAAAGAAAACTAGAAAATAAAGATAAATGGATCCTCATCCACTTGCTAATATTTTCAAAAGACCCGATTATGTTGGAACAATTGCTAGTGAGAGTTCACTAGATATTATCTTTATGAGGTCTTGCTTGAAAATCATGAATCTAAAAATTGTGAAATTTATAAAGTGATTCATGATAGTTCCTTGAATGAAAAGCATGATTGCCATGTTGTTAGTATGAATTCTCTAAATATCCATGATGCTGATGATAATTGCACTAGTCATGATAAAAAGATTTCCTATAAGCATGTCAATTTTTGTGGAGTGAATAAAATTTGTTAAGACATGCCATATAGGGATGATAGATTTTGTAAGAAGCATAAACAAGATCAAACTAATTGGTGGCTTAAAGTGATAGATGAACTTGCCACAACATTATGCTCTCTTCATCCCATTACTTGTGAACTTTGCAATAGGGTTGGTCATCTTAATTTCCAATGCATGCTTTTTCATGACCGAACCATTTCCAAATATTGTGATAATTTTACCTCCCGTGAACTCTATAATGAACTTTGCTTATTTTTGGGGAATGAAGAATTATCACATAAAAATGATTGGTTTGGTATATTCATTACCACAAATGATAATGAAACTAATCTACAAGAAATCCATATGTTTTGCGTAGTGAATTGCAATGAGAATGCTTATATTGCCAACTATAGAAATAATGAGAAACCAATAGAATATAAAAGGAATACTAATGAAAGGATAAAGGTCTCCCAATACCCTCCTATTGTTTCTCGTGATAAATCAGGTTGCAAGGAAGAGCTTTCCATCAAACCAATCTCTTCAATAAGGAGCTCAGAAAAACTACTTAAACCCACACAGAATGTGGTAAAGGAGAAGAAGAAGAGAATAAAGGGCAAAGGTAAAAAGGTATCTCTCCCAAATAATGTTGCTCCCATAATCGTTGAAAATGAATACAGAAGTAGTTGGGGCAATGATACACTTGATGATTATTTTGTTACGCCTACTACTTGTTGTGATCAGGATGATTGGGAAGATAATGATACGCCTTATAATATTGAAAATCTTTTTGACACCAACTTGGAAAACTATGATGATAATTGTTACACTCTTGGTGCTATTCATGCTATTGATGATTATGCTAATGATTCGCAAACCCACCAGCTTGGTGATACGTCTCCAACGTATCTACTTTTCCTCACTCTTTTGCCCTTGTTTTGGACTTTAATTTGCATGATTTGAATGGAACTAACCCGGACTAACGTTGTTTTCAGCAGAACTACCATGGTGTTGTTTTTGTGCAGAAATAAAAGTTCTCGGAATGGAACGAAACTTTTTGGAGAATTATTTCAGAATAAATGAGAATTATTGGAGCCAAAATCCACCGAAGAGGGGGGCCAGGATGAGCATCACCCACCAGGGCGCGCTAGGCCCCCTGGGCGCACCCTGGTGGGTTGTGCCCACCTCGTGGCCCCACTTGCCCTAACTCCACCACTATAAATTCCTATTTTCGCAGAAAAAAATCAGAAAGAAAGTTTCATCGCGTTTTACGATACGGAGCCGCCGCCACCTCCTGTTCTTCATCGGGAGGCCAAATCTGGAGCCCGTTTGGGGCTCCGAAGAGGGGAATCTTCGGTCTTCGTCATCACCAACCTTTCTCCATCGCCAATTCCATGATGCTCCCCACCAGGAGTGAGTAATTCCTTCGTAGGCTTGCTGGTCGGTGAGGAGTTGGATGAGATTCATCATGTAATCGAGTTAGTTTTGTTAGGGCTTGATCACTAGTATCCATTATGTTCTGAGATTGATGTTGCTATGACTTTTCTATGCTTAATGCTTGTCACTAGGGCCCGAGTGCCATGATTTCAGATCTGAACTGTTTATGTTATCATCTCTATATCAATGTTCTTGATCCGATCTTGCCTAGTCATATGCACCTATTACGTGTTATGATCCGTCAACCCCATAGTGACAAAATTTGGGATACTTCGCGGTGATGAGCGTAGTTTGAGGAGTTCATCTATTCACCATGTGTTAATGCTTTGTTCCGGTTCTCTATTAAAAGGAGGCCTTAATATCCCTTGGTTTCCGTATGGACCCCATTGCCACGGGAGGGTAGGACAAAAGATGTCATGCAAGTTCTTTTCCATAAGCACGTATGACTATTTACGGAATACATGCCTACATTACATTGATGAACTGAGCTAGTTCTGTATCGCCCTAGGTTATGACTGTTACATGACGAATATCATCCAACGAGTTACCGATCCAGTGCCTACGAGCTTTTCACTTATTGTTCTTGCTAAGTTACTATTACTGTTGCTGCTGTTCCAATTGCTACAAAACTGCTGGTACTACTGTTACCGCTGCTGTTACTGTCACTACTGCTATCAAAATATCATATTACTATGCTACTGATCACTCTGCTGCAGATATTTAATCTCCAGGTGTGGTTGAATTGACAACTCAACTGCTAATACTCTCAAGTATTCTTTGGCTCCCCTTGTGTCGAATCTATAAATTTGGGTTGAATACTCTACCCTCTAAAATTGTTGCGATCCCCTATACTTGTGGGTTATCAAGACCTTTTTCTGGCGCCGTTGCTGGGGACCATAGCAATATTTGCTGAGTCACTTGGGATTTATAACAATTTATCACTATGAAGAATCTGAAGGATACTAAGACCAAGATTTTTCCCTCTACTACGAGGGGAGGTAAGGAACTGCCATCACACTCTGCACTTGATTCACCTTCTGTTATGAGTAAGCTTGCAACACCACCACATGCTAGTAATCCTGATATGTCGCAAGTTATTGATGATACTACCTCTGCTATGAATTATGCTATTGATGATGCTAGTACCATGCTTGATGATAATGTGCCACTAGGAGAATTTCTTGATGAACAAATTGCTAGAGCTAAAGAGAACGAAACTACTGAAATTGTTGAGACTGCTGAAACTGATGAAGCCTATGAAACTGATGATAATTATGAAACTCCTATTAGTCCTAGCTCTCCTAAGTTTGAAATGCCTAAGATACCTGAAGGATATGTTATGGACGAAGAGATAACTAAAGAAATTCTTTCTTGCAAGGATAGAGATGATCTTAAGAAATTGCTATGCAAGTATAAGGAAAAGACTTTGAATGCTAGAATGAAATGTGATCCTAAGTTTGCTACTTCACCTATCTTTGTTACCGACAAGGATTATGAATTATCTGTCAACCCAGAGTTAATCACTTTGGTTGAATCTGATCTTTTCCATGGTTATGAAACTGAAACTGTAGTGGCACACCTTACTAAGATGAATGATATAGTCACCCTCTTTGCTCATGATGAGAAGATTCGCTACTATTATATCCTTAAGTTATTTCCGTTCTCATTAAAGGGTGATGCTAAGACATGGTACAATACTCTTGCTCCTGGTTGTGTGCGTAGTCCTCAGGATATGATCTACTACTTCTCTGAAAAATATTTTCCTGCTCATAAGAAACAAGCTGCCTTACAGGAAATATTTGTTGGAAATATGCCCTAGAGGCAATAATAAAAGTAGTTATTATTATATTTCCTCGGTCATGATAATCGTTTATTATCCATGCTATAATTGTATTAATTGGAAACACTGATACATGTGTGCATACATAGACAACACTGTGTCCCTAGTGTGCCTCTAGTAGACTAGCTTGTTGATCAAAGATGGCTAAGGTTTCCTAGACATAGACATGAGATGTCATTTGATAACAGGATCACATCATTAGGAGAATGATGTGACGGACAAGACCCAAATTATGAACGTAGCATATGATCGTGTCAGTTTATTGCTATAGTTTTCTGCATGTCAAGTATCTGTTCCTATGACCATGAGATCATGCAACTCACTAACACCGGAGGAGTACCTTGTGTGTATCAAACGTCACAATGTAACTGGGTGACTATAAAGATGCTCTACATGTATCTCCGAAGGTGTCTGTTGAGCTGGCATGGATCGAGACTGGGATTTGTTACTCCGTGTGATGGAGAGGTATCTCAGGGCCCACTCGGTAATACAACATCACAACAAGCCTTGCAAGCAATGTGACTAAAGTGTTAGCCATGGGATCTTGTATTATGGAACGAGTAAAGAGACTTGCTGGTAACGAGATTGAACTAGGTATAGAGATACCGACGATCGAATCTCCGGCAAGTAACATACCGCAGAACAAAGGGAATAGCATAGGGGATTAACTGAATCCTTGACATAAAGGTTCAACCGATAAAGATCTTCATAGAATATGTAGGAACCAATATGGGCATCTAGGTCCCGCTATTGGTTATTGACCGTAGAGGTGTCTCGGTCATGTCTACATAGTTCTCGAACCCGCAGGGTCTGCACACTTAAGGTTCAGTGACGTTTCGGTATAGTTGAGTTACGTATGTTGGTGACCGAAGGTTGTTCGGAGTCCTGGATGAGATCCCGGACGTCACGAGGAGCTCCGGAATGGTCCGGAGGTAAAGATTGATATATAGGAAGTTGGTGTTTGAAATCCGGAAAAGTTTCGGGCATTTCCGGCAGTGTACCGGTAGTGACGAATGGGTTCCGGGGGTCCACCAAGTGGGCCCACCACACCCCAAGTGGGTCACATGGACCTGAGGGTGGTGCACCAGCCCCTGGTAGGCTGGGCGGCCGGCCCAAGAAGGCCTATGCGGCTGGGCTTGAGGGAAAGGAAAGTCCAAGTGGGAGAAGGGAAGGAATCCTACTAGGAGTAGGATTGGAGGTGGACTCCTCCACCTCCTCCTCCTTGCGGCCGACTCCTAGGAGGAGATTTCGGCCGGCCATCCCCTCCCCTCCCTCCTATATATACTAGAGGGAGAGAGGGCAAAAGCATTTCAACCCAAAAAGGCCATAGTGCAGCCCTCTCTCCCGATAGATCAAGTCCTCTAGTTTTCAGCAGCGCTTAGGCGAAGCCCTGCTGGAATAGTTCCACCACCACCGCCGCCGCGCCGTCGCGCTGCCGGAGAACTCATATACCTCTCCGCTCCCTCTTGCTGGATCAAGAAGGCGGAGATCATCATCGAGCTGTACGTGTGCTGAACGCGGAGGTGCCGTCCGTTCGGTACTTGATCGTGATTGGATCGCGGGACGCTCGGCGATTTGGATCGCGAAGACGTTCGACTACATCAACCGCGTTTCTTAATGCTTCCCGCTTAGCGATCTACAAGGGTATGTAGATCCACTCTCCCTCTCGTAGATGCTCATCACCATGAATAGATCTTGCATGTGCGTAGGAAATTTTTTGTTTCCCATGCAACGTTCCCCAACAATGGCATCATGAGCTAGGTCTCTGTGTAGATGAGATCACGAGTAGAACACAAAGGAGTTTGTGGGCGTTGATATTCAGATTGCTTCCTCCCTTGGTCTTTTCTTGATTCGGCGGTATTGTGGGATGAAGCGGCCCGGACCAACATTACTCGTACGCTTACGAGAGACCGGTTCCATCAACTGACATGTAACTTCGTTGCATAAAGATGGCTGGTGGGTGTCTGTTTCTCCCACTTTAGTCGGATCGGATTTGACAAAGGCGGTCCTTGAGAAGGTTGAAAAGCAATTTTTGTATCACCGTTGTGGTTTTTGCGTAGGTAAGAATTGTTCTTGCTAGATACCCGTAGCAGCCACGTAAAACTTGCAACAACAATTAGAGGACGTCTAACTTGTTTTTGCAGGGTATGTTGTGATGTGATATGGCCAATTACATGATGAGATATATGTGATGTATGAGATGATCATGTATTGTATAGAATATCACGACTTGCACGTCGATGAGTACGGCAACCGGCAGGAGCCATAGGGTTGTCTTTAATTATTTTCGCTGTTTTGCTTTACTTTATCGCTATGAGTTAGCAATAGTCGTGGAAGCGACAGTCGGCGCGACAACCTCATGGCGAGACGTTGATGGAGATCAAGATGATGGAGATCATGGTGTCATGCCGGTGACGATGGAGATCATGCCGGTGCTTTGGAGATGGAGATCAAAAGCACAAGTTCATGGCCATATGATGTCACTTATGATTTGCATGTGATGTTAAATCCTTTTATGCATCTTATTTTGCTTAGGACGACGGTAGCATTATAAGGTGATCCCTCACTTAAATTTCAAGATAAAATTGTGTTCTCCCCGAGTGTGCACCATTGCGAAGGTTCGTCGTTTCGAGACACCACGTGATGATCGGGTGTGAGAGACTCTACGTTCGCATGCAACGGGTGCAAGCCAGTGTTGCACAAGCGGAACACTCGGGTTAAACTTGACGAGCCTAGCATGTACAGACATGGCCTCGGAACACAAGAGACCTAAAGGTCGAACATGAGTCATATAGTAGATATGATCAACATGAAGATGTTCACCATTGAAACCACCTCAACTCACGTGATGATCGGACTTGAGTTGGTGAATTTGGATCATGTGACACTCGAATGACCAGAGGGATCTCAATTTGAGTGGGAGTTTTTAAGTAATATGATTAACTAAACTCATTATCTTGAACAATAGTCTAAGTTGTCTTTGCAAAATTTATGTTGTAGATCATGGCTCGCGCAGTAGCACCCCTGAATTTTAATGCGTTCCTAGAGAAAGTTAAGTTGAAAGATGATGGAAGTAACTTTGTGGACTGGGCCCGTAATCTAAGGATTATCCTTACGGCTTCCCAAAAGGGTTATGTCCTTGATGCACCGCTCGGTGATCCACCCGCTCCAGTTGAGTCTCCAGACGTTGTGAACGCCTGGCAGGCTCGTTCTGATGATTACTCAATGGTTCAATGTGCAATGTTGTATGGCTTAGAACCGGGACTTCAAAGACGTTTTGAACATCATGGAGCATATGATATGTTCCTAGAGTTGAAGTTTATCTTTCAGAAGAATGCCCGGATCGAGAGGTATGAGACCTCCGATAAGTTCTATGCCTGCAAGATGGAGGAGAACAGGTCTGTCAGTGAACACATACTCAAAATGTCTGGGTATTCCACACGTCTAGCTGAATTGGGGATGCCCCTTCCAGCAGAGGCGATCACTGATAGAGTTCTTCAATCATTGCCACCTAGCTACAAGAGCTTCGTGTTGAACTATAACATGCACGGGAGGAACAAGTCAGTCGCCGAGCTGTTTGCGATGTTGAAAGTCGTTGAGTCTGAAATTCAGAAGGAGCATCAAGTGTTGATGGTCAATAAAACTACTAGTTTCAAGAAGAATGGCAAGGGTAAGAAGGGTAACTCCAAGAAGAGTGGCAAAGCAGTTTCCCCTCCCGTGAAGAAACCCAAGGCTGGACCCAAGCCAGAAACTGAGTGCTTTCATTGCAAGGGAACTGGTCATTGGAAGCGGAACTGCCCCAAGTATTTGGCTGACAAGAAGGCGGCCAACAACAAACAAGGTATATATGATATACATGTTATTGATGTGTACCTTACCAACTCTCATTGTAGTGCCTGGGTATTTGATACCGGTGCGGTTGCTCACATTTGCAACTCAAAACAGGAACTGCGGAATAGACGGAGGCTGGCAAAGGACGAAGTGACGATGCGCGTGGGAAATGGTTCCAAGGTTGATGTGATCGCCGTCGGCACGCTCGCTCTTCGATTACCATCGGGATTAGTGATGAACCTGAATAATTGTTATTTAGTGCCTACGTTAAGCATGAACATTATATCTGGATCTTGTTTACTGTGAGACGGTTACTCATTTAAATCAGAGAATAATGGTTGTTCTATTTATATGAGTAATATCTTTTATGGTCATGCACCCAATGTGAGGGGTTTATTCTTATTGAATCTCGATAGTGATGATACACATGTTCATAACATTGATGCCAAAAGATGTAGAGTTGATAATGATAGTACCACTTTCTTGTGGCACTACCGTTTAGGTCATATTGGTGTAAAACGCATGAAGAAGCTCCATGCTGATGGACTTTTGGAGTCACTCGATTTTGAATCACTTGACACATGTGAACCATGCGTCATGGGCAAGATGACTAAAACCCCATTCTCTGGAACAATGGAACGGGCAAGTGACTTATTGGAAATCATACATACTGATGTGTGCGGTCCGATGAGCATTGAGGCGCGCGGTGGATATCGTTATTTTCTCACCTTCACAGATGATTTAAGTAGATATGGGTATATTTACTTAATGAAACACAAGTCTGAAACGTTTGAAAAGTTCAAGCAATTTCAGAGTGAAGTTGAGAATCATCGTAACAAGAAGATTAAATTCCTACGATCTGATCGAGGAGGAGAATATCTGAGTTATGAGTTTGGCAGTCACTTAAGACAATGTGGAATTGTTTCACAATTGACACCGCCTGGAACACCACAGCGTAATGGTGTGTCCGAATGTCGTAATCGAACCTTATTGGATATGGTGCGATCTATGATGTCTCTTGCCAATTTGCCACTATCGTTTTGGGGTTATGCATTAGAGACAGCTGCATTCACTTTAAATAGGGCACCATCGAAATCCATTGAGACGACGCCATATGAACTGTGGTTTGGCAAGAAGCCAAAGTTGTCGTTTCTTAAAGTTTGGGGATGTGATGCTTATGTCAAAAAGCTTCAGCCTGAAAAGCTGGAACCCAAAGCGGAGAAATGCGTCTTCATAGGATACCCAAAAGAGACAGTTGGGTATACCTTCTATCTTAGATCCGAAGGCAAAGTGTTTGTCGCTAAAAACGGAATATTTCTTGAGAAAGAGTTTCTCTCGAAAGAATTGAGTGGGAGGAAGATAGAACTTGATGAGGTTGTTGAACCTTTACTTCAACCTGAGAGTAGCGCAGCGCAGAAAGATGTTTCTGTAGAGCCTACATCAGTTGAAGAGGAAGTTAATGATGATGATCATGAAGCTTCGGATCAAGTTGCTATCGAACCTCGTAGGTCGACAAGGACGCGTACTGCTCCTGAGTGGTACGGCAACCCTGTCTTAGAGGTCATGTTGTTGGACAACGATGAACCTACGAGCTATGGAGAAGCGATGATGGGCCCGGATTCCGAGAAATGGTTAGAGGCCATGAAATCCGAGATGGGATCCATGTATGAAAACAAAGTATGGGCTTTGGAAGTATTACCTCAAGGGCGTAAGGCCATTCAGAACAAATGGATCTTTAAAAGGAAGACGGACGCGGACGGTAATGTCATCATCTATAAAGCTCGACTTGTGGCAAAGGGTTTTTCACAAGTTCAAGGAGTTGACTACGATGAGACCTTCTCACCCGTAGTGATGCTTAAGTCCGTCAGAATCATGTTAGCAATAGCTGCCTTTTTCGATTATGAAATTTGGCAGATGGATGTCAAAACAGCGTTCCTTAACGGTTTCCTTAAGGAAGAGTTGTATATGATGCAACCAGAAGGTTTTGTCGATCCAGAGAATGCTGACAAAGTTTGCAAACTCCAGCGATCCATTTATGGACTGGTGCAAGCATCTCGGAGTTGGAATCTTCGCTTTGATGAGGTGATCAAAGTGTTTGGGTTTATAAAAGTTTACGGAGAAGCTTGTATTTACAAGAAAGTAAGTGGAAGCTCTATAGCCTTTCTAATATTATATGTGGATGACATATTGCTGATTGGAAACAATATAGAAATGTTGGAAAGCGTAAAGGAATATTTGAACAAGAGTTTTTCAATGAAGGACCTAGGAGAAGCTGCTTTCATATTAGGCATCAAGATCTATAGAGATAGATCAAGACGCTTAATAGGACTTTCACATAGCACATACCTTGACAAAGTTTTGAAGAAGTTCAAAATGGATCAGTCCAAGAAGGGGTTCTTGCCTGTATTGCAAGGTGTGAAGTTGAGTAAGACTCAATGCCCAGTGACTGCAGAAGATAGAGAAAAGATGAGTGTCGTCCCCTATGCTTCAGCCATAGGCTCTATCATGTATGCAATGTTGGGCACAAGACCCGATGTCAGCCTTGCCATAAGTATGGCTGGAAGGTTTCAAAGTGATCCAGGAGTGGAACACTGGACGGCGGTCAAGAATATACTGAAGTACCTGAAAAGGACTAAGGACATGTTTCTTGTTTATGGAGGTGATCAAGAGCTCGTCGTAAAGGGTTACGTCGATGCAAGATTTGACACTGATCCAGATGACTCTAAGTCGCAAACCGGATACGTATTTATTCTCAATGGGGGTGCGGTAAGCTGGTGCAGTTCCAAGCAGAGCGTGGTAGCTGATTCTACATGCGAAGCGGAGTACATCGCTGCCTCGGAGGCGGCGAAGGAAGGTGTCTGGATGAAGGAGTTCATGACAGATCTTGGAGTAGTGCCTAGTGCACTAAACCCAATGACTCTGTTCTGTGATAACACTGGTGCCATTGCTCTAGCCAAGGAACCAAGGTTTCACAAGAGGACCAGACACATAAAGCGACGTTTCAATTACATCCGCGATTACATCAAGGAGGACGACATAAATATTTGCAAAGTGCACACGGATCTGAATGTTGCAGATCCAATGACTAAACCTCTTCCAAGTGCTAAACATGATCAACACCAGAACTATATGGGTGTTAGATTCATTACAATGTAAATCACATAGTGATGTGAGCTAGATTATTGACTCTAGTGCAAGTGGGAGACTGTTGGAAATATGCCCTACAGGCAATAATAAAAGTAGTTATTATTATATTTCCTTGTTACTGATAATCATTTATTATCCATGCTATAATTGTATTAATTGGAAACACTGATACATGTGTGGATACATAGACAACATTGTGTCCCTAGTGTGCCTCTAGTAGACTAGCTTGTTGATCAAAGATGGTTAAGGTTTCCTAGGCATAGACATGAGATGTCATTTGGTAACAGGATCACATCATTAGGAGAATGATGTGATGGACAAGACCCAAACTATGAACGTAGCATATGATCGTGTCAGTTTATTGCTATAGTTTTCTGCATGTCAAGTATCTGTTCCTATGACCATGAGATCATGCAATTCACTGACACCGGAGGAATACCTTGTGTGTATCAAATGTCACAACGTAACTGGGTGACTATAAAGATGCTCTACAGGTATCTCGGACGCGGGGTCCGCCGGCTGATGGGCGTGGAGCCCTGCTGAAGGCGGACGCGGGGCCCGCCGGCCGTCGAGCGCGAGGCGCCGCCGGGCGCGGACGCGGGGTCCACCGGCTGATGGGCGTGGAGCCCTGCCGAAGGCGGACGCGGAGTCCGCCGGCTGTCGAGCGCGAGGCGCTGCCGGGCACGGACGCGGGGTCCGCCGGCTGATGGGCGTTGAGCCCTGCCGAAGGCGGACGCGGGGTCCGCCGGCTGTCGAGCGCGAGGCGCTGCCGGGCGCGGACGCCGGGTCCGCCGGCTGATGGGCATGGAGCCCTGCCGAAGGCAGACACAGGGTCCGCCGGCTGTCGAGCGCGAGGCGCCGGCTGTCGAGCGCGAGGCGCATCCGGGCGCGGACGCGGGGTCCGCCGGCTGATGGGCGTGGAGCCCTGCCGAAGGCGGACGCGGGGTCCGCCGGCTGTCGAGCGCGAGGCGCCGGCTGTCGAGCGCGAGGCGCATCCGGGCGCGGACGCGAGGTCCGCCGGCTGATGGGCGTGGAGCCCTGCCGAGGGCGGACACGGGGTCCGCCGGCGGTCGACCGCGATGCGCCGCCGGGCGCGGACGCGGGGTCCGCCGGCTGACGGGCGTGGATCCCTGCGGAAGGCGGACGCGGGGTCCACCGGCTGTCGAGCGCGAGGCGCCGCCGGGCGCGGACGCGGGGTCCGACGGCTGATGGGCGTGGAGCCCTGCCGAAGGCGGACGCGGGGTCCGCCGGCTGTCGAGCGCGAGGCGCCGCCGGGCGCGGACGCGGGGTCCGCCGGCTAATGGGCTTGGATCCCTGCCGAAGGCGGACGCGGGGTCCGCCGGCTGTCGAGCGCGAGGCGCTGCCGGGCGCGGACGCGGGGTCCGCCGGCTGATGGGCGTGGAGCCCGGCCGAAGGCGGACGCGGGGTCCGCCGGCTGTCGAGCGCGAGGCGCATCCGGGCGCGGACGCGGGGTCCGCCGGCTGATGGGCGTGGAGCCCTGCCGAGGGCGGACGCGGGGTCCGCCGGCCGTCGAGCGCGAGGAGCCGCCGGGCGCGGACGCGGGGTCCGCCGGCTGATGGGCGTGGAGCCCTGCCGAAGGCGGACGCGGGGTCTGCCGACTGTCGAGCGCGAGGCGCCGGCTGTCGAGCGCGAGGCGCCGCCGGGCGCGGACACGGGGTCCGCCGGCTGATGGGCGTGGAGCCCTGCCGAGGGCGGACGCGGGGTCTGCCGGCCGTCGAGCGCGAGGCGCCGCCGGGCGCGGACGCGGGGTCCACCGGCTGATGGGCGTGGAGCCCTGCCGAAGGCGGACGTGGGGTCCCCCGGCTGTCGAGCGCGAGGCGCTGCTGGGCACGGACGCGGGGTCCGCCGGCTGATGGGCGTGGAGCCCTGCCGAAGGCGGACGCGAGGTCTGCCGGCTGTCGAGCGCGAGGCGCTGCCGGGCGCGGACGCGGGGTCCGTCGGCTGATGGGCGTGGAGCCCTGCCGAAGGCGGACGCGGGGTCCGCCGGTTGTCGAGCGCGAGGCGCCGGCTGTCGAGCGCGAGGCGCATCCGGGCGCGGATGCGGGGTCCGCCGGCTGATGGGCGTGGAGCCCTGCCAAAGGCGGACGCGGGGTCCGCGGGCTGTCGAGCGCGAGGCGCTGCCGGGCGCGGACGCGGGGTCCGTTGGCTGATGGGCGTGGAGCCCTGCCGAAGGCGGAAGCGCGGTCCGCCGGCTGTCGGGCGCGGACACGGGGTCTGCCGGCTGGTGGGCGTGGAGCCCTGCCGAGGGCGGACGCGGGGTCCGCCGGCTGATGGGCGTGGAGCCCTGCCGAAGGCGGACGCGGGGTCCCCCGGCTGTCGAGCGCGAGGCGCTGCTGGGCACGGACGCGGGGTCCGCCGGCTGATGGGCGTGGAGCCCTGCCGAAGGCGGACGCGGGGTCTGCCGGCTATCGAGCGCGAGGCGCTGCCGGGCGCGGACGCGGGGTCCGTCGGCTGATGGGCGTGGAGCCCTGCCGAAGGCGGACGCGGGGTCCGCCGGTGGTCGAGCGCGAGGCGCCGGCTGTCGAGCGCGAGGCGCATCCGGGCGCGGACGCGGGGTCCGTCGGCTGATGGGCGTGGAGCCCTGCCAAAGGCGGACGCGGGGTCCGCCGGCTGTCGAGCGCGAGGCGCTGCCGGGCGCGGACGCGGGGTCCGTCGGCTGATGGGCTTGGAGCCCTGCCGAAGGCGGAAGCGGGGTCCGCCGGCTGTCGGGCGCGGACACGGGGTCCGCCGGCTGGTGGGCGTGGAGCCCTGCCGAGGGCGGACGCGGGGTCCGCCGGCTGATGGGCGTGGAGCCCTGCCGAAGGCGGACGCGGGGTCCGCCGGCTGTCGAGCGCGAGGCGCTGCCGGGCGCGGACGCGGGGTCCGCCGGCTGATGGGCGTGGAGCCCGGCCGAAGGCGGACGCGGGGTCCGCCGGCTGTCGAGCGCGAGGCGCATCCGGGCGCGGACGCGGGGTCCGCCGGCTGATGGGCGTGGAGCCCTGCCGAGGGCGGACGCGGGGTCCGCCGGCCGTCGAGCGCGAGGAGCCGCCGGGCGCGGACGCGGGGTCCGCCGGCTGATGGGCGTAAAGCCCTGCCGAAGGCGGACGCGGGGTCTACAAACTGTCGAGCGCGAGGCGCCGGCTGTCGAGCGCGAGGCGCCGCCGGGCGCGGACACGGGGTCCGCCGGCTGATGGGCGTGGAGCCCTGCCGAGGGCGGACGCGGGGTCTGCCGGCCGTCGAGCGCGAGGCGCCGCCGGGCGCGGACGCGGGGTCCACCGGCTGATGGGCGTGGAGCCCTGCCGAAGGCGGACGTGGGGTCCCCCGGCTGTCGAGCGCGAGACGCTGCTGGGCACGGACGCGGGGTCCGCCGGCTGATGGGCGTGGAGCCCTGCCGAAGGCGGACGCGGGGTCTGCCGGCTGTCGAGCGCGAGGCGCTGCCGGGCGCGGACGCGGGGTCCGTCGGCTGATGGGCGTGGAGCCCTGCCGAAGGCGGACGCGGGGTCCGCCGGTTGTCGAGCGCGAGGCGCCGGCTGTCGAGCGCGAGGCGCATCCGGGCGCGGATGCGGGGTCCGCCGGCTGATGGGCGTGGAGCCCTGCCAAAGGCGGACGCGGGGTCCGCCGGCTGTCGAGCGCGAGGCGCTGCCGGGCGCGGACGCGGGGTCCGCCGGCTGATGGGCGTGGAGCCCTGCCGAAGGCGGAAGCGGGGTCCGCCGGCTGTCGGGCGCGGACACGGGGTCCGCCGGCTGGTGGGCGTGGAGCCCTGCCGAGGGCGGACGCGGGGTCCGCCGGCTGATGGGCGTGGAGCCCTGCCGAAGGCGGACGCGGGGTCCCCCGGCTGTCGAGCGCGAGGCGCTGCTGGGCACGGACGCGGGGTCCGCCGGCTGATGGGCGTGGAGCCCTGCCGAAGGCGGACGCGGGGTCTGCCGGCTGTCGAGCGCGAGGCGCTGCCGGGCGCGGACGCGGGGTCCGTCGGCTGATGGGCGTGGAGCCCTGCCGAAGGCGGACGCGGGGTCCGCCGGTTGTCGAGCGCGAGGCGCCGGCTGTCGAGCGCGAGGCGCATCCGGGCGCGGATGCGGGGTCCGCCGGCTGATGGGCGTGGAGCCCTGCCAAAGGCGGACGCGGGGTCCGCGGGCTGTCGAGCGCGAGGCGCTGCCGGGCGCGGACGCGGGGTCCGTCGGCTGATGGGCGTGGAGCCCTGCCGAAGGCGGAAGCGGGGTCCGCCGGCTGTCGGGCGCGGACACGGGGTCTGCCGGCTGGTGGGCGTGGAGCCCTGCCGAGGGCGGACGCGGGGTCCGCCGGCTGATGGGCGTGGAGCCCTGCCGAAGGCGGACGCGGGGTCCCCCGGCTGTCGAGCGCGAGGCGCTGCTGGGCACGGACGCGGGGTCCGCCGGCTGATGGGCGTGGAGCCCTGCCGAAGGCGGACGCGGGGTCTGCCGGCTATCGAGCGCGAGGCGCTGCCGGGCGCGGACGCGGGGTCCGTCGGCTGATGGGCGTGGAGCCCTGCCGAAGGCGGACGCGGGGTCCGCCGGTGGTCGAGCGCGAGGCGCCGGCTGTCGAGCGCGAGGCGCATCCGGGCGCGGACGCGGGGTCCGTCGGCTGATGGGCGTGGAGCCCTGCCAAAGGCGGACGCGGGGTCCGCCGGCTGTCGAGCGCGAGGCGCTGCCGGGCGCGGACGCGGGGTCCGCCGGCTGATGGGCTTGGAGCCCTGCCGAAGGCGGAAGCGGGGTCCGCCGGCTGTCGGGCGCGGACACGGGGTCCGCCGGCTGGTGGGCGTGGAACCCTGCCGAGGGCGGACGCGGGGTCCGCCGGCTGATGGGCGTGGAGCCCTGCCGAAGGCGGACGCGGGGTCCGCCGGCTGTCGAGCGCGAGGCGCTGCCGGGCGCGGACGCGGGGTCCGCCGGCTGATGGGCGTGGAGCCCGGCCGAAGGCGGACGCGGGGTCCGCCGGCTGTCGAGCGCGAGGCGCATCCGGGCGCGGACGCGGGGTCCGCCGGCTGATGGGCGTGGAGCCCTGCCGAGGGCGGACGCGGGGTCCGCCGGCCGTCGAGCGCGAGGAGCCGCCGGGCGCGGACGCGGGGTCCGCCGGCTGATGGGCGTAAAGCCCTGCCGAAGGCGGACGCGGGGTCTACAAACTGTCGAGCGCGAGGCGCCGGCTGTCGAGCGCGAGGCGCCGGCTGTCGAGCGCGAGGCGCCGCCGGGCGCGGACACGGGGTCCGCCGGCTGATGGGCGTGGAGCCCTGCCGAGGGCGGACGCGGGGTCTGCCGGCCGTCGAGCGCGAGGCGCCGCCGGGCGCGGACGCGGGGTCCACCGGCTGATGGGCGTGGAGCCCTGCCGAAGGCGGACGTGGGGTCCCCCGGCTGTCGAGCGCGAGACGCTGCTGGGCACGGACGCGGGGTCCGCCGGCTGATGGGCGTGGAGCCCTGCCGAAGGCGGACGCGGGGTCTGCCGGCTGTCGAGCGCGAGGCGCTGCCGGGCGCGGACGCGGGGTCCGTCGGCTGATGGGCGTGGAGCCCTGCCGAAGGCGGACGCGGGGTCCGCCGGTTGTCGAGCGCGAGGCGCCGGCTGTCGAGCGCGAGGCGCATCCGGGCGCGGATGCGGGGTCCGCCGGCTGATGGGCGTGGAGCCCTGCCAAAGGCGGACGCGGGGTCCGCCGGCTGTCGAGCGCGAGGCGCTGCCGGGCGCGGACGCGGGGTCCGCCGGCTGATGGGCGTGGAGCCCTGCCGAAGGCGGAAGCGGGGTCCGCCGGCTGTCGGGCGCGGACACGGGGTCCGCCGGCTGGTGGGCGTGGAGCCCTGCCGAGGGCGGACGCGGGGTCCGCCGGCTGATGGGCGTGGAGCCCTGCCGAAGGCGGACGCGGGGTCCCCCGGCTGTCGAGCGCGAGGCGCTGCTGGGCACGGACGCGGGGTCCGCCGGCTGATGGGCGTGGAGCCCTGCCGAAGGCGGACGCGGGGTCTGCCGGCTGTCGAGCGCGAGGCGCTGCCGGGCGCGGACGCGGGGTCCGTCGGCTGATGGGCGTGGAGCCCTGCCGAAGGCGGACGCGGGGTCCGCCGGTTGTCGAGCGCGAGGCGCCGGCTGTCGAGCGCGAGGCGCATCCGGGCGCGGACGCGGGGTCCGCCGGCTGATGGGCGTGGAGCTCTGCCAAAGGCGGACGCGGGGTCCGCCGGCTGTCGAGCGCGAATCGCTGCCGGGCGCGGACGCGGGGTCCGCCGGCTGATGGGCGTGGAGCCCTGCCGAAGGCGGAAGCGGGGTCCGCCGGCTGTCGGGCGCGGACACGGGGTCCGCCGGCTGGTGGGCGTGGAGCCCTGCCGAGGGCGGACGCGGGGTCCACCGGCTGATGGGCGTGGAGCCCTGCCGAAGGCGGACGCGGGGTCTGCCGGCTGTCGAGCGCGAGGCGCCGCCGGGCGCGGACGCGGGGTCCGCCGGCTGATGGGCGCGGAGCCCTGCCGAAGGCGGACGCGGGGTCCGCCGGCTGTCGAGCGCGAGGCGCCGGCTGTCGAGCGCGAGGCGCATCCGGGCGCGGACGCGGGTTCCGCCGGCTGATGGGCGTGGAGCCCTGCCGAGGGCGGACGCGGGGTCCGCCGGCTGATGGGCGTGGAGCCCTGCCGAAGGCGGACGCGGGGTCCCCCGGCTGTCGAGCGCGAGGCGCTGCTGGGCACGGACGCGGGGTCCGCCGGCTGATGGGCGTGGAGCCCTGCCGAAGGTGGACGCGGGGTCTGTCGGCTATCGAGCGCGAGGCGCTGCCGGGCGCGGACGCGGGGTCCGTCGGCTGATGGGCGTGGAGCCCTGCCGAAGGCGGACGCGGGGTCCGCCGGTGGTCGAGCGCGAGGCGCCGGCTGTCGAGCGCGAGGCGCATCCGGGCGCGGACGCGGGGTCCGCCGGCTGATGGGCGTGGAGCCCTGCCAAAGGCGGACGCGGGGTCCGCCGGCTGTCGAGCGCGAGGCGCTGCCGGGCGCGGACGCGGGGTCCGCCGGCTGATGGGCTTGGAGCCCTGCCGAAGGCGGAAGCGGGGTCCGCCGGCTGTCGGGCGCGGACACGGGGTCCGCCGGCTGGTGGGCGTGGAGCCCTGCCGAGGGCGGACGCGGGGTCCGCCGGCTGATGGGCGTGGAGCCCTGCCGAAGGCGGACGCGGGGTCCGCCGGCTGTCGAGCGCGAGGCGCTGCCGGGCGCGGACGCGGGGTCCGCCGGCTGATGGGCGTGGAGCCCGGCCGAAGGCGGACGCGGGGTCCGCCGGCTGTCGAGCGCGAGGCGCATCCGGGCGCGGACGCGGGGTCCGCCGGCTGATGGGCGTGGAGCCCTGCCGAGGGCGGACGCGGGGTCCGCCGGCCGTCGAGCGCGAGGAGCCGCCGGGCGCGGACGCGGGGTCCGCCGGCTGATGGGCGTAAAGCCCTGCCGAAGGCGGACGCGGGGTCTACAAACTGTCGAGCGCGAGGCGCCGGCTGTCGAGCGCGAGGCGCCGCCGGGCGCGGACACGGGGTCCGCCGGCTGATGGGCGTGGAGCCCTGCCGAGGGCGGACGCGGGGTCTGCCGGCCGTCGAGCGCGAGGCGCCGCCGGGCGCGGACGCGGGGTCCACCGGCTGATGGGCGTGGAGCCCTGCCGAAGGCGGACGTGGGGTCCCCCGGCTGTCGAGCGCGAGACGCTGCTGGGCACGGACGCGGGGTCCGCCGGCTGATGGGCGTGGAGCCCTGCCGAAGGCGGACGCGGGGTCTGCCGGCTGTCGAGCGCGAGGCGCTGCCGGGCGCGGACGCGGGGTCCGTCGGCTGATGGGCGTGGAGCCCTGCCGAAGGCGGACGCGGGGTCCGCCGGTTGTCGAGCGCGAGGCGCCGGCTGTCGAGCGCGAGGCGCATCCGGGCGCGGATGCGGGGTCCGCCGGCTGATGGGCGTGGAGCCCTGCCAAAGGCGGACGCGGGGTCCGCCGGCTGTCGAGGGCGAGGCGCTGCCGGGCGCGGACGCGGGGTCCGCCGGCTGATGGGCGTGGAGCCCTGCCGAAGGCGGAAGCGGGGTCCGCCGGCTGTCGGGCGCGGACACGGGGTCCGCCGGCTGGTGGGCGTGGAGCCCTGCCGAGGGCGGACGCGGGGTCCGCCGGCTGATGGGCGTGGAGCCCTGCCGAAGGCGGACGCGGGGTCCCCCGGCTGTCGAGCGCGAGGCGCTGCTGGGCACGGACGCGGGGTCCGCCGGCTGATGGGCGTGGAGCCCTGCCGAAGGCGGACGCGGGGTCTGCCGGCTGTCGAGCGCGAGGCGCTGCCGGGCGCGGACGCGGGGTCCGTCGGCTGATGGGCGTGGAGCCCTGCCGAAGGCGGACGCGGGGTCTGCCGGCTGTCGAGCGCGAGGCGCTGCCGGGTGCGGACGCGGGGTCCGTCGGCTGATGGGCGTGGAGCCCTGCCGAAGGCGGACGCGGGGTCCGCCGGTTGTCGAGCGCGAGGCGCCGGCTGTCGAGCGCGAGGCGCATCCGGGCGCGGACGCGGGGTCCGCCGGCTGATGGGCGTGGAACTCTGCCAAAGGCGGACGCGGGGTCCGCCGGCTGTCGAGCGCGAGGCGCTGCCGGGCGCGGACGCGGGGTCCGCCGGCTGATGGGCGTGGAGCCCTGCCGAAGGCGGAAGCGGGGTCCGCCGGCTGTCGGGCGCGGACACGGGGTCCGCCGGCTGGTGGGCGTGGAGCCCTGCCGAGGGCGGACGCGGGGTCCGCCGGCTGATGGGCGTGGAGCCCTGCCGAAGGCGGACGCGGGGTCTGCCGGCTGTCGAGCGCGAGGCGCCGCCGGGCGCGGACGCGGGGTCCGCCGGCTGATGGGCGCGGAGCCCTGCCGAAGGCGGACGCGGGGTCCGCCGGCTGTCGAGCGCGAGGCGCCGGCTGTCGAGCGCGAGGCGCATCCGGGCGCGGACGCGGGTTCCGCCGGCTGATGGGCGTGGAGCCCTGCCGAGGGCGGACGCGGGGTCCGCCGACTGATGGGCGTGGAGCCCTGCCGAGGGCGGACGCGGGGTCCGCCGGCCGTCGAGCGCGAGGAGCCGCCGGGCGCGGACGCGGGGTCCGCCGACTGATGGGCGTGGAACCCTGCCGAAGGCGGACGCGGGGTCCGCCGGCTGTCGAGCGCGAGGCGCCGGCGGCCGCGGACACGGGGTCCGCCGGCTGATGGGCGTGGAGCCCTGCCAAGGGCGGACGCGGGGTCCGCCGGCCGTCGAGCGCGAGGCGCCGCCGGGCGCGGACGCGGGGTCCACCGGCTGATGGGCGTGGAGCCCTGCCTAAGGCGGACGCGGGGTCCGCCGGCTGTCGAGCGCGAGGCGCTGCCGGGCACGGACGCGGGGTCCGCCGGCTGATGGGCGTGGAGCCCTGCCGAAGGCGGACGCGGGGTCCGCCGGCTGTCGAGCGTGAGGCGCTGCCGGGCACGGACGCGGGGTCCGCCGGCTGATGGGCGTGGAACCCTGCCGAAGGCGGAAGCGGGGTCCGCCGGGCGCGGACGCGGGGTCCGCCGGCTGATGGGCGTGGAGCCCTGCCGAAGGCGGACGCGGGGTCTGCCGGCTGTCGAGCGCGAGGCGCCGCCGGGCGCGGACGCGGAATCCGCCGGCTGATGGGCGTGGAGCCCTGCCGAAGGCGGACGCGGGGTCCGCTGGCTGTCGAGCGTGAGGCGCCGCCGGGCGCGGACGCGGGGTCCGCCGGCTGATGGGCGTGGAGCCCTGCCGAAGGCCGACGCGGGGTCCGCCGGCTGTCGAGCGCGAGGCGCCGGCTGTCGAGCGCGAGGTGCCGCCGGGCGCGGACGCGGGGTCCGCCGGCTGATGGGCGTGGAGCCCTGCCGAGGGCGGACGCGGGGTCCGCCGGCCGTCGAGCGCGAGGCGCCGCCGGGCGCGGACGCGGGGTCCGCCGGCTGATGGGCGTCGAGCCCTGCCGAAGGCGGACGCGGGGTCCGCCGGCGATCGAGCGCGAGGCGCTGCCGGGCGCGGACGCGGGGTCCGCCGGCTGATGGGCGTGGAGCCCTGCCGAAGGCGGACGCGGGGTCCGCCGGCTGTCGAGTGCGAGGCGCCGCCGGGCGCGGACGCGGGGTCCGCCAGCTGATGGGCGCGGGGCCCTGCCGGGAGTAGCCTCCGAGCCTCCGGGCGAGGAGGTTCCTCATGGGAATGATCGTGCAGAAGACAAGGTTTAGTCGGCGCAGATATATCAAACATTTGATTTTGGTAGTGCAAGTTTTGTGCAGAGGGTGCCGGCTCAGTTTTGTCCGAGCCCCCTTCAATCTTTTTCATGTGCCCTCCGCTCTTTGGCTTTTGCTCTTGCCAGTCGGACAGTCGGGAACCGGTCTGTGGCTGATGCGAAGAGTGGGCCGCGGAATGGAGCGTACAGTACTCGGACTCTGGGAGCAGACTCGACCGAGCGGATACTCGCAAATGAAATGACCGGGTTGCCCAAGCCGTTTCCTCCCGGGGCGCCTTTCGCGTGGGGTGACCTCCAGCTTGTGCTCTCGCTAGCCGGACAGTCGCGGTGTGATCTGTAGCTGAGACAAAGAGTGGGCCTTTGGTACCGTACACGCTACTAAGCCGTCTCGTGGGAACGAACGTATCGGGCCAAGCGGCCAGCCCCGGGCCGAGACTTGCTGGCGCCGGGGTGAACAGTAAGGCAGCAGAATAAATGCGGAGATGGCCCCCGAGGGTCGCTAGGGGTTATTCGTTTTGTGTGTACGGTTCAGGGATATGCGGATGGAGATCTCACATTGCTTTTGGGTGGCGGCGAGGCGGTTTTGTCGATGTCGATCGGCGCGACTTTCTGCGGGCAAGGGCACCCGCTGGGGGCGGCCATCGAGGCTAGGACGGTCGAAGGGTGTGCATGCCGGCCGGGCCCACCGGCCGGGCGTCGGAGCGGTCGGGCCGGTGTTAAGGCAGGTGATGTCTACTACGCAACCTTCTTCTTGTAGACTCGTGTTGGGCCTTCAAGCGCAGAGTTTTGTAGGACAGTAGCAAATTTCCCTCAAGTGGATGACCTAAGGTTTATCAATCCATGGGAGGCGTAGGATGATTGTCTCTCTCAAACAACCCTGTAACCAAATAACAAAGAGTCTCTTGTGTCCCCAACACACCCAATACAATGGTAAATTGTATAGGTGCACTAGTTCGGCGAAGAGATGGTGATACAAGTGTAATATGGATGGTAGATATAGGCTTTTGTAATCTGAAAATATAAAAACAGCAAGGTAACTAATGATAAAAGTGAGCACAAACGGTATTGCAATGCTTGAAAACAAGGCCTAGGGTTCATACTTTCACTAGTGCAAGTTCTCTCAACAATACTAACATAGTTGAATCATATATAAATCCCTCACGTGCGACAAATAGTTCACTCCAAAGTCACAAATAGCGGAGAACAAACGAAGAAATTATTGTAGGGTACGAAACCACCTCAAAGTTATCTTTTCCGATCAATCATATGAGCTATCCCTATAAGTGTCACGAACAGCCCTAGAGTTCGTACTAAAATAACACCTTAAGAAACACATCAACCAAAACCCTAATGTCACCTAGATACTCCAATGTCACCACAAGTACCCATGGGCTTGATTATACGATATGCATCACATAATTTCAGATTCATCTATTCAATCCAACACAAAGAACTTCAAAGAGTGCTCCAAAGTTTCTACCGGAGAGTCAAGACGAAAACGTGTGCCAACCCCTATGCATAGATTCCCATGGTCACGGAACCCGCAAGTTGATCACCAAAACATACATCAAGTGGATCAATAGAACATCCCATTGTCACCACAGATATCCCATCGCAAGACATACATCAAGTCTTCTCAAATCCTTAAAGACTCAATCCGATAAGTAAACTTCAAAGGGAAAACTCAATTCATCACAACTAGATAGAGAGGGGAAACACTCCATATGATTCATCTATATTAATAGAGCTCGCGGTACATCAAGATCGTGCCATCTTAAGAACACGAGAGAGAGAGAGATCAAACACATAGCTACTGGTACATACCCTCAGCCCCGAGGGTGAACTACTCCCTCCTCGTCATGGAGAGCGTCGGGATGATGAAGATGACCTCCGGTGATGGTTTCCCCCTCCGGTAGGGTGCCGGAACAGGCTCCCGATTGGTTTTTCATGGCTCTGGAGGCTTGCAGCGGCGAAACTCCCGATCTAGGTTTATTTTCGGAGGTTTCTATATTTACAGGAATTTATGGCGGCGGAAACAAGTCCTGGGGGGCCACGAGTGAGTCACAAGCCAGGGGGGCGCGCCCTAGGGGGGGCGCCCCTGTGGCTTGTGATCTCCTCGTGGCTCTTCTGGCCCAACTCCGATGCCCCGTGGGTCTCTTCTGGTCCATAAAAAATCACCGTAAATTTTTATTCCGTTTGGACTCCGTTTGATATTCCTTTTCTGTAAAACTCAAAAACACGGAAAAAAATAGGAACTGGCACTGGGCTCTAGGTTAATAGGTTAGTCCCAAAAATAATATAAAGTTGTAGTAAAATGATTGTAAAACATCCAAGAATGATAATATAACAGCATGGAACAAGCAAAAATTATAGATACGTTGGAGATGTATCAGCAGGCGGGCTGGTCGGACGATGACGTGGGCAGGTGGGGACCAGGCCGATCCGGCGAGGCGGCCGTTGAAGCGGTCGTTGTCGATGACGATCGGCGCGGCCTTCTGAGAGCGGAGCACGCCGGCGCACCGGCGCACCCGCTGGGTGTGGCCATCGGACCTCCAGCAGTCGATGGTCGTGCCAGCCGGCCGGGTCGAAGCCGAGGCAGGCAGGCCAGCCGGCCACGCGGTGAAGCAGACGGGCGGTCCAGCACACTGAGCGGACGTGGGCTCAGTGTTTTTTTTAGCCGGCTCTCTTTTACTGTTCGGGCAGCCGGACCCACTTCCTTTTTTCTTTCTTTCTTTTCAGCTCCCCCCACTCCTTTCCCTCCCCACGGCAGCCGGCCGCGAGGGAGCAGCCGGCGCAGCATGGGAGCCGGCCAGGCCAAGCGGGGACGAGCCGGCCTGGGCCGGCGGGCGCGCGGGCTGTTGGGTTGGAGCCGGTCAGGGCCTGTTCGGGCGCAGAAGGCGCGTGGGGCGGCGCTGCGGCGAAGCACAGACGAGGCGCGCGGGCCGGCCGCGCAGGCAGGGCGAGGCCGGCGTGCGGGACGGGGCGCGCGCAGGCGGGGCGAGGCCGGCTGCGAGGTTCGCCGACGCGAAGGAGCGGCAGCCGGCGGGGGCGCGGAGACGGCCGACTGGAGCGGCCAGCCGGCGACTGGGGAGGCCGGCTGCGGAGCGGCAACCGGTGGGGGCGCGGAGACCGGCCAGCGCGGGAGGCAGCCGGGCGCGGCGGCCGGCCGGCGCGCGGGGATGCGCGGGGGCGCGAGGTCGGTGCAGAGGCTGAGGCACGGTGAGCCGGCGCGTGCGCAGCGCCGTGGAGGCCAGGGGCGAGGGCGCATGCGCACGAGGAGAGAGCCGGCCCGCAGGTGGAGCGGGGCGGCGCAGGAGGCGGGGCCGACGCGGGCGAAGGCGTGCGTGTAGGCCAGTCGGAGTGGAGCGCGGTGCGGCCGGCCGGAGCGGATGGATGCGCGGGGAGGCAGCCGGCGCACGGAGCTGCTGGAGGCGACGGCCGGCTGGAGCGAGTGTGGCGGGCGGAGCCGGCGCGCGCGGTGCGACGAGGCGGGCCGAGCGAAGCGCGCCGGGCTGACCCAGCGGGCGTGGCGCGTGGAGCCGGAGCAGGCGGCCACGGGGGGAGTGGACAACCCGTCGGAGCGGCGCGGCCGCGGAAGCACTCAGGACTGGCGCGGGCGAAGCCGGCGACGGGGTGCTCGTGGAGTAGCAGTGGCTGTCGCGCGTGGCACTTGGGAGCAAGCCGGAGCGCTGATGGAGCGAGGCGGCACGCGCAGCGGCGCGGGCGCGTGGCTGTGTGGAGCGGGGCGACCCGCGACGGCGCTCGCGAGCTGGGTCGCTTGGGAGCGGGCCGGAACGTCGACAGAGAGCCGCCGGAGGTCCGCGGAGGGGCGCGAGGCAAGGCGCGTGGCCGCCGGCTCGACTGACCCAGACCTCGGCCGCGACGCGTGGTATGGTGGCCTAGCGGTAGGTGCGGGAGCGCACGGGCGTCAGGGAGGCGGAGGCCGAGCTCTCCACGGCTCGGGAGGAGGCGGAGGCCGAGCCCGCCACGGCCCGTGAGCAGGCGGAGGTCACGGGCCAGGCACTGAGGAGCCGGCGAGGTGAGGAGGAGGCCTCGGGCGCAGGCGCTCGAAGACGCAGTCGGATGCCCAGGCCGTCCCATGGACGGCCGGGCTGGAGCTTGCGGACGGAGCAGGCAACGCTGACGGGGCCGATGTCCGGACGCGCGGGCGCGAAGCAGAGGGGACGAGGCGAACCGCAGCGCGACGGCCCACGGGCCAGCGAGCGGCCGGGGCAGGGCTGGCGCGTGGGCGCGGTAGCTTGGGAGGCTGGGGCGACGCGCCGTTGCTGGTGACGAGGAGGTCGGGCGGTCGTGCAGCAGGGGCGGCGGCGCAGTCCTGAGGAGAAGAGCCGCGGGAGGCGCGCGGATGGCCGGACCAGAGCCGAGACGCGGCGCGGGGCGCACGAACAGCTGGGACGGGCAGACAGCCGGGACGCCCGGCCGCGTGGGCGAACGCAGGCGGTGGTGGTGAGGCGAGGCGGAGCCGGCGCGTTCATGCGCGCGGGCGCACGAGCAGTCCGGCCGGCGCGGCAGACCGATGCAGCGAGGCGGGACAGGCCGAGGCGACGCCCGGGTCATGGAGGCGCGGGCGCGGACGTGCGGCGACGGGGACCAGCGCCGTGGTGGTGGAGAGGGTCCCGCGCGGACTACGGTCGACGAGCTCGAAGACAGGCGACGGCCATGGGTGAAGATGATGGCGATGGCGAGCACACCGGCCACGAGGACGCGGCCGGTGCGGGCGCGAGCGTCCGGGGGCGTGTTGACGTCGAACCCCCGAGCCCCGCCGGAGAGACGACGGCAACGTCGCGGTGATGATGACGAAGAGGGACCCGCCCGGACCACGGTTCCAGCAGCAGCTAGCCCCACGGTGGGCGCCAAATGTCGTCGTTTTCTCACCGGGGGTGCCCCGAGATGGCACATGCCATGGGATGGCTTGAGAGGTGAGAGCAAGGCTGCAGTGGAGATCCGAGACGGGTATGCGGATAGCACGTGGTGGTTTGCCCAGGTTCGGGGCTCTCCGGAGAGATAATACCCCTACTCCTGCATGTCTATGTATAGGTGGTACATCTGGTACAGAGTCGCTCCTGGAGCTGTATCGGGGAGGAGAGCCATGAGGCTTCTTGCCTCCTGTGTGCATGCGTGCGAGCATGTGAGAGTGGGAGAGGATGAGAGGAGGCCTCCCGTGTGTGTGTGTGGGGCTGTCCTTGGAGGCTTCCCCTGGTGCCTCTTATATAGGGAGGCCCAGGGGACAAGGGGTGGCCCACTGGCCAACTATCTACTATTGGAGATGACAAGTGATGCAGGCTACAGTGCGCCACTATTGGGGCGTAGTGAAGTGACGCGTGACGCAGACTACAGTGTCTTCACGTCGTGTCCGACGGGACGTTGTGGTTGACTTCGTGTAGCCAGCCGGCTGGAGGAGCCGGACGGGGAGCCAGCTGGAGCAGCCGGCCAACCGGGGAGCCAGCCAACTTGGAGCCGGCCAACTTGGAGCCGGCCAACTGGGGAGCTGGCCAACTGGGGAGCCGGCCAACTTTGGAGCCGGCCAACTTTGGAGCCGGCCAACTTTGTAGCCAGCCGGGCCGGGTAGCCAGCCGGACCGGGTAGCCAGCCAGGCGGGGAGCCAGCAGGACCGGGTAGCCAGACCGGGGGGCGTGTGCCGCCCCGATGTTTTAAAATGTTGAGTCGTCTCCTTGAGCCTACCCGGGGGTAATCCACCCGACAGCTCTCAACTTTTTAGCACATGCTATGTGGGTGAAATGATGATACCATGCCAAGTTTCAACCTTTTCAGAGTTCAGTTGTGGTGCTTTTTAATTTCAGGGTCATTTAGCTCAAAACAAATCATTAAATGCATGAAAAATAGCAAATGAAGTTAGATAGGGTTGAAATTTTAGTATGTGGCTTCTAATGGTTCATATTGAATGCACAAAAAGTCTGGAGTTGAAATAAGTTAAAAAAAATTGAAATCCTTTTGTAACAGACGAGTTTTCGTCCGAAACCCCGATACTTCGAAGGAGATTGTCCATTTTGTACACGAAGTGCATCCAGTTTTTGCCTTAACGCTCTCAACTTTTTAGCACATGCTATATGGGTGAAATGATGATACCATGCCAAGTTTCAACCTTTTCAGAGTTCAGTTGTGGTGCTTTTTAATTTCAGGGTCATTTAGCTCAAAACAAATCATTAAATGCATGAAAAATAGCAAATGAAGTTAGATAGGGTTGAAATTTTAGTATGTGGCTTCTAATGGTTCATATTGAATGCACAAAAAGTCTGGAGTTGAAATAAGTTAAAAAAATTGAAATCCTTTTGTAACAGCCGAGTTTTCGTCCGAAACCCCGATACTTCGAAGGAGATTGTCCATTTTGTACACGAAGTGCATCCAGTTTTTGCCGTAACGCTCTCAACTTTTTAGCACATGCTATGTGGTTGAAATGATGATACCATGCCAAGTTTCAACCTTTTCAGAGTTCAGTTGGGTGATTTTGATTAAAACAAATGAAGATATAAAACTAAAAGAGTTAAACAGAATCTGATTTTGATTAAAACACCTATTTAAATTATCCTAAAAATTCCCAACTTTAACATAATGATAAAACATACTAATATTAAACAACAGGAAAAACAATCACTCAAAAATCTATTTTTAAACTAAAGTTATTCACAAATTACTGTTTCACACAAATTTCAAATGAATTCAAATTTAAACTATTTCAATTTGAAAACTACTGGCACTAACAGAAAGTTTGTAATTGTTTTGACCTAAAGCAAAAAGATTCATTAAAAAACTATAAATATTCTAACAGTTATTCCAAATATAAAAACAGAAATTAGAAAAACAAAACAAGACAAAAAAGAGAAAATACAGCTGTAGTCCCGGTTGGTGCTACCGACCGGGACTAAAGGTCTGTAGTCCCGGTTGGAGCCTCGACCCGGGACTAAAGAGTCCCTCTATATATGCAGGACTTTGCCGTTTCTTCCCCAACCTCTCCCATTCTGCCCCCCGACGTCGCCCCTGCCCCGACGCCTCTTCTCCCTCGACCTCGCCGTCGCCTCGACCTCGCCGTCGCTCCGGCCCCTCTTCTCCCTCGACCTCGCCGTCGCCCCGACCTCGCCGTCGAGCCCGCTGTCGCCTCGACCTCGCCGCCAAGACCGCTGTGATCCACTCTCCTCCCTCTCCTCCCTCTCCTCCTGAAGCCCTTCTCCCCGTCCGCCATTGCCGCCATGCATGGCCACCCCTCCCCGTCCGCCATTGCCGCCATGCATGGCCGCCCCTCCCCGAGCCCATCCCCCACCTAGAGCCACCACCGGAGATGCCCGAGAGCCGCCGCCCCATCCATCTCCGGCGTAGGAGCCCCGCCGCCCCGTCCATCTCCGACGTAGGAGCCCCGCCGGTGCCGCAAACACACACACACACACAGACACACATATTGTTTAAAAATGTGCAAATATTTTCTAATTGTTAGAACATCTTTTTAGTGTTATGAAATTTTTTATGGTTGGTATGCAACATTTTTTCATTAAACAATGTGTTAAGAAAATTGTAGTACATGGATAAGTAGATTGATATTGTTAGATGATTTTGTTTATGATGCTTTTTATGTTTTAGTTGTTTTATGTTTTAGTTAATTAGGAGTCCTAGGAAAAATTAGTATGTGTATGTTAGATTAGAGAAAAATTCTTGGGTTTTGAAAAAAATTAGTGATTAAACGATAAGAAAATGTTCTCATAGGAATTTGTCTCGACGTCGACGATGACTGGCCCGCATCCTCGTCGTCGTCGAGTCGGCGTCGACATCCTTGAGAGGCGCAATGTCCGGGACCGGGCTCCGCCGGGCTGGCACTGGGAGGTGCTACCTTCCCGGGCTCGGAGCTTGGTGAGGAATCCTGGTCTTATCGTCGACCCGGAGCTTCTTTGGTGGCGGTCACGTGGGCCACTTTCGGTGCAGAGGGAGCGGCCCCCCGCGGAGGTGGTATGTCGTCGTGTCAGGGAGGAGGACGAGCACGTCCGTTGCTACATGGCGGCGTTGGACACCAGGTTCAACAATACCTGGCAGATTCTTCAGGGATCTCACCCGAGTTATGATCCCGTGATGGTTCCTTATCTTTGGGTGTCCACCACCCGCGACTCAGGAACCGCTAGTGACTTAGATTATTCGATAGTATTCGATCTGTATTAGTGATCTTATATGATAATATTCGAGATGTATTAGTTAATATTTGATGATGCATTAACTGGATTATTCGAGATGATGTATTAGTGATATTATATTCGAGTTCATTATAAATGTATTAGTGATATTTTATCGGTATAATGCGTGTGTGACTTTCGGTCTGTCGTTGCTCCTTGTGTGACTTTCATGTGTGTTCTTGATGGAGGAATCCCGACTGTTGTCGTGGGGGGCACCTCCTCTTCTTCTCTTCTTTGCGATATATTCGTCGGTATAATGCGCAAGAAGAGAAGAGGGGGGGCGTCCATCACCGACGGTCGAACTATTACTGTGAGAGAGTGTCCACCAACATATATACACCACCATATCAGTGTGAGAGAGTGCGCACCAACACACCATGAGATATGAGAGTTATTTAAGGAAAGCCTCGACGGACCGAAAGTCACACACGCATTAGGATCCAAGCGTGCCGTAATTCTTGAATCATGAACACAGGAAATGTCGTCGTCATCAGACGATGATAGGATCCAAGCGTGTGAACTTTGCGGTGAAGATAAGGATCTTTGCGACCAGCCTGGGCTGCGAGACGGCAGGTTCTTCACCATGAAGCTTTACGAGGACTTTGATATTTCTACGGTACGCAACGATGACAACTGTTTTTTCGTAATTAAGCATGACTTCTGTTTCTTTCCTTCAACGCGTAATTTCTGTTTTATACAATTCGACTAGTTCATCCCCTGTCATGCAAGACGGTATTTCTTGGAGAGGCTCGGTTTCGAAGAGCACGAGAGTTTCGAGACGAGGACAGCCAACCTGAGGACTAAACATGGTCACACATTTCTGGTGAAAGTAATGAATGCACCTAATAACACAGAATTAGGGTGCTCAAATTGGGAAGCTCTTTGCAAGGCATATGGATTTCAGGAGGATATGGAAATAACCTTCGATCTTCGTCCTGAAGATCATATTGAAGGAAGCATCGACATTTGGGTGGATGTCGATATGCTTCCTGTTTTACCTCCATGTGAGTTTGTCAACCATGCATATTTGTCAAGTAATTTGCATTCTATATTTAAAAATGTTTGGTGTTCATCCATACTAAATTTGTTAATTTATAATTTACAGCTTATTTCGTTTCTTCGAGTGAAACACAGAACATAATCGACACGACACACTACACTTATGGATCACATCTAACTTGGGAGGAGAAGGATAATCTTATCAACTTTGTTATTGGTGTCCTAGTTGGTAGGGAGATATTCCCGTATAATTTGGGAACTGGCCCAAATTATACATTGTACAGGACACTAGTGCATAGGTTGAGGGCGGATGACATTCGCCGAAATATCTTGGTAAGAGTTGCTAATTAAGTACACTAGTACTGTTGCGTAAATGGTATTGATTACATTGCTAACTAGGCTACTATTATGTTCTTCAACAGAAACTGCCAAATGAAGTTGTGCCTCCATTGATGCAACTCGAAGGTAATATGACAATTAAAAGCCCCTTCCAGCCCGAGTTCTCTTTTGCATACTCGACTGAGCGCAAACCACCAAGACGGCTCCAAATTGAAGCATGGGGACAAATAAAGAAGGATCGCAAGCCACAAGTTGGAGAACGTTGGATCTCTTTGCTTCATCATGGAGACATAGGTGTTATTCTGTTTTATGTCATTTTACCTAGGAGGGAGGACTAGGTCCTATGAGGGAGGACTATGTCATTTTATCTTTTTTTGTTTTATGAGATTTTAACTTGGTATGATTAAGATGATGATGATGAGTTGTTAGATGAGTAAGATGATGATGAGTTATATGACATATATTTGATTAAAGTGGATGGATGCAAGTGATCATGTTGAATTAGAGGAAAAAATTAAATGGAAAACACAAAATGAAAAGAAAAAATAAACATGAAGCCTTAACCTTTAGTCCCGGTTGGTGCTACCAACCGGTACCAAAGGTCCCCATGCCCGGGCGCGCTCTGCCGCCCACGTGGCGCGCCCACGTGGCTAGGGTTTAGTCTCGGTTCGTAGCCAACCGGGACTAAAGCCTTAGACCCTTTAGTCTCTATACTTTAGTCCCGGTTGGGGAACCGGAACTAAAGGCCCTTCCCAACCGGGACTAATGGCCTGTTTTCTACTAGTGACTCAGAATCAGTAATGATGTTAGAGGTGTAGGAAAGCATGCCTCTATGGTTCAAACTCAGTTAGGACAAGTTGCTAAGTCTCAAAAAGGATTGCTTGATGAAATGAATAGTAATATGCATGATTTTGCTGCTAGAGTAGTAACTAAAGGAGGTAGAATGACCCAAGAACCACTTTGTCCTGAGGGTCATCCTAAAAGAATTGAACAAGATTCTCAGAGAATTAATACTGATGCACCTAGTCCTTCTAAGAGGAAAAAGAAAAATAAAAATGATTGGACTTTGCATACCTCTAGTGAACCCGAGACACAAAAACCTCCTGGCAATAATGATGTCTCTATTTCCGATGCTGAAACTCAATCTGGTAGTGAACATCCACCTAGTGATAATGAAAATGATAATGATGATGTTTACGATGATGCCCAACCTAGTAATGATAAAGAACCAGATAATGATGTTGAAATAGAGCCTGCTCCCGATCTTGATAACCCACAACCTAAAAATAAACGGTATGATAAAAGAGACTTTGTGGCTAGTAAACAAGGTAAAGAAAGAGAGCCATGGGTTCAGAAACCTATGCCATTTCCACCTAAGCCATCTAAGAAAAAGGATGATGAAGAATTTGAGCACTTTGCTGGAATGATTAGGCTAGTCTTTTTGCGTACCCGCTTAACTGATATTCTGAAGATGGCCCCTTATGCAAAGTATATGAAAGACATCATCACAAATAAAAGAAAAAATACCTGAAGCTGAAATCTCCACCATGCTTGCTAATTATTCTTTTAAAGATGGAGTACCTAAAAAACTTGGAGATCCTGGAATACCAACTATACCTTGCTCCATCAAAAGAAACAATGTAAAAACTGCTTTGTGTGATTTGGGAGCCAGTGTTAGTGTTATGCCTTTCTCCTTATATAAAAGACTTGATTTGAATAAACTCACACCTACTGAGATATCATTGCAAATGGCTGACAAATCAACGGCCATACCTATCGGTATTTGTGAGGATGTGCCCGTTGTTGTTGCAAATGTTACTATCTTAAAGGACTTTGTTATTCTTGAGATGCCCGAGAACGACAACATGTCGATTATCCTTGGTAGACCCTTTTTGAATACTGCAGGGGCTGTTATTGATTGCAATAAGAGCAAAGTCACTTTTCATATCAATGGTAATGAGCATACGGTGCACTTTCCGAAGAAACAATTCCAAGTGAATGGTATAAGTGTTATTGAAGAATCTCCGACCATCACTATTGGAAGTTTTCAATTACCTCTACCTACTGCCAAAAAGAAATATGATATACTTATTGTTGGGGATATGCACATCCCCATTGAGGTAACTTAGTGTTTTACGAAAATTCTTCGGTTTCATGCTAATTGGAAGTGGTTGTTAATAAGACTTGATCAACCTTATTAATGAATCATTTTTAAGAGGTATGACGTCGATGAATCTAGTAAGCACAACTCTCTGCTCTCACCTTTTATTTTTTGTTTTAGTTAGTCAAATAAAATAAAATGCCATGTTTATCATGTTTCTTGTTTTCTCCGTGCAATAAAAAATGACCCAAAAATAAAAATTCTCAGAATGCCCTGAAAAATTTAACACGGTTTTTTCCCGAATATTTGTGAATTTTTGGTGCAAATAACACCAGAGGGGGTGCACCTGGTGCCCACAAGACACCAGGGCGCGCCAACATCCCCAGGCGCGCCCTGGTGGGTTGTGGCCCCCACGTGGGCCCCCTCACTTATCTCTTTAGCCCACATCATCACCTACCCCCAGCAAAAAATCACCACAGCCACCATTCTCGTGTTCTTGCTCTCAAACCCGCGGATTTTGATCTCTTTGCTCGAAGCTCCGTTTCTGAAACTGTTTGGAGGGATTGCTACTTGGTATGTGACTCCTCCATTGCTCCAATTAGTTTTTGTATTAGCGGGTTATTTTTAGAGTAATTAGCTACTCTTGGTGTTGCTGTAGATGAGCTTGCATGTTGAATTCTTAGAGTTCTAAGTAGTTTGAATGCTCAATATGGCCTCTATGCATACTTAGGAGTAGTTGCTAACAATCTTACAAAGTTTTGTTGACAAATTTTTTGGTGGACTAAATTTTTTCAGAATTTTTATAGGAATAAAAATGAATATCTTTAGGAAGTTCTCCTCCAAGAAAAATGCCAAGGGAGTCATTGGGGAATCATCGGACAATGACCTTCACACTCCAAGAAAGGTGGAGGTGCGGCCGTGTGAATGGCCGCATGATGCATTCATGGAGGAGGCCGGGTTCCATCAAGAGTTTGCTCAGTTTGTTGCCAACGCCGGGTTAACCGAATTCCTCGCAGGTAAGTGTGACCAATATCACATCCTTACAAATTCCTTCGTGCAAAGTTTTAATTATCTAGGGAGAAACAACCCTCCTGAAGTGCAGTTTAATCTTTATGCTGAAACATACACAATGTCGCTAACTGACTTCTGTAACATATGCTTGATCCCTTCTGATGGGGACTTGAGAGAACCTAGGCCATCTGAGTTTGAGGATTTTCTCCTCGCGTTAACTGTGGGTGAGGATAGAGGCGTGTCGAGCGCCACTGCTACTAGCTTGTAGTTTCCCTCAGTACATTATTTCGCTTTGGTCATCACTAAGTGTTTAATCGCTAGGGAGAAGGTCGGCGCACTCAGTGCTCCTGACCTTGCTATTTTATGTCGTACACTTTATGATGATCACACCTTTAGTATGGGTGCTATTATTGCTCGACGCTTACATCTTAACAAAACTAAGGGAAAAATACATGGTGGTATTTACGCTACTCGTTTAGCGAACCACTTTAGAATCCCATTTCGCCCACATGATTATCTCTTATCCCGAGTATACCTTGATCATAAGTCACTGCAGGCTTACCAATTCCTTGATGTAACTGACTCTCCCCATGATATTCATTATAACCTAGTATTTAGCAAGGAGACACGTGCTATTATTCCGTTGCCTGCACCCATTTTGTTTGATTCTATTGCCAGGAACGGATACATGATCATGCCAGACGACATTATAGCCTACCGGGACAACCTAGCAGCTGTTGAGGAGGAGCCCCAGGGGTGGGATGCTCAGGTGCCACCTCCGCCTCACTATCATTTGGGACCGGGCGGCTACTACGGATGGTGATTACCAAGCTAGGCCAAAAGCCTAAGCTTGGGGGAGTACGTATTTCCACCGACATTACATTCATGTTCTCACATTTCATTTCAGTTGTCGGTGTCCATACTTTTTCATTGTAATATCCATGCTAATTTTTTTTTTCTCGCTTTCTTCTTGTGTGTTTGAAAAACCTTGAGAAAATCCAAAAATATTTCCTACTTCTTTTTAGTTTTTCTTTCTAGCTTAGTTTAATTGTTGCATTAAAAGAAAATTTGCATGTGCCACCTCTAAAAATTCAAATGAACATCTATTTTGTGTGCCTGGACCGCTCATGGAGCGACAGGGGGTGGTCAGTATCTTCCATGCTAAGCGGGTTGTTCTCATGATGAGTGTTTATTCACTTGTCCTTACACGAGAGGGGTGGTAATAGGGATTCCCAGTCCCGAAATAAAAAATCAAAAATAATTAAACAAGACTCCCCCAGGAATGTTGTTGGTTTGGACGGTACCCGTGGATGCGGCCCGCCGTGGAGTGTGATTGTTGGTGGAGGGGGAGTAAACCTTTACTTTTATCGCTTGGGAACCGCCGCTAATTTGTTTAGCATGGAATATATTGATAACTCTTGGTCGTGACGTTGACAGGAAGGGTGTACCTCCCAAAATTATATCTATCTCTGTTTTAAACTTTGAGCTCTGGCACCGCTGCAAATCCATGCTTCCCTCTGCGAAGGGACTATCTATTTACTTTTATGTTGAGTCATCACCTTCTCAAATAAGCGCCAGACCTGAGAGCACTATTGTCATCCTCATGCATTGTATATAGTTGATGTTGGGTGCAACATGACTGGATCTTTTCTACCATGAATTACAATGTCTAGTCGCTGCTTGAACTTTGGAGGTGCTCTGCATTTATGTTTTGCGGTCTCAGAAAGGGCTAGCGAGATACCACTATTGTCATATTGTATCATGATTGTTTTGACGAAGTGTTGGTGCTTGAGATATATTATTATTACTCGCTAGTTGCTTATGTTATTGCTATGAGTAAATATAATTTCTAAGAGTTATTGTCGACATGGTTAGTCATAATCTTTGCTGAAAACCTGGGTGCTACTTAAGCATATATATGTAAACAAGAACAAAAGAGTTCATAAAAGTTTTTATTTATCACTTTCAGTTTGTCAACTGAATAGCTTGAGGACAAGCAAAGGTTTAGGCTTGGGGGAGTTGATACGTCTCCAACTTATCTACTTTTCCTCACTCTTTTGCCCTTGTTTTGGACTCTAATTTGCATGATTTGAATGGAACTAACTCGGACTAACGTTGTTTTCAGCAGAACTACCATGGTGTTGTTTTTGTGCAGAAATAAAAGTTCTTGGAATGGAACAAAACTTTTTGGAGAATTATTTCAGAATAAATGAGAATTATTGGAGCCAAAATCCACCGAAGAGGGGGGCCAGGGTGAGCATCACCCACCAGGGCGCGCCCTGGTGGGTTGTGCCCACCTCGTGGCCCCACTTGCCCTAACTCCGCCACTATAAATTCCTATTTTTGGAGAGAAAAATCAGAGAGAAAGTTTCATCGCGTTTTACGATACGGAGCCGCCGCCACCTCCTGTTCTTCATCGGTAGGCCAGATCTGGAGCCCGTTTGGGGCTCCGGAGAGGGGAATCTTCAGTCTTCGTCATCACCAACCTTTCTCCATCACAAATTCCATGATGCTCCCCACCGGGAGTGAGTAATTACTTCGTAGGCTTGCTGGTCGGTGAGGAGTTGGATGAGATTCATCATGTAATCGAGTTAGTTTTGTTAGGGCTTGATCACTAGTATCCATTATGTTCTGAGATTGATGTTGCTATGACTTTGCTATGCCTAATGCTTCTCACTAGGGCCCGAGTGCCATGATTTCAGATCTGAACCATTTATGTTATCATCTCTATATCAATGTTCTTGATCCGATCTTGCCTAGTCATATGCACCTATTATGTGTTATGATCCGTCAACCCCATAGTGACAATATTTGGGATACTTCGCGGTGATGACCATAGTTTGAGGAGTTCATGTATTCACCATGTGTTAATGCTTTGTTCCGGTTCTCTATTAAAAGGAGGCCTTAATATCCCTTAGATTCCTTATGGACCCCGCTGCCACGGGAGGGTAGGACAAAAGATGTCATGCAAGTTCTTTTCCATAAGCACGTATGACTATTTACGGAATACATGCCTACATTACATTGATGAACTGAGCTAGTTCTGTATCGCCCTAGGTTATGACTGTTACATGACGAATATCATCCAACGAGTTACCGATCCAGTGCCTACGAGCTTTTCACTTCTTGTTCTTGCTAAGTTACTATTACTGTTGCTGTTGTTCCAACTGCTACAAAACTACTGCTACTATTGTTACCGCTGCTATTACTGTCACTACTCCTATCAAACTATCATATTACTGTGCTACTGATCACTCTGCTGCAGATATTTAATCTCCAGGTGTGGTTGAATTGACAACTCAACTGCTAATACTCTCAAGTATTCTTTGGCTCCCCTTGTGTTGAATCTATAAATTTGGGTTGAATACTCTACCCTCGAAAACTGTTGCGATCCCCTATACTTGTGGGTTATCACTTGGGGAAGCTATGCTTGATGAGAATGACATATTTGAGAATATATTTGCTAGAATTGATGTGTGTCCCAAGCTTGGGGATGCTATGCATAATGGAGATGATCTTTTTAGTTCCCCCACTTTGAATGATCAAATTTGTTATGATGATTACATGCCTCCTATTGATGATGATTATTGTGATAATACTTATGTTATGAAAAGTAGTGATGATTATTATTATACAACTTGTCACAATTATGAATACCCTTTCTCTGAACATTACTCTTTTAATGTGGAAATTTTTTATAATATTTAAGTCTCCTATGATACTCCCACTACTATGTATGAGAAGTTTGCTTGGGGGAGAATAATAAATTTTCTATGCTTGTGAATCATGAAAAGAATGCTTTATGTGATAGTTATATTGTGGAATTCCTTCATGATGCTACTGAAAACTATTATGAGGGAGGAACTTATGCTTGTAGGAATTGCAATAATATCAAGTTTCCTCTCTATGTGTTCAAATTTTGAAGATATGCTTGTTTTGCCTTCCTATGCTAGTTGATTCTTGCTCCCATAAGTTGTTTGCTCACAAAATCCCTATGCATAGGAAGTGGCACTAGTGCAGGCGCCTGCTATACAAACGGTTTTTAACCCCTTTTCGTGACGTAGTCTCAAACCGTCGCCTTGCATGTGTGGGCGATAGGGGGGCTATCCCACACGACACGAAAACCCCTCGGCGATGGCTGCGCTCGGTCACACACGATGAGCAAAAATATGTCGTGTGCGATTGGAGGGGCCATCACAAACATATATTTTTGGGAAATCGTGTGAGATGTGCTTAGCATCCCACACAGTGAATCCCAAACGTACATTTCCGTTCGCATTCTACATCACACACAATTTTCTGCATAACATCGTCTGTGTTAGGGGTGGCCATCACGCACGGTTCCTAGAAGAAACTGTTTGGCATAGGGCTGTCCATCACACACACGTTTTACGTGTAAACGTTTGCGAATCTGTCTTCTAACGCACACAGTTTACTATCGGAAGTCGTGTGTGATTTTTCACTGATCCAACACGCCAAATTTCCAGGAACCGTGTGGGTTTGGTGAGGTAATCGCCCACGGTGTTCTATGACAAACCGTCTGCAATATGAAACCACAATAATCAGGCTAATTACTCTATTATTTATAATCCAGCTAGTAAACAAATTGACACTTCATATCAAGCACACAATATATTTCATTTCGTATTACGGCAACCAGGATTTCATAATTGGAATACATCAGAGTACAACATCATATAGGCATATACTACCTAGCTACCCAATTACACGACAGGACCGAGTTTCACATGCAACTTCTAAAACCTTTGGAAAATAGCATCATATACGGTAAATAGAGAGATGAATCTCATCTAGAAAACTGTTGAAGCGGAAGGCAAATATTGAGCCTTCGCTGATGTCGAAGGTCCTTGCAACTTTATGCCAGTGCCTGTGGATGGTTGCCCGCCCATCCTTCATCCTCTTGAGGAAGACTTCAAGATTATACCGTGGGTGTTCTATGAATACCGTCCTCGCCTCTTGACCATACAGGTGGTTTGAGACGTACTCATCGATGAACTGCTTTGGAAAGGACTGCAAACAAAGATATGCATAAATTTCGTTTCGAAAAGTTGTAATGTCACAAAGGGAAAAAAAAGACAAGGTAAAAGCGATAGTACCATCCTATAGTTCACGGATGTCTTCTTCATTGTGCAGACAAACAGCTTGTTGTTTTTCGTCGCAAGTTTCTTTATCTTAACAATCTTTCTGAGTTTCTTGATTTGACTGATATTCATGAACACATCATTTCCCCACATGCAAAATGGGTCGAACAGTGGGTCTAAACCTCTTACAGCAGGACCTACATGTGCAAGACCAAATTATTATTAGAAATCTAAATATTAGAATGGTTCCTGCAATTGCACAATAATGTACTATTAGCCAAAGGATCATAGGTCATCCACTTGAGGGAAAATTGCTACTGTCCTACAAAACTCTGCGCTTGGAGGCCCAACACAAGTCTACAAGAATAAAGTTGCGTAGTAGACATCACCCGTCTCAAACGTCCGGACAGGCCGCCCGGTCACTGACCGGTCACGAAAATGCGACCCAGACGGGTCTCTTAAACCGGCCTCAAATGCCCGGGCTGACCGACACCCCCCATATCTAGCCCAAATATGAGGTGGATATGGGGGAGCCCGGGCACGCCCGTCTGGCCCACACTGGCCCGTATCGACCCCACATATATTCGTCCTCATCCGCTCGCCGGACCAAACCCTAGCCACTTCACTCCACTTCCCTCAACTCCCATCCGCCACCCTAGCTCACTGATAACCCACAAGTATAGGGGATCGCAATAGTTTTCGAGGGTAGAGTATTCAACCCAAATTTATAGATTCAACACAAGGGGAGCCAAAGATTATTTGAGAGTATTAGCAGTTGAGTAGTCAATTTAACCACACCTGGAGATTAAATATTTGCAGCAGAGTGATCAGTAGCACAGTAGTATGATAGTTTTGATAGCAGTAGTAGCAGTAACAGTAACGGTAGCAGTGATAGCAGTAGTTTTGTAGCAAGTGTGACAGCAGCAGTAGCAATAGTAACTTAGCAAGAACAATATGTGGAAAACTCCTAGGCACTGGATCGGTGAACTCGTTGGATAATATTCATCATGTAACAGTCATAACCTAGGGCGACACAGAACTAGCTCCAGTTCATAAATGTAATGTAGGCATATATTCCGTAAGTAGTCATACGTGCTTATGGAAAAGAACTTGCATGATATCTTTTGTCCTACCCTCCCGTGGCAGCGGGGTCCATAAGGAAACTAAGGGATATGTCCTCCTTTTAATAGAGAACCGGAACAAAGCATTAACACATAGTGAATACATGAACTCCTCAAACTACGGTCATCACCGGAAAGTATCCCGACTATTGTCACTCCGGGGTTTATGGATCATAACACATAGTAGGTGCATATGACTAGCAAGATCGGATCAAGAACATAGATATAACGGTGATAACATAAACGGTTCAGATCTGAAATCATGGCACTCGCGCCCTAGTGACAAGCATTAAGCATGGCAAAGTCATAGCAACATCAATCTCAGAACATAGTGGATACTAGGGATTAAGCCCTAACAAAACTAACTCGATTACATGATGAATCTCATCCAACTCCTCACCGACCAGCAAGCCTACGAAGGAATTACTCACTCCCGGTGGGGAGCATCATGGAATTGGCGATGTAGAAGGGTTAATGATGACGAAGACCGAAGATTCCCCTCTCCGGAGCCCCAAACGGGCTCCAGATCTGGCCTCCCGATGAAGAACAGGAGGTGGCGGCGGCTCCGTATCGTAAAACGCGATGAAACTTTCTCTCTTATTTTTTTCTCCAAAAATAGGATTTTATAGCGCTGGAATTAGGGTCAGTGGGGCCATGAGGTGGGCACAACCCACGGGTGGCGCGCCCTGGTGTATCGTGCCCAACCAGGGCACCCCCTCCGGTGGTTCTTGGCTCCAGTATTTTTTATTATTGTGAAATAAATCTCCAAAAAGTTTCGTCCAGTTCCGAGAACTTTTATTTTTGCACAAAAACAACATTATGGTAGTTCTGCTGAAAACAGCGTCAGTCCGGGTTAGTTTCATTCAAATCATGCAAATTTTAGTCCAAAACAAGAGCAAAAGCGTTAGGAAAAGTAGATACGACGAAGACGTATCACTCACCTCCGGCGATCTCCGGCCTTCTCCTCCATGGCGGGCCACTTCACTCCACTCCCCTCCACTCCCATCCGCCACCCTAGCTCACCTCCGGCAATCTCCGGCCTTCTCCGCCATGGCGGGCCACTTCACTCCACTCCCCTTCACTCCCATCCGCCACCCTAGCTCACCTCCGACGATCTCCGGCCTTCTCCGCCATGGCGGGCCACTTCACTCCACTCCCTTCCACTCCCATCCGCCACCCTAGCTCACCTCTGACGATCTCCGGCCTTCTCCGCCATGGCGGGCAGCGAATCCTAGTCATTCACCTCCAGATCCGTCGACCACGAGCTCATCCCACACGGCCCCGAGGAGGGGATGGCCATCCGGCTTGCGCTCCACCGCTCCCGGGAGGCGGCCGCCCGATGACAACGCTCGGACTCGCAACGCCGGGAATCCATTGCGTCGGCACAGCTGGTGCTTGGATCTGGCGTCGCTGCCTCACCGGAGGCGGTGCGGTCCGTCTGGTGTCCGAACGGCGTGGCGGAAGCGCAACCCCTCCGTTGGCGTGCCGAGCATGAACCATGACCGTCCTCAGACGATATCATGACGCGGCGTGCCCGCCGGGCGAGGCAGCGAGCAAGGGAGGCGGCGGAGGCCCTCGCGGCGGTGGACGTTGGAAGGCGGAGTCACACTCTCCGGCGCCCCATAGGGTGCACCAGTGCGGGCGCTGCAACCACGTTGTGGTGGACGTCGGCTCCTCCCAGGAAGGAACCGTCATCGACCGCATATCCACCGGCACTGTCCGGGTTACGGGCTCCAACGAGGAAGAGTAGGGCATGGGAGACGACGGGAGATCGAGTCCCGTGAGCCGGCTAGTGTCTCATGTCCTACTCTACCTCGCCGGTGACCGGACCAACGCTACGAGGGGCGCAGCGAGCCGTCGGACATGGGCACGGCGGAGCCGGACGACCTCCACTTAGTATTAGGTTTACGTTGCATGTAATAATATGGATTTAAGGTTTATAATTTGAGGTATTCAGATGTAAAATGCATTATTTGAGACGTGATCGGTCAATATCCGCGGACGCGTCCGGACGTGTCCGCGGACGTTTGAGGTACTGGATTTGCAAGTTCCAGCTGCTCTAACCACGCAAAACATGTCAGCCGCAACCGCCTGTCCGTCGTCACGACGGATTGACAGCCTGACAGGTCGATCGACGGCGACGGCCACCTAAACGGAATTTGTCGAGCGCTATTCGCCGTCGCCAACTCGCTATGCCCGTGGCGGCTCCGATCCGACGGCGACGCACGGGAGCAGACATCGCCGTCGTCCTCGTTGCCTTTTTCGTTCTTGGACCGAAGCGAACGGGAACGGCCTCGTGGTTTCAGACTCCGATCTTGCTTCAAACTTTTTTTTTTACGAGCGCTAGTTTTTTTTTTTTTTGCCTAGTCTAAATCGTTGACTGTTCTGGATCAGATACCGTTGTGGCTTGCGGTGTGCCGTAGGTCAGGCTTCCTCTGCTTTTATACTAGGCCCGGCCACATGATTGAGACGTTGACTTTGGTTGGAGAGGCTCATCCGAGTCAATCTCTTCTTCATTCATGCTTGCCAGTATGGTTTGCAGCGTGCATGCTTTTTCTGCATATAAAGACACCTTCATCACCAAACGGACCACCTCAAATGGCCGTGTACGGTAAGCCCCGATTTTTTTTTTGTACGCAACATCCCTCGTTTTTAGTACGAAAAATATCCCTCGTTTCTGACTGTGAGCTGCGACTGAGAGTGGACCACACAAACCAAGAGGAGATTGGGAGACATTATCCGATTCGAAGCTCGTCGTCCGCATGTAGCCATGGCTCGCTGCCGGATCATCATCTACGTCATGCTCACTCTGTGGCTCATACCGGAGATCCAGGCACGACGCACTGCTCGCATTGCAACCGGCTTGCCTCCGGACTCTCCGGAGGAGGAGGAGGAGCGGGAGGCGCCGGACGCGGAGATGGATGAGGAGGAGGAGGAGGAAGGTGAGGCGGATCCGGCGTACCCTGCTGCTGACACGGAGGTCGCCGACATCTCCGACAACGAGCAGTACTAGGGTAGGTTTATCTTATACTCCCTCCGTTCCAAAATAATTGTCGTAAATTTAGTACTAAATTAGTACAAATTTTGTACTAGATTAACGACACTTATTTTGAAACAATTGTACTACTCCCTCCATTCCATAATGTAGTGCGCCCGCGCTTCCCCAAATCTAAGTTTGATCATGAATTTGACCAACGAGACCGATTGTGGGGGGAGCAAAAACTATATCACTGAATTCATATTCATGAATTCAGTGATATAGTTTTTGCTCCCCCCACAATCGGTCTTGTTGGTTAAATTTCTAGTCAAAGTTCAAGCTCGAAAATCGAGAACGCACTATATTATGAAACGGAGGGAGCTATTTTGTGTTGCGTGATGATAATACAAAGAACGAGGGGTGAGCGGGCCACAAATACACAGACACGGAGTATGACGGGAGACAGACATAACCAAGTCCGTACGCGCACGCAGGCCGGCATCGATCAGCGCGAACCAGCCCGGCACGCGTCGTCGTCGGGGACCGCCACCCAACCCGCCCGCCCAAACGGAATCTCGTCATCATCTAGGAGTATTCGCTACCCGGACCCGGAGGGGGTGGGGGTTCCGATCCCACCGCGACGTAGCACAGCACGGAGACTGGTCAGGCAGGAACGGACGCACACACCGTCGCGTCGCCGTCCTTTTCCTCCTCTCTCTGGATCCGTTCGGGGGCGTGGACGAAAGCGAAGCTGGACGCGGCCTCCCCTCGTGGCGCCTGTCACAGTCTGCGGAGGAGCGGAGCGGGGGAGTGCGGTTCGGTTGATTCCACTGCCCACCCCTCGTTTCCGTCTCCCACCAAGGCGAGGCAGAGCAGAGGAACCTCCCAAATTTGACGCATTCCGCTCCGCCGCTCCGACCCAGCCAGCGACGGACAGCGAGCCAGCCAGCGCTCCAATCCAAACGAAGGAAACCTGCCCGCCCCGGTCGATCCCGACCCCAACCGGTCCCCAAAACTTTCCATACCCCCCTGCCGATCCTTATTATTGCCGGGGTCCCGACGCGGCCGGCGGCGAGGAGGTGGCCGGCGCTCGGGGGATCGGTCGAGGTTTCGTTTCAATCCGGGCTCCCCTGCTCTGCTCGTTCCGGCAGAGGAGGAGGAGGAGGAGGCCGTGTGTTCCGGCAGGCCTGCCGGCAGTCTAGTCCACGGCGCTCCCCCGGCGGCCCCAGGTTGGTTCCTTCGCTTCCCTTTCCCTCCTCCTTCCGCGCATTCCTGCCGATTATTCCCACCCAATTTCCGACTCTTCAGCACCAGATTACCACGTTGCCCAATTTCAAGACACTAGACCATAGACTTTTCCGCGGTTCTAGACGGCTCCCTCGTGATCCGGCCATTGACTTGGGGGTAGGCAGGCTCATCTGGGTCAATTCCCCCATGATAATTGCTTGCACGCGGCATGAATTCTATCTACAGGGGGAAAAGGACAGGAGAAACTGAAAGATCTCACAATTGCTAGTAGCCAAACAGTAGCCAAACAGTAGCAGGTCAATTTCTCCATGATAATTGCTAGTAGCACGCGGCATGGATTTCAATTCAGGAACTGTATTATTCTCTCTATACACTAGGCTAGATGGGGGATGGCCGGATGAGGAGAGAAAGGACAGGTTAAACTGAAAGATCTCACAAGTGGGAGCAATACTAGTAGTTTCTAGGTCCTAATCATCTCATGGTGCCAATGGTGGTGTCTCTTCATGATGCGGGCAGGCATTAACTCGTGCTAAATTGCAGGTGGACGGACAAAGCTGTGTGGTGTGGGCAAAAAGATGAGATGGGCTTAGGAGCAAGACAAGAACCAGTGGAAACAAAGGCATAATAAAGCACCAAACAAAGTCATCTCCGTCAATCACCACACCGGGTTGTGTGTGCTTGTCTTGTGTGGAATCCTACAAGAGCGGCTTGTTCCTGAAGCCAAAGGGCTAAAGGTCTGGGCAGAGATGGCGAAGAAGGGGCTCAAGAAGCTGCACGCCAAGGATGCGCTCGACTTCTTCAACCAGGTCATGGTGGAGCAGCCCCTGCTCCCGTTCCTCATCCCGCTCGGCCTATTCGCGTGGTTCGTCGAGCGCTGGGTCGTGCCCTTCTCCAACTGGGTGCCCCTCGCGGCCGCCGTCTGGGCGACCATTCAGGTAGCTGTTGTTTCTTTCCCCTGTGTTTTGTTCAGATCATGAATAGATTCGCAGGCCGTTTGATGCCATCTTACTTTTAGCAGCACAATATATATGTAATGTCTGGTCTTGGGCATTCACACGATACTTTTGTACTACCGAAAAAGGCTTTCGCCCCGCTTTATATATAAAGCAACCTTCAACAACATCCCGGTACAGACGCGTGTCGACTACTTTCTGAAAGAAAAACAGAGTGTGAACTATAGTTATTTATTTATTCGGAAATCCTGATCTGTTTTGTTCTGTCATGTGCTGATAATGATTTTGCATGTGAGGTTAGCAGCAAGCAGCATTTTATCTGTGCCCCTAATGGTTTGTTTGTCTTCCTAGTCCTTACCCTTTCGTATCACTGGTGCAGTATGGGAGGTTTAAACGGAAGATGGCTGTAGAAGGTTTGAACAAAAGATGGAAGCACCTTATACTGAACACAACAGTATGTTCTGTCCCCTTACTTCATTCATGTTACTGTTTGTTTATGGAGATACAGTCATGCTCATTTTACTCTGTTGTAGCCTACCACTCCCATAGAGCCTTGCGAGTGGTTGAACAAACTTTTGATTGAAGTTTGGCCCAACTACATGGAACCGAAACTATCAAAGAAGTTCCAATCTACTGTCGAGGTGAGCCTTTTGCGCCGTATCTTGAAATTATATTTTGTGCTTGGATGCAACTTAGCAGTCAGTAGTCCAAAAGGTTTTGGCAAATCAAATTAGACTATACTGCTCCTATATGCATTTGATGGAATTTGATGATCTAGGAATCAAATTCATTAGCAAATTCCTTTTGGTTCTGTTAATTTGAGGTGGTCAATATGTATTGCAAGACATGTTGCTTACTGGTTTCTACAGTTTTTTGTTTACAAGTAGCTGACCCGAGTCTATAACTTTGCAGAGACGCTTAAAGAATCGAAAACCAAAACTGATAGTAAGTCCCTTAATTCATTTTCCTTCTTCGTTTGCTATTCTGGTTGCAGTGCTAAAACCTTGGTTTTACATCCCCAGGATAAAATAGAATTACAGGAATTCTCACTCGGTTCTTGCCCACCTACCTTGGGAGAGCAGGGTATGCGCTGGATGACTTCAGGTGAACAGGTAGTTGTCCATATTCTGTATTGTGTGCTATATGAAAGGCTTCTACAATCCACGGTTTATTTAAGACACAACTTAACACTATAATTTATGTATTTTTGAATATGCAGCAAGTCATGTCCTTGGGTTTTGATTGGCACAGCAAAGAGATGAGTGTGATGTTTATGGCGAAATTAGCAAAACCTCTGATGGGCACTGCTCGCATTGTTATAAACAGCATCCACATCAAGGGAGATGTATGTCTTCTGCTCTCTTCATTGGTTATGCTCTTTCTAACCATTATATCTAATTGGAAAGTGACATATTTCCAACTTTGTTTAATGATGTCAAGAGGCTGACTACGAAAAATGTGTTTTGTAAGAGCCATTTAATTATGAGTGGTTGACAAAGGAAAAAAGCTTTAGCATGCAGTTTAGATTATAAGCGTTTGTCACAGCAAGAACACGGCGTCTTGTGTTAGTTCACAGGAGGCAATTTTTTGCGAGGCTTGTTGCATTTCCCGTACATTGATCTTTTTTACCCCAATGGTTATGCTGTTACCTGTTTTTGTCTGACTACTCTCTCCGTTCCAAATTACTTGAAGTTATAGTTTTGTCCTAATTCAAACTCTCTAGATTTGACTCATTCTATGGGAAAATGTGCTAATATCTACAAATCAAGTATATATAGTACAGAAAATATATTTTATGATGGATATGATGAACTAATTTGGTGTTGTAGATGTTTATACTCCCTCCTTCCCAAAAGATTAAGTCCTTTAAGGTTTGTCTTATGTCAGGCTTTTTAAAGTTTGGTCAAACTTGAGAAAGTTTGACTTAAGAAAAACTTAGGGGATCTATTTTGTGGGAAGGAGGGAGTATAATTTTCTAAATTTGGAATGGGGGGGAGTACATTGTATGTTTAACAGATCTGAATTGATAATAATCGACTCTCCCGAGTTGCAGCTCCGTACTGTGCTGTGCAGGATTGAGTTCTGCTACTATCTCTGATTCAGATTACATTGTTGCAGCTTCTACTGAGTCCCATTCTTGATGGTGAAGCTGTCCTCTATTCTTTTGAATCTACTCCAGAAGTCTGGATAGGTGTAGCGTTTGGAAGTGGTGGAAGCCAAACAGTTCCCGGTATGGAGTTACCGGGTGTCTCAACATGGCTGGTGGGTCTGTGTGGACCATTTGGTTCAGTCCTAGATATCTTTGCATTTTCCTAACGTAATGGTGGCGGCCATTGTGTACTGACATTTAGAAGCAAAGTTCAGTTGACATATCTAATGCATGCTTCTTAAATCCATTCAGGTAAAGCTTTTGACTGAAACAATAGCTAAGACAATGGTTGAGCCTCGCCGTCTCTGCTTTTCTTTGCCACCAGTAGATCTGAAGAAACAAGCAGTTGGTGGTGTTCTTTCTGTTACTGTTGTTTCAGCTAGTAATCTTGGCAGAAAGAGCAGAACTAATGAGTTAGGGAATCAGCAAAGCTCAAGTGGAAACACTACACCTGGGACTCCTCTTAACAGGAAGGCACATACATTTATTGAGGTAGAAGTTGGCACTTTGACGAGAAAAACAACTACTTGTGAGGGTCCAAATCCTACATGGAATAGCACATTTAACATGGTACTGCATGGAGAGACAGGTTTTGTCAAGTTTCTTCTGTATGAACTGGATTCTGATGGTGTCAAGTATAATTATCTGACAAGCTGCGAGATAAAGGTAGTTAGACATGGTGCTCTTCTTGTTTCACTATGTTTTTCATCACTTTAGACATTTGAGATTCTTCCTGCATAACAAAGACACTAAGGAATCGATCTAAACAGGTCAAGTATGTTTTAGACGGCTCGACAATATTTTGGGCTATCGGACATAATGATGGTGTGGTTGCAAGGCATGCTGAGCATTGTGGGAAAGAAGTTGGAATGGTGGTTCCATTTGAGGAGGATATTACAGGCGAGGTAACTTGCCTATTTATTGTCATTTCTTCTTTAGTAACTATCTGCGCATCATCAGTTCTTTTCATAATATAGCCAGTTTTTTATACCTGATATAAGATTGTAACTTCTAGTGCATGGATTCTACTTGCTGGCTAACTTTCATAAGCTATCTAAAAAAATACATTACTCTTATCTGCTTCGCCAATTAGCCATATGTTTTGGAGGTTATCCTTACTATTTGTATACAATTACAGATTAGGACCTTACTACTTGTATGACTAAATTGCACCCGTGGTCCTTAAAATTATATGGTGTGGTCAAGTAGGCCCAACAACTTCATAGATTTGGCGTACAACCTGCTCGTGTGCCATGCTGATGGGTTGTTTTGTTGTAACACTCTCGGTATTTTCTGTACAATGTCTTCCTTAAAAGTTAAAATGTTGAAGCATCTATTGGTAGTGCAATAACATCATTTTGAATCAAACTGGCACGGTAGTAATGTTAAATAAGTCCATGGCGCTTACCGTCAACTACAGACTGGTTACTATAGGATTGGTTCATTATGCCATTTCTTTCCTTCTACCTGTCTTCGGTTATATTTACTTTTTTAAACTGGTTTATATTTACTTATTGATTACACTTCAAACTGTTCCAAATCCTTTTATTTACAGTTAACTGTCAGCCTTGTGCTAAAAGAATGGCAATTCTCTGATGGGTCGGTTACATTGAGTAATTCCCTGAGCAATGAATTTCAATGTTCTATTGATGGATCACCGAAGATTCAATCTAGGACAGGAAGGATGCTCAGAGTCAAAGTAGTGGAGGGTAGGGCCCTTGCAGTAAACAGTAAATCTGGGAAATGTGATCCTTATGTGAAACTCCAGTATGGAAAGGTTTTTGTTACCTTCAACTTTGATTTCACTAACAAAAACAATATATTCAGCTTAGATAAATTTGTATTCTAACATCAGATTATTCCACTAGGCTCTATACAGAACGAAGACGCTCTCTCGTACGGCCCAGCCGGTCTGGAACGACAAGTTTGAATTTGAAGAGATTGGTGGTGGTGAATATCTGAAGGTCAAATGCTATAATTTAGATACATTTAGTGATGATAGCATTGGCAGTGCAAGAGTAAATCTGGAGGGACTTCTAGATGGTGCTAGCCGAGATGTCTGGGTACCACTTGAAAAAGTAGATTCAGGAGAGATCAGGCTCGAAATAGAGGCAATACCAAATGATCAGAACGACAGTCTGAAGGTGTGTATACCGGCAGTATTTTGCTAAGGACCCTACTAGAACTTCTCAATTTTGATGTTATTTTGTAGTACGCATGAGACCCTCCACTACTAGTTGTTTATCCTTGATTCTGTTTATTCAGATAACCTCATATAGTCTTTCTTGGTGTACCATTTTTTAAACTGATTTGTGCCTTTGGAATGTGAATTGCGCTTCTTTTTTCAGAGATCAAGCAGTAAAGTTGAAGCTGGCTGGATCGAGCTAGTAATAGTTGAAGCTAGGGATCTTGTTGCTGCTGATCTTAGAGGAACTAGTGATCCATATGTCAGGGTGCAATATGGGAACAAGAAGAAGCGAACCAAGGTCTGGTGATTAGTTCTATTGATATATTTTCATCAATCAAAAGTTCCATTACATTTCGCTTACATGGAATCTGCCCCAGTAGAAACAGCGCGAGTCATACTGAATTTCTGAGCAGTTTTAAAGCAGAGAAAATAAGCTCAGTACCATGGCGAAGTCATAAACTGTGCACTAATGTAGCAGTATATGTCATGAATAATTATTTGATAGTGTGTCAGGTTACTCCAGATTAATCCAAATCCTGCAAGTATAGCATCTTCTTAGCAGGTGAGCATAGTGGAAGAGCTGACGTAAGAACGTCAGGGAGTTTGTTAGCATCTATAATGCTAACTCTAGCAATCATGTCTTTGCCTCCATTTCTATATCTGAGGCCGCAGAATAAATCAAGTCTTTTACTTGCAGTTGCTAGGTGAGACAATCAGTTTGAGCTGAATAATTCTTTCTATGCAGGTCATTTACAAGACGCTGGCTCCAAACTGGAACCAGACATTTGAGTTTGCAGAAACCGGAGAACCCCTGATCCTGCATGTCAAGGACCATAACGCGGTCCTTCCAACCGCCAGCATAGGAAACTGCACCGTCGAATACAGCATGCTTTCTCCGAATCAACCCGCCGACAAATGGATACCGCTGCAAGGAGTGCGGAGCGGAGAAATCCACGTGAAGATCGCCCGAAGAGTCGCCGACTCAAAAAAGAAAACCAGCCTGCTGACAGACGCGTCCGCCCTTGGCGAAGGACACAAGATATCAGCGCAGGTGAGCCAATGCATCTATGCTTGCTGTTCACTCCTGCCATCATTAATCCTCCTCTGTGACATCCATTACTGCTTATATGTCCTGTGTGATGAACATCCTTTGAAACTCTGAACAGATGAGGGACAGCCTGAAGAAATGCGCGGGCTTGGTCGATGACGGCGGTGACGTGGAGTCGCTCTCGCTGGCCCTGACGGAGGTGGAGGGCGTCCAGGACGAGCAGGAGGTGTACATACAGCAGCTGGAGCGGGAGAAGGCCCTGATGCTGCAAAAGATACATGACCTTGGTTCTGAAATCGTCAGGACATCCTCCGGTCCTCCAAGGACTTCCTACTAGTTAGATCAACAATTACAGTCCACAAACAAGATGGCCAAGTGCTAATCATTTTTAGTAGAACTATATAATTTATCAGCGGTTGCTTGTAAGTAAGTAGATGGGTAGGAAATCACGGCGAAATCATCACGTCGCGACGCCCTTAAAGTTGTACAAAAACCCTAAAACGAGTTGTAAATTTTCAGGAAGGGTCTAAAAGGATTGTTGGAATTTTGGTGCTGAAGCACCAGTATTTACAGCTTACCAAAGGCTCATCATTTTGCATTTTGCACACGGGTATACAATGCGACCATGCTTTTGCCAACTGACAACCTCTTATTTTTGGCAAATATGTGTCCAGCATTATTTGGAAATCTGAAGATTTTAGCATAAGAAATCGGTATTTCCCGATTACTGGTGGTTACTGGATCTACCAAAATCTGGTAAATTTTTGTGTGCCGGTAGCCAAAACCTCAGGTGATAACTCTGTTTTAAATTGGGTCTCTTCAGATTTTGAACTCATGTGTTTTGGAAAATTCCTTTTTTTTTTTTTTTTGCAGTGGTAGATATAGCCGGAGCATGGTCAGATGCTACAGTTTATCTAAAAATATGGCCATCTGGATTTTGCATTAGAAAAATAGAATCCACTTTCTCCTTGGCCATACGGAGTACTTTGCACCGTGTTTGATGCATGACTTTGACCATTAATATATACCGAAATACATGAATTGAACATGTATCAATAGCATCATCGTATTTGTTTTGCAAAAGAAATCTATTTCATATGTCCTTATAACAAATTTGTAGGCATATGGTAAGTGAAAATCACAGTCAAAGTTTTTGCGATGAAGACCAAAAAAGTCAATGCGTGCCTTATGTTTTGGGAAAGGGAGGGAGTACAATAAAAGAAAAGCTGTTTTCTAAATGGAACCTATTGAAGTTACATGTTAAATTTCATACACGGAACATTCTTACAAAAATGATGTTGCATATTGATAGCGAAACAAGTTATACACAGATCTACGACAACCGCAGCGGCATGTCCCTCCAAAGCCCAAACTGCAGTGATTTACTTCTGAGTGACCATGAATGGTCCAATGAATCCACATGCATTCAGGTTTAAGCACCCTTCTGCATGATCTGTTACTGAAGTTCAGGCATAGGTGTCCTCGCAGAAGAAAAGAAAAAAGGTTCAGACATAAGTGAGAACACAATGTTGGAGTGGAGGAAGAAGAATATAATTCAGAGCGAGACTTATATTTCCGGACGGAGGGAGGGAGTACATTATTTCTGGGGCCTACATACAGTTAACGCAGCACTCAGGACAGTCAATCACGCAAAGAAGGGCATGCATTCATTGTACTAGTAACGGACCAACGAGAGGCCACTGCAGCCACTACTACTTGCCAACCAAACCAAACCAAGAGGGGAGCATGACAATGGCAATGGTGATGGCGATGGCGAAGGGGGGCATGAGTTTGCTAGTATGCTCATTCCTAGCCGCCATGGCGACCGCCGCTGGCGACGATGAGGCCGCGTTGCTTGCTTTCAAAGCAGCAGAGGTCAGCGACGCCGGCGGCTCCCTGGCCTCCTGGAACAGCAGTGCCGGTTTCTGTGGCTGGGAAGGCGTGACGTGCAGCCGCCGGAAGCCGGCGCGGGTGGTTGCGCCTAGACTGAACGGCGCCGGGCTCGCCGGAGTGCTCTCCCCGGCCATCGGGAACCTCACGTTCCTGCGGACGCTCAACCTGAGCTCCAACTCGCTCCGCGGTGGCATCCCGGCGAGCCTCGGCCGCCTCCGGCGCCTGCAGAGGCTCTACCTGGACGGCAACTCCTTCTCCGGCACCTTCCCGGTGAACCTGAGCTCCTGCGTCGGCATGACCGAGATGGTGCTGGACAAGAACGAGCTTGGCGGGCGCATCCCGCCCGAGCTCGGGGAGAAGCTGACGTCCCTGACGGCAGTGGCGAATCTACTAGGGGGGCTTTAACAGGCTTAAGCCCCCCCTCCAGCACAGTCAAAATAATTTTTACTACTACTGTCAAAGCCTAATCTAGCCATTTACTAGTCCAACCCAACACATATTTGCACTACACAGGCTGCACAGCCACCCTTCATTTTTCGCTAGATTCGCCACTGCCTGACGGTGATGTCGCTGAGCAACAACAGCTTCACGGGGCCTGTTCCTGCGTCCCTTCTTTGGCAAACTGCAGCCGGCTGCAGGTATTGGTACTCAGCAACAATTCTTTTGGAGGACAACTACCGGCGGGTTCAGTTGTGAACCTCTCGACGACTCTCCAGCGGCTATACTTGCAGGATAATAGCATCTATGGGAGTATACCTGCAGACATCGGCAATTTGGTTGGTCTGAAAATACTGGTGATAGCAAATACTTACATGTCCGGGGTGATTCCAAAGAGCATCGGCAAGCTACAGAACTTGAACGTGCTATCATTGTATAATAATAGCTTGTCTGGCCTCATATATACCACCATCGCTAGGAAACCTCTCACAGTTGAATAAGCTTAATGCATACCTTGGCAACTTGGAGGGCCCGATTCCGGCAAGCCTGGGGGAGCTGAAAACCCTCTTTGGACTGGATTTGTCAATGAACCACCTTAGCAACTCAATACCCAGAGAGATCTTCAAATTACCTAGCCTTTCTTACTATCTCGACTTGTCATACAACTCCCTTTCTGGACCCCTTTCTTATGAAGTTGGTAGTTTGTCAAATCTTAACCATCTGGTTCTATCAGGAAATCACTTTGTCTGGCAAGATACCTGACAGCATACAGAATTGCATAGTGTTGGAATGGCTATTCTTAGACAACAATTCGCTAGAGGGAAGCATACCTCGGTCACTGGCAAATGTAAAGGGGCTCGGTATACTGAACCTGACCATGAATAAGTTCTCTGGTGATATTCCTCAGGCCATTGGCAGCATGCGCAGCCTGCAGGGACTGTACCTAGCGCACAACAATTTGTCAGGGTCAATCCCAGTAGTTCTAGAGAATTTGACAGCATTATCCAAACTGGATGTATCCTTCAATAATTTGCAAGGCGAGGTTCCAAACGAAGGTGTTTTCAGAAACATCACTTACTTAGCAGTGGCTGGGAATGTCAACTTGTGTGGTGGTACACCTCAACTTCATTTGGCTCCATGCTCCATAATCAAGAAACAAAAAAAATGTGCCGAAGTCTCTTGTGATTTCTCTAGCAACAACTGGAGCAATCTTGTTCTCACTTTCAGTTATTCTTCTTGTTTGGATACTTCGCAAGAAGCTCAAACCAAGCCAGAAGACATCAGCACAAAATTCAGTTGATGATGACCATTACAAGAGAATTCCCTATCATGCATTACTGAGAGGAACTAATGGATTTTCAGAAGTCAACTTGCTTGGGAGAGGAAGTTATGGTGCGGTTTATAAGTGTGTTCTGGACACTGAAGACAGAACATTGGCTGTCAAGGTGTTTAACCTTGGTCAATCTAGGTATTCCAAGAGTTTTGAGGCTGAATGTGAGGCCATGAGAAGGATACGGCACCGTTGTCTCATCAAAATCGTTACTTCTTGTTCGAGCGTCAACCACCAAGGTCAAGAGTTCAAGGCATTGGTTTTTGAATTCATGCCCAATGGTAACTTGGATAGTTGGCTTCATCCAAAATCTCAAGAGCCCACTACAAACAACACGCTTAGCCTTGCCCAGAGGCTTGACATTGCTGTCGATATTGTGGACGCAGTAGAATATCTGCACAACTACTGTCAACCATTGTGGACGCAGTAGAATATCCGCGGAATGTTATGTGGTGGGCCTTGGAGAAACACAAAAGTCCCAGCAAAGTACATTACCCTCATCAAGGACATGTACGATAATGTTGTGACAAGTGTTCGAACAAGTGATGGCGACACTGATGACTTCCCGATTAAGATAGGACTGCATCAAGGGTCAGCTTTGAGCCCTTATCTTTTTGCCTTGGTGATGGATGAGGTCACAAGGGATATATAAGGAGATATCCCATGGTGTATGCTCTTTGCGGACGATGTGGTGCTATTCGATGAGAGTCGGACGGGGGTCAACAGGAAGTTGGAGTTATGAAGGCAAACTTTGGAATCGAAAGGTTTTAGACTTAGTAGGACTAAAACCGAGTACATGAGGTGTGCTTTCGGTACTACTAGGCACGAGGAGGAGGAGGATGTTAGCCTTGATGGGCAGCTCGTGCCGCAGAAGGACACCTTTCGATATTTGGGGTCAATGTTGCAGAAGGATGGGGATATCGATGAAGATGTGAACCATCGAATTAAAGCCGGATGGATGAAGTGGCGCCAAGCTTCTAGCATTCTCTGTGACAAGAGGATGCCACAAAAGCTAAAAGGCAAGTTCTATAGGACGGCGGTTCGACCCGCAATGTTGTATGGCGCTGAGTGTTGGCCGACTAAAAGGCAACATGTGCAACAGTTAGGTGTGGCGGAGATGCGCATGTTGAGATGGATGTGTGGCCACACAAGGAAGGACCGAATCCGGAATGATGATATACGAGATAGAGTTGGGGTAGCGCCAATTGAAGAGAAGCTTGTCCAACATCGTCTGAGATGGTTTGGACATATTCAGCGCAGGCCTCCAGAAGCCCCAGTACATAGCGGACGGCTAAAGCGTGCTGATAATGTCAAAAGAGGCCGGGGTAGACCGAACTTGACATGGGAAGATTCCGTAAAGAGAGACCTGAAGGATTGGAGCATCACCAAAGAACTAGCCATGGACAGGGGTGCGTGGAAGCTTGCTATCCATGTGCCAGAACCATGAGTTGGTCGCGAGATCTTATGGGTTTCACCTCTAGCCTACCCCAACTTGTTTGGGACTAAAGGCTTTGTTGTTGTTGTTGTTGTACTGTCAACCATTGGTAATCCATTGCGATCTTAAGCCAAGCAACATTCTTCTTGCTGAAGACATGAGCACGAGTTGGAGACTTTGGCATATCAAGGATCCTTCAAGAAAATACAAGTGAGGGGATGCAAACTTCATATAGCTCAACTGGAATTAGAGGTTCCATAGGCTATGTTGCTCCAGGTAACTTAAACTCTTCTAATTTTATATTTTACTTTCCACTCGATGTCATGCTAGCCACAAAGTTTTGCATAATTGCAGAGTACGGAGAAGGCTGTACGGTCTCAACAACCAGTGATATTTATAGCCTTGGCATGTTGCTGCTTGAAATGTTTACGGGAAGGAGCCCAACAGAAGGCACGTTCAGAGATTCATTGGATCTGCATAAGTTTGCCGACGATGCTCTTCCAGATAGAACCCTGGAGATAGCTGACCCAACGATGTGGCTCCACAGTGAACAACAGGATGACACTACAAGTATTAGAATGCAGGAGTGCTTGGTTTCAGTCTTCAGACTTAGCATATCTTGCTCAAAGCAACAGCCTCGAGACCGAGCACTGACGAGAAATGCAGCGGCGGAGATACATGCAATCAGAGATGCATACCTCAAGTTTATAGGGGAGCAAGGACCAGAAAGAGAAGCCTCAACTCGAGAAATCCAGAACAGTGTTGCATAAAGAAGCTAGTACAAGACATGATTCTGCATAATAATAAATTTATGTATCGGCTAGTAAAGCAGAACCATGGTGTTCTGCGATAATAGCACCACAGCAAGTTGTAGAGAGTTTGAGAAATCATGAGTGTAATTGTTTTTCCATTCTAAAAAACTGTACACGTGCAGGCAACATTAGTTCATGCTTGAGGTAAACCTACTGACAAGAATTCAGACTGCACCACAAAGCATAGTCCAGTAACAGCAAATGGACATACTTGACAGTATGCGATCAGGAAGCAGAACAACAAAGATTCACACAGCATCAGGGAAAATATACCTAATTAGAAGTGCATCAGTACTATTCAGATACGTCGGGCAACAATTTGCAGGAACGCATCATGCTAAATTCCAAGAATTACTAAAAAAAAAAAACCTTTGCACAACGAAGCATTTGTTTGTTATCGGAGCTATTTTCTTTGCTCCATGTCAGAAAAATGTAGTGTAAAATCATCCTAGTGTTTTGCAATAGCACTAGAGCAACAACAGTTGTCAGTGCAAAAAATCCAAAGATTCAAAAAATCGCATCCTCAATCCACCATGTTAGCGACATGGTTTTGTCGGTCAAGCAAATCAGCAGTCAGTCAAACTGTTTGTTAACAAAGTATATATTGTCCATGTGTACAGAAAGAAACATAGGAGGTAGTAGACAGAAATTGACCTTAATAAATCCTTGTAACTACAAAGTATAACCATAATTATCACTCCGGGCAATATAACCAACCGACTAGTAAAAGTACAAGCAGTAGATGACCAGAGCAGCACAGCTTTACCTAGCCAAGAGGATGGTAATAACTTGGCGGATCTGGAGAGCGAGAGAAGACAGCAGAGATGAGGGGCAGGGCCGCATGCAGGAGGCCAACCTAATTTGATTATTGAAATATGCTTTATGTGTATAAATGACTTGCAGGATAGCTCTGTTGAATCCTTCTTCTATTTCAGTACAACTAAATCAGGATCATATATATTTTTAGCTTCTCAAACACTTGATCTATGATAAGATACCCAACGCTGGTTGAAATTCAGTCCGAATAATAGGCTAGCAGCTCTGCTATGGCTCAAAGATGTAAGGAACTGTGTGAAGGTGGGTGCATCTTCAGTTTCGGATAACCTATTGCCTGCTAATATCTCTCATAATTAACACCGACAGCAGTTGAAGCTACAGGTTAAACTTCATGCTGTCCGGCCTTGTTCCAAACCGTAGTTATCCAGCGTTGGGAACCAATGTTGACAGAAGCAACATTGTTGCAAAAACTCATGTTGTGTATATTGGTAGGGAAATAAGGTATACACAAATCTACGACAACCAGAGCATCTCCCTCTAAAGCCCAAACTACAGTGATATACTTCTGCCCATGAATCCACATGGCATCTGAATCTACACACTGTTTAGGCACCCTTATAAAAAAAAGTTCAGACATAAGTGAACCGTGTTGGAGTGGGGGAAGAACAACATAATTTTAGGCATTCAAAGGAAAGCTCCCACGGGACAGACCAAGTTCCTCACATTTTGGATTAAAGAACTATGTTAAGGAACAATTTTCTCAGGATGAGTAGGGCTCAACCACTGAAACAAGACAACACCTTAACATATACAATTATGGAAGAAATTATTCTACTGAATCTAAATAATGGAAATGCATAGAGAAACTCCTAACAGGGGCATACATCGCAAATAGCATTTCTATTTCCTGTTTTTTTGCCGAGGGCTGTTCCCTGTTATGATATAGCACAGTTCTGCTGAGATGATTGAATAAGCCATTTATCCCACTTGAATCACAACTGATTACCCTGCTAAGACTAATAGAATAAAAAAGAGGAACAGTCTGTAAGAGAAGGAAGCAAAGGATTGAGAATGATATAATTTTGGTTCAATCATATGTATGACAGTACAACACGTTACATTGATACAAGAAGACTTTAAAGTGCACAAAAATAAGGCCACGGTGTGGATAGAAACAGAAGGATTCAAGTTACATCAGCTGACTTACAGTATAGATGACTTGCAGTAGAGAAAAAACAATAACGGGGCTAGTGGAGATGCATCTACTGAATCCTCTCTGCAGCGAGCTCGCGGTTCCTGACGAAACCGACGTAAACTCTCTGAACATGAGATATGTTGTCCTCTTTCTTCCGGCGAACCCTGTCCACAAGCTCTTCCGCCGTAGAATCCAAGGTCAGCTCTTCAAGCGTGGTGACGTGTTCGATCCCGCACGGCAACGACTTCAACTCCGGACAGAGCAGGAGCTTCAGATCGACCAAGCTGGGCATCGCCCCTCTTCTGATGGTCATCTGGCTGAGATGTGGAGCTCCCCAGATCTTGAGCACCCGAAGCTTCTGAAACGACATTGCCCGGAAGTGCATCCTGCTGCCATCAAATGCATCATAAAGCTGAAGCTTCACCAGCTGCTGTAGTTCCTCGAGGTAGCAGAACATATCCTCCTCAAGCTTTGACCAGACGAGACGCAGAATGGTGAGGCTTTTCAGTTTACTGATCGATAAGAAGAACCGAGGCAGCGATTCTTTCTCTAACGTCCCTAGCAAGAAAAGCTTCTGGAGTAACGGAGGTGGGTTGAGTGCTTCGAGCTGCAGAACTTCCTGGTCATCATCCGCATGGATCCCGAGCCGGGTGAGATGGATCATATTGGTAATAGCTTTGAAGAGCTTTTCACAATGGCGGCCCTGAACCCTGCTGATGCGGAATGATCTCAATAGAACCAGAGCACCAAGGTAACGGACCATTTCGGAGCTGGATTCCACCAGCAATAGTGTCTGCAGGTTTGCCAAAGACCACATGCCAGTAGGTGCTGGCACGCCAATAGAAGGAACAAATTGCATAGCCGGTATCTGTGGCTTCACGGTGACGATAAGATGGGTCAACTTAGAGAGCCTTGTGATTTCCACTGGCAGGTTGGTGATTCTGCTTTTCCAGGCATCCAGTACAAGCAGATTCTGTAGCCTTCCAATCAGCCGTGAGATATTTGCAATTTTAGTGCGCCTAAGGCCCAGATAACGCAGGTTGAACAAGTCAAACACCTCATTTGGCAGAGACTCAATCGAACTATCTTGCAGATTCAAGACAGACATTAACTGAACAGACCTTGAGAATGAACGAAGTGAACCAAAAGTCAGCGAATTCTGGAAGATAAGCAAGGAGCGGAGATGCGGCACCGACTCTGCAAGGTGTGCAATATCCCCTCTTTGAATTGATAAACGGCGTGCTTTCCCGATAAGATTAGTCCTTGAGTAATCGAGGACGATGCAGAAATTCTCTTCGCGTGCCTTGGAGAGGGCCAACACACGAAGGATGTCATGCATCTGGAAATCATCAACATATCCCGATTCATTCCTCTTAACCTCCACCAACAGGCATCGATTGATGAGTTCGGTCAAGTAATCTTCTGCGACCTCCTCCAGTGTCTTATGCTCACTCGCCTCAATAAATCCTTCTGCGACCCAAAGCCGTACTAGCCACTTCCTTTGCATCACATGATTCTCTGGGAACATGCAGCAGTAAAGAAAGCAGTTCTTCATGTTGTGTGGCAAGTCTTCCAAACTAACCTTCAAGATTATGTTCATATCCAGGATGCAATTGTTTGTAAATTGCAGCTCAAGAGTTTTGTATACGTTCTCCCACTCCAGGAAAGTCGCGCTCTTGAATGACAGGAGGCGCCCGATGCACACAATAGCGATTGGCAAGCCATTGCATTTCTCCACAAACTTGTTTGCCCAATACTGCAGTTCTGGTGTACAGTCTCTGTTTTCATTCTTCCAAAATGCCTCTTTACAAAACAGATCCCATGCATAGTGATTTTGCAAGGGTTGCAGGTTAATCATCTGGGCTTCGGAAGCAAGCAGTGCGACCTCATATATCCTTGATGTGAAAATTATCCGACCGAGTTTGCCACCAAAAAATGCATCTTTGCTGTCAAACCAAACATTCACACTCCAAACATCATCTAGAACAAGAACATACCTTTTCTTCTCTAGGTAACGGCGGATTGTCTCCACTAGGCTTCTGTAATCCGTGACATCAACATCCTTCGGAAATTCCTTCTTCCTGTCATTCTTTCGGAACTCTTCAACAATCTGTCTTAGCAGATCATTAGCTTCATAGCTATGAGACACAGTGATCCAAGCACAAGTGTCAAAGTCAGTCTTGATGGCGTTGTAGACATGCGCAACAAGTGTTGTCTTACCAACACCTCCCATGCCCCAAACAGTGATGATCATGTGTCGCTGCTCCTCATCTTTCATCCATTTCTTCAGCAAGTCTCTATTCTCCGCAATCCCCACAAGATCATCTGCCCTTTTAAAATGTACAGACTCTGCAGGTCTTCTATTTGAGCTGCCTATTCTTGTCAGCTTTGCGTCCCTCTCAACACCTTTGAGGTCATACCTGCGCCTTCTCTCTGCGGCACTCTTGAGGTTGGCTTTGATGTCACGCAAACTGTTGGCTAGCCGGTACCATGTCTTGATCTGCCTGACCCTCCTAATTGCTTTAAACAGAAACATCCCCTCACGGTCTTCCCCCAGCTTGAAGGTGAACTCGTCAATAACATCCTCGATGTTAAAGGCAAGACCCCTGATCTGCTTCACGAATGCAACCGTTGTCTCGTCTGCATCCTTGAAGCGCTCGACGGTTCGGAAGAAGGCCTGCATGCTCTCCAGCTCCTCCTTCATTTTCCGTATCTCACCAAACAGGCCTTGCAGAGCAGATGCTTCGACGAGAAACGACTTCCCTAGCACAGCTGCTTCATTCGCCAGGGCATCCCCAAGCTTCAGGATTAGCAACCAGATTACACCCTCTAACATGGTTGCCTAGATGGAGCTGGCTATACAAACCTTTGCTTGAGTAATGAACTTGTTGGGTAATGACTAATGAGTATGAGTATGCTATGACGACCACGGAACGTTTATATCTTTGGTTAGTGGACACTTCCAAACCAATCCTGTGGTGTGCAGTGTGCATATTTCTAAAGTAACCATTCAACCATACAGGATGCTTGAATATTACTATTCTTTAGTGGTAGCAAACCCAGTAAGCACCGCCCTTGTCCCGTTCAAGACCTGAAAAGATGGAATCTTTTATCTTTCCAAGAAGATTCACCACCAAAACGGTCAATAGTTTACATCTATCTAGCGTCTCTTGCTGTTGTCTTAGTTGTCTTTTTACAACCGTAGCATCGTTTTCAAGCTGATGTGGCCTTGAGTATCCTGGAATATACCACTTTAGGTGCAAACTAATAAAAGGTTTAAGGCTACGGTTGATGACGAGGCACCTACTAATTTAGTATTGTTCTTGTTTATAACATGTCTCTACAAACAACCGAAACAAATAATATGATGAACCCAATGGGGAGGAAGAAATACCGAAGGAAACGCCGGTGCATTGCCAGTAGATAACCGAGCCTACGTCGGTGGGATGAATGTCGGAGTATTGGTCTTCCATTGAGTATCCGGGAATATACCACTTTAGGCGAAAACCAATAGAAGACTAAGGCTGTGGTGGATGATGGGGCACGTACTGATTTACCCTTTTACACTTTCGCAAGAAGATTCGCCACCAAAACGGTCAATAGTTTACATCGTCTCTTGCTCTTGTCCTTGGTTGCTATTGACGACCGTAGTGTCGTTTTCCAGCTGATGTGGCCGTGAGTATCTGGGAAAATACCACTTTAGATGGAAACCAATAAAGATCAAGGCTATGGTTGAGGATGGGGCACGTACTGATTTAGCACCGTGACCCAGTTGTTCTTGCTTATGACAAGTCCACAAACAGCTGGAACAAAGAAAAAACGATGAAACCAGTGAAGAGGAAGTAAATAATTCAAGGGAACACTATTGCATTGCCATTACATTACCGAGCATGTGCCGGCGGGATGAATGTGTTGGTCTTCCATCGACAAGATTTACCAATGCATTACAGTGTCGTTGTCGGCGGGCAGCCGGCGCTTTCGTGTCACCGCAATTTCCCGGCAGACCGGTAGGTAGAAAGACACCCGCGTTTTGGTTGGGGCATTCCGTCGAACACGTTCCGGGCAACACTCCATCAGAATTCAGAAACCCTTTGCTTGGTGATCCTGCGCTCGATTCGATTTGAAACATCGAGAGCTGGAATTTTGTGATTGGACTAGACTAAGAACTAAGGATCGAATCGAAGGGTAAGCAACCCAGGGGAATGCGTTCTGATCCGTTGTTACTTACAGACTACTGTGGAGCTCAGGCTTCTCGCCGGGGAGATGCGTCCCGTGACCAGCACGACGGCGTCGTGTGCGTGAAGTGGTCTCCGCTGGGGACACGGCTGGTCCCCGCCAACTCCATGTGCCATGGCTGGCGATGGAGCCGGGGCCAAGAAGATGGCAGGAGGGAGACGTAGTACGGAGGAAGGAGAAAGGGTGACGTGGACGCCACGTTCACGATACCGGCTCACATGGAGCCACGTGCGCAAAACTCTTTTTTTTTCAACACGTTTTTTTAGCACAGTACAACGGAAGCGCTCGTATATACGCGTATAGACTCACCCTATGAACAAACACCCTACTCCTCATATATACGCGTATAGACTCACCCTATGAACAAACACCCTACTCCTATGAGTACTTCCGAGAGAATGAGCCGGCACATTATTTTAAGATTTACGAAGTCACCATAGACGCCTCGTCGTTGACGGAAACGTTTCTCGCACTGAATGCGTATCTCCGAAAATTCTAAAATAAATACAGAAATAATGCGAGCACCAGTACTTAAATCCTGTTGAGCAGGGAATACCACTATCTCTCTAACCATCCAATCACAGATTATTCGCTTCTACACATCTTTTAACACTTGTTCAACAAGTGTTCTCAAAAAGAAAAAAAGAAAAACTGCCACGTGAAGCCCGGACGGCACTGCCAAAGAGGCCCAGTCAAAGGCCGTGACTAACATTTATTGAATACAGGGTCAATATTTTTTATACACATATTTTAATATTTTTTAAATGTTTGATTAACATTTTTTGAACACTTGTTCAAAATTTTTTTAATACATGGTCAATATTTTTCTATACACATTTAACATTTTTCAATGACAAGTTTAACATTCTTTGAATAAATGGTCAGCATTTTTTCTATACACATTTAACGTTTTTCAAAGACAAGTTTAACATTCTTTGAATAAATGGTCAACATTTTTTCTATACACATTTAACGTTTTTCAAAGACAAGTTTTTTTAATTCATGTTCAACATCTTTTCAAATACAAGTTTTTTCTATACGCATTTAACATTTTTTCTATACACATTTAACATTTTCAAATACAAGTTTCAATATTTTAGGTATAAATGATTTAAAAAACTTATATACAAGTTTAATATTTTTGAACACTTGTTCAACATTGTTTTTAAAATGCTCGAATTAACATTTTCTAAATACATAGTCTACATTTTTTCTATACACATTTCACATTGTATTATTTATTTATACATGATAAAAAAATTATACATAATTTACATTTTAAATGCTTGATTAACATTTTTAATTTTATATATAAAATAATTTTAAAATATAGAATATCTAAAAATATAAGTAAAGAAAAAACACAAAACGAAAAAAATAGCGTAAGAAAATCAAGAATATGGACTGTGGCCTGTGGTCAGCAGCGCGATGGACCAGCCAAAATATGGAGGAGAGACATATCAGCGCCCAACAGTTACTAAAAAAAAACAGCACGCCAACTTACACTTGTTTATCCCCTTGTTAAAAAAAATTAAAACCATTACGTTTTGGCTTTTACCTACCAAAAACATACGTTTCTTTGTTTTAGTATACTATTATTTATATATTTGAAATAGAAAATATTTTACTGAAATTTACAAAATTGTTCATCACTCATTTGAAAAATGTTCATGCGGTATAAAATATGTGTTTGAGAACTTTTTAATAATTTACATACCGTCATAAAAAATGGTTGTGAAGTTCTAAACGTGCACACGTTTATAAAAAAACAATTTATGTTTGGTCATGTGTTTTTTTTTTTGCGGGAAATCTTTCGATCTATAACAATGGAAATGGGTAGTCAGTATTGGTATAAGATATATTCCCATGTTCCGATCTTTTCATTTTATGTACCCATTTTTGGGTAAAATGTCCCAACTATATTGGAAAATGGATTGGTTATCCATAAATGAAAATAAAGAAAGCTTTATTTTGGTTCCGCTTCTTGCTCCATGCAGAAAGACTTGTCGGAAATCGCCGGTTGGGTTAGTCCGATTAAGAAAGGCATGAGAGTGGAGAAGAAGTGAAAGACTGGCTACCAATAAATATCTTTCACTGCACACTTTATAGTTATGTATCCAGGATCGGCTGCATGCTCTTGTCTTGAATCGGGTGTATAACCCAGGATGCTTGGTTACAATTCCAAATCCTCTAAGGATTATATTTAGGAACTGAAGAGTACTTCCAGATCCTCTAACAAAAATTACTTTCAGATCCGTAGACCACCTACCGTCGACTATGAGCACTGAAACGAGCCAAAAGCACACCACAATCATCGTCTCTCCCTCGACGGAGCTGGGCAAAAGTTGTTGCAATTTTGCGTGTTTCAAAACTATGTTCCTAATATTTTAGAAAACTGATTATAACATGTAAAACAATGTTCGTGTAATCTAGAAAAACAATGTTTCGCCCACTAAAAAAATGTTCCTTAAAATTTTCAAAAATGTTTATATAATGTAAAAATATATATTCTTGAAACTTAGAAACATATTATGTATAATTAATTTAAAAAATAAGCAAGTCAAAATTTCTACAAAAAAGTTAACATAATTAAAACAAATGAGCCATACAGTTCAAAAAAAAGTTGAAGCTGTATTTCAAAATTGCTTAACATTTATTAAAAAATATTTAAAATAAGTTTTTGAAATTGTTTTCATGTGTATACTTAAATTGTACAGCATGTATTGAAAAGAATATCCATGTGTTAAAACGGAAAAGCGAAAGAGGAAAAACCAGAAGAAAAATGAAAAAAAAAGAAAACTACTGAAAACCGTGAAAAAAAAACAAGAAGAACAATAGGAAAAAATCACATGGAATGTTCTAAAACTGGTCCATAGAACCTTCCAAAAATCGTGTTTGGCGTCGACTAAGGGGATCTCCTTGAGGCGAAACTATCTTTCACGCCGCAATAAAGCCTATTCGGCGTTCGTGCGATCCTACGCGAGCCGCATGGTAGTAGCACTCAGCTCGGTTGCGTCGCTCGCAAGAACTATCTCCTGCTTGCGAGAGTTAATTTTTTTTCATATACAGAATGAATTTTTTTCAAATACAGTCTGGCCATTTTCATTCAAATACATGTTGACCATTTTATCAAATCCACATTGATATTTTTAAATACACTGCGAAAATTTTCTTAAATACACATTGAACATTTTCATAAATGCTATAAACATTCTCATAAAAAATGTGCAAACACTTTTTAGCCGTTAGAACATGTTTTTATTTTCATGTACATTTTTAATGGTACAATTGTTTGTCCAAAATTATGTCAACAAATTAATAAAAATATTTTTTACATTTCCATATGTGTTAAAAAATAATGATAATATTATTAAATGTATGAACATTTAAAAAAATTCATTATCATTTTTTCAGTTATATGAACAAATGTTGCCATTCCACGAACATTTCTTCAAAACAGTTTTAAAAAGTATTTGAACATTTTTCTCAAACAGAAAATCAACGAAAATACAAATTTAAAAAATTAGAAAAAAAAGAAAGAAAAGAAAAGAAACTGCTGAGAACCGAGTTTCAGCCAGTTTCGAAAGATTTTGACCGGATTTTCCCTGTCGATTTTTCTGATTTTTTATCAATTTTTGTTTTATTTTCCTTCTTTTGCTATTTGATTTTAGTTTTCCCCCTCTTTTTTGTTTCAAATCCATGTGTTACTTTTTCCGTACACGTTGAAGATTTTTCATATACAGATTGAAGATTTTTAAAATAAAATTGAATTCCAAATGCATATTGAACATTTTTCAAATAGATTTTGAATATTTTTACACACATATGTGTTGAAAATTTTATCAAATGCATATTAAACATTTTCTAAATATACAACGAATATTTTACAAATACACATTGCACCTTTACGTATATGCCAGGAACATGTTTTCGAAATGTGCAAACATTTGAAAAATGTTACGTACATTTTTTTCAATTTCATGTGTGCGGCCTTGCTAAGCTACTCCATACCCGACCTAGCTAGTTAAACATTTTTTTAATCAAAAAACATGTTGAAAATTTAATAAAATGCACAGTCCCCCTTTTATAAATACTCGGTGAACATTTTTAAAATACACATTTAACTTTTTCATAATTTCCAGAACATGAAATGTCAAACATTTTAAAAGTGTTCCCTACATTTCTTAATTTCATGCTTACGGGCATGCGGCCTATAGCCAACCTATCTAGTTAAACATTTTTTATGTGAATACATGTTGAACATTTTATCAAATGCATATTGACGATTCTTAAAAATAAAGGTGATTTTTTGTAAATGCACATTGAACTATTTCATAATACCTTGAACAGGTAAAAAAAAAAGATTTTTTAAGTGTTACGAATATGTTTTTAATTTCATGAACATTTGTTGATGTTACGAAACATTCTTCCAAAATTTTGCAAACATTTATTTTTTACATTTAATGAATTGTCTAAATAAATCATGAACATACTCTTAAATGTGCGAACATTTCAATAATGTCACTGATTTTGTTGAGATATGTATAAATTTAGTTCTTGCGTGAACCAATTTTGACATGTCACGAACACTTTTTCAAATACGCTTTGAAAACTATTTGAACGTTTTTCTTAAATGCTCCAAATATAAATAACAGAAACATGGAACAAACCTGCTGAAGAACCGAACAAAGGTTCCACAGAAGAACTGAATGAGCCAACCAATTTTTTTCCTGGGCGAACGGGGGTATTGAACTGGGCCCTGTTTCCGTTTTCGTATATTTTGAGAACTGAACTAATTGTCTTTTTGTTCATAAGTTTTCTGAAGACGTACACTCTTCATTCCGCCTTCTACAAGATTCAGAGCGACGTGAATAAGGTGACACATGAGATTGCTAAGCCTTGTTCTAGGGATAAGTTTTTTTTTCTTATTTGTGATGAGAGATAAGGTTGATGGTATGTTGCTTGGTGAAGTACACTCCTGTGCGAGATCTATCTTATACAACGAGTATATAAATATTTGTCAAGTGATGCATGGTGCGGGTTTTAAAAAAAATCCCAAGAAAACTAAAGCAAACCAGTTTGGAAATGAGGGATCTAGTAATTTCATTGCCTCGTCTCATATCTCAATTTAACTCCGAAACGTTCTGGATTTAATTCGGACGACTTAAACTAAAACACATATCAATATTTGATCACGCTATTAAGTAATAAAGTTCCCATTTTCAAAAAATCAATATTTGATCACGTCACCACATCCTTCATTTCATTTTTTTAAAATGAATTCCTAAAAATTAGGACGATACGGGATCTGAACAATAAAGTGACAGAGCAGAGCAGTCACACCCGGCACTACATGTTGCGTCTGATTCGTTTCTGATTTTTTTCACGTGTGCTCCATCGAAGTCTGGAAATAAGCATCCCAGTACACGAGCGTGGGCGCAACGTATCATCCCGCGGCGTCACTGTTTTTCTTGCTGCCATGCGTGCGTGCAGTCCATGTCATGGCAGATTGGCAGCACATTTCGGTGCAATCCGTTTTCCATGAAGGTCGCCATGTTTTCAGGCCATGGTGTCCCTGGCCGGAGGACAGTCACGGGAGCAAGGCGCCTAGGACGGCCAAAGGCTAGCGGCGATGTAGCGCCCGAACTGGAAAGCAGCCGGACGCAGCGATGAGTTTAATGCACAGTCCCTTGGGAGCTCAGCTGAGCTTGCACGTACGGTCTCTGCGTGGATTGCCGGCCGGCCGGCCAGCTGCCAGCGCCGCCCGCCCGCCAGTCAGCCGGCCAGCCGAGAGAAAAGTCAATTGGTCGATGTCATGCAGTGTTCCACAGGCCGGCCTAGCTAAGCTAGCACTTCATACACTACTCCTACGGTACTACCTATAGCTAATTAGGGTTGACTTTGGGAGTTTCAAGCTGGGGTCAATATCGACGCCGCCCGCAACCCTCCCCCCATCCTGCCTCCCCCCATCACTCTCCCATATACAATTTCCAAGAACAAAACACCAACGTTTGGTTGTATTTTTTGGGTGCAAAATAAGATGGCTTCAGCAACTTACTATGCCCACCAATCCAAAATAAGTATTGTGGTTTTAATTTCGAAAAGAGCATCACATTTGTTTTTCACATCAGTAATCCCAAAATCAAAGTAACACATTTGTTTTATACTCCCTCTGTCCCAAAATAAGTGTCTCAAGCTTAGTACAACTTTGTACTAGAGCTAGTACAAAGTTAAGACACTTATTTTGGGACGGAGGGAGTACTTTGCATGGGTGCGGGCGGTTGCCGGCTAGCGCGAACCCCCCCCCCCTCCCCGAGCGAGCGTCGCGGACTTAAATACGGCATGACGGCGGTGCTCTGTGGGTTATAGTGGGGACTGGCAGATCGTGTGAGGCGCTGGAGGTGGATGTGGCCGACACTACCGAGCCTGCCTGGCGGCCAAATTTGTTGTCTGCCTGGGTGGATCTGAAGAGGCTAGATCTGATGGGGCGTTGACTACCTCTTCTTTTTCAAAGACAAGGATAACCTTGACCTCTGCAATTGTATATATGCTTCAACCATGAACTCTAAAGGTCCTTGTGCATAATATAAGCGTTGAAAGGGGGAGGTTATCTGACCGTTTAAATTGCACTCAATCGCCAAAAGCAGAGTAGAAGGACCTTCAACACTTTTGCAAGCACCAACCAATTGTTTTTCTTCTGTGGAAAGGCTTAAGTACACATATATTAAGTATCACAGGTTTTTATAAACTCGTCGTTACAGGAAAAGAAAAACACATCCAAATTTTGCCTAGATATGTGTGATGTTATCATCTATGTTACTCCTACTACGGATAGTCACTGTAACATCACATATCACAAAAGAATATGAGTCTATAACTTAATAAATGGAACTTTTCATGACACCACACTTACACTAGTACCCACTAGTGTAAGGGTTATGTGCATGTTATTAGTGTAAGTTACTCTCCACTATGGCTAGTGTAATAAGCTTGCAACATTTAGGCAAACGAAAATTAGCACCTTTTTTAACACAATGAAATCAACATAATCATGCATCCACAAAAATCTCCAAACAGAAATATGATCTGCACATGGAGGGCAGGAAAGATGGACCAAGCTCATTTGCAGCGTTCTTGGAAGAAAATGCACAGAAGTTGCATCATGATGACTTTTGGGCAAACTTCCTCTGGGTTTGGCCGGGGGCCTTTGGACAAACTTGAGTTAATGGATCCTCATCTCCCCATCGCATTGGGTTGAGTACTACGAGCGCATGCAATGGATGGCCGCACTGCATGCATGCGTGCGGACAAAGGGCACCTCTCACTAGCAGTACTAGTAGCTAGCGTCTGTGTGCTTGACACTTAAGATGATCAGATGTGTAAGGAGTAGGTGCTCAGCGGCGGCCCTGGCCTAGGGATCGATCCAGGACCACCACGCGCCGCACCGCACCAGCTCGCTCGCTCGCTCGCTGTGACAGGGTACGTTAATTTGCTTTTTGAGGCAGTGTTGTTTTCTGTCACGCAGATGTTGCCAACTCCATGGTGGCCAAATCTCAGATGCACAGTGCGCCTAAGCCGTGCAAACGGTACTCGCCTACCACTCCTATGTTCCCTGTACATTGATTACCGAAAAGTTGTTTGGGTCGGTTAGCAATGATCAGAGCACTGTTGTACACATGGGGAAGTCCAACAAGTTTACTATTCGTAGTTTTCATCTCATCATTGGAGTCTCTTTCATTTGGAGACGAATCAAGTTTATTAATCTGATAAAGATGCACAACGCAAGGAGGAAACTGAAAAGTAGTAATACACAAGGAGTATAGCTCCTTGATAAAAATAGAAGTTACATCATGGTCAACAAAGTCTTCCTCTCCAACTCTACCCTTCGCATCCCGAATTTACTCGAAGCCTCCGTCGGTGAAGTCGCAACACACCAATCATACACAAATCAGACTAATCTCAAAGATTTTTTTTAACACAAAACAGACGCAAGCACTCATATACACACGCACACACGCACACCCTATCCCTATGAGCACCCCCGATAAATTGAGCCGGCATATCATTTTGAGATTTACGAAGTCACCGTAGGCGTCTCGTCGTTGGCGGAAACGTCTCCTTCCACTGAATGCGCATCGCCTGAAATCCTGAAATAAATTCAGGAATAATGCAAGCACCAAAACTTGAACCATGGTGGGCTGGGATACCACTGTCCCTCTAACCATACACAAATCAGACTAATCTCAAAGATTTGCAAGGCCTGCATGAGCCATCCACTCGATCAGTGAAAACTTAAGACCATGAACATAATGAGCCCCAAAGCACTCTTGGAAGGAAAACCGCTCGCTCGTCATAAAAAATAACTCCAAAAGATCCGATTTTTTTAAAGAGAATCAACTGGTGTGTGTTATAACTTAATCTGACATAGGGGTCATCGTAGAATTAGTGCACTTGGAGAATGATCAAAACACACAATTGTTTTTGCAACAAATATTTATACAAGTATTTAGTACATGCTTAAATAACAACATAGTGAGTTACACTTCTAAATATCAGAAATAAATGAGAGAAACTGTCAACAACTACATCCAAGGTAAATATGCCATTCGACATGATGTACTTGGATATTGTTTGAGCGTACATTGAGATATACTTCAAGTGATAAAAAGAATACATAACTAAAAAACATCGAAATGTCATGTAAGTTGATCAAGACATAAGACCCTAATAATGTACTCCAATATATTAGTTTATAACAATAACTATTTAAGAATTGAATTACTCAGTGAAAATTTATAAGAGATAAGACAATTTTTCTTAATTTATTTACATGTTTTAAATATATTACACATATCAATATCTTTTATGTTTATCTTATTTTCCACTCATCTTGACTACTCGGATTTGTGCCCTAGCCATGCACCTTCGTTAGTGAGCTCTTCTCTTCGGTATAAACACAACATCAGAACAAGTGATCAAAACATATAACCATCCACCCGAGGAATAAGGTCGACTCCAACACCCCAGATTTCCTGATAGTGGATACTATTATTTACTTTTAATAAATTTTTTTTGATTTAAACTCATTACGTGAAAAAATTATTTTAACTTGTGCAACTTCTTTGTTACATCTCGCAAAAATAACCACATACTATTGATTGTAAATAGTAAAATATAATTTTTAAATATACATTATAATGGTCATTGCAAATTACTCCACCGAATTGAATACAAATGCAACAAAAATTATGTGAGTGTTTTCCTTTTGATAGACCTTCTCTTAAAAAAAGATTATCTAACTTGAGCCCACTAGATTGGAAAAATGTGTTACAATCGTGTTTCCTTCCGTTTTAAGCTTAGAAAAGAGAATGCTTCCACATATTATTTTTTCATACATAGCTATATAATCATGTGACACATGTTAGTTTTAGTGTATTCGTTTTAATTAAACATGACTATGCAATTATTGGATATGTGGGATGTGTGCTTCTTCTTAGTTGATAGTTTAGTAGAACAAATTTGTAAGATGAATAATAGTGAATATATATGTGCTCTCGCTCAGTTTGCTATACTGAAATATATGAACATTGAGTTATAAAGGTATTCTTGTTTACCTTAGGATGTTAGACATCAAACATAAATATCTAGAATACATGATTGTTTATCTTAGGATAAGTAGTACAAAGTTCTAGAGTCTATGGCCTTCGAATTATGGTGTTCATCACTTCAATGCTTGCTTCTTTCATGCTGCTAATAAATATTTCATACATTTGCATGTGAAATAACAAAGTACAATGCATGTTTGCTTTATAGTTTTTATCGAAATGTAGTATAGCCTGCACATGTTAATATTATTACATAAAACTATGCAATTCAACCTAGAAAATAACAGAAGACGTACTGATCTTAACCAGCTCAAGCCAAGTCAACTCAACAAGATTTACAAGTTCAAGCGCTCATTTGGAAATCCATCTACCCCATTGGAAAAACCATCAAAGAAACCCATCTTGCCAATAGCCAGCATGTGAGAGATGGAGTCATTCTTGTCGATGGAGAGTGAAAGAATGCCGTCATGGAGGAGCATAGAGCGTCACCAGGGAGCCAGGAATCAAGCCTAGAGCATCGTCCAACGAACGAGCGGTGGACGGGGGATATCATGCACAGAACAGTCAAGTGCACTCATCGGCAGGAAGAGCGGGAGCGCCATGAGAGAATGTATCTTGGAGATTCTGTTACACAATTTGTAGATGGTCATATTTTTACCAATAGTACTTCCATGGACATGATTGTACCCATTCTCTACAGGCATGTTTGGCAGCCGTGCCTAGCGGGACTGGCCCGTGGAGTCTGGCTCAACAAGGCCCAGCTGAGGGAAAACAGGCCGAAAACTAAAATATGTCCCTAGTTTGGTTGCCTGCATAGACTCTAGGCTGTAATTGGTGCCACTAAAAGTATGTTGTTTGGTTGCCCGCTTGTTTACGCGCAAACACAAGGCCTGATGTTTGGTGGCATGCAGGGCCTGTTGTCTGATAACCTCTTCGGCGTGGTGGTGAGGTTACCAACACACAACGGCGTCAGGAATAACACACACAACAGCAGATAGTAGCAAGCAGTTATAAATATTGTTCACACTTAAAGCAGATCAGTTCTAAAGCAAAGTAGTTCGATATCAAACTAAAATAGCTGGAGCATATGAGGGGCTGTCATAGGCATTCACGATGAAGGCGTCGTCGTGCTTCCTGCACCTGGTCACCACTTCAATGCCATCATCATTGAAGACGATGACCTTCAATGTGTTGCCAGTCAACAACTTGAAGGTCACCATGAAGCCTATCTTGATCTGATGGATGACGGTGAAGGTGGCCCAACCCTGATCCAGGGTGACCCTGCCGTTCAACAGCCGGACAATGATTCTCCAGGAGCAGCCGTTTTCAGCTTGAACTCCTGCGGCACGGACGGGAAGTGCTACGTGAAGTCCAGCGACATAACTATGGCCTCGAGCTGGGGGGCCATGATCACCTTACAGAAGTTAGTTGACCCTCCCACCTCATGGTAGTGGCTGTAGTTCCGGCGCTTGCCGTTGGGGGGCTCCTCCGACACGTCGTCGTCCGTGGTCGGGCTCTGGACGAGCGTCACCTCTAAGGACGACACCACGTCCTTGCCCTTGTCCCGCTCCTTTGGTGGCACCACCTCCTTGCCCTTGTTCTCCGTATCGATGCATTATGAAGAGGTTCAAACGGTTGGGTCAGGATCTACATTATGAACATTGCAACATCGCCATTAAAACCTATCGCCCAGAGCCCCTCATTTACCCAGCCTCACGGTCACCACTTACCCACCACCTCTCCGTCTCTCACTCTTCCTCCAACCCAACGCCATGAACTTCAACAACAAGTTGAACCCCAACCCCAACCCCTTCCCCTGGGGCATTGGATGGAGGTCTTTCTTCCTAGGGTGCTTGCTCGATGACCGCACCAAGTTTGAGAACACCATGGAAGTGTGCTCAAACTTCACCAACATGGAAGACCTCCACAAAGAGGCAGCTGATGTGCTGAAGAAGGCGACGCCAGAGGAGTTGAAGACACTGATTCCTGACCCAGCGAAGGGCGCTATGTCAGTCGACATACTTCGTTGGGCCATGAATCAGGCCGACTCCGGCGACGCTGGACAGAGGGCAAAGTGGGCCAAGTACAGACAATACCGGCGTCCTCATGACCATCGTGCCACAGTGTACTTCACCACAAAGACTGTGGTGGTGCCGCTGGAGGAGCATCAAGAAGCGGTGGCTATGGAGGTGGAAGAAGAAGATGTGGTTGCCATGATTGTGAGGGCGCCAGACCCAGGACATAGAAGCATGCCAATCGAGCTGGACTCCGACGAGGAAGAAGAGACGGTGGTGCATCTCGAGGAGAAGACCTCCAAGGTCCCCGAGGCTAAGATCTATGCCTAATGTGTAAGAAGAACCCTAATCCCCATTCCTTTGTACTCAATCCTGATCGGAAACCTACTATCGACCGGTAGTCATGACGATGTTATGATTACTCCTATGGTGTTTACCCCTATTCCCCATTCCCCTAACGCGGATCGAACCTAAACTCGGATCGAATGCGAAGTAGTACGTGAGGAGGGGGAAAAGTGCTTACCGTCATTGCCGAAGTGCTGCTGCGGATGCCGGTGAAGGGCCGAAGGTCGATTAGCTGTTCTCCGATCTGCTGCACGCCGCCGCCGCCGTCGGTGAAAATGGGGAGAGGGGAGCGGTGAGGGAAGGTGAGGCTAATAACTGCCGGCGCTTCGGGAAGCAACGCGGCTTCTCGAGGGTGGCTCCTCGCATGCAGCCCCCGCCGTCCACATGCATCGTGTGGGCCTGGGTCGCGAGAAACTGCTGATTCGAGCATGCCTCGAGAGACAGGCCCAAAGGAGCTTTAAAGTTCGTGCCATGCAGGCCCAATAGTGTATGCTGGCAACCAATCAACCCATTTTCTGTCCGCGCGGGTCTGGTTGGACCTAATGCAGGCAACCAAGCACGCCCTACATGTATGAGTGGTTTCCTAAGTTTTCTTACACCTAAAGATGTGAGTTTTCTAAAGTTCTGAAAATAGGCCCATGTTCATCTGGCTAAGTAGTGTTTTCTGCATGACAGCCCAAGTGAAGTGAAACCCTAGTCAGTGTGTTTGGTTAGCGAGCAGGAGGGCGGGCAGGAGGGAATGGGGTTTGTGAAGGATGGCAAGGGGGCCAGGAGAGTTTCCATATAAAGCTGGTAAGTGCTAGTGAGGGCAGTGGCAGCTGGGCTGAGAGCCCGGCGGCCATATCGCAGTACGCCACAAGGTGAGAAAAGGGTAAGCGCCAGGGGGAGCAGCAGCAGCTGCCCGAGTGTCTCAGTGTCTGGTGCATTAACAGTGGGGAGGGAGGCGCCTTGTCTTCTACCTCTGGCATCTGCTCCTCCTCACATGAGCTGATCGATATGCCTCAGCGAGTCAGAGCTCAGCTCTGCCTCCTCCCTGCCCTGCTCACGATGCAAACTTTCACTTCCCCGGCCGGCCTCTCCTGTGCCCTTTCTTTCTGTACTTTTTTTTTCTTTTTCGAAACGGAGCTTTCTTTCTGTACTAATCTTGCCGTGACGTGCTGCATGCCATGTCCATGCATCCCACTCTCGTTGCCTCCTGCCCCTTAAGTACTGCTCCTAGCTGCGTACTTGGTTTTGCTAAACCATGCTATTTTTTAAAATCAAGTTCACACAATTCGCGAGAAGTACGTGCATATATACTCCGGGCGAAAACCCACAACCTCACCTCTTATCAGGCCGTGTTGACATGTGTGTGTGATGCCCCTGTTGAAGGTATGTGCTGACGTGTGCGTGTCATGCCCTTGTTGAAGGTGTAGTCCCAAGTCTACCTTGGTTGGATCCATCAACATCGGCACGTGCGGCAATCCCTTTTTTGAAGGCATTGTCTATGAGTAGCTTACTTCTCTATTTGGTTTTCTGCTGTTTTCGTCGGGGGATTGTCCCTGGCGATGGGTTGCGGTAGATGTTGGAGAAGACAATGTACTTTGGCAAGGCACGTTTAATGAATAAGTTGGCATAAGTGCATCTTCAACGCCGACCCTTAAACGTTCGCATACGTTTGGACCGCTTGTTTCAGACCATGAAAGTCATCCAACACGGACTTGTATCGGTCCACCGAACGGTCCGGATGTGCTTTCTCTCGCAAACTGGAGACAAACACGGGGGGCGGGGGCGGGGGGAGGGAGCGAGGTTGCGGGCGTCCAGACCATTTCCAAGCCCGCGTCTGACTGTCTCGGCCCACCAAACCGGAGACAAACCAGAGATTGGGCCCACAATGACCTTGACCTCACCGCCGTGTGGGCCATCGACCGCTCCGTGACCACCGTGGAGATGGCCGCCAAGCGCCGCCGCTGCCTTGACGGCGAGTTCGCCAAGATCGGCGAGGAGTTGTCACTAAGCGACTGCTTTGCCAACGCCGGTCGCGGTAAGGCTGCCGCCAGGGCTCCGAAGGCGACGTCGGCAGTGGCCGCGGCGGCACTCCACACATCACAGCAGGACGCGGAGCGACAGACAACTGTCGGACAAGGCTGTCGCGGCCCTCCGGCGCCGTTCCGCCGTTGGAGGGACCACAATGACGATGACGATGGCACCGATGGCGACGGCGGTGTGGCAGGACAGGGCGGCCAGGCGTACGAAGTGGTCATCCGGTATAGGGTTTAAGTTTTTTTTCCTAGTTTTCTTTTCGGTAAACGGTCGAAATATCGACCTTTTTATGTAAATTATAACCGAACTTGAATGCATTCCGCGTGTTTGAATGGATTTTGGCCGGTTAGTTTGAATTGTTGTTGAAATGAATACGGACAACGTTGGATGGCAACCTCCGGTATCTTGTCCGCGGACACAATCCGGACGTAAAAAGGGACTTATGCGGGAGATAAGTAGTGACCGGCGTTGGAGATGCCATAAGGTTACTTTTTTTGTTATATTGTTAGCCATCAATGTTTGACATTCTTTTAGAAGGATGCTTAACATGTCTTAATTGATAGTACATGGTCATGTGCATCAATGGCTACAAATGCCATGTTTTCCCCCCTCCTTTTTAAAATAAATAAATATATAGTTGCACATGTTACAAGTTACATGAATGTCCCCATGTTATGAAACTGCATGCATCGACCAAATTATCCAACAACCCTTGTTAGTGCCCCTAGCTTGTCGCTATCATATATGCTTAATTGCAAGCAGAAGAGTACAGCCAAGAAGGTATAAGATAACAACTTGACGAGGATTGTGCACAATATACTCCACTTATACTGCACTTTAACGCGGTTGGTAGCTCAATTAGCGATGGTGATCGGTACTACCGCGGGGTAAAAGGTACAGATGATTGAGCATGTCATTGCATAGAGCTAGCCGTGCATATAGCACATGGTTCCTTCTGAGAGAGCTAGCCGTGCCGTTCTAGTGGTCCCATGTGCATCCTTTCTTAGTGCAATGTCCTTACGCATCCTTAATTGAAGAAACACGTACTAGTATAAGAGCTTCACTGAACTCACTGTTTACGCTAGTTTCTGCTAGCTCTTGCTATCTTTTTTTCGAGAACACACATGAGATCTGCGTGCCTATGCATTGACGAAAAAGGGTTTCCCCAAATGGGGTATTTTGGTGACTCTATGGAGCTCCTTTTTTTGAAAAAATAAATCAAAATTCAAAATTTTCTGTTTAAAAAAGATCTGGAAAAAAAATACAAGTATACAAGGATGAAATGTATATGTGTGTGAAAGTTCAGGGTGAAATACCTTGAAATGTGACATGTGAGAAAAAACATACAAATTCATCGAATTTAAGGATGACTAGTATCATGTGCTGAAAAGCCTCAGATTTGTTTTTTTTTGCACAACCCTCAATTCAACCTATTTTGTCTTGAAATGCCTCCATGTGTGTGTGTGTGTGTATTTCATAATTTATCGAAACCTAGAAATATAAATCTTGATGATTTTTGAAAATTGCACATGGAGGCCTCCATGGAGCTCGGCCTCAAAAAGCAATTTGCGGGTCCCACCTTTATATTATAAAGTAACCACCACCGAACAATCCAATACAAACACACACCACAACCACGCGCGCGCGAGCGCACACACCCAAGGCTTGATACATAGACGTTGAAAACAAAAACACCACCCCAAACGGCTCGAAGCAAACATGTGAGCCATAAGCATCACTCCGGAGCCGCCATGGCCCTCAACCCTGGATTACCCCCCACAATGAGATGAAGCCATGCATGACGAACCATGGACTCCAAGGTGGTGCCTTCAGGAAGGCAATGACACCGGAGCGTCGCCACCGCTAAATCCAAGGATCAGGGTTGCTACTTATGATCTCCGTTGGGATTTTCCCGAAAAGGAGAGGAGATGCAACACAGTAGAGATAAGTATTTCCCTTAGTGAGAACCAAGTTATCGAACCAAAACATAGCAAAGACTATGGCCACCGGGTCTTCACAAATTATATTATTACAAAAATACCAAAAATATTGCTGCCATTTATTTAATGTTATTTCATTTCATATTTATATTATCTATCTATCACTACTTATCGCTTGCAAGTAACGAGTTCAAGGGGCTTGACAACCCTCTTGCCCGCGTTGGGTGCAAGTGTGTGCTCTTTTGCGTGTAGGTGCTGAAGACGGTAATTTGTGTGGTCCTCCTATTGGTTCGATAACCTTGGTTCTCACTGAGGGAAATACTTATCTCTACTGTGATGCATCTACTCTCCTCTTCGGGGGAAATCCCAACAAAGTTTACAAGTAGCACCCAACACTGTCAATTCCGGTGCATAAATGACATTAATTCTTGTTGGATCTTGTTGATCAACTACAACCAATCTCTCAAGTAAAGGTGCATCCTCAGTGATCATATATTGACACACCTTAACTGATCTCTTGTTGGAGCACCAACAACACACATAAATTGCCCGGAGAGTCATGGAGGCGATGGTGAGGCTATTCAATCCATTGACAATCTCAAGACGAAGGTGCTCGAGCGCAGTACAACCACGGAGGAGGGGCTCCATGTCCTCCTTGAAGATGCAAACACCGAAGAATATGAGAAGCTTCAGTCAAGGGAGAACAAGAGCGGGTGTGTCGTTAATATGGGGGGAAAATGCAGCTTATGAAACAGATGCGGCGCAGCATGGGCACGACACGTAGCGGGGATCTTGGCAGCAAGCGCATGTATATATCCATAATTTAACCTGAGATCCTCGAGCTGGTCTAGGGTAGGGGATAGGAACCACTCGTCAAGCTTGTCTTCGACCTTGTCATTGCAATGAAACTTGCCAATTTTAAGGCCTCTGATTGGGCCAAGGTGCGTGCGGAGGATGTGGGACAATATGCCAATGCGATTGTGATAGTTACTGTTGAGCTTCTGGTCGTCGATAATGTTGAGGGGGAGGTGCGCCATAGGGGGTGCCACCTCTGGGATAGGACGTTTGTCTGCGCCCATTTTTTATTGGGAGGAGGGAGATGATGACTATCATCATATCGTCGGGGAGGCTGCTGATGATGTCTAGGCCCACCAGAGCCTCTTGTGGTTCTGGTTCGACCCGCCTCCACTTGTTGGCAGCCTCATCCTCCACCTCTGCACGTGGCGATAAAGGCAACTCCGGAGTCTCCTCGGCGATGGTGCTTTCCGATAGGAGTGGAGGAGTGGGAGGACATGGATTATTTAGTTAGAACAAGACAGAAGAATAGTGTATTGGTAATTAGAAATTACTAGGTAGGAACAAACTTAACAGAGTCAGGAAATGAAATCACAATTGGTTGCTTAAATACTACACAATTACTTCAACATTGCTACGTAAATCAACATGCAAATTCTCGAAAGAACAATTACTTCGAACAATGTCTGGACGGATGATGTCGTCGGGGAAGATAGCATCTATGGTATGAACATGATCCTTTAGGTGCAGTATAATTTCAGTGCCGGCTTTCAGTACATAAAACTTAGAAATGTCTTCCCGAAAGCCCACGTGCAAATAGGAGTGACCATCTCGATCAAGTTGTATATGGACAATGATTGTAAATGTATGGTTAGTGGCCAATATGATATCCATGGAGTCTTCAGTTATGTGAAGGTCAAGATTTTGTACTACACATTTTCTTGCAAAGCAAGGGATGTACTACAGCAAATGATAAGATTGTTAAAAAACAGAGTTACATGATTTTGTGAGAGTAATTTAAAGAACAGTACAACAGATGAAATCAAAGCCTGAAAGGGCAAAAATCTAAAAGTAAACAGATAATGTAACAATGAATCCATGATGTCATGCAAATATGAGAGTAGTCAAAAGAAGAATACAACAATATTTTGCCTAATATAAAAGGCAAAAAATCCCCTTTGACGTCGATGCTGCATGTGGCACATTTTATCCGAATGTAGCAATATTTAGTATATGTTCAGAAAACTAGACCATGCCAACCATAGTAGGGTGAGATTGAACATACCGTGCGCTTCGTGAAGTCATCTGGTACGCTGAGATGAAACTTCTCGGTTGTCTGACCGTGGCCGCATAGGCCTGATGTGTCCTTGCACTGTGCACTCTACGAATGAAACCCTCGAATCAGCTAGAAGAAAAATGAATTCACTGCGATTTCGACCGGGTGATTAACAGGGACAGACGAACTGGGATAAGAGATGAGCGAATATTTCAGTAAATTATTTACCTGGTTCTCGATCAGAGAAGCCCTCAATACCGTAGATTCCCCAATCGGGCGGAGTTGGGTCAACGATGAGCAGCGTCAAGAAAGTCCGTGCAAATTGGCGGCGGCAAGTGGCAGTAGCGAAATGCGGTGGGGTTTGGCGGCAGCCGACGGCGGCGAAAGGCATCGAGCTAAGTGGTCGCCTGGCGATAGGCATTGACATGCAGAGTTGGGGAGGAGTGCAGGTGCGAATGGGGAGGAGGGTGAGGGTTTTGTGACGTGGGGTGGTGTGGGTTTTCTTGGTCAGAATAATAATGCGCTTCACAGGTGACGGTTCAGTAGACACAACTGTGTGTGGTAGATGTCACTCTGGTGTGAGGGATATGGACTACCGTTAGATCTATGTAAATCCTATGGTTGCAGACGTGCGATCCACGGGAATGCGTTCTGGCCAATCAGGACATGCGTGTCATGGCATAATGTTAGTCATCGCAGACGGTTTCAATCTGGGAAAATAACCAAGTTTGTAGGTGGGGTCCACATTTCCATTTTTATGTGACACGTGAATTTGTTACCACGTTCAACAAGTTTCAAGCTAAGTCTAGCATTTTTTACAGTAATATGCATAGTGTTAAAATTTTGCCAAGACTCACACGTAGCTATATTTAAATTGTGTGGGAAGTCTAAGATAAGAATACCAACTAAACTGATAGCAACGCAAGACTGCATTTACATTGTACTACATAGTTCATAACACAAAATCTCACCAACACAATAATATGCATAGTTCATTTACGTTGCAGAACGGGCATCTGAAGCCCCCATTCCAGGTCCTGATACGACGCTCATGTTGTCCCGCATAGAGGTCCTTGAGCTTTTGTTTCTTGTACCTCTCGCCATATTTATAGATGTTGCCATCGTCAGATAGCACCTATACATGTAATAAAAAAAATGTGACACTGATGAATGAAATGCATAAAATGAGAGCACACGAAACGTAGTGCAACAAAATTATTAACTCATGACTATAAATGCATGAACTGATAATTGTAAAAAAAACTAGGAATTTTCAAGTAAATACTACTCCCTACATCACTAAATTAAGTAGTGATCTAAATGCTCTTATATTTATTTATAGAGGGGTACATGTATAATCATCTATTTAGGCCATTCAAATCGATTCTAAAATCTGGCTACGGATTATTAGCACAATCACTTATCCTAGACAGATTATTAGTAAAATGATCATTCGTGCAGATCAAACATTAAATCACTATAACCCTAGACAAATTATTATCATAATCATTTTTAGAGATCTCACTTATCCACATCACTCATCATTTACCTATCGAACAATCAATAAGTACACTACATAGATCTATCAAATCTTACTCTGATTTCATGGATTGAAATAACATAAACCCTGGGCTTTCCATTCCAAAAGTTGGAAACAGAACTAATCATAGATATCCTAGGATATATTTACCAAAATAGGGGTCTAACCGGTTCTCCGTCGTCGTCGGAGTCATCATCGCTGGAGTCGTCGTCAAAGAAGTCGTAGTAGTCTTTGTGCACCACGGCCTCCGGCTGGGGAGGCACGACGGCGGCTACAACGTCAGAGCCGCGCTTCTATCCGCGCGAGACCTCATCGGCAGCGAGGGCAAACTCGTCGTCCAGCATTAAGAGATGCTTAGGTGCTTCGCCGCCCCGGCTCCGAACCCCGCGTCGCCACTCCCTCCCATGGTGCGCTTCTTCGTCGACATCTAATACACTTCCCAGAGCGTTGACGAATGGGAACGATGGCGAGGATGGAGGCGGTGCATAGTGAGAGTGTGGAGTGTGGCCGCCTGTTATAACCAGCGGCACATGCACGATTAATATGGAGTGGTTGGGGGCTAGGCGTGAGGCCGTAAAAGGGCTCGCCTCCCGGTGAGCCTACGCACCGGACTTCTCAGATGCCTCCCGTCATTTCACGCCCCTACCCGCACATCTCCCGGTGAGCCTGCATAGCAGACTGCTCGCAAGCGTCTCATCAATTCACACATCTATTCGCATGCCTCCCGGTCAGCCCGAGCAGCGTATTGCTCGCACACCTACCAGCCAGCCTGAGCAGCAGATTGCTCGCACGTGTCCCGTCAACTCACGTCCGCTAGCACGACACGCGTAATATATTGTTAGGATAACACACACGGTTGTGGTAATTGAATCGTGTATGATGATAATGTGATAACTATGTGTATCATCCTTTGATAATCTCGCGTTTGTGAGTATATCGAAACTTGTCTCGAATTTGGCCAAAAAACTCACATCCTATTGTTGTCATATATCATGAAACAACATGCCAAATTTCATGAATTTTAGCCAAGTTTTGGATTTACTTGAATTTAAAAAACAAAAATAACCAATATTTTCAATTTTTGCCACGACGCCAAGATGTTTGAGATTTCTTACCATTACTTGCATGGGGACTAAATATGAACCCAAGGGCACATATGATTTTCCCCGTTAAGTTCCTAGAAACTCAATTAATGTATAAAAATGTCGAATGATCTATGAAAATTTTCTAATCTTAACACGAACTCATATGTCCCATGTTCACTACATAAATAGTTTGACGCACCTCAAAGTGGTGGTGTTGGGTGGTGGTCGGGGGGGGGGGGGGGGGGCTTCCGGCACATTTGTTGCCACGAGCCTCCGTGTCGTATTGTCCGTTTTGCGAGGCTGTTGCCACACCAAAGTATCAAAGTAGTGCATTGGATATTTAATACAAGACACAACAGTATCATACATATGTTTGGGACACATGCATGCGGTGGTGGTCGTCCCTCGGACAATCCCTCACGCGTTATCAGTGACGTGCCCATTCGTCGGCCCACGTGGTCTATCACTTTGAGAGCCAACGAGACGGATTTCACCAAGGTGGATTCATCTTGGTTTGTGTTACGGTAGACCATGGTGAGATTCCACACCAACGTTTGAGCGCGTGCGTACACATGAATCCCTAACACTGGCTCAAAGCTGAGGGAGCGTGGAAGGTGGGAGGAGGCATACTTCACGTACGTATGTATAGTTATACTACACTATGGGGACTTTCCGGTTTGCGAACTAGGCACCACATCAAAGTCGTGCATTGGGAATTTTGACATCAAAACACCTACATACATATGTTTGGGCCACATGTAGATGTTGGTGGACCTCAATGGCTCCCTCAAGTGGTTATCGGTGACACGTCCATCTGTGGGACCCCTGTGGTCCATCACTTTGACCTGTTATGAGAGGGGTTTGACCTACTAGGTGGATCCTTTTTGGTCTGCGTTAAGATAGGTCATGGTGAGATATCTAGGCTAATGTTTTGACCTCATGCATACCCATGAACCCACCAGCTCAAATTGGGGGAGGGGGGCATATATATACATGTTGTGATCCTTCGTACGGGGACTTTCAGTTTTCGAGGCAGGTGACATTAAAGTTGCCCATTGGGTACTAAACAAACACTTACATATATATACATATGTGTCTCGGCCTCCTGTAGTCGTTGGTTGTCAAACACTCCCTCACGTGGTTATCGACGTCACACCCATATCCATGGGCCCATGTGGTCAATCACTTTCATCAGCGGCAGTAGAGAGGTTAATTTGATCATTATATTCATGGATTCTTCTATGTATGTGTTACTATGCGTAGTTCACAATGAGATTTCTGACCAAAATTCAAGTGCATGCGTACACACATGAATCCCTCCCACCGGCTCGAAGTGGGGGGCATACTACGTGTCGTGAACCTCCGTACGGGGGACTTTCTGGTATGCGAGACACTTGTGGCACTTGAAAGTTGTGCATTTGGTATTAAATACATCGCACTACACTTTCATACATATATGTTTGGGCCACATGCACGCGCTGACCAGTGTTGTCTTCGGACACTCCCTTGCGTGGTTATGGACGGTCATCCAAACTATGGGCCCGTGTGGTCTGTCACTTAAACCGATGGTAACATCTGTTAATTTGACAAAGGTGGATATTCTTCTGGGTATTTGGTACGGTATAGTTCATGGTGAAATTCCAAACCAAAGTTCGAGTGCATACATGAATCGTCGACCCTCCCACTTAAACCGAAGCATATGCTACGGGTCGTGAACCTGTTTACGGCACTTCCAGGTTTGTGAGGGCGAATTAAATGCATGTGTCACGTCAAAGTTATGTATTTGGTATTTAAACATCACACACCACTTCATACATATATGTTTGGGCCACATGCATGAGATGTTTGTCTCCAGAGTACACTCCCTCGCATGGTTATGGGTGACACACCCATCCATGGGCCCACGTGGTCCGTCACTTCAGTTGGCAGCGAGAGAGTACTATACATATGCCCTCCCAATGGATCGAAGTGGAGGGGGAGGTTAATTTGACCAAGAGGTTGATTATTGGTACATGTTGTGATATGTCGCGCAAATACGCCCTCCCGACGGCTCGAAGTGTGTGTGTGTGTGGGGGGGGGGGACAACACAGTATTGCATATACATGAAACCTTCGCGGGTTCTGGTACTGTCTGGGTTGTGAGAGGCATGGGACACATCAAAAACTTATGCATATGGTATTCAAATGTCACACCACATTTTCATATACATATAGTTGGGCCACACTCAGGTCTTCATGGTCTGACCCATCTCTTGAAGTTTTCGTCGTGGTCTGACCCATCTCATGAAGTTTTCGAGACACGCCCACCCATGGACCCACACGGACCCCTTTGACATAAAACACGATGGGACCCAGGGGGCTTAACCATGATGGATTTCCATTGGTTTGTGTTACGGTAGGGTGAGATTGCAAACCTAGATGAACGCACACTTTTTCTCTACCGCCGAATCGAAGTGGGGGGGGGGGGGGGGGGTGCACAGACCAGCAGTACCGTGCACTTGAGGAGACGTGTGCGTGCCTCATGAAAGTTGTGCATTCCGTTTTTGAACACCACAACACCGTTTTCATATATATATTTGGTCCACATATAGGTGTGTTTGTGTTCTAACGCTTTCCCTCATTTTTTTCCAATGTTGTTATATAAATAGTTAGCGAGTCGGATGAGACAACTGTCTCTGATTGTGGACGCAGTAGACTTGGTTCCCGCAGACTAACTATGTGCCACGCCCGTGCCCTTCACATCAACACAGTCCACTGGTGGCCACTGGCCATGATGGACTAAGCTAACACGAGGCTTCCCTCGCAAGCGGCAGCCAGTAAATGGTCCATTGATACAGTGAAAACCCCAACCCAACTTGACAGACACCGCGGCGGCTCTCAGCTTTAGTGGGAGTGGGCATACACTCACGCATGGTACCGTATGCGCTTAACCATAATGTATGGCACACATTTCACATTTCTACCTTTGCACCAATCCGCCTTGAGAAATCTTAAAAATAGCTACCCGCTGATAATCCCCAAGTGCAAGGAATCATCGTAGCACTTTCCAAAGATGGAAGTGGTAAGTATGGAGTGTCGAACCCACAAGGAGCTAAAGGTAAGATCAATATTCTCTCAAGTTCCATCTGCCACTGATACGATTCTACATACACCAAGTGTTTGCTTCTATCTAGAAATGAGAAATAAAACTGCGTTGTGGGTATAAAGAGGATAACTTTGCATGATATTGGAGAACAAAATATGAAAAGTAGTTGCTGTCTAAATAAAGTTAGAATAATACAATATATTACAAATAGTGAGTGTGGAATAATGATGGTATGGTGTGTGGAATCATCCTAGGCAACTGATAACAAGATCGGTAATCATTATTGCAATTTTATATGAGGGAGAGGCATGAGCTAACATACTTTCCGTACTTGGATCATATGAACTTATGATTGGACCTCTAGCAAGCATCTGCAACTACTAGAGATCATTAAGATAAACCCAACCATAGCATTAACACTTCAAGTCCCCTTTACTCCTATACGTAAACAATGCCCTTACTCGGGTGTAAGCTTTGGTCACTCTAGCCGCACACTATAAGAGAATCATAAACATATTGCAACACCCTACAGCAGGAATCCCCCATGTGTGCGCGGCACGGAAGGCACCATAGGACAACACCAATGTAAAACATACAACTCAAACCAATCAAGATCATCAATCAACCCAAAGGACAAAAGAAATCTACTCAATCATCATAAGATGGCAACACATCATTGGATAATAATATGTGGCACAAAACACCATGTTCTAGTAGGGGATTACAGCGGGGTGCGGGAGAGTGGACCGCCGTAGATAGGCGAGGGAAGGTGATGGAGATGGTGATGTTGATTGACGTGGCTTGAGACTGCGTCGGTATTTCCATAAAGAGGAAGGGATGATGCAACACAGCTACGGTAAGTATTTCCCTTAGTTATGAAAGGTTATCGAACCAGGAGGAGCACCACGCAACGCTATGTAAACGGTACCTGCACACAAAGAACAAATACTTGCAACCCGACGTGTAAGAGAGGTTGTCAATCTCTAAACGGTAAAAAGATAGATTGGTTTGTATTAGATTGGATAAATAGATCGCACAAGAACACAAAATAAAAGATGCAAATAAAAAGTGCAGCAAGGTATTTTTGGGTTTTTGGATTAATAGATCTGAAAACAAATGCGGAAAAAGATAGATCGGAAAGCAATATATTAAAAGAATACACCCGGGGGCCGTAGATTTCACTAGTGGCTTCTCTCAAGAAAATAGCACACGGTGGGTAAACAAATTACTGTTGGGAAATTGATATAAGATCAAATAATCATGACGATATCCAAGGCAATGATCAATATATAGGCATCACGTCCAAGATTAGTAGACCAAAACGATTCTGCATCTACTACTATTACTCCACACATCGACTGCTATCCAGCATGCATCTAGTGTATTAAGTGTTGGGGAACTTTGCATGGGAAACAAAAAATTTCCTACGCACACGCAAGATCTATCCATGGTGATGAGCATCTACGAGAGGGAGAGTGGATCTACATACCCTTGTAGATCGCTAAGCGGGAAGCGTTAAGAAACGCGGTTGATGTAGTCGAACGTCTTCGCGATCCAAATCGCCGAGCGTCCCGCGATCCAATCACGATCCGTCCCGATCTAGCGCCGAACGGATGGCACCTCCGCGTTCAGCACACGTACAGCTCGATGACGATCTCCGCCTTCTTGATCCAGCAAGAGGGAGCGGAGAGGTGGATGACTTCCTATATATCAATCTTTACCTCCGGACCATTCCGGAGCTCCTCGTGACGTCCGGGATCTCATCCGGGACTCCGAACAACCTTCGGTCACCACCATACATAACTCTATACTACCGAAACGTCACCAAACCTTAAGTGTGCAGACCCTGCGGGTTCGAGAACTATGTAGACATGATCGAGACACCTCTACGGTCAATAACCAATAGCGGGACCTGGATGCCCATATTGGTTCCTACATATTCTACGAAGATCTTTATCGGTTGAACCTCTATGTCAAGGATTCAGTTAATCCCGTACGCTGTTCCCTTTGTTCTTCGGTATGTTACTTGCCCGAGATTCGATCGTCGGTATCTCTATACTTAGTTCAATCTCGTTACCGGCAAGTCTCTTTACTCGTTCCGTAATACAAGATCCCGTGGCTAACACTTTAGTCACATTGCTTGCAAGGCTTGTTGTGATGTTGTATTACCGAGTGGGCCCTGAGATACCTCTCCGTCACACGGAGTAACAAATCCCAGTCTTGATCCATACCCACTCAACAGACACTCTCGGAGATACCTGTAGAGCACCTTTATAGTCACCCAGTTACGTTGCGACGTTTGATACACACAAGGCATTCCTCCAGTGTCAGTGAGTTGTATGATCTCATGGTCATAGGAACAGATACTTGACATGCAGAAAACTATAGCAATAAACTGACACGATCATATGCTATGTTTATAGTTTGGGTCTTGTCCATCACATCATTCTCCCAATGATGTGATCCCGTTATCAAATGACATCTCATGTCAATGGCTAGGAAACCTTGACCATCTTTGATCAACGAGCTAGTCAACTAGAGGCATACTAGGGACACAGTGTTGTCTATATATCCACACATGCAATGTGTTTCCAATCAATACAATTATAGCATGGATAATAAACGATTATCATGAACAAGGAAATATAATAATAACCATTTTATTATTGCCTCTAGGGCATATTTCCAACATTAAGTTCATGGAGAAACGGAGTAATGCAATAAGAACGATGACATGATGTAGACAAGATCTATTCATGTAGGAATAGACCCCATCTAGTTATCCTTAATAGCAACAATACATGCGTGTCTCGCTGCCCCTTCTGTCACTGGGAGAGGACACCGCAAGATCGAACCCATCACAAAGCACCTCTTCCCATGGCAAGAAAAATCAATCTAGTTGGCCTAACTAAACCAAAGATTCGAAGAAGAAATACGAGGCTATAAATAATCATGCATATAAGAGATCAAAGAAGACTCAAATAATATTCATGGATAGAAACTGATCATGAACTCAAAATTCATCGGATCCCAACAAACACACCGCAAAAAGTCATTACATCAAATAGATCTCCAAGAGACCATTGTATTGAGAATCAAAACAGAGAGAGAAAGCCATCTAGCTACTGCCTACGGATCCGTAGGTCTATGGTGGACTACGTACGCATCATCGGAGAGGCACCAATGAGGATGATGAACCCCTCCGTGATGGTGTTAGATAGGATCTCGCGGTTCTGGAACTTGCGGCGGCTGGAATTGTGTTTCGTCGAGTCCTCTAGGGTTTCTGGAATTTCTGAGGATTTATAGAGCTGAGAGGCGGTGGAAAAGACCTCCGTGGGCCCCACGATACATCAGGACGTGTCGGGGCCTCTAGCGTGCCCTGGTGTATCGTGGGCCCGACGGACCTCCCCCAGGTGCTTCCTTGGTTCCGAAGTTGTCTTCTGGTCCAAAAAAATCTCCAAAAAGGTTCGTGGCAATTGGACTCCGTTTGGTACTGATATTCTGCGAAGTAAAAAACAAGCAAAAAACAGCAACTGGCACTAGGTATTATGTCAATAGGTTAGTCCCAAAAATGATATAAAGTTGCTATAAAATGATTATAAAACATCCAAGAATGATAATATAACAACATGGAACAATCAATAATTATAGATACGTTGGAGACGTTTCAGCATCCCCAAGCTTAATTCCTGCTCGTCCTCGAGTAGGTAAATGATAAAAATAGAATTTTTGATGTGGAATGCTGCCTAACATGTTCATCACATATTCTTTTCTTTTGCAGCATGGACATTTGGACTTTTAGATGGTTCAAAGCAATAGTCTAGTTTTGACATGACGACTTTAATACTCAAGCATACCATCAAGCAACCATGTCTTTCAAAATATCAACACTAAATAAAGTTATCCCTAGCCCATCATGCTCAATCATTGATCCATTCATGAAACACACTCGAATATTAGCTACACCCAATGCACAAGTATGATCATAGTGCCCCCTAGTTGGTGCTTTATAAGAGAAGATGGAGACTCAAATAAAAGTAAAAATTGCAGAAAGTAAATAGATAGGCCCTTCGCCGATGGAAGTAGGGATTTGTAGAGGTGCCAGAGTTCAAAGCTTAAATTGAGAGATAATTTTTTTGAGAGGCATGCTTTTCCCGTCAACGAAAACGACCAAGAAGTTCTCAATATTTTCCATGCTAGATATATCATAGGCGGTTCCCAAACAGAAAATATAGTTTATTCCTTTTTCCACCATTATTTCACAATCCATGGCTATCCTTATCCACGGTTGCCTTCCATACCAACACTTTCCAAGGAATTTATTATTTGACAACATAAAGTAAATTTCTTTTTCATTTCGGGATTGGGCATCCCTATTACCGCCGTACTCTCGTGCAATGACAAGTGAATAAACTCTCATCTTGAGAATAACACATCTAGCATGGAAAAATATTGGCCACCCCCTACCGCTTCATGAGCGGTACGAACACACAAAAAGGAAATTCATTTTGAAAATTGGAGATGGCACATACAAATTTGATTAGAACGGCATGGAAATACCGCATATAGGTAGGTATGGTGAACTCATATGGCAAAACTGGGTTTAAGGATTTTGGATGCACACGTAGTATTTCTACTTAGTACAAGTGGAGGCTAGCAAATAGATTGAGAAGCAACCAACCAAGAAACAAAAATTCACACAAACGGGCATGAAGCATAACTAACACCGAATAATGCACCACAAGTAGGATGTAATTTCATTGCATAACCATTGACCTCCGTGCTTGCATAGGGAATCACAAGCCTTAACACCAATATTCTTACTAAAGCATAATTACTCATTAACATGACTCACATATTACTATCATCATGTCTCAAAACTATTACAAGGAATCAAGTTTAATTTGTCCAATTATCTTCATGAAAGTTTCTATTATATCCCTCTTTAATATCTATCACTTTGGGGCTAGTTTCATATATTGACATTGCTTTTGACAAACTCAAATAAATTTAAGTGAAGAACATGAGCATAAAAATTTCATCTCTCAAAATAATATAAGTGAAGCATGAGAGAATTTCTTCAAAATTTACTAACTCTCAAATTAATCTAAGTAAAGCATGAGAGTATTTCTTCAAAAATTGAAAGCACAGCATGCTCAAAAAGCTATAAGTGAAGCAGTAGAGCAAATCCATAGCTCAAAAAATTTAAGTGAAGCATATAGAGCAATTCTAACAAATCATAGCATAGTTTTGGCTCTCTCAAATAGGCGTGTCTAGCAAGGATACTTGTGACAAACTAAAAATCAAATCAAGCAAAGACTCATATAATACAAGACGCTCCATACAAAACTCATAATATGTGACGAATAAAAATATAGCTCCAAGTAAAATACCGATGGTCGTGAGAAGAAAGAGGGGATGCCACACGGGGCATCCCCAAGCTTAGTTTCTTGTTTCTCCTTGGATATTATATTGGGGTGCCATAGCATCCCCAAGCTTAGGCTCTTTTCACTCCTTATTCCTTCATCCATCGTGATCTCACCCAAAACTTGAAAACTCCAATCACACAAAACTTACAAAACCTTCGTGAGATCCGTTAGTATAATGAAGCACATCACCACTCTAAGTACTGTTGCAAACCTATTCATATTTTATTATTGCATTATATCTACTGTATTCTAACTTTACCATGGCTTATACCCTCCAATACAATCCATAGATTCATCAAAACAAGCACATAATGCAACGAAAACAGAATCTGTCAAAAACAGAACAGTTTGTAGTAATCTGTACTCTAACCATACTTCTAAAACTCAAAAAATTCTGAAAAATTAGGAAAAAGTCTGAAATTTGTATATCAATCGTTTGTAAAAAATTCAGAATTTTTTGTCGCTTATGTGAATTTTAAAAATTCTGCTACTGGACGTAAAAGTTTCTGTTATTCAACAAGATCAAATCAACTATCACCCAACATGATCCCAAAGGGTTTACTTGGCACAGACACTAATTAAAACATAAAAAACACAATCATAACAGTATCATAATTGTGAAAACACTCAAGAACATAAATAAAAAGGCAAAAATAAAATTTTATTCATTGGGTTGCCTCCCAACAAGCGCTATCGTTTTATGCCCCTAGCTAGGCATAATGCATAGATTCAAGTGTTGTCATCTTTAGTTTTTGCTCCATAGGATGCTATCATGATTGATTCATATGGTGGCTTAATTATTTTTCTAGGGAATTGTTCCATACCCTTTCTTAGTGGGAATTGAAATCTAATATTGCCTTCTTTCATATCAATCACGACACCTATAGTGCGTAAAAACGGTCTACCATGTATAATGGGACAAGACGAATTGCAATCAATATCAAGAACAATAAAATCTATGGGCACATAGTTCGTATTTGCAAGACTAAGAACATCATTAATTCTTTCCAAAGGCTTTTTAATAGTAGAAGCCGCCAAGTGCAAATTAAGAGAACATTCTTCAATATTGGTAAGGCCAAGCACATCGCATAGAGATTTCGGAATTGTGGAAACACTAGCACCCAAATCACATAAAGCAAAGCACTCATAATTTTTAATCTTGACTTTAATGGTAGGTTCCCACTCATCATGTAATTTTCTAGGAATTTAAATCTCTAACTCCAACTTTTCTTCAAAAGATTTCATCATGGCATCAATAATATGTTTAGTAAAAGCTTTATTTTATTCATAAGCATGGGGTGAATTTATAATGGATTGTAACAAAGAAATGCATTCAATCAAAGAGCAACTATCATAATTAAAGTCTTTGTAATCCAAAATAGTGGGCACATCACTAGTTAAAGTTTTGATCTCTCCAAACCCACTTTCATCAATTCTTTCATCAAGATTTTCACCCTCCAAATCATTGGGACACTTTCTAGCTGAGGTTGACTCTACTTCAGTCCCTTTATCATCAATTTTAATATTACTAAACAAGGAATCAATAGAATAAACACCAATCACTTTAAGATCTTCATCATTTTATGAAAGCAATCACTAGAAAACGCTTTTTCTAAAAATTCACTTTTAGCTCTAAGCATAGCGGTTCTTTTTTTACTTTCGTCCATAGATACATATAAAGATTTAATTGATTCATCAATCTTAGGTGAAAAAGCTTTCAACTTGAGATTTTCTACATCATGGGAAATTCTATCAATGCTTCTAGACATATCATCAATCTTATTCAACTTTTCTTCTATCGTAGTATTGAAAACCTTTTGAGCATTGACAAATTCTTTAACATTACTCTCAAGATCAGAGCGGTTCCTATTATTATTGTAAGAAGAATTACCATAGGAATTACCATAATTATTAGAGGAACTAGTCGTCACCCCGTGCATCCGCACGGGCTATAAATATTGTAATACTTGTAATATTCCACATTCCACATGAATTATAATAAAAAATAATAGTGACTGAGACTTACAAAAGGTAACATAACGTTTAATGAATGAAGACCACATTAGGGAAGGTATGTAAAACATTGCTCCATGTACAACTACACAGGTGTCCCATATGAACCCAAAGTTTATCTTTGTACAATTTATGTTAGTATATTACTTTTAGAAATAGATGAAAATAAGGGGAAATATTGGATACTGGTTTATAATATTTTAAAACTATTGACCGAGACTTACAAACAATAACTTAATTAAACCTACATGATTAGAGATCACATTAGGTAAGTAGCACAATGCACCATAGCTTTAATAACAAACACAATGGAATATTATTAGCATGAATAATTGGTAGATTACTGATAGACAATCCATATTGACACAAACTTTTTCTTCGTATAATTTTTGTGAGCATATTTTTTAGGAATCGATAGTAATAAGCGTAAATATTGGATACCATTTTAGAATATTTTGCGTATATTTTGTACCACTGTACTTGTCGCCATTTAGACCAATTCAGGTTATTAATTTGTGTTGGATAACATACAAAACTCTCACATATATAAAAAATATACAAAACACTGTATGTTCCTTCTTGGACGATGCTGGTTGCAACTACTACTGGATGAACAAATGAAGGAGAATCAGCTTGTGTAGTTGGATCATTCAATATGTACAACTTCAAAATATGGAAAGCTACGAATATAATGGTTAATATATTTATTGAGCAGATTGCTCCCAGGCAAGCTTACGGGGATGGCTATACTTACCTCAATCATAAACCTACATATATACCCCGGTTGGGCATTGATCATCTTACAAACATGTGTCTTACATGCCAAAATTAGCTTTTCAGAATTTTTACCTAATCGTCCTTTGACAATAAACTTATTATTCTCCTTGTGCTATTTACTACCCTATGCATTGTAGCTAGCTAGATATGAACATGGTAGTTCTAAAATATACAACATTTTAGAAAGATTGGCATTATAATTATCTATCTTACAAAACTAATTAAGTAAAACATGACACGTTGATTGCATACATAGATAGCATCTCATAAAATTTGCTCAAGTAAAATATTCACAGCATAAGTTTTTTTTAGTCATGTGTTGTCAAACATTAAAAGATATAAAAATATATTTTCGGAACATAGAGATCGAGTGCAATTTGTTAATAGTACCGTCTCACCCTCAATTTGGTCGACTGAGAATTCTACTGTTCCGTTTATTTTATTGTCGATGGCACAATCCTCCTGAGCATGACATGGCGAATTTGTACCGGCTACATGTAAGCACATATGAATACAGGGTTAACATTAATAGCAATGGGTATGTATCAATCCGCGCGCGTACAGTATAGACAGTAATATCAATATGGAGACGAATTGATCAGATGCTTCAACAGTACCACTGTGTATACCAATTGATTACATACCTTTCAGCTGTTCTCGTGTGTGTGTGCGCTTTGTGCACTTGAACATCTTTCGGAAGCTCAATCAAGTGTTTAGCCCACATACCTACATCTCCCCAGGAAGTAATCAACAGAAGACAGCGCGTATGCGTATGTCAGTATGTGCGTGCGAGACTGACATGTGACTTGTAGTCTGCATGCACCAACAGATGGTACCATCACTTTGTATCTTCTCGCGGAGAGGATCCATCAAGCAAGCTTTGTGCACTTGCACAGCTGGCTAGACAATCAATCAAGTGCTAAGATGGAAAACAATCAGTCAGCAATAACAGCGCGATGACTGCAGACGGCGTGGGATTGAAAGCTGGGTGCGGCGTGAGTATCACGTGGAGGGTGAATCGTGGCTGGACCAAGCGGTGAGTAGGTGACTATCATGGAAGTCTGGGGGTAAAGGATTTGGCGAAAGAACATGATAGGGAAGGATAGATCCGAACTCGTTCGCCCGGCAATGCGGACGGGCGACGCAATCTGGTCGTCCCTTCATCCAGCATGCAGAGCTGCGCGTAGCCCCGTCCGATGCGTCGGTCGATCAGACGACCAGTCGGTAAATTGCACGGAAGTGATTGTGCGACACACACACGATAGGTATATTGCATGGAAGTGATTACGCGACATACACACGATAGAATTTTTTGGCATATGAATTCATCACCATGAGCAATATGGGTGTTTGAAGAAGCGATTAATTGAACTAACGAATTCCATTGTGGAGTGGTATAGCACAAATAGCAGATCAAATCACCCTGATTCAATACCTTAATTTTGCTGCACGTGGAGGCAAGTACACGGCTGTAGCCAGACAGGTACATGTATACACTGGCAATTACTCATGGAGGTGTCGTCGGAGTACTCTCCGGCAAGATCAAACGTCCTGACATGATTAGCCTCTAATCCTCAACAGTTCACCTCGTGAGGCAACACCTTGCTCATCTATAATTCAGCTCAATCACCGGGCGTCTTTCTATTACTAACAAAGAGGAGAGTTGTGAGATATCATGAGAGGGGCGCTGCTGCCTATCGCTTTTGAGAAGGAAATTGTTTGGATTTTTCTGTTTGGTAGACCGAGAGGAAGGAGAGTCCTGAGAGATTGCGGGAGATATATGAGAGATTGCGGGAGAGATAAAGGGCATCTTCTTATCTTCATCTGACGACTCTTAATTTCAAGGGAATTTTTTATCAACATGGAGATTCTTAGGAAGTTATCGAAAGATCTACACCGTAATAATTCGGTCCCACCAAAATAAATTGTTCATAATTTCTAATTAACGTGGGAATTTCTAGAGAGTACATAATTAGTATAAGTATAGAAGTATAGATATAGAAGTATAGATTTCCAGGAAAAGGCCTAGGATTAAAATTACCTCTATAAGCATTGTTATTAAAATTGTTTCGCGAGATGAAATTCATATCCACGGAATCACTATTTTGCTCAATCAAAGTAGACAAAGGCACATCATTAAGATCAATAGGATCATTTTTACTAGCAACCAACTTCATAAGAGCATCAACTTTCTCACTCAAATTACTAATTTCTCCAACCAAATTAACCTTTTTACTAGTAGGTGCTCTTTCAGTATGCCATTGTGAATAATTTGCCATAATATTATCTAGCAATTTAGTAGCTTCACCCAAAGTAATTTCCATAAAAGTACCACCCGCGGCGGAATCTAAAAGATTTTTAGAGACAAAATTCAATCCCGCTTAAATTTTTTGTATGATCATACAAAGATTTAAACCATGAGTAGGATAATTTCTTAGCATCAATTTCATTCTTTCCCAAGATTGTGCAACATGTTCATGCTCAAGTTGCTTAAAATTCATGATTTGAGTTCTAAGGGATATAATTTCCGCGGGAGGAAAATACTTAGTAATAAAAGCATCCTTGCACTTATCCCAAGAATCAATACTATTGCGAGGCAAAGAAGAAAACCAAATTTTTGCACGATCCCACAAGGAGAAAGGAAATAATTTCAACTTCACTATATCATTGTACACATATTTTTTTTTTGCATATCACACAATTCTACGAATGTGTTTTGATGGGACACGGCATCCTCATTAGGAGTACCGGAAAATTGATTTTTCATGACAAGATTCAACAAAGCGGCATTAATATCACAAGACCCCGCACTAGTGCGGGAGGAGCAATCGGAGTACTAATAAAATCATTATTATTGGTATTGGAAAAATCACACAATTTGGTATTTTCTTGAGTCATCGTGACTACGCAAACAAGATTGCAAGCAAACAAGAGATCTGACGAGAAAAAGGCAAACGAAAAAGAGGGCGAATAAAACGGCAAATTTTGTGAAGTGGGGGAGATGAAAATGAGAGGGAAATGGCAAATAATGTAAATTGCAAGGATATGAGATTTGTGATTAGGAACCTGATAGATGTTGATGATGTCTCCCCGACGCCAGAGATTGGCGAGCTGATGGGAGACTACTTTCGCACCTCCTCCCCGGCAACGGCGCCAGAAATTCCTTTGACGTGGCTTGAGACTGCGTCGGTATTTCCCCAAAGAGGAAGGGATGATGCAACACAGCTACGGTAAGTATTTCCCTCAGTTATGAAACCAAGGTTATCGAACTAGGAGGAGGGCCACGCCACGGTATGTAAACGACACATGCACACAAAGAACAAATAATTGCAACCCGACGCGTAAGAGAGGTTGTCAATCTCTCAATGGTAAAAATATGGATTGGTTTGTATTAGATTGGATAAATAGATCGCACGACAACACAAAATAAAAGTTGCAAATAAAAAGTACAACAAGGTATTTTTGGGTTTTTGGCTTAATAGATCTGAAAACAAATGCGGAAAAAGATAGATCGGAAAGCAATATATTAAAAGAATACACCCGGGGGCCATAGATTTCACTAGTGGCTTCTCTCAAGAAAATAGCATACGGTGGGTAAACAAATTACTGTTGGGAAATTGATATAAGATCAAATAATCATGACGATATCCAAGGCAATGATCAATATATAGGCATCACGTCCAAGATTAGTAGACCGAAACGATTCTGCATCTACTACTATTACTCCACACATCGACTGCTATCCAGCATACATCTAGTGTATTAAGTTCATGGAGAAACGGAATAATGCAATAAGAATGATGAAATGATGTAGACAACATCTATTCATGTAGGAATAGAACCCATCTTGTTATCCTTAATAGCAACAATACATGCGTGTCTCGCTGCCCCTTCTATCACTGGGAGAGGACACCGCAAGATCGAACCCATCACAAAGCACCTCTTCCCATGGCAAGAAAAATCGATCTAGTTGGCCTAACTAAACCAAAGATTCGAAGAAGAAATACGAGGCTATAAATAATCATGCATATAAGAGATCAAAGAAGACTCAAATAATATTCATGGATAGAAACTGATCATGAACTCAAAATTCATCGAATCCCAACAAACACACCGCAAAAAGTCATTACATCAAATAGATCTCCAAGAGACCATTGTATTGAGAATCAAAAGAGAGAGAGAAAGCCATCTTGCTACTGCCTACGGACCCGCAGGTCTATGGTGGACTACTCACGCATCATCGGAGAGGCACCAATGAGGATGATGAACCCTCCGTGATGGTGTTAGATTGGATCTCGCGGTTCTAGAACTTGCGGCGGCTCGAATTGTGTTTCGTCGAGTCCTCTAGGGTTTCTGGAATTTCTGAGGATTTATAGAGCCGAGAGGCGGTGGAAAAGACCTCCGTGGGTCCCACGATATATCAGGACGTGCCGGGGGCCTCTAGCGCGCCCTGGTGTATCGTGGGCCCGACGGACCTCCCCCAGGTGCTTCCTTGGTTCCCAAGTTGTCTTCTAGTCCAAATAAAATCTCCAAAAAGTTTCGTGGCAATTGGACTCCGTTTGGTACTGATATTCTGCGAAGTAAAAAACAAGAAAAAAATAGCAACTGGCACTGGGTACTATGTCAATAGGTTAGTCCCAAAAAATGATATAAAGATGCTATAAAATGATTATAAAACATCCAAGAATGATAATATAACAGCATGGAACAATAAAAAATTATAGATACGTTGGAGACATATCATTGAGGAAGACGATCACCACGGAGATGGTTCCCCCGGCGGCACTCCGGCGCCACCGAGAGAGCGGGGGGAGACAGTATCCCCCCTTAGACTTCCTCCTCCGTGGCCTCTCCCTAGATGGGGAGAGGTTCACCCCTCTTGTCCTTGGCCTCCATGGCTCCCGGAGGGGCGAGAGCCCCTCCGAGATTGGATGTCTCTCTCTCTCTATTTTCTCTCCAGATTGGTTTTTCTTCGATAGAAAGAGTTGCAGCGGTGGAGCGGAGAGTCTAGGTTAATTTCCGAGGTTGTATCTATTTATAGGATTTTTCAGCGTTGGAATCACGCAAAACGGAGCCATGGGGTGGTCCCAAGCCCTCAGGGTGCCATCACCCCCTAGGCGCACCCTGATGGCTTGGGAGCACCTGGTGCCCCCCCCAATATTGCTCATATGTTCCAGAAAAAATCATCAAAAAGTTTCGGGTGATTCCGAGAACTTCCATTTTCTACACAAAAAACAACACCATGGTAATTTTGCTGAAAACAACGTCAGTCCGGGTAAGTTCTAATTAAATCATATAATCTGCATCAAAACCATATAAAAGTATTGTAAACATAGGTGAACATGGCATGAATACTTCATAAGTTATTGATACGTTGGAGACGTATCATCATCCCCAAGCTTAATTCATGTTCGTCCTCGAGTAGGTAAATGATAAAAGAAATAATTTATGAAGTGTGAATGGTAGCATATTACATAAGTTTGATCAATGTTACTGCCAATCACTTTTTCTAGCATCATAATTAAACAGTAACTCTTTTCTCATAGAAATTCTCATGATCAAGTAACAAGCTATTCACATGTCAAAGTATAGACCCTAAACTTTCTTGAAAACTAGCAAACTATGTTTTCAGTCATCAAACAATTACAATTCATCTTATTGTCAGGAAGGGTCTATGTAAAAGCTTTTATTTACTAAATTCCACATACTCAACTATCATTTTGTCTTCCATGATTGGTAACACTCAAAGCATATTTTTAGAACAAACAGTTTCAGTCAAACACATAGAAAGATAGGGGCTTAATGTTCCTCCTCCCAACTTATTTATCTCAGGGATAATGTCAACAATAATGAATCATGATCACCTATATTTAACTGGATATATGTGCCTTGATCTTTCCCTAACACATGATGCGTGCCAACTAAAGAATTAATAGATTGAAATAGGGATGAACATTATTGACTCTTGCATAAAAGTAAATATAGAAAATTAAAAGATAGGCCCTTCGCAGAGGGAAGCAGAGGTTGTCCTATGCTTTTTATTTTTGGATGTGCAATCTCTTAATGAAAAGGAACGCCACTTTATATTGCCCCTTGTGATAGCAACCTTTATTATGCAGTCGGTCGCTTTTATTTCTTCACTATCACAAGTTCGTGCAAAGCTTATTTTCCCTTCCAATAAAAGATCATACATATTTAGGACCAAATTTTTTATTGCTTTTTGCACCGATGACAACTTACTTGAAGGATCTTATTCAATCCATATGTAGATATGTTGGACTCTCATGGAAAGAAACTGGGTTTAAGGGTTTTTGGATGCACAAGTAGTATCTCTACTTAGTACGGATTTTGGCTAGCAAAAGATCCTAAGCAAGCACCACATGTTAGAGGATCCATGACAATATAACTTCTATGTGAATATAAACAAACATAACCATTATGTTGTCTTCCCTGTCCAACGTCAACTACTTGATCAAGTTTGAAAATAATTAACGGGGGCTCACAGTCATATAAGATGTCCAAGATAGTATATTTATATGTGAAATCTCTCTTCCTTCAATATTGTTTCATGAATTGTTCAAGTGACCAATGCTATGTTTGACAACCTCCAATAAATTTTATTGCTTATACTCTTAGTATGTGAAGTCACTACTCCCCATGGTACAAGCATATAAAGCATATATAATTTCACATTTTATGACATTCAATTCATTCAACATTTTCTCTTAGGATATAAGTGAAGTACAAGAGTGATAATCAAACTACTCTCAAAAAGATATAAGTGAAGATCATAAATCATTCTATAATGAATATAAAGAGACCAATATCCAAGCTCAAAGTATATAAGTGAAGCACATGAAGCATTCTATAAAGCCATACTCAAAAGATTTAAGTGAAGCGCATGAAGCATTCTATAAAGCCATACTCAAAAGATTTAAGTGAAGAGCATGAAGCATTCTATAAATAAGCCAAGGATTATCTCATACCAGCATGGTGTATAAAATAAAAGGGAAGAATAAACACAAAAGATGCTCCAAGAATAGCACAAGTGAGCGAATAAAAACTTATGATCATCATAGGCTAACCGATAATTGTTGACGAAGAGAGGTGGGATGTGTAGCATCCCCAAGATTAGATGCTTGAGTCTTCTTGTAATATTTACTTGGGGAGCCTTGGGCATCCCCAATTTTGAACTTTTGTATCTCGTTCAATCTACTCATATCCCAGTTTCACCTAAGTCTCAAAAACTTCATCCACATAAAACTTAAAAAGAACTCGTGAGATAGGTTAGTACATATAAGAATAAATCAACACTTCATGTACTGCCAAGACAAGTTGCATAATAATTTTCAAACATTAAGTACTATATACTATCATTTCCATAATTTATATCTACCAATATAAGCCATGAGAACTATAGGAGAAGTAGATAACAAAACTATGACAACAATCTGTCCAAACAGAACAGTCTGTAGAAATTCATTTAAAAAGTGTACTTCTGTAACTCAAACAATTATGAAACTTTATGAAAATATAAAGAATTTGTATGAAAGTACTATGTAAAAATTTCAGAAACTTTCTACACTCCAGTAAAATATGAAAATTCAAACACTACAGAAAAAGTTTCTATTTTTACACAGTCACACATCAAACATGCAATTGAGACATTTTAAGGCAATTCTTGGAAGCTTTTATTGAAAAACATGATTATGAATAACATCTAACAGAGAACAACAAAATAAAATGATGATCCAAGCAAAACACATATTATGTGACGAATAAAAATATAGCTCCAAGTAAGGTATACCGATAGTTTTGAAGACGAAAGAGGGGATGCCATGCCTTTCGGGGCATCCCCAAGCTTAGACGCTTGAGTCTTCCTTGAATATTACCTTGGGGATGCCTTGGGCATCACCAAGCTTAGGAACTTGTCACTCCTTATTCTCCTCATATCGGTATCTCATCCAAAACTTAAAAACTTCAATCACACAAAACTTATGGGAAGACAAAAGATACACCGGAGGCACGGGAGGACCAGCAACGTGTGCACGAAAACGACGGCATGCATCCAAAGCAGTATCAAGGTCCTGCCAGCTACGCTCTTACCAAAGCAGAGAAGGAAATCTTCTTTGAATGCCTGCTCAGTATGAAGGTCCCGTTTGGCTTCTCGTCGAATATAAAGGGAATAATAAACATGGCAGAGAAAAAATTCCAGAACCTAAAGTCTCATGACTGCCACGTGATTATGACGCAACTGCTTCCGGTTGCATTGAGGGGGCTTCTACCGGAAAACGTTCGATTAGCCATTGTGAAGCTATGTGCAGTCCTCAATGCAATCTCTCAGAAGGTAATCGATCTAGAAATCCTACCAATGTTATGGAATGATTTGGTGCAATGTATTGTCAGCTTCGAGTTGGTGTTCCCACCATCCTTCTTCAATATCATGACTCACGTCCTAGTTCATCTAGTCGACGAGATTGCCATTCTGGGTCCTGTATTTCTACACAATATGTTACCCTTTGAGAGTATCATGGGAGTCTTGAAGAAATATGTTCGTAATCGTGCTAGGCCAGAAGGAAGCATCTCCACGTGCCATCAAACAGAGGAGGTCATTGGGTTTTGTGTTGACTTTTTTCCTGACCTTCAGCCGATTGGTGTCCCTAAATCACGGTATGAGGGGAGACTGAGTGGAAAAGGCACGCTAGGAGCGAAATCAATAATATGTAGGGACGGGCATTCTTGGGCGCAAGCACACTACACAGTTCTATAGAATTCTACCTTGGTGGCCCCGTATATGAATGAACACAAGAATATTCTACGCTGGACACACCCGGAGCAGTCTGACGACTGGATTACACGTGAACACATCGATACTTTCGGCGGTTGGTTGCAAATGCATCCCATGCGTAACAACACTGTTGCAGATGACCTGTACTTGTTGGCCAGGACACCATCTTCGACTATATTGACTTACCAAGGGTACGAGATAAATGGTAATACATTTTACACGATCGCCCAAGATAAAAAGAGCACCAACCAAAACAGTGGTGTCCGCTTTGATGCAGCAATCACTAATAGGGCAAAGGACACATATTATGGTTACATAGAGGAGATATGAGAACTTGACTATGGACATGAATTTAAGGTCCCTTTGTTTCGGTGCAAATGGGTCAATATGTCAGGAGTCGGCGTACAATTAGACCCGCAGTATGGAATGACAACAGTGGATCTCAACAATCTTGGGTACACAGACGAACCATTCGTCCTAGCCAATGATGTGGCGCAGGTTTTCTATGTGAAAGACATGTCGACCAAACCGAGAAAAAAAAAAGATAAGGAAGCGGATACATCAAACGATGAGCCAAAGCGAAACATAGTTCTTTCAGGGAAAAGAAACATCGTGGGAGTGGAGGGCAAGACAGACATGTCTGAAGATTATGAAAAGTTTCATGAAATTCCTCCCTTCAAAGTGAAGGCTGACCCAAGCATCTTGTTAAACGATGAAGATTATCCATGGTTAAGGCGCAATAAGCAAGGGACACACGTGAAGAAAAAGTGAAGACTTTCTGTCCACAACTATTCTGATGATGGCTTTCATCTAGAATATCACTGCAGTTACATGTGAAGAATTGAAATCCTTTTGTAATAGACGAGTTTTCGTCCGAAACCCTGATACTTCGAAAGAGATTGTCCAGTTTGTACACAAAGTGCATCTAGTTTTTCCTGTAACCCTCACAACTTTTTAGCACATGCTATGTGGGTGAAATTATGATACCATGCCAACTTTCAACCATTTCAGAGTTCATTTGCAGTGCTTTTCAATTCAGGGTCATTTTAGCTCAAAATAAATCATGAAATGGATGAAAAATAGCAAATGAAGTCAGAAAAGGGTTGAAAAGTGATGTTGTGGCTTTGAATGGTGCATATTGAATGCAGAAAAAGTCTTGAGTTAAAATATGTTTAAAAAATTGAAATCCCTTTGTAATAGACGTGTTTTCGTCCGATCAAAGTTATTTAACTTAATATTATATAAAATTTATGCAACTAAAATTATCAAAGTTATTTTTGTTAAAAACTTTAATAGCAAAAAGAATATTCATAAAGTATTTTTGTTAAGAACTTTTAATATGCAAAAAAATAACATAAAAATAGCAAAAGTGAAAATAGATGCGCTTATAGAGAAAATTCAACCTAAATTCAAAGTGCTAGTTAACTAGCACTTTGAATTTACTAGCACTTTGAATTTTGGTTGAATTTTATCTATAAGCGCATCTATTTTCACTTTAGTAACAGCGACATTGTAGGCACATGTAAGGTTTGAGAGAGGCTCGTGCTGCCTCTCTCACAGCGGGGCTTATAAGCTGGTCGTCGTGCTCCTCAACTAGCGAGGTGGGACTAAACTCCCATCGTGCTCCTCAAAAAAATGACATAACATATGCAAAAAATGAAAAAAATTGCCCGCCTACAAGTCAGGAGAATCACACACCACGGCCTGCATACGACTCGAAACCCTATATGGGCCAGGATGTAGGCCCGCAGGCACGAATAACTGCTGACAGTAGGCCCCACAGGGCAGAGAGGGGCGAGGTCAGACGATGAGCTATTTGGGCTTTGAGAGGAACTTAACAAGGCAGAGAGGGGCGAGCTTATAAACCGGTGCGAGCGCCTCTCGCTTGGCGAGGTGGGACTAAACTCCCACCACAGCCAGGACCAACCCTTTCGATCTCCATCTCCCCCGACGGCGCCGAAGAAAGCCTCGACGCCGCCAGGCTGCCGGACCGCGTCGTCGCCTCCCCGATGACCCCCCCCTCGTCGCGCCGCCCCCGTGGCCTCCCCCGACGCCGTCCCCGTCGCCGCCCACGACGCCGTCGCCGCCCCGAGCCCGCTCCCCTACTCCTCCTAGGTGAGTTGCCGGCACACCGCCGTTCCCCTCCTCCTATCCCCCCACCCCCCCGGTCACCGTCATCGCCCGTCCCCGTCGCCGGCCGAAGCAGTGTGGGATAGAATTGACATGCCAGTTCATCTAATCAAATCAGTGAAACATATTTGGTAGGTACAATTGATAGCGTCATTAGTTAGAAGAACACTGCAACTATAAACTCAAGCTGTATGTTGAGAATTAGAAGCAAAAATGTTGTCATGCAATGGAAACTTAGTGAATAAGATGGTGGACAAACAAAATCCTTTTGACCTATGTGAGTAAGATGGTGGCCCTTCAACTTGAATATCAACAAATTTCTGCAGAAGAAACGGGAAATGATTCATCAGTTATACAAAAAGAACATCCAGATAGTTATGAACTTTTTTTCGGTTGTTGCGTGATCCGGTCAAGTCTCTTGTAATTATCACTTTATCTTCTCACTTCTTAAAATCTTCCTCATTTTCGGGAAAATCTTGTTCGCATGGACAACAGACATGAAGAAGTTTAATTTTCATGCTGCCTTAATGTCCTTTTACCATAGTAGTCCATCATGCCAATATGTAGCATGTCTGGGCATGTCTGTTGGATGACAGTCAACAACACACCCGTATCAAGTTTATCATCTGTCATCCCACCCACGTACTCCTCCGAGCTCGCTTCGTCTATTATCGAAGAAAATTGCCATCACAATGCACAAATAGAACACTTGCCTTTGTCCTGGAAGGAAACAAAAAAGCATTGTCTAGGCTCTTTTTTGTTAAGAAGAAGAAGTAGTAGCAGTGCTATTGTGATATGTTTTTAGATAAACGGAAGAAAGCATTGTCTAGGCTCTTTTTTGTTTTCCTTTGAAATGTGGAGGATAGGAATCAATCCTATGTAGGGATAGGAATGCATATTAAATATGGTATTGTTGTTATTGTTGTTAAATAAAATGTTATTTGCTATATAGCCACAATTTGTTCTCGTCGACGATGCCAATCCCGCATCCTCGTCGTCGACTCGGCGCCGACAACCAGTTTGGGAGGCGCCATGTCCGGGACTGGGCTCCGCCGGGCTGGCACTGGGAGGTGCTACCTTCCCGGGCACGCACATTGGTGAGAAATCCGGGTCTCGTCGTCGACCCGGAGCTTCTTTGGCGGCGGTCGCGTGGGCCACTATCGGTGCAGAGGGAGCCGGCCCTCGTGGAGGTGGTACGTCGTCGTGTCAGGGAGGAGGACGAGCACGTCCGTCGCTACATGGCCGCGTTGGACGCCAGGTTCTCCAATACCTGGCAGGTTATTCAGGGATCTCACCCAAGCTATGATCCGGCGATGGTTCCTTCTCTTTGGGTGTCCACCGCCTGCGCCGTGAGACGTCAACTCGATCTGTATTAATTAATGATATTATATGACAATATTCGAGCTGTATTAGCGATAATATTCGATGCTTCATTAAATGGATTATTCAAGATGTATTAGTGATATTATATGATAATATTATATGAAGAGTCCCCGACGATCGCCGGTGATATCATATCTATTAGTGATATTATATGATGATCTTGCTTCAAAATTTTGCCGTCGATTTTTAATCTTAGAATCATGAACACAGGAAATGTCGACATCGTCTGACGACGATAGGATCCCTCAGTGCCCTTTGTGCTGGGACGACAGGGGTCTATGCGGCATTTATCCTCACCTGGACAACGATAGGTCGTTCACCGTCAAGCTAACAGAACAATTTAGTATTATTACGGTATGTACAGACGACATGTATTTTTTGTTAATGAAGTATGATGTGTGCTTTTTTGCTTTAATTAACCTTTAATTTTCTTTTGTACAATTCGACTTGTGGGTTCCCCGTCATGCAAGATTCGCTGTCTTGGACAAGCTCCATTTCAAAGAGAAGGATAGTAGAGAGCCTAAGATATCTCACCTAAGAACAGAGCATTACACTTTTGTTGTTGAGGTGAAAAATAACGAAGATCACACATATTTTGGTTGTTCGAATTGGAGAGCATTTTGCAACGCGTATGGGTTGGATGAGGACATGAACATTACCTTCGATCTTGGTAATGACGATGTTTGTGATAATAATATAGATATTTGGGTGCATGCGGAGGATGACTTGATTCCGGTGCTACCTCCAGGTGCGTTTGTCAACAGATTTGTTAGGTACTTTATATTGATTATTGAAAAGTATTTGGTACTCATCCCGACTAAATTTCTTTATTTTTAATTATCAGCTTATTTCCGTGCTACAAGAACTACCCGACAGATAATAGATCGGACGTACTACAGTCATGACTCCAAACTTACTTGTTCGGAGATAAATCATCTCATCTCATTTATTCATGATGTTGAGGATCATGCTAAACATTACCGGACTGGCAACATTTATAATGGATATGTGCCACTAGTGCACAAGTTGAACCATCATAACATCACTTCAAACAACTTTGTAAGAATTTTTTTACCATTGCATCACTAGTCCATCTTTTTCATATATACATTGTTCTTAAGCAAAACTAGTTTGCTAACTGTGTTATTATTACTAATGTTTTTCAATAGGTACTCCCCCCAGAGACCGTGCCTAGATGGATGTTCACAAATGGTTAGCTTACGGCCACTCCCGATTAATTACAGTGGTAGCTACATGATATCTAAAAGTGAAGAAACCCTGAAAATCACAGGATGGAGAAATGCAATACAAGCATTTACGCTATCACTTGGAGAGGAATAATTGCGCATCCCACAAGTTGGAGATAGGTTGATCTGTGTTCTTCAATCGGGAGATGGCGGAGTTCGCCTTTATTTTGCTTTTTTACCTAGCAGTAGTTAGTGTTTCAACCTTTTGATAACTACAATAATGAGGATCGTTGATTAAGATGATGATGAGTTGTTGGATGTTGAATGATGAAGAGTTGATTAAGATGATGATGATGAGTTGTTATATGACATATACGAGTAAAATTAGATGGATGCAATAGACCAAGTTGAATTAGAGGAAAATACGTCCTCTAATTCAACTTGGTCTATTGCATCCATCTAATTTATACTGATGTTGGTTGTTTTTTCCATAATTTGTACTGATGATGTTGTATATTAATATGTTTAACCACGTGAAAATACAATATAAATATAAAAGAAAATGAAAACAAAAAATGAAACACGGCCCTTTCCAAAAAAAAACCCCAGCGCCTTACTGTCCCGGTTCGTGTTACGAACCGGGACTAAAGGTCCTCCTGCCTCGGCGCCACATAGCGGCCACATGGAGCACCTTTGGTCCCGGTTCGTAAGCCAACCGGGACTAAAAGTGATCGGCATTAATCCCGATCGTGTTGTCCCGGTTGCAGAACCGGGACTAAAGGCCCTCTGAAACCGGGACTGATGCCCTGTTTTCTACTAGTGGGGTCTTCCCGCTTGCTCGTCAACGGGGTGGCAGGGCCGGCGATCAGACATCGCCGGGGCCTCAGGCAAGGAGACCCGCTATCCCCCCTCCTGTTTATCCTTGCCATGGAGCCACTACAGCAGTTGCTAGTCAATGCGGCGCATGTGGGGGCTCTCTCAAAGATCAAAGGAAAGGTGCCAACTTTTCGCACCTCTATGTATGCGGATGACGTGGCCATCTTCCTAAACCCGGTCAGGCAGGAGGTGCAAACCCTACGCTCTATCCTCCGAGCATTCGGGGACGCTACGGGTCTCAGGGTCAATTTTAGCAAAAGCATGGTGATCGCCATCAAAGGCACGTGTTTTTGCTTAGCTCAGATTGCCGGACCGTTGGGTGCCGCCAGCGGAACATTCCCCTGCAAATTCCTTGGCTGCCGCTCTCTCTACGGAAGCTGCGAAAGGTCGACCTCCAACCGCTCATTGATAAGATGTTGGCTAGGCTGGCAAGCTAGAAATTCAAGATGCTCGCGGCTGCCGGCCGTTTAGTGCTGCTCAACTCAGTACTATCGGCATTTACGGTATACTGGTTGTCGGTGCATGAGATGCCTGCGTGGGTGCACAAGCATATTGATAAGATCCGGCGGGCATGGCTCTGGAAGGGACAGGAATTCTGCCATGGCGGTCATTGCAAAGTGGCATGGGGGAGAATCTGCAGGCCTCGAGAGCTAGGAGGTCTCGGCATCCTGGACCTGCAGTGTTTTGGTGTGGCGCTAAGGTTGCGCTGGCTTTGGTTGGAGAGGACAGCAACAACCAAACCATGGATAGGCCTACCGGTTCCATGCTCCATCTCTGATCGTACGCTTTTCGCGGCTGCTACTACCGCACTGATCCACGACGGGAAGACGGCCACCTTCTGGTTTGATAGATGGCTGAACGGGGAAGCTCCCATCTCCATTGCGCCGGGGATTTTCGCGGTTTCACGGAGGAAGATGCGCTCCGTCCACATGGCGCTCCATAACCGGACCTGGATTAAACATGTGCAAGGCCGCGTCTCCGCTGCTAACCTTCCAGAGTTTGTGTCACTTTGGGCTAAGGTGGCGGCTGCAGACCCGCTCTCGGATGGGCCTGACGAGTTCAGCTGGAACCTTACGAGCTCTGGCCATTTCTCTACAGCCTCCGCCTATCAGATACAATTCCTAGGTGCCACTTCATCGCCAATATATGAGACCATCTGGAAGGCATGGGCTCCTGCGAAGATCAAGATCTTCGCTTGGCATTTGTCAATGAATCGCCTGCTTACCGCCGACTGTCTCATGGCGCGTCAATGGCCAAACTGCTATTTTTTCCCACTGTGTCGTCACAACCTAGAAACCAACATTCACATGTTCAAGGAATGCCCATGGTCAAGACGGATGTGGGTGGCCACGGCGCAGCGGTTCCAGATTACGTCATTCGACCCAGTTTCGTGGACACCGGACGGTTTCACCCACGACTGGCTGGCACAGCTCAGTTCGAGTGGGCTAGCAGTGAAGCGGACGCGCTCAATCACACTTCTGACTCTCTGGCATATCTGGAAAGAATGGAATGACATGATCTTCATCAACACCGAGCACCACACGGTCGCGGTGCTGGGGCAAATCGAAGACGAGCTCAAGTTATGGCTGCTAGCTGGAGGGAAGCATTTGATGACGCGAGAATAAGCCCATGCCGTTTAAGCTCCTTTTTTTCTGTCGTTTCTTTTGCTTTATTGCCTGCCTGCCCTGTGGATAGGCACTTCTTGTACAGTTGATGGTCTCTCGTCGTTTCCTCTGAATGTAATCGCAGCTCTCCTGCGTTTCCTCAAAAAAAATGTTATAGCTTTGTAATCCTCTCCGATTTATTGAAATAGTTTGGCCAACTAGATTGATACTTCATCGGTGAGAGGGGTATGTTGTAGTGGGTTCAATCTGGCGGTGCTCTATATCCAGTGACAGAAAGTGACAAGACACGTCTTTGTATTGTTGCCACTAAGGATAAAACAATGGAGTTAGTTCATATTAATTGAATTCTCTTTATCTACATCAAGTCATCTTTCTTCAAGCATTGCTCTGTTTGTCATGAACTTAATACTTAGAGAGGCAAGCATAGAAGCGCTCTCGACGTGGAGTAATAGTAATAGGTGCATGCAGGACTCGGCCTATTTTCTTATGGATGTGATGCCTATATATACATGATCATTGCCGTGAATATCACATAACTATGCGCTTTTCTATCAATTGCCCAACAGTAATTAGTTTACCCACCGTATCTTGCCTACAGGAGAGATGCCGCTAGGGAAAACTACGGCCCCCGGGTCTATTCACTTATATTTGTACAAATCCTATCTTTACCTTGCTTTCATTTATTTGTTTTTATTTTATTTTGCAATTTACAATTATCTACTATTATCTACACACTTTCCTTGCTTTCAAATAACGAGATCAAGGGGATTGACAACCCTCTTGCCGCGTGGGGTGCAAGGTGTTTGCTCTTTTGTGTGCAGCTGCTCAAGACGGTAGTGGATTGATATTCCTATTGGTTCGATAAATCTTGGTTTCTTAACTGAGGGAAATACTTATCCGTATTGTGCTGCAATTACCCGTTCCTCTTCACGGAAAACCCAACGCAGATCACAAGTATCAGGAAGGATTTCTGGCGCCGTTGCCGGGGAATATCATCACCAACTATCAAGTAACTTGACACAAATTATCATTCACTTGTTCTTCTTTTTATTTGCTATTATATTTAGTTTGCTTCATAAAAATCAAAAATACAAAAAAACAGAATTTAGGTTGCCTCATATGCTTTGTCTTTATAATGTCTTTCATGAAAATAAGGATTCGGAAAATTATGCTCAATTGTTAGAGGAAGAATTTATAAAAATGATTAATGTGAGTTCCTTTAAGGATGAGCATGATAGAAATGTTGTTAGTATGTATTCTCTGAATATACATGCTGCCAATGATATGCAAAACCACAAGGTGGGGGATGCTATGTTTGATGAAGATGATATTTTTTTGTCCCCAAGTTTTGATGAGCAAATTCATTATGATGATTGCATGCCTCCTATTTATGATGATTGTGGTGGTGACATGTATGCTATAATTAGTAATGATAACCATGAAACTTGTCATCATTATTTTATTTTTCAATGTGGTTATGACAATCAAGTGTCACATGATAGTTATTTTGTTAAGTTTGCTCCCACTATCATGAATGAAAAGGAATTTGCTTATGTGAAGAGTAATAAATTTTCTATGCTTGTGGATCATGAAAAGAATGTTTTATGTGATAGTTACATTGTGGAATTACTTCATGATGCTACTGAAAATTATTATGAGGGGGGGAATATATGCGTGTAGGAATTGCAATAATATCAAGTTTCCTCCCTATGTGTTTAAAGTTTCGAAGTTATACTTGTTTTGCCTTCATATGCTAGTTGATTCTTGCTCCTATAAATTGTTTGATCAAAAAAATCCTATGCATAGAAAGTGGGTTAGGATTAAATGTGCTTGTCATATGCCTCATGATTCTCCCATTGTGTTTCAATTCATTACTTTTATATGTGCATCATTGAAATCATCTTATATTTACTTTTTGGATGCACCATCCAAGCGACCACATTAATCCTTGGAAACAAACAATAACAACCGTTAAATCCAATTATAACCATCCTGAGGCGTTGGATGAAACAAGCGTGCGTACTTTCCCACCAGGGACTCCTAACATCTTACGCTATTGTCAAAAAAATAAAATAAAGACTCCTAACAGGTTACGCTGCATATATAATATAAAGAAACAACTAATCTTCACGCCCATCTAATAAGAAAGAAAAGAAACAAAACTCTTCACGTCGCCTCCGCTCTTGCTCTGGCCGTCCTTGGTTGGCTTTGAGATCCCCATCTCCAAGACACCTCTACTTTACCAACGATCGTCAGTTCTTGAAATCGTCTGCGCGTTGCAATCCATGGCCAGGCGGTGTTGCTTGGATATCTGATGATTTCCCGATGCATGTCCTCCTATCTCCAGTTCAGACGAGAAGCATTGCGATTAAATCTGGAAGAAGATCAGATTGATGCGGCACAAATAAACATGGATGCGGACATGGAGGCATAGAACACACATGATGATCTCAAGGATCGTTGACATCCAAGTGCAGCAGATCTAACTGATGCTAGCATCTACCAAGTAATCTACTCATCAGTTTTAAATTAATTTGTTTGAGACGGATATCCCTGATTCAACTCGAAAGGATTTTTGCGATTTTTAACCTGATTTGTTTTCCCACAAAAGCAAGTTGTTGGGTTGAAATATGACTGTGCGTCATATAGAACTTGGATCTATTTTCAGTTCCTGATATTATTGTGACTGGGGGATCAGAGACGGAGAAGAGCCAAGCCTCAAGGAGATGCATATGTCGGCAAGTTTGTCTATTGCTGGATGCATGTGTTGGCAAGTTTGTGTATTGCTGGAACAATGTTCACATCAAGACACCATAAGGTCACTTAATTTCCTGTTTTACGATTTACGTAATGCATGATTTGGTGATGTACGACCGGAAATTAACTAGGGCTTGAAACATCAGGTTCAGCCTGCATATCTATATCTATATCTATCTATACCCCTCCCCTATATATATATATTTTTTTACTAATAAAGCAAGGTGATATTCTTGGTTTCGTCCCGCTTAGATGATTTACATATTTAAGATATATATACCCGAGGTGGTACTAACTCAGGGACGTCTATGTACTCTTTTGGTCGAAAGAAGACAGCCCACCTCGCCGTGAACTAGGCCCAGGAAGGAGGCCCACCTCGCTGTGCAAAGGCAAAATAAAATAAAATTTACAGTACTGGGGATCGAACTCCCAACCTCACGACCCAAATCTAAACGGTACTACAAACTGAGCTAGCTAATGTTTGTTTCACAAATATGAATTCATTTACTAATTAATAGTACCACCTCGCTTCATCACATCCTACCGCATCAACTTATATACCTCTGTGATGCGAATTCAGTAAGATGTGTCAAGACTCGATAATGAGAAGTGGGTTGACCGGGGAGGAATTAAACAGCGGAGAGAAAACCGACAAAATATTGTTATCGTGTGAAAACGGAAGGAATTTATCTGTCCGGTGGTGCCAACATGAAAGATTGTGGATCAATAAAGGAAGGACATGCGTGTATGAAAATGAAGGAGTTTAATTCCGTGAATTGTGCATAGGAAAGATTGAGGCGCCCAATAAAGGAATACATGCATATGGAAACAAAGGACGCCTGTGTGTACCTCCGTATAGGAGAATCAAACTACAGTGTGTAACCCCCACTAGCGCGTACCTTAGTGTTAATCTTTTCGGTGCTGTTTTTTCATACTGTGAATATTTTTGTTTCTAACTTGCTACAAATTCACCAAAATGAAAAATTGGTTGATCTACATGTTGTTTCGATTGAGCGTGGCCCCAACAAACGGGACACGCGACACTACAAGCCCGGCTAATGCTGCTACAAGTTGTATCATTCAAACTTCCGTTGTTGCAACTAAATTATATCCAATTGTGCCTACGACACGGTTTTCTCTAGGCGTAAGCTGCAATCGACTTCGAAGAAGAAGTTTGTAGTGCCGCGTGTCTAGACGTAAGCCCAATATTACGTACACATATGTCCGTGCGTTGTAACACGAGTATGTCAATTTTTTCTCCCGTTTTAATGCACGGGCGTATGTGCTAGTTATGCCTAGCTAGGGCCATTAAACGATAGCGCTTGTTGGGAGGCAACCCAATAGTTATCTTTATTTTTGCTTTTTTACTTTCTGGTTGTTTTTGATAACATAATTATTTACACTGTAATTATTGTGTTTTTATGTTTTAATTAGTTTTTGTGCCAAGTAAAGCCTTTGGGATGGCTTACAAGATGAGTAGAATTGATACGGTGGAAAAAAAGAAGAAATAGGTTCTATGATAAGATGAGTAAAAATTTTAACGTCCAGTGCAGAATTTCTATGATTTTACTGGAACGTCTTTTTGATCTGAATTTTTTACACAGTATTGCTATACGAATTCTTTAGGTTTTCCTAATTTTTAAGAATTTCTAGAGTTACATAAGTATAGGTTCTCTAAAGATCTTTACAGACTGTTCTGTTTTAGACAGATTCTGTTTTTGCTTGCGTAGTTTGCTTGTTTTGATGATGCTATGGATTGTATCGGGGGGTATAAGCCATGGAGAAATTAGAATAAAGTACCTATTATGCAATAATTAAATATGAATCAATTCATAATAGTACCTAAAGTATTTCATATGTTGCTTATACTAACGTATCTCACGAAGTTTTGTTGAGTTTTGTGTGATTGAAGTTTTCAAGTTTTGGGTGTTATTGCGATGGATGAAGGAATAAGGAGTGGCAAGAGCCTAAGCTTGGGGATGACCAAGGCACCTCAAGGTAATATTCTAGGAAGACTCGAGCGTCTAAGCTTGGAGATGCCCCGGAAGGCATCCCCTCTTTCGTCTCAATCCATCGGTATGTCACTTGGAGCTATATTTTTATTCGTCACATGATATGTGTTTTGCTTGGAGCATCGTTTGCTTTTGCTTTTGTTTGATTTTATTGTTAGTATGCCACAATCATCATTTTTCCGGACACACCTATTTGAGAGAGACACACCTTCATCATAATTTGTTAGAATACTCTATGTGCTTCACTTATATCTTTTGAGCTCAGCAGTTGCTCTAGTACTTCACCTATATCTTTTTTAGCACGGTGGCATATATATTTTATAGAAATAATTGCACTCTCATTCTTCACTTATATATTTGTTTCAGAGTTAATAAATAGTGACGGTAATTTGCATGGGTCATAAGACTAGTCCAAAAATAATAGGTATTCAATGAGTGATAATCAAAACCATCATGTAGCACATATAAGAGAAATTGTGGGTTAATGATATTGATGTGGTAATATGAAAAAGGTGTGAGTGCATCATTGTTGATTCGTAGAAGTATAGGTATTAAGTGGTGTTAATTTCCCGTTTGTCTAAATATTAAAAAGGCATGGTGGGGATGTGTGAGCATTTCTATTCCTCGTTGAAATCCTAGTGTTGTTTCGGGTCGGAGGCGCACGATGGTTAACTCCTCCCAACCTCCTCCCTCGGGGCATGCGAGTAGTACTTTGATTTGTGATAAAACTAATAAAACTTTCCAATAAGTATATGAGTTCTTTATGACTAATGTGAACCCGTGGACATACGGAATCTGACCACCTCATATTTTGCTAGCCTCTTCGGTACCGTGCATTGCCCATTCACACCTCGAGGATCGGTGCAAACTTCGCCGGTGCATCCAAACCCCGTGACATGATACACTCTGTCAAATATAAGCCTTCTTATATCTTTCCTCAAAACAGCCACCATGCCTACCTATTATGGCATTTCCATAGCCATTCCAAGATATATTGCCGTGCAAATTTCACCGTTACATCATATGACTAGTTCGTTCATCATCATATTGCTTTCCATGATCATATAGAGCTGACATAGTATTTGTGGCAAAGCCACCTTTAATCATATTTTTGATACATGTCACGCTAGATCATTGCACATCCTGGTACACTGCCAGAGGCATTCATATTGAGTCATATTACTTCATAATTCTTCATATCAAGTTCTCATATTGAGTTGTAAGTAAATAAAAGTGTGATGATCATTATTAGAGCATTATCCCAGTGAGGAAATAAAAATGGGGGAGGCCAAATGAGCCCACCATAAAAAAATGAAAATGAAAATGAAAAAAAATGATGAGAGAAAAAGAGAGAAGGGACTTTGCTACTATCCTTTACCACACTTGTGCCTCAAAGTGGCACCTTGTTCTTCATATAGAGAGTCTAATGTTATGTCATTTTCATATGCTAGTGGGAATTACTTTATTATAAACTTGGCTTGTATATTCCGATGACGGGCTTCCTCAAATGCCCGAGGTCTTCATGAGCAAGTGATACGTCTCCAACGTATCTATAATTTTTTATCGTTCCATGCTGATATATTATCATTCTAGGATACTTTTTGGGTCTTTATTTACCTATTTATAATATTTTTGAGCACTAACCTATTGACCTAGTGCCCAGTGCCAGTTGTTGTTTTCTGCATGTTTTTCACTTCTCAGGTTTACAGTACCAAACGAAGTCCAATTGCCACGAAACTTTTTGATGATTTTTTCTGGACCAAAAGAAGACCTGGGAGATTCGGAAGAAGGCCGGAAGCGGCACTAGAGCCGCACTAGGTGAGGGAGTCCGGGACTAAGGGGTCCTCGGGCTGCCGACCTATCCCGTGTGAGTCGAACTCATGGGCCGCCCGATGGCTACTGTGGGAAGATCAAACTACAAGGATACTCCATGATTAGAAAGGAAACCTTAGGTGTCGTGGTGTGTTCTCCAAGTCATAGATGGTAGAATAGGCGTGTTTGAACCCTCAGTAACAACCGACTACATGTAACCCTAGGTACCCCTGGTGTCTATATAAACTAGGGGGTTTAGTTCGTAGAGGCCAGGTCAACTCATCTAGGGTTTTAGCTCATCCGATCTCGAGGTAGATCAACTCTGTAATCGTCATACACATCAATACAGTCAAGCAGGACGTAGGGTTTTACCTCCTCAACAGGGCCCGAACCTGGGTAAACATCGTCTCCTTTGTCCCCTGTTAACCATCGATCCTAGATCCACAACTCGGGACCCCCTACCCGAGATCGGTCGGTTTTGACACCGACATTGGTGCTTTCATTGAGAGTTCCACTGTGAATCGCCGAAAAGATCGATGGCTCGCTTAATCCTCAGCGATGAAGTCTGTAACAGGGACGTCTTCATCCCTCGACAAATCTTCACGTTCCGAAGCATCGTGTTGCATGCCGATCCGGCCGGCCGCCTTGGCTAGGTCGGAAGTTTCACCCCCGATCAGGAGGTCAGATTCGGGGAGATCTTGTTTTAACGAAGCTCTCAGCTCCCCTTGAAGGACCCACGAGCCCCGACGCCTTAACTTCGGGAGCGGTGGATCCCGCCACTTGGGAGGCCTCTATCACTGGTTTGTCCCTAAAGCCTAACCTAGTCGATATGCCCGGATCAGCCTCAGCCGCACACAGCCCGGGTGCGTACTCGAACGACCCCAGGGCAACAGTGCCGCGGATCGACCCTAGACACTCATATAACATGGAGTCCGCCGAAATCTCGTCGTTAAACGAGTTACTCGTCCGGATTCAAGTCATGGGCATGACCAAAGGCCAACCCTCGGTCTATGACCAGATCGGGCTTAGACCCGACGACAGGAAAATTTGTGTCCCACCACTCACACACTTGGTCGCTACCGTTGAGTGCGTGGCCGAAGGTACGCCCCCTCAACCACCGGAGTTAAGAACGGTTTATGTCCCGGTTTCCGACCACCTGGGTCCTTCTTGCGGTCCGGAATCCGGACTTCATCCTGGGAACAGTTCGGGATCCGTGGCCGATCCATCACACGACCTGGAGTCTGTGCAGCAAGGTCCCGTCGATGCTATGGACTCCGAACCCTCCGTGCCAGACCCCACAATGCCATGGGACGCGGACGTCTGGATCTCAGACTCGCATCCTATTGGAGTACGCAATTTTTCCCCACCCACCACCCCAATCGAGCATTCTTCAAGAGTTGCAAGATGCTACTTCTTGAGCTTGCGTTGGTTTTCCCTTGAAGAGGAAAGGGTGATGCAGCAAAGTAGATAAGTATTTCCCTCAGTTGTTGAGAACAAAGGTATCAATCCAGTAGGAGATACAAGCAAGTCCCCAATCTTCGCACCTACACAAACAATCAAACTCTTGCACCCAACGCTATAAAGGGGTTGTCAATCCCTCCACGTTTATTTGCAAGGATGAGATCTGATAGAGAGAGATATAAAAGATTGCTAAAACAAAAAGTAAAACAAAAGTAAAAAGATTGCAGCAAAGTATTTTTGGTATTTTTGGTTTATAGATCTGAAAATATAATATGGAAAATAGACCCGGGGGCCATAGGTTTCACTAGAGGCTTCTCTCATGAAGGAAAATAATACGGTGGGTGAGCAAATTACTGTCGAGCAATTGATAGAAAAGCGCATAGTTATGACGATATCCAACGCAATGATTATGCATATAGGCATCACGTCCGTGTCAAGTAGACCGAAACGATTCTGCATCTACTACTATTACTCCACACATCGACCGACTCCTGCCTGCATCTAGAGTATTAAGTTCATGAAGAACAGAGTAACGCATTAGGTAAGATGACATGATGTAGAGGGATAAACTCAAGCAATATGATGAAAACCCCATCTTTTTATCCTTGATGGCAACAATACAAATACGTGCCTCGCTACCCCTACTTTGTCACTGGGTGAGGACACCGCAAGATTGAACCCAAAACTAAGCACTTCTCCCATTGCAAGAATTACCAATCTAGTTGGCCAAACCAAACCAATAACTCGAAGAGACTTGCAAAGATATGAAATCATGCATATAAGAATTCAGAGAAGATTCAAATAATATTCATAGATAATCTGATCATAAACCCACAATTCATCGGATCTCGACAAACACACCGCAAAAGAGTATTACATCGGATAGATCTCCATGAAGATCATGAAGAACATGGTATTGAAGAACAAAGAGAGAGAAGAAGCCATCTAGCTACTAGCTATGGACCCGAAGGTCTGTGGTGAACTACTCACGCATCATCGGAGGGGCAATGGAGTTGATGTAGATGCCCTCCGTGATCGAATCCCCCTCCGACAGATTACCGGAAAAGGCTCCAAGATGGGATCTCACGGGAACAGAGGCTTCCGGCGGCGGAAAAGTATTTTCGTTGCTCTTTTTGGTATTGGGGGAATATTTGAGAATTTATAGGCCGAAGAATAGGGTTAGAGGACCTGTAGGGGGGCCATAAGCCAGGGGGGCACCCCCCCTAGGGCGCGCCCTGCAGGCTTGTGACTTCCCGACAGGTCTCCTGCCTTCATCTCCAAGTCTGGTAGGTTTCTTCTGGTCCAAGAAAAATCAACGCGAAGATTTTATTCCGTTTGGACACCGTTTAATATTCCTTATCTGCAATACTCAAAAACAAGGAAAAAACAGAAACTGGCACTAGGCTCTAGATTAATAGGTTAGTCCCAAAAATAATATAAAATAGCATATTAATGCATATAAAACATCCAAAACAGATAATATAATAGCATGGAACAATAAAAAATTATAGATACGTTGGAGACGTATCAAGCATCCCCAAGCTTAATTCCTGCTCGTCCTCGAGTAGGTAAATGATAAAAACAGAATTTTTGATGTGGAATGCTACCTAACATATTTATCCATGTAATATTATTTATTGTGGCATGAATATTCAGATCCGCAAGATTCAAAACAAAAGTTTAATATTGACATAAAAACAATAATACTTCAAGCATACTAACAAGGCAATTGTGTCCTTTCGAAATAACATGGCCTCAGAAAGCTATCCCTACAAAATCATATGGTCTGGCTGTTGGGGAACGGAGCATGAATTTCAAAAATTTCCTATGCTCACGCAAGATCTATCCTTGGAGATGTATCGCTACGAGAGGGGAGAGTGTGTCTACGTACCCTCGTAGACCGTTAGCGGAAGCGTCTCACAACGCGGTTGATGTAGTCGAACAATCCTTCGAGCTCCACCGATCGAGTACCGAACGTACGGCACCTCCGAGTTCTACACACGTGCAGCTCGGTGACGATCCTCGCCTTCTTGATCCAGCAAGACGTCGGGGAAGTAGATGAGTTCCGTCAGCACGACGGCGTGGCGACGGTGACGGTGAAGTGATTCCGGCAGGGCTTCGCCTAAGCTCTCCGAAAATATGACCGAGGTGGAAAACGGAGATCGGGGCACCGCACACGGCTATGGGACAATTGTGTGTCTCCAAGGGGTGCCCCTCCTCCGTATATAAAGGAGGGAGGGGGGAGGAGGCAGCCAAGGGGCTGCGCACCAAGGGGGGGAGGAGTCCTACTAGGACTCCCATGGTGGTGGCGCCACCCTCCCCCAATCCTACTCCTACTAGGAGTGGGGAGAGAGGCAGAGAGAGGGAAGGAAAGGGGGGGCCGGCCCCCCAACCCCCAGCCCAATTCGGACCCCTCATGGGGGGGGGGCGCCAGCCCCCTGGTGGGCTGGTGTTCCTCCCCTATGAGGCCCATGTGGCCCATGCTACTCCCCGGGGGGTTCCGGTGACCCCTCCGGTACTCCGATAAATATCCGGAACCTTCCGGAACTTTTCCGGAGGCCAAATACCATCTTCCAATATATCAATCTTTACCTCTCAGACATTCCGAGACTCCTCGTCATGTCCGTGATCTCATCCGGGACTCCGAACAACATTCGGTCACCAATCACATAACTCATATAATACTATATCGTCATCGAACCTTAAGTGTGCGGTCCCTACGGGTTCGGGAATGATGTAGACATGACCGAGACGACTCTCTGGTCAATAACCAACAGCGGGACCTGGATGCTCATATTGGTTCCTACACATTCCACGAAGATCTTTATCGGTGAACCTCATATGTCAACATACGTTGTTCCCTTTGTCCGGCGGTATGTTACTTGCCCGAGATTCGATCGTCGGTATCCAATACCTAGTTCAATCTCGTTACCGGCAAGTCTCTTTACTCGTTCCGTAATACGTCATCTTGTAACTAACTCTTTAGTCACGGTGCTTTCAAGGCTTCTATGATGCTGTATTACCGAGAGGGCCCAGAGATACCTCTCCGATAGTCGGAGTGACAAATCGCAATCTTGATCCATGCCAACTCAACAAACACTTTCGGAGATACCTGTAGTGCACCTTTATAATCACCCAGTAACGTTGTGACGTTTGATACACCCAAAGTATTCCTACGGTATCCGGGAGTTGCATGATCTCATGGTCAGAGGAACGTGTATTTGACATAGTGAAAGCAATAGCAATAAACTGAACGATCATTTGCTATGCTAACGGTTGGGTCATGTCCATCACATCATTCTCCTAATGATGTAATCCCGTTATCAAATGACAACTCATGTCCATGGTCAGGAAACCTTGACCATCTTTTGATCAACGAGCTAGTCTAGTAGAGGCATACTAGGGACATAGTATTTGTCTATTATCCACACATGTCTTTAGTTTCCGGTCAATACAATTCTAGCATGAATAATAAACCATTATCATGAATGGAGAAATATGATAATAAACACTTTATTAATTGCCTCTAGGGCATATTTCCAACAGTCTCCCACTTGCACTAGAGTCAATAATCTAGTTTACATCTCCATGTAATTAACATCCAATCAGTTCTAGGGCTGATCATGTTTTGCTTGTGAGAGAGGTTTTAGTCAACGGGTCTGCAATATTCAGATCCGTGTGTTCTTGGCAAATCTCTATGTCATATGTAGATGCTGCTACCACACTCTGCTTGGAGCTACTCCAAAACCGACTGTCCCACTTTACGTATCCGGTCTGAGACTCATAGTCTTCCGGATCGGTGTTTAAAGCTTGCATCGACATAACCCTTTACAACGAACTCTTTATCACCTCTATTCCCGAGAAATTCTTCCTTAGTCCTTTTCAGGATATTCTTGACCGTTGTCCAGTGATCTACTCCTGGATCACTTTGGTACCTTCCCACCAAGCTAATAGCGAGGCATACATCAGTTCTAGTACACAGCATGGCATACAAATTAGAGCCTATGGCTGAGGCATAGGGGATGACACTCATCTTCTCTATGTCTTCTGCCGTGGTCGGGCTTTGAGTCTTACTCAATCTCACACCTTGCAATACAGGCAAGAACCCTTTCTTTGACTGATCCATTTTGAACTTCTTCAAAATCTTGTCAAGGAATGTGCTTCGTGAAAGTCCTATGAGGCATCTCAATCTATCTCTATAGATTTTGATGCCTAACATGTAAAACAACCTTTACCTAGATTTTCAAGTCTTACTCCACTTCACACCAGGCAAGAACTCATTTCTTTGACTTGATCCTATTTTGAACTTCTTCAAAAAACTCATCAAGATGTGTGAACTTTTATCAGGCGTTTTGATCTGTCTCCATAGATCTCGATGCCCAATCTGTGGATAACTCAAAAACAGGTTTTTATTGAAAACCTCCTTTCAATTCTTTATGCTTTCCAGAAATTCTACATCATTTCCAATCAACAATATGTCATCCACATATACTATTAGAAATGCTATAGAGCTCCCACTCACTTTCTTGTAAATACAAGTTTCTCCATAAACTTGTATAAACCCAAACGCTTTGATCACTTCATCAAAGCGAGTATTCCAGCTCCGAGATGCTTGCACCAGTCCATAGATGGATCGCTGGAGCTTGCATATTTTGTTAGCGCCTTTAGGATCGACAAAACCTTCCGGCTGTATCATATACAATTCTTCCTTAAGGAATCCGTAAAGGAATGCCGTTTTGACGTCCATTTGCCAGTTTTCATAATCATAAAACTCGGCAATTGCTAACATAATTCTGACAGACTTTAGCATCGCTACGGGTGAGAAAGTCTCATCGTAGTCAACTCCTTGAACTTGGTGATAACCTTTAGCAACAAGTCGAGCTTTATAGACGGTGATATTACCATCAGCATCCGTCTTCTTCTTAAAGATCCATTTATTTTCAATAGCTCGCCGTTCATTGGGCAAGTCTACCAAAGTCCACACTTTGTTCTCATACATGGATCCAATCTCGGATTTCATGGCCTCAAGCCATTTGTCGGAATCCGGGCTTGCCATCGCTTCTTCATAGTTCGAAGGTTCATCGTTGTCTGGCAACATGTCCTCCAAGACTGGATTTCCGTACCACTCTGGTGCAGAACGTGTTCTGGTTGTCCTTCGAAGTTCAGTAACAACTTGATCCGAAGTTTCATGATCATCATCATTAACTTCTTCTCTGGTCTGTGTCGATGTCACAGAAATTTCTTTCTGTGGCGTACTACTATCCAGAGGAGGTACAATTACCTCATCAAGTTCTACTTTCCTCCCACTCACTTCTTTCGAGAGAAACTCCTTCTCTAGAAAGGATCCATTCTTTAGCAACGAAAACTTTGCCTTCGGATCTGTGGTAGAAGGTGTACCCAACGGTCTCTTTTGGGTACCCTATGAAGACGCACTTATTCGCTTTGGGTTCGAGCTTATCTGGCTGAAGCCTTTTGACATAAGCATCGCATCCCCAAACTTTCAGAAACGACATCTTAGGTTTCTTGCAAACCACAGTTCATACGGTGTCATCTCAAAGGATTTAGACGGTGCCCTTGTTTAAAGTGAATGCAGCTGTCTCTAATGCATAACCCCAAAATGACAGTGGCAAATCGGTAAGAGATATCATAGAACGCACCATATCCAATAGAGTACGATTACGACGTTCGGACACACCATTACGCTGTGGTGTTCCATGTGGCATGAGCTGTGAAACAATTCCACATTGTCTTAAGTGATTGCCAAACTCGTAACTCAAATATTCTCCTCCACAATCAGATCGTAAGAACTTTATTTTCTTGTTACGATGGTTCTCTACTTCATTCTGAAATTCTTTGAACTTTTCAAATGTTTCAGATTTATGCTTCATCAAGTAGACATAACCATATCTACTCAAATCATCAGTGAACGTGAGAACATAACGATATCCACCGCGCGCCTCAACACTCATCGGACCGCATACATCTGTATGTATTATTTCCAATAAGTTGGTTGCTCGCTCCATTGTTCCGGAGAACGGAGTTTTAGTCATCTTGCCAATAAGGCACGGTTCACATGTCTCAAATGATTCATAATCACGAGATTCCAAAAACCCATCTGCATGGAGTTTCTTCATGTGTTTAACACTGATATGACCTAAGCGGCAGTGCCACAAATATGTGGTACTATCATTATCTTTTGGCATTCGTGTTATGAACATATGTATTACTACGATCAAGATTCAATAAACCTTTCATTTTAATTGCATGATCATCAATGATATTATCCAAATAAATAGAATAACAATTATTCTCTGAAATTGAATAACCGTCTTGCAATAAACACTATCAGATATAATGTTCATGCTTAACGCAAGCACCAAATAAAAATTATTTAGGTTCATCACTAATCCTGAAGTTAGAGAGAGCGTGGCGATGGTGATCACATCAACCTTGGAGACACTTCCAAAGCACATCGTCACCTCATTCTTAGCTAGCCCTCGTTTATTCCGAAGCTCCATGTTTCAAGTTGTAAGCAACTGAACAAGTATCAAATACCCAAGTGCTCCTACGAGTACTAGTAAGGTACATATCAATAACATGTATATCAAATATCTTTGTTGACATTGCCAGTCTTATTATCTGCCAGTTACTTTGGGGAAGTTCCACTCCCTGTGACATTTCCCTTTGCAATGGGAGCACTAAGTCTCGGGTTTGGTTTAGCCTTGGGTTTCTACGCGTGAGCGGCAACTGTTTTACCGTTCTTCTTGAAGTTCCCTTTTCTTTCCCTTGCCCTTCTTGAAACTAGTGGTCTTATTAACCATCAACACTTGATGCTCCTTTTTTTTTTTGATTTCTACATCCGCAGATTGTAGCATCGCGAATAGCTTAAGGATCTTCTATCCCTTGCATGTTTATAGTTCATCACGAAGATCCAGTAGCTTAGTGATAGTGACTAGCGAACTCTATCAATCACCACTTTATTCGGAAGTCTAACTCCCACTTGATTCAAGTGTTTGAAGTACTCAGGCATTCTGAGTACATGCTCACTAACGGAGCTGTTCTCCTCCATCTTGTAGCTATAGAACTTGTCGAAGGTGTCATACCTCTCGACCCGGGTGTGAGCTTGAAAAACAAATTTTCAGCTCTTGGAACATCTCATATGCTCCGTGTTGCTCAAAACATATTTGGAGCTCCGGTTCTAAGCCGTAAAGTATGGCGCACTGAACTATCGAGTAGTCATCTTTTCTTGTCTGCCAGACGTTCATAACGTCCTCAGACGAAGCCGTAGGGGTATTTCACTGAGCGGTGCATTAAGGACATAAGCCTTCTGTGTAGCAGTGAGGACAATCCTCAGATCACGGACCTAGTCCGCATAGTTGCTTCCATCAACTTTCAACTTCGTTTTCTCTAGGAACATAATAAAAACAGGGGAACTACAGCGCGGTCTATTGATCTACAACATAAATTTGCTAAGACAAGTAAGACTATGTTCATGACAATTGAAGTTCAATTAATCAAATTACTTAAGAACTCCCACTTAGATTAACACCCCTTAAGTTGTCTAAGTGTAACATGATCCACATCAACTAAACCACGTCCGATCATCACGTGAGGTGGATTAGTTATCAATGGTGAACATCTTTCATGTTGATCATATCTACTATATGACTCATGTTCGACCTTTCGGTCTCTTGTGTTCCGAGGCCATGTCTGTACATGCTAGGCTCGTCAAGTTTAACCCAAGTATTCTGCGTGTGTAAAACTGGCTTACACCCGTTGTATGCAAACGAAAGAATCCATCACACCCGATCATCACGTGGTGCTTAGAAGCGTCGAACCTTCGCAACGGTGCATACTAGGGGAGAACACTTATCTTGAAATTTAGTGAAGGGATCATCTTATAATGCTACCGTCGTCCTAAGCAAAATAAGATGCATAAAAGGATTAACATCACATGCAATTCAATATATGTGACATGATATGGCCATCATCGTCTTGTGCTTTTGATCTCCATCAGCAAAGCACCATCATGATCTCCATCGTCACCGGGTTGACACCTTGATCTCCATCGTAGCGTCGTGACACCTTGATCTCCATCGTAGCGTCATGGTCGTCTCGCCGGCTATTGCTACTACTACTACTGCTAACTTATAGCGGTAAAGTAAAGCAATTACATAGCGTTGGCATTGCATACAATAAAGAGACAACCATAAGGCTCCTGCCGGTTGCCTGATAACTTACAAAACATGATCATCTCATACAACAACTTATATCACATCATGTCTTGGCCATATCACATCACCAGCATACCCTGCAAAAACAAGTTAGACGTCCTCTACTTTGTTGTTGCAAGTTTTACGTGGCTGCTACGGGTTTGCAAGAACCGTTCTTACCTACGCAAAACCACAACGTGGTGTAGTGATTGCTTTTTGATCTTCTAAAAGAACCCTCTTCATTGAAACCGATTCAACTAAAGTGAGAGAGACAGACACCCGCCAGTCACCTTTATGCAACGAGTGCACGTACCGGTGAAACCTGTCTCGCGTAAGCGTACGCGTAATGTCGGTCCGGGCCGCTTCATCTCACAATACCGCCGAATCAAGTATCAACTAGTAATGGCAAGCAATATGTATACACCCACGCCCACAACTCCTTTGTGTTCTACTCGTGCAAATCACATCTACGCATAAACCTCGCTCTGATACCACTGTTGGGGAACAGAGCATGAATTTCAAAAATTTCCTACGCTCACGCAAGATCTATCCATGGAGATGTATCGCTACGAGAGGGGAGAGTGTGTCTACGTACCCTCGTAGACCGTTAGCAGAAGCGTCTCACAACGCGGTTGATGTAGTCGAACAATCCTTCGAGCTCCACCGATCGAGTACCGAACGTACGGCACCTCCGAGTTCTACACACGTGCAGCTCGGTGACGATCCTCGCCTTCTTGATCCAGGAAGACGTCGGGGAAGTAGATGAGTTCCGTCAGCACGACGGCGTGGCGACGGTGACGGTGAAGTGATTCCGGCAGGGCTTCGCCTAAGCTCTCCGAAAATATGACCGAGGTGGAAAACGGAGATCGGGGCACCGCACACGGCTATGGGACAATTGTGTGTCTCCAAGGGGTGCCCCTCCTCCGTATATAAAGGAGGGAGGGGGGAGGAGGCGGCCAAGGGGCTGCGCACCAAGGGGGGGAGGAGTCCTACTAGGACTCCCCTTGGTGGTGGCGCCACCCTCCCCCAATCCTACTCCTACTAGGAGTGGGGAGAGAGGGAGAGAGAGGGAAGGAAAGGGGGGCCGGCCCCCCAACCCCCAGCCCAATTCGGACCCCTCATGGGGGGGGGGGGGGCGCCAGCTCCCTGGTGGGCTGGTGTTCCTCCCCTATGAGGCCCATGTGGCCCATGCTACTCCCCGGGGGGTTCCGGTAACCCCTCCGGTACTCCGATAAATATCCGGAACCTTCCTGAACTTTTCCGGAGGCCAAATACCATCTTCCAATATATCAATATTTACCTCTCGGACATTCCAAGACTCCTCGTCATGTCCGTGATCTCATCCGGGACTCCGAACAACATTCGGTCACCAATCACATAACTCATATAATACTATATCATCATCGAACCTTAAGTGTGCGGACCCTACGGGTTCGGGAATGATGTAGACATGACCGAGACGACTCTCCGGTCAATAACCAACAGCGGGACCTGGATGCTCATATTGGTTCCTACACATTCCACGAAGATCTTTATCGGTGAACCTCATATGTCAACATACGTTGTTCCCTTTGTCCGGCGGTATGTTACTTGCCTGAGATTCGATCGTCGGTATCCAATACCTAGTTCAATCTCGTTACCGGCAAGTCTCTTTACTCGTTCCGTAATACGTCATCTTGTAACTAACTCTTTAGTCACGGTGCTTGCAAGGCTTCTATGATGCTGTATTACCGAGAGGGCCCAGAGATACCTCTCCGATAGTCGGAGTGACAAATCCCAATCTTGATCCATGCCAACTCAACAAACACTTTCGGAGATACCTGTAGTGCACCTTTATAATCACCCAGTAACGTTGTGACGTTTGATACACCCAAAGTATTCCTACGGTATCCGGGAGTTGCATGATCTCATGGTCAGAGGAACGTGTATTTGACATAGTGAAAGCAATAGCAATAAACTGAACGATCATTTGCTATGCTAACGGTTGGGTCATGTCCATCACATCATTCTCCTAATGAAGTGATCCCGTTATCAAATGACAACTCATGTCCATGGTCAGGAAACCTTGACCATCTTTTGATCAACGAGCTAGTCTAGTAGAGGCATACTAGGGACATAGTATTTGCCTATTATCCACACATGTATTTAGTTTCCGGTCAATACAATTCTAGCATGAATAATAAACCATTATCATGAACGGAGAAATATGATAATAAACACTTTATTAATTGCCTCTAGGGCATATTTCCAACACTGGCTATGCTCCATCTTCCCCACACAAAGTATTTAAATCATGCACAACCCCGATGACAAGTCAAGCAATTGTTTCACACCTTTTATGTTCTCAAACCTTTTCAACTATTACGCAATACACGAGCGTGAGCCATGGATATAGCACTATAGGTGGAATAGAATATGGTGGAGGTTGTGAGGAAAAGGAGAAGATAGTCTCACATCAACTCGGCGTATCAACGGGCTATGGAGATGCCCATCAATAGATATCAATGTGAGTGAGTAGGGATTGCCATGCAATGGATGCACTAGAGCTATAAGTGTATGAAAGCTCAAAAAGAAACTAAGTGGTTGTGCATAATGATGAAAAAATTCCACTAGTTATATCAAAGTGACAAAATAGGAGACTCTCTATCATGAAGATCATCGTGCTACTTTGAAGCACAAGTGTGGAGAAAGATAGTAGCATTGTCCCTTCTCTCTTTCTCTCATTTTTATTTTATTTTGGTGGGCATCTTTGGCCTCCTTTTTTTATTTGGGCTTCATTGGCCTCTTTTATTATTTGTAAAGTCCGGAGACTCATCCCAACTTGTGAGGGAATCATAGCTTCCATCATCCTTTTCTCTCACGGGACAATGCTCTAATAATGAAGATCATCACACTTTTATTTACTTACAACTCAAGAATTACAACTCGATACCTAGAACAAAATATGACTCTATATGAATGCTTCCGATGGTGTACCGGGATGTGCAACGATCTAGCCTAGCAAATTACATCAAAAAACGGACAAGCCATGAAAACATCATGCTAGCTATCTTACGATCATGCAAAGCAATATGAAAATGATGGTGCGTGTCATGAAAAATGGAACGGTGGGAGTTGCATGGCAATATATCTCGGACTGGCTATGGAAATGCCATAGTAGGTAGGTATGGTGGCTGTTTTGAGGAAGGGTATATGGTGGGTTTAATGCACCGGCGAAAGTTGCGCGGTACTAGAGAGGCTAGCAAAGGTGGAAGGGTGAGAGTGCGTATAATCCATGGGCTCAACATTAGTCATAAAGAACTCACATACTTATTGCAAAAGTCTATTAGTTATCGAAGCAAAGTATTAGACGCATGCTCCTAGGGGAGAGGTTGGTAGGAGTTAACCATCGCGCGCTCCCGACGCTCACACAAAGGATGACAATCATTAAACAAATCATGCTCCGACTTCGTTACATAACGGTTCACCATACGTGCATGCTACGGGAATCACAAACTTTAACACAAGTATTTCTACCAATCCACATTTACTCACTAGCATGACTCTCATATCACCATCTTTATATCTCAAAACTATATGCAAGGAATCAAACTTCTCATAGTATTCAATGCACTTTATATGAAAGTTTTTATTATATCCCTCTTGGATGCCCATTATATTAGGACTAAATTCATAACCTAAACCAATTACCATGCTGTTTAAAGACTCTCAAAATAATATAAGTGAGGTACGAGAGTTCAATTATTTTTATAAAATAAAACACCACCGTGCTCTAAAAAGATATAAGTGAAGCACTAGAGCAACATTGCCTAGCTCAAAAGATATAAGTGAAGCACATAGAGTATTCTAATAAATTCACGATTAATGCGTGTCCCCCTAAAAATATGTGTACAGCAAGGATGATTGTGTCAAACTAAAAAGCAAAGACTCATATCATACAAGACGCTCCAAGCAAAACACATATCATGTGGTGAATAAAAATATAGCCTCAAGTAAATTTACCGATGGATTGAAGACGAAAGAGGGGATGCCTTCCGGGGCATCCCCAAGCTTAGGCTCTTTGGTATCCTTGAATATGGCTTGGGGTGCCTTGGGCATCCCCAAGCTTAGGCTCTTGCCACTCCTTATTCCATAGTCCATCAAATCTTTACCCAAAACTTGAAAACTTCACAACATAAAACTCAACAGAAAACTCGTGAGATCCGTTAGTATAAGAAAAATAAATCACCACTTTAGGTACTGTTGTGAACTCATTATTTATTTAAATTGGTGTAATATCTACTGTATTCCAACTTCTCCATGGTTCATACCCCCCGATACAACCCATAGATACATCAAAATAAGCAAACAGCACAAAGAAAACAGAATCTGTCTAAAACAGAACAGTCTGTAGCAATCTATAGACTTCGAATACTTTTGTAACTCCAAAAATTCTGAAATATTAGGAAAATCTGGGCAATTTGTATATCAATCTTGTGTAAAACATTCAGACTCATTCGACACACTGGTGAATTTATAAAATTCCTGGACTGAGCGCAAAAGTTTCTGTTTTTCAGCAGAATCAAATCAACAATCACCGTAGACCATCCCAAAGGTCTTACTTGGCTCAAACACTAATTAAAACACTAAAACACAATTACTACAGAGGTAATAATGTGTAAAGCACTCAATAACAGAAACAAAAAACAAAAATAAAATTGGGTTGCCTCCCAACAAGCGCTATTGTTTAACGCCCCTAGCTAGGCATGATGATTTCAATGATGCTCACATAAAAAGTAGTAATTGAAATATGCAAAAGAGCATCATGAATCTCATGAAAAACACATTTAAGTCTAACACACTTCCTATGCATAGGGATTTTGTGAGCAAACAATTTATGGGAACAAGAATCAACTAGCATAGGAAGGCAAAACAAGCATAACTTCAAAACTTTAAACACATTGAGAGGAAACTTGATATTATTGCAATTGCTACAAGCATATGTTCCCCCCTCATAATGAATTTCAGTAGCATCATGAATTAATTCAACAATATAACTATCACATAAATCATTCTTTTCATATTTCACAAGCATATAATTTTCATTACTCTCCACATAAGCAAATTCCTTATCATCCATGGTAGTGGGAGCAAACTCAACAAAATAACTATCATGAGACACTTGATTGACATAACCACATTGCAAATTAAAATTATGATGATAAGTTTCATGGTTATCATTACTCATTATAGCATACGTGTCATCACCATCACCATAAATAGGAGGCATGCAATCATCATAATAAATTTTCTCATCAAAACTTGGGGGACAAAAAATATCATCTTCATCAAACATAGCATCCCCAAGCTTGTGGCTTTGCATATCATAAGCATCATGGATATTTAGAGAATTCATACTAGCAACATTGCAATCATGCTCATCATTCAAGGGACTATCATGAATCACCTTATAAATTTCTTCTTTCAACACTTCATCAAAATTTTCAGATTCATGATTTTCAAACAAAACTTCATAGAGATAATTAAGTGCACTCAACTCACTAGCAATTGGTTCATCATAATTTGGCCTTTTGAAAAGATTAGAAAGTGGATTAGGACCCATATCAATAGATTTTTAGCAAGCGAAGATGCAAGCAAATAGAAGGCACATGGCAACACAAGCAAACAAAAAGAGATCCGGCGAGAAAACGGCGAATAAAACGGCAAATTGGTGAAGTGGGGGAGACGAAAACGAGAGGCAAATGGCAAATAATGTAAATTCAAGAGATGAGATTGTGATGGGTACTTGGTAGGCTTGATGTAGATCTCCCCGGCAACGGCGCCAGAAATCCTTGTTGCTACTTCTTGAGCTTGCGTTGGTTTTCCCTTGAAGAGGAAAGGGTGATGCAGCAAAGTAGATAAGTACTTCCCTTAGTTGTTGAGAACCAAGGTGTCAATCTAGTAGGAGATACAAGCAAGTCCCCAATCTTCGCACCTACACAAACAATCAAACTCTTGCACCCAACGCTATAAAGGGGTTGTCAATCCCTCCACGGTTATTTGCAAGGATCAGATCTGATAGAGATAGATATAAAAGATTGCTAAAACGAAAAGTAAAAAAAAAGTAAAAAGATTGCAGCAAAGTATTTTTGGTATTTTTGGTTTATAGATCTGAAAATATAATATGGAAAATAGACCCGGGGGCCATAGGTTTCACTAGAGGCTTCTCTCATGAAGGAAAATAATACGGTGGGTGAACAAATTACTGTCGAGCAATTGATAGAAAAGCGCATAGTTATGACGATATCCAAGGCAATGATTATGCATATAGGCATCACGTCCGTGTCAAGTAGACCGAAACGATTCTGCATCTACTACTATTACTCCACACATCGACCGACTCCTGCCTGCATCTAGAGTATTAAGTTCATGAAGAACAGAGTAACGCATTAGGTAAGATGACATGATGTAGAGGGATAAACACAAGCAATATGATGAAAACCCCATCTTTTTATCCTTGATGGCAACAATACAAATACGTGCCTCGCTACCCCTACTTTGTCACTGGGTGAGGACACCGCAAGATTGAACCCAAAACTAAGCACTTCTCCCATTGCAAGAATTACCAATCTAGTTGGCCAAACCAAACCAATAACTCGAAGAGACTTGCAAAGATATGAAATCATGCATATAAGAATTCAGAGAAGATTCAAATAATATTCATTGATAATCTGATCATAAACCCACAATTCATCGGATCTCGACAAACACACCGCAAAAGAGTATTACATCGGATAGATCTCCATGAAGATCATGAAGAACATGGTATTGAAGAACAAAGAGAGAGAAGAAGCCATCTAGCTACTAGCTATGGACCCGAAGGTCTGTGGTGAACTACTCACGCATCATTGGAGGGGCAATGGAGTTGATGTAGATGCCCTCCGTGATCGAATCCCCCTCCGGAAGATTACCGGAAAAGGCTCCAAGATGGGATCTCATGGGAACAGAGGCTTCCGGCAGCGGAAAAGTATTTTCGTGGCTCTTTTTGGTATTGAGGGAATATTTGCGAATTTATAGGCCGAAGAATAGGGTTAGAGGACCTGCAGGGGGCCACAAGCCTGGGGGGCGCCCACCCCCTAGGGCGCGCCCTGCAGGCTTGTGACTTCCCGGCAGGTCTCCTGCCTTCATCTCCAAGTCTGGTTGGTTTCTTCTGGTCCAAGAAAAATCACCGCGAAGATTTTATTCCGTTTGGACTCCGTTTAATATTCCTTATCTGCAATACTCAAAAACAAGGAAATAAACAGAAACTGGCACTAGGCTCTAGATTAATAGGTTAGTCCCAAAAATAATATAAAATAGCATATTAATGCATATACAACATCCAAAACAGATAATATAATAGCATGGAACAATCAAAAATTATAGATACGTTGAAGACGTATCACAAGGGAGCCCGGCACATTGGGCTCACGGGAGGTCAAACAACAGCCAGGGGAATTGGTCCATCTTTTTGGGCTAGATTCCTCCTTAACAAAGACAGGATGAAGGGCTGTAGCGGCCAGGAGATGATAGCAACCTTCTGGCATAACTGCCAGGATGAAGGAATTCTCAACACCCTCGCCCGTCACCACGTTCAAAACTTCACCGAACTGTCGGACCTGGTGCGTAAGTATTGCGCCATGGAAAGCACCTGGCAAGCACAACAAATGTACATGGAGCCAGTCCATACCAAACAACCTAGAGGAGTTCGAAAGAGGCTCGTACCCCCACGACGGCCGGCCAAACACGAGCCCGCCAAGAAAAAGAATAAACCCCCTACAAAAGCCAGAACTGTCCTTGATGGACTATTGCACAAGCCATGCCCCATACACTCCTTCTTACTAAACACAAGACCGACTCACAGCCTTCGAGCTTGCTGGGTCTTTAGGCAAGTCGCAAAGAGCAGAGAGGCCATCCTCGAGGCCTCACCCCCAGGCAGACGTTCAGCAACGCCACCCGAAAACAACGCCGAGGTCCTAACGATCTACGAGACGTTTGTTGATGATATAATTAGGCTGCTAGGTATTTTATGGGCCAAACTAATTTACATGACTATGGTTAAATTATTGGCTGACACAAATATTTTGCACTTGCTATTTAGTTTAAAATGCAGGCTTGGATCATAGTACAGTACATATGCTGAAGAGGCAGATCAGGCTAGCAAAGCTATTTACCCCGGACAAATATATGAAGTTTTGCTTGGACTAGGGGCTAGCCAGGACAAGTATTGGGCATGAGCGATCAAGTCATGGACGTGAAGGTGCAACAACACAAGGAGAATTATTAATCATAATTATCTGGTGTGATAGCGACATGGCCGGAATATTTTATTATTGATAAGGCAAGGAGCGCATATGGCCAGGAGAGGTCGCCATGCAGGTTAGATGTCTGATTCAACACGTCAAGTGCTATACATGGTAGCCCAAAGGATGACCTGATTAGATTCTAATCGGTTTAGATTTTGTAGTTGTATTCGTATATGCCAAGTACTGCCTTGTATACGCGAAAGTCCAGCGTGCCTTATATATAAGGTCACGGCCGATTGGAAAAACCCCCAACAATCGATCTATTCACAAAATACATATTACTTTTTCACGTATGTTTTATCTATCGTTCTTTTCCTGCTGAGCCCTATCAGCTCTAGGGTTTGGTTCATCTTTGCCGTTTTGCGCTGAAAAGCGGTCGTCCCTCCTCTACGAAAGCGAGGGGATCTTTGTTGCTTTGCTCGAAAAGCAATCGTTCGTCGTCACGAAAGCACGACGTTTATCGTGGTGTCGCGCTGCAATTTTGCGTGGCAACACAATTGGCGACTCCGCTGGGGACGAAGAAGAAGGACATACACACGATGGACACTGAACCCAAGAACGGAAGCAACTTCAACCGGGACAACATCATCGCCGTCAGGCTCGACGATCTATCGGAGGATGATCGGCGCGAGCTTGAACAAGAGGTTGAGAAAGAGATGGTTGAGCGACTAAAACTGAAGTTGACTGGATACCACAAGACAAGGGTCGGCGTCGTCAAGAAGGTACATGAGCCGAACCCTTCCGATTCGATCAACACCGAGGTAAAAAAGTCAACCGAAGAAATTTCTCATCTAATTGATGTGTGCGTAGCTAATAAGTATGATTCTGATGTGAAAACTACGACACACCAAATTACTCAATCAGTAGCTAATAGAATTGAAGAATTTAAGGAGCAGCTTCATAAAGATCTTGAAAATAATTTACCTAGTCATGTTCATTCGTTAGTGCTGCAAATCAACGATGAGTATTCTAAGAAAAGGCCGATGGAGAATAGTGGCTTCATTAACTTTCCTAGTAATATTCATATACCTGGTGCATCGGCTAATAACGTTGTGCAGCCCCATGTCCCTTTAAATAGCTATCAAGGTGGCCGGAACTATGTGAGCAGTTCGGCTAATAATTTTATGCCTAGCGTAGCTGCTCCTATTGTCTCAGCTTCGGTTCCACAAAATTACAAAAGCAATAACCGAAGTGCTAGTTCTAATTCTAATTTGCAGCAACCTATTTATCAAGAAGTAGAATATAATATACCACCGCTGCTGCCTGTCGGTACCGGGATTCCGTATGGGCCGGTACCCGATTCATATTTTGGTGGGTCTCCGTTGCAAACTTCACACGCTCAAATTTCTTTGCCGGAGTTTCCACCGCGTGCTTGCGTTCCATCTGATCCACAAATCAGTTCTCCACAGTCCAATGATAGTTTTAAGGATCAGCTCGCTAATACACTTAGAGAATTTGGTTTGGAACCTAAGGGTAGATCACATGCATATCAAAAACCATATCCTGATTACTTTGACTCAACACCATATCCTCGTGGTTTTAGAATTCCAGATTTTGTTAAATTTACGGGGGAAGATGGTAGATCTACTTTTGAGCATGTAGGACAATTTTTAGCACAATGCAGCGAGGTTGGCACATCGGATGTTTTTAGACTAAAATTGTTCCCTTTATCTTTGTCCGGTACTGCATTTACTTGGTTTACATCGCTTGCTCCTAATTCTATTTCAACATGGGCACAATTGGAGCAAAATTTTCATGAGTATTTTTATTGCGGTGAAACAGAACTTCGACTTTCAGATTTAACTATGGTTAGGCAAAAATATAATGAACATGTTCATAATTATATTAGGAGGTTTAGGGATGTCAAAAACCGATGTTTCAGCTTGACCATAGCCGAAAAGGATTTAGCTAGTCTTGCCTTTTCAGGTCTGCTTGCTCATATTAAGGATAAATTAGAAGGACACAAATTTTTAGATGTTAATCAAGTTTTACAGAAAGCTTTGGCGCTGGAAAACCGGACTAAGGAGATTAAACAATATAGCCGGTTTAAAGATAATACTGATAATGAGAAGGATAACCGTGTAGATAATGCCTTAGATTATGATAGTGATTCGGCTAGTGAAGTTGACGTTAATATATGTGTAGCCGAATGGGTTCAAGCGCCAAAGTCAAAACCCTTTGCATGTTCTGCTTTGAAAGCCACACCTGCTAGAAGAGATGAAATTAAATACACTTTTGATGTTAGCAAGTGTGATAACATTTTTGATACGTTACTGCAAAATAAATTAATTAGAGTGAGAGAGGGTCATGTAATTCCACCTCCAGAAGAGTTTGGTAGAAGAGCTTATTGTAAGTGGCACAATTCTTTTTCTCATGCTACTAATGATTGTAACGTGTTTCGTCGACAGGTGCAATCGGCCATTAATGAAGGATGATTGACGTTTACAGAAGGTTCTAAGATGACGCTAGATAGCGACCCTTTTCCTATTAATGTGGTTGAGCTTGAGAGTAAGAAAATGCTTATTCGGTCGGATCAGACCGAATCCGCAAGAGAGAAAAATGTTGTTGATGATAGTGCCCGTCCAAGGATGATCAAACCAAAAAATCTAGAAGTAGGAGTGTGGAAAGTCAATGGAAGAAGAAAACAAGCTCCAAGACCAAAGCCGACAATTAGCATGTTGTTGGAAAAGTACACCTGGCGCAAGGCCAGCAATGTGTTTAACCGGCTTGGAGGTAATAAGCATCCTAGATCTCCTTCTGGACCTGGCGGTCATGAGCAATGGAAAAGAAATTTATATGACCAGCAGCCCTATATTGCAATGGAGCCAACATATTGGGGTTGTGCACCTCCTATGTACCCGCAGTTTCCTCCATGGGGTTTTAATCATTGGGTGCCATATCCTACTGGTCCAGGTTATTTTCACCCAGGATGGGTTCCGCCGAGGCCTATGTTCAGACCAAACATGCATGAGAAAAGGGCTCGGCTCAGTGAGGCAGCTAGATCACGTGATGCCATTGTTGTCCAAAGGAACCGGTCATCGGTACGCAGTGCAGATGGCGAAGTTCATATAGGTGGTCAAAAATTTAAGTGGGTGCCGATCAATCGTAAAAGTGATGCAAAAGCACATGATGGAACTGTGCGTGGCTGCACCAAGATTAGCGCAATAAAAGATAATAGTTTACACGATAATTTGCAGCCTAGTGTGCAGACACGTGTAGAAAAGAAAATTGTACGTACTAGTGAGTTGGCTGATGCATCCGCTGATGAGTTTACTAGAGACAGTGGGAAAATTGAAGCCATAGGTACAGAGGAGAATAGTGATGGTGTGAAGTTGCAGCAAACCGGCCGATGTAATCGGTTTGGAAAGGAAACTAATTTTGGGCAGAGCACGCATGCACAGTCAGACAAAGAATTCGTTGTATCCTCATGTACTCATCAATGGTCTAAATCGGCAAGCTCATATGCCGATTTATTCATGGGTGGTTGTGTCCCACGAGCGTCCAGAAATTTCAAGTCTAGCACTGGTTGGGATTCAAGCAATGTAGGCGGCCACAAATTTAAAGCTAGTAATGCACATGATCAGCAGAGAGGTGTTTCGGCCAGAGATAAAATATTTGCCATGAAAGCAGAAGTACGTCAGTACAGGCCGAGAGACTCGGGGGGCAACAGAATTAAGTCAGCTGCACCAAAGACTAAACCAAGACCTGGGTGGTGTCCAACGGGACGCGCACACACTCAGAAACGGTGTGTCCAGCGACTACGAGCATTTGAAATGAAGGAAGAGATAGCCGGGAAGAAGCGATTGTTCGATCAAGAAAAATCAAGGGTGCCGAAGATGACATGGAGGGAGAAGCGCATTGTGGAGGAGAAGTTGCCAAAGGCTCCCAATGGAAAATATTCAAAAAACTACTATTCTAGCATGACCAAGCAGGCTTGAGGTAATGTGGCCGATATATTATTCCAAGTATCGCCCTAAGCAAATTTGGCCGACATATTATTTCAAATATCGCCCTAAAGAAAAATAATTGCCCAATGTGCTCTTTGGACATTGAGCAATTATATAGCCGGTAAAGTTATCGACATCGTTCTGAGGTATTATAATAGTGTTTTTGGTCAATGCAATTGTACCAAAAACAGGGGGGCATGTGTTGATGATATAATTTGGCTGCTAGGTATTTTATGGGCCAAACTAATTTAAATGACTATGGTTAAATTATTGGCTGACACAAATATTTTGCACTTGCTATTTAGTTTAAAATGCAGGCTTGGATCATAGTACAGTACATATGCTGAAGAGGCAGATCAGGCTAGCAAAGCTATTTACCCCGGACAAATATATGAAGTTTTGCTTGGACTAGGGGCTAGCCAGGACAAGTATTGGGCATGAGCGATCAAGTCATGGACGTGAAGGTGCAACAACACAAGGAGAATTATTAATCATAATTATCTGGTGTGATAGCGACATGGCCGGAATATTTTATTATTGATAAGGCAAGGAGCGCATATGGCCAGGAGAGGTCGCCATGCAGGTTAGATGTCTGATTCAACACGTCAAGTGCTATACATGGTAGCCCAAAGGATGACCTGATTAGATTCTAATCGGTTTAGATTTTGTAGTTGTATTCGTATATGCCAAGTACTGCCTTGTATACGCGAAAGTCCAGCGTGCCTTATATATAAGGTCACGGCCGATTGGAAAAACCCCCAACAATCGATCTATTCACAAAATACATATTACTTTTTCACGTATGTTTTATCTATCGTTCTTTTCCTGCTGAGCCCTATCAGCTCTAGGGTTTGGTTCATCTTTGCCGTTTTGCGCTGAAAAGCGGTCGTCCCTCCTCTACGAAAGCGAGGGGATCTTTGTTGCTTTGCTCGAAAAGCAATCGTTCGTCGTCACGAAAGCACGACGTTTATTGTGGTGTCGCGCTGCAATTTTGCGTGGCAACAACATTTTCCTCCAAAATCCAGAGAAAGAGAGCTCTTCGAGAACTCGATCAAATACACCAGGTGGCAGCAACGAATTCATGGATAGACACACCGATCACTTTCGGCGAGGCTGACCAACCGATAACCCGCACAGACCGAACACCTGCCACCCTGGTCCTCAACCCCACAGTCGATGGCTGCAGGTTGCACAAGGTGCTAATGGACGATGGTAGTGGTTTAAACCTCATTTACAAGGATACCTTGGACAAGATGCAGTTCGATAGATCTCGCATTGAACAAAGCAACACAACTTTTCGAGGAATCATCCTAGCGAAAGAGGCACGTTGTACCGGACGAGTTACCCTCGATGTAGTATTCGGCACCCCCGAGAACTACAGATCCAAAGAACTTCTTTTCCATATTGTGCCCTTTCACAGCGGCTATCATGCTTTATTAGGGCGCGATGCCTTCACAAGATTTCAGGCTATACCACATTACAGGTATATGAAGCTCAAAATGCCGGGACCCAACGGTGTGATCACAATTATAAGTGACCCGGATAGAGCCCTTCGAGCCGAAAATAAAACAGCATCGCTAGGCCTCGAGGCACTAGATGAGACCCTTGCTGGAGAAGAACTAACCACACTCCGCTCTATAGTGGATAAGGACGATGTGATCCTCGGAAAAGGCCAAAATCCACATCCTTCAAACCCGCAGATGAAATCATCAAATTTCAGGTGCATCCAACGGACCCCAATAAAACAGCGTCCATCGGAGCTCAGCTGGACCCCGCGGTTGACGAAGCACTGCGCACATTTTTGCGCGAAAATAGGGCCATATTCGCCTGGCACCCCTCAGATATGCCAGGAATCCCACGAAGGCTGGCGGAACATAGCCTGAACATAATCACAGGCTTTAAGCCCGTCAAACAGGTTTTACGCCGATTTTCCGAACCTAAGCGTCAAGCTATGGGCAAGGAATTTCCAAACTACTCGAAGCCGGATTCATAAGAGAAATCAAACACCCCGAGTGGTTGGCAAATCTGGTCATGGTACCGAAGAAAGACAAATCCTGGCGGATGTGCGTCGATTTCAAAGACCTCAATAAAGCCTGCCCCAAGGATCCTTTCCCCTTACCCCGCATAGACCAGATCATCAACGCTACTGCCGGACATGACTCACTGTGCTTCCTTGACGCCTATTCCGGATACCATCAGATAAAAATGAAGGAATCCAATCAAGCCGCAACCGCCTTCATCACCCCATATGGGCCATTCTGCTTTAACACAATGCCATTCGGGTTAAAAAAAACGCAGGCGCCACATACCAGCGCATGATTCAGACTTGTCTGGAAAAAAAATCGGCAAAACAGTCGTGGCATACGTGGACGACGTGGTCATCAATACCAAACACGTCAGCCAACTAGTAGACGACCTCAGAAAACCTTCGCTAGTCTACGGGAATACGATATACGGCTCAACCTGGACAAATGTGTCTTCGGAGTCCCCGCCGGTAAATTACTCAGATTTATCGTCTCCCAGAGAGGAATATAGGCTAATCCCGCTAAGATCCGAGCTCTATCCCAACTAGCGATCCCCACGGAGCTGAAGCACGTTCAAAGACTGGCGGGCTGTGTGGTGGCTTTGAGCCACTTCATCTCCTGCCTTGGTGAAAAGGCTCTACTGCTCTACAGGCTGCTGAAACGGACCAAAAACTTCGAGTGAACTGATGAAGCAGCGGCCGCACTGGAGGAAATCAAAACACTGCTGGCCAGAACACCACACTAGTGTTGGAAATATGCCCTAGAGGCAATAATAAATTGGTTATTATTATATTTCCTTGTTAATGATAATCGTTTATTATCCATGCTATAATTGTATTGATTGGAAACTCAAATACATGTGTGGGTACATAGACAACACTGTGTCCCTAGTAAGCCTCTAGTTGACTAGCTCGTTGATCAAAGATGGTTAAGGTTTCCTAGCCATTGACATGAGATGTCATTTGATAACGGGATCACATCATTAGGAGAATGATGTGATGGACAAGACCCAAACTGTAAACGTAGCATTTGATCGTGTCAGTTTATTGCTATTGTTTTCTGCATGTCAAGTATCTGTTCCTTTGACCATGAGATCATGCAACTCACTAACACCGGAGGAATACCTTGTGTGTATCAAACGTCGCAACGTAACTGGGTGACTATAAAGGTGCTCTACAGGTATCTCCGAGGGTGTCTGTTGGGTTGGCATGGATCAAGACTGGGATTTGTTACTCCGTATGACGGAGAGGTATCTCAGGGCCCACTCGGTAATACAACATCACAATGAGCGTTGCAAGCAATGTGACTAAAGTGTTAGCCACGAGATCTTGTATTACGGAACGAGTAAAGAGACTTGCCGGTAACGAGATTAAACTAGGTATAGTGATACCGACGATCGAATCTCGGGCAAGTAACATACCGAAGAACAAAGGGAACAGCATACGGGATTAACTGAATCCTTGACATAGAGGTTCGACCGATAAAGATCTTCGTAGAATATGTAGGAGCCAATATGGGCATCCAGGTCCCGCTATTGGTTATTGGCCGTAGAGGTGTCTCGGTCATGTCTACATAGTTCTCGAACCCGCAGGGTCTACACACTTAACGTTTGGTGACGATTAGTATAATTGAGTTATTATGTTGGTGACCGAAAGTTGTTCGGAGTCCTGGATAAGATCCCGGACATGACGAGGATCTCCGGAATAGTCCGGAGGTAAAGATTGATATATGTGATAATAGTGTTTTGATCTCTGGAAGGGTTCCGGAGTTCACCGGAAGGGGTTCCGGATGTTTACCGAAGTGTTCGGGTGCAGCAACACTTTATATGAGCCAAAGGGATAAAGCCCACAAGGTATTGGAAAGTGCAAAAGTAGTTTTGCTGCCGCGTAAGCGGTACTACCGCTTGTGTGAAGCGGTACTACCGCCCGAGCGGTACTACCGCTTGTGTGAAGCGGTACTACCGCCCAAGCGGTACTACCGCTTGTGTGAAGCGGTACTACCGCTTGTGCGCGGCTGTGCACGGTTCGGCAGGGATCCGAGTTGGACTCTTTCCCTGCGGGCCAAACCGACCTTGTGCGGGCAAAACCGACCCGGAGGAGGCTTTTACTCCAAGTTTAGACCCCAAGGCTCAACATATAAATAGAGGGGCAGGGCTAGCACACGGGATACATCAAGATTTCCCCAAGCCGTGTGCGGCAACCCTAACCCTCTAGTTCCTCCGTCATAATCTCCGTAGTGCTTGGCGAAGCCCTGCAGAGATTGTTCCTCACCACCATCACCACGCCGTCGTGCTGCTGGAACTCAACCACTACTTCACCATCGCTCGCTGGATCGAGGAGGTGAAGGCGTCATCAAGCCGTACGTGTGTTGAACGCGGAGGTGCCGTCCGTTCGGCACTAGATCGGAAGGATCGTGATTGGATCGCGGGACGCTCGGCGATTTGGATCGCGAAGACGTTCGACTACATCAACCGCGTTTATTAACGCTTCCGCTTAGCGATCTACAAGGGTATGTAGATTCACTCTCCCTCTCGTAGATGCTCATCACCATGGATAGATCTTGCGTGTGCGTAGGAAATTTTTTGTTTCCCATGCAACGTTTCCCAACAGTGGTATCAGAGCTAGGTCTATGCGTAGATGAGATCTCGAGTAGAACACAAACGAGTTGTGGGCGTGGGTGTATACATATTGCTTGCCGTTACTAGTTGATATTTGATTCGGCGGTACTGTGAGATGAAGCGGCCCGGACCGACATTACGCGTACACTTACGCGAGACAGGTTCCTTCAACTGACATGTAACTTCGTTGCATAAAGATGGCTAGCGGGTGTCTGTCTCTCTCACTTTAGTTGAATCGATTTCAATGAAGAGGGTTCTTTTAGAAGATCAGAAAGCAATCACTACACCACGTTGTGGTTTTGCGTAGGTAAGAACGGTTCTTGCAAACCCGTAGCAGCCACGTAAAATTTGCAACAACAATTAGAGGACGTCTAACTTGTTTTTGCAGGGTATGATGTGATATGATATGGCCAATTACATGATGAGATATATGTGATGTATGAGATGATCATGTTTTGTATAGAATATCACGACTTGCATGTCGATGAGTACGGCAACTGGCAGGAGCCATAGAGTTGTCTTTAATTATTGTATGACCTGCGTGTCAATCATTAAGCGCTATGTAATGCTTTACTTTATCGCTAAACGTTAGCTATAGTCGTGGAAGCAACAGTCAGCGCGACAACCTTATGGCGACACGTTGATGGAGATCAAGATGATGGAGATCATGGTGTCATGCCGGTGACGATGGAGATCATGCCGGTGCTTTGGAGATGGAGATCAAAAGCACAAGTTCATGGCCATATCATGTCACTTATGATTTGCATGTGATGTTAATCCTTTTATGCATCTTATTTTGCTTAGGACGACGGTAGCATTATAAGGTGATCCCTCACTTAAATTTCAAGATAAATTGTGTTCTCCCCAAGTGTGCACCGTTGCGAAAGTTCGTCGTTTCGAGACACGCCGTGATGATCGGGTGTGATAGACTCTACGTTCGCATACAACGGGTGTAAGCCATGTTACACGTGCGGAACACTCGGGTTAAACTTGACGAGCCTAGCATGTACAGACATGGCCTCGGAACACAAGAGACCGAAAGGTCGAACATGAGTCATATAGTAGATATGATCAACATGAAGATGTTCACCATCGAAACCACCTCAACTCACGTGATGATCGGACTTGAGTTGGTGGATTTGGATCATGTTACACTCGAATGATCGGAGGGATGTCAATTTGAGTGGGAGTTTTTTAAATATGATTAACTAAACTCATTATCTAAGAACAATAGTCTAAGTTGTCTTTGCTATATTTATGTTGTAGATCATGGCTCGCGCAGTAGCACCCCTGAATTTTAATGCGTTCCTAGAGAAAGCTAAGTTGAAAGATGATGGAAGTAACTTTGTGGACTGGGCCCGTAATCTAAGGATTATCCTTACGGCTTCCCAGAAGGCTTATGTCCTTGATGCACCGCTTGGTGATCCACCCGCTCCAGTTGAGTCTCTAGACGTTGTGAACGCCTGGCAGGCTCGTTCTGATGATTACTCAATAGTTCAATGTGCAATGTTGTATGGCTTAGAACCGGGACTTCAAAGACGTTTTGAACGTCATGGAGCATATGAGATGTTCCAGGAGTTGAAGTTTATCTTTCAGAAGAATGCCCGGATCGAGAGATATGAGATCTCCGATAAGTTCTATGCTTGCAAGATGGAGGAGAACGGGTCTATCAGTGATCACGTGCTCAGAATGTCTGGGTACTCCACCCGTCTGGCTGAGTTAGGGATGCCCCTTCCGCCAGAGGCTATCACTGACAGAGTTCTTCAATCATTGCCACCTAGCTACAAGAGCTTCGTGTTGAACTATAACATGCACGGGATGAACAAGTCAGTCGCCGAGCTGTTTGCGATACTGAAAGCCGCTGAGTCTGAAATTCAGAAGGAGCATCAAGTGTTGATGGTCAATAAAACCACTAGTTTCAAGAAAAATGGCAAGGGTAAGAAGGGTAACTCCAAGAAGAGTGGCAAAGCAGTTGCTCCTCTCGTGAAGAAACCCAAGGCTGGACCCAAACCAGAAACTGTGTGTTTTCATTGCAAGGGAACTGGACACTGGAAGCGGAATTGCCCCAAGTATTTGGCTGACAAGAAGGCGGCCAACAACAAACAAGGTATATATGATATACATGTTATTGATGTGTACCTTACCAACTCTCGTTGTAGTGCCTGGGTATTTGATACCGGTGCGGTTGCTCATATTTGCAACTCAAAACAGGAACTGCGGAATAGACGGAGGCTGGCAAAGGACGAAGTGACGATGCGCGTGGGAAATGGTTCCAAGGTTGATGTGATCGCCGTTGGCACGCTCGCTCTTCGATTACCGTCGGGATTAGTGATGAACCTAAATAAGTGTTATTTGGTGCCTGCGTTAAGCATGAACATTATATCTGGATCTTGTTTATTGCGAGACGGTTACTCATTTAAATCAGAGAATAATGGTTGTTCTATTTATATGAGTAATATCTTTTATGGTCATGCACCCGATGTGAGGGGTTTATTCTTATTGAATCTCGATAGTAATGATACACATGTTCATAACATTGATGCCAAAAGATGTAGAATTGATAATGATAATACCACTTTCTTGTGGCACTGCCGTTTAGGTCATATTGGCGTAAAACGCATGAGGAAGCTCCATGCTGATGGACTTTTGGAGTCACTTGATTTTGAATCACTTGACACATGTGAGCCATGCCTCATGGGCAAGATGACTAAAACGCCGTTCTCTGGAATAATGGAACGGGCAAGTGACTTATTGGAAATCATACATACTGATGTGTGCAGTCCAATGAGCATTGAGGCGCGCGGTGGTTATCGTTACTTTCTCACCTTCACTGATGACTTAAGTAGATATGGGTATATTTACTTAATGAAACACAAGTCTGAAACATTTGAAAAGTTCAAACAATTTTAGAGTGAAGTTGAGAATCATCGTAACAAGAAGATTAAATTCCTACGATCTGATCGAGGAGGAGAATATCTGAGTTATGAGTTTGGCAGTCACTTAAGACAGTGTGGAATTGTTTCACAATTAACACCGCCTGGAACACCACAGCGTAATGGTGTGTCCGAACATCGTAATCGAACCTTATTGGATATGGTGCGATCTATGATGTCTCTTGCCGATTTGCCACTATCGTTTTGGGGTTATGCATTAGAGACAGCTGCATTCACTTTAAATAGGGCACCATCGAAATCCGTTGAGACGACGCCATATGAACTTTGGTTTGGCAAGAAGCCAAAGCTGTCGTTTCTTAAAGTTTGGGGATGTGATGCTTATGTCAAAAAGCTTCAGCCTGAAAAGCTGGAACCCAAAGCGGAGAAATGCGTCTTCATAGGATACCCAAAAGAGACAGTTGGGTATACCTTCTACCTCAGATCCGAAGGCAAAGTGTTTGTCGCTAAAAACGGAACATTTCTTGAGAAAGAGTTTCTCTCGAAAGAATTGAGTGGGAGGAAGATAGAACTTGATGAGGTTGTTGAACCTTTACTTCAACCTGAGAGTAGCGCAGCGCAGAAAGTTGTTTCTGTGGAGCCTACATTAGCTAAAGAGGAAGTTAATGATGATGATCATGAAGCTTTGGATCAAGTTGCTATCGAACCTCGTAGGTCGACAAGGACGCGTACTGCTCCCGAGTGGTACGGCAACCCTGTCTTAGAGGTCATGTTGTTAGACAACGATGAACCTACGAGCTATGGAGAAGCGATGATGGGCCCGGATTCCGAGAAGTGGTTAGAGGCCATGAAATCCGAGATGGGATCCATGTATGAAAACAAAGTATGGACTTTGGAAGTATTACCTGAAGGGCGTAAGGCCATTCAGAACAAATGGATCTTTAAGAGGAAGACGGACGCGGACGGTAATGTCACCGTCTATAAAGCTCGACTTGTGGCAAAGGGTTTTTCACAAGTTCAAGGAGTTGACTACGATGAGACCTTCTCACCCGTAGCGATGCTTAAGTCCGTCAGAATCATGTTAGCAATAGCTGCCTTTTTCGATTATGAAATTTGGCAGATGGATGTCAAAACAGCGTTCCTTAACGGTTACCTTAAGGAAGAGTTGTATATGATGCAACCAGAAGGTTTTGTCGATCCAGAGAATGCTGACAAAGTTTGCAAACTCCAGCGATCCATTTATGGACTGGTGCAAGCATCTCGGAGTTGGAATCTTCGTTTTGATGAGGTGATCAAAGCGTTCGAGTTTATACAAGTTTACGGAGAAGCTTGTATTTACAAGAAAGTGAGTGGGAGCTCTATAGCGTTTCTAATATTATATGTGGATGACATATTGCTGATTGGAAACAATATAGAAATGCTGGAAAGCGTAAAGGAATATTTGAAAAAGAGTTTTTCAATAAAGGACCTAGGAGAAGCTGCTTTCATATTAGGCATCAAGATCTATAGAGATAGATCAAGACGCTTAATGGGACTTTCACAAAGCACATACCTTGATAAGATTTTGAAGAAGTTCAAAATGGATCAGTCCAAGAAGGGGTTCTTGCCTGTTTTGCAAGGTGTGAAGTTGAGTAAGACTCAATGCCCAGTGACTGCAGAAGATAGAGAAAAGATGAGTGTCATCCCCTATGCTTCGGCCATAGGCTCTATCATGTATGCAATGCTGTGCACAAGACCCGATGTCAGCCTTGCCATAAGTATGGTCGGAAGGTTTCAAAGTGATCCAGGAATGGAACACTGGACGGCGGTCAAGAATATCCTGAAGTACCTGAAAAGGACTAAGGACATGTTTCTCGTTTATGGAGGTGATCAAGAGCTCGTCGTAAAGGGTTACGTCGATGCAAGCTTTGACACTGATCCGGATGACTCTAAGTCGCAAACCGGATACGTATTTATTCTTAATGGGGGTGCGGTTAGCTGGTGCAGTTCCAAGCAAAGCGTGGTAGCAGATTCTACATGTGAAGCGGAGTACATCGCTGCCTCGGAGGCGGCGAAGGAAGGTGTCTGGATGAAGGAGTTCATGACAGATCTTGGAGTAGTGCCTAGTGCACTTAACCCAATGACTCTGTTTTGTGATAATACTGGTGCCATTGCTCTAGCCAAGGAACCAAGATTTCACAAGAGGACCAGACACATAAAGCGACGTTTCAATTCCATCCGCGATTACATCAAGGAGAACGACATAAATATTTGCAAAGTACACACGGATCTAAATGTTGCTGATCCGATGACTAAACCTCTTCCAAGGGCTAAACATGAACAACACCAGAACTGCATGGGTGTTCGATTCATTACAATGTAAATCACATAGTGATGTGAACTAGATTATTGACTCTAGTGCAAGTGGGAGACTGTTGGAAATATGCCCTAGAGGCAATAATAAATTGGTTATTATTATATTTCCTTGTTAATGATAATCGTTTATTATCCATGCTATAATTGTATTGATTGGAAACTCAAATACATGTGTGGGTACATAGACAACACTGTGTCCCTAGTAAGCCTCTAGTTGACTAGCTCGTTGATCAAAGATGGTTAAGGTTTCCTAGCCATTGACATGAGATGTCATTTGATAACGGGATCACATCATTAGGAGAATGATGTGATGGACAAGACCCAAACTGTAAACGTAGCATTTGATCGTGTCAGTTTATTGCTATTGTTTTCTGCATGTCAAGTATCTGTTCCTTTGACCATGAGATCATGCAACTCACTAACACCGGAGGAATACCTTGTGTGTATCAAACGTCGCAACGTAACTGGGTGACTATAAAGGTGCTCTACAGGTATCTCCGAGGGTGTCTGTTGGGTTGGCATGGATCAAGACTGGGATTTGTTACTCCGTATGACGGAGAGGTATCTCAGGGCCCACTCGGTAATACAACATCACAATGAGCGTTGCAAGCAATGTGACTAAAGTGTTAGCCACGAGATCTTGTATTACGGAACGAGTAAAGAGACTTGCCGGTAACGAGATTAAACTAGGTATAGTGATACCGACGATCGAATCTCGGGCAAGTAACATACCGAAGAACAAAGGGAACAGCATACGGGATTAACTGAATCCTTGACATAGAGGTTCGACCGATAAAGATCTTCGTAGAATATGTAGGAGCCAATATGGGCATCCAGGTCCCGCTATTGGTTATTGGCCGTAGAGGTGTCTCGGTCATGTCTACATAGTTCTCGAACCCGCAGGGTCTACACACTTAACGTTTGGTGACGATTAGTATAATTGAGTTATTATGTTGGTGACCGAAAGTTGTTCGGAGTCCCGGATAAGATCCCGGACATGACGAGGATCTCCGGAATAGTCCGGAGGTAAAGATTGATATATGTGATAATAGTGTTTTGATCTCTGGAAGGGTTCCGGAGTTCACCGGAAGGGGTTCCGGATGTTTACCGAAGTGTTCGGGTGCAGCAACACTTTATATGAGCCAAAGGGATAAAGCCCACAAGGTATTGGAAAGTGCAAAAGTAGTTTTGCTGCCGCGTAAGCGGTACTACCGCTTGGTGAAGCGGTACTACCGCCGGAGCGGTACTACCGCTTGTGTGAAGCGGTACTACCGCCCAAGCGGTACTACCGCTTGTGTGAAGCGGTACTACCGCTTGTGCGCGGCTGTGCACGGTTCGGCAGGGATCCGAGTTGGACTCTTTCCCTGCGGGCCAAACCGACCTTGTGCGGGCAAAACCGACCCGGAGGAGGCTTTTACTCCAAGTTTAGACCCCAAGGCTCAACATATAAATAGAGGGGCAGGGCTAGCACACGGGATACATCAAGATTTCCCCAAGCCGTGTGCGGCAACCCTAACCCTCTAGTTCCTCCGTCATAATCTCCGTAGTGCTTGGCAAAGCCCTGCAGAGATTGTTCCTCACCACCATCACCACGCCGTCGTGCTGCTGGAACTCAACCACTACTTCACCATCGCTCGCTGGATCGAGGAGGTGAAGGCGTCATCAAGCCGTACGTGTGTTGAACACGGAGGTGCCGTCCGTTCGGCACTAGATCGGAAGGATCGTGATTGGATCGCGGGACGCTCGGCGATTTGGATCGCGAAGACGTTCGACTACATCAACCGCGTTTATTAACGCTTCCGCTTAGCGATCTACAAGGGTATGTAGATTCACTCTCCCTCTCGTAGATGCTCATCACCATGGATAGATCTTGCGTGTGCGTAGGAAAAATTTTGTTTCCCATGCAACGTTTCCCAACAACTAGCAACGCCTGGCGCCGGTGAACCGATGTTACTGTACATCTCGGACACCAATCAGGTCGTCAGTGCGGTTCTTGTCGTAGAGCGGGAGGCCGAGGGCCACAAATTCTGGGTATAGAAGCCCCTCTACTACGTATCTGAAGTACTCACTCCGTACAAATCCAGGTACCCACATTACTAGAAGATAGCCTATAGAGTGTTTATGGCATCACGCAAGCTTAGACACTATTTTCAAGAGTGTTCGGTCACGGTGGCATCTGAAGTACCCCTGAATGACATAATCAACAACAGGGACGCCACCGTCTGCATAGCTAAATGGGCCATAGAACTCCTTCCGTTCGAGATCGCTTACAAGCCATGCGGAGCTATTAAATCTCAGGTGTTGGGTGATTTTCTTGCCGAATGGACGGAGGCCGAGCTCCCCAGAGAATACAGCACATATTCTCATTGGACGATGTACCTCGATGGGTCCAAGACACTTGCCGGACTGGGGGGCTGGAGTTATCCTCACATCCCCCACCGGAGACAACGTCCAATACGTATTACAGGTCATGTACGCCGACTCAAACAATGCGGCCGAATACGAGGCACTATTGCACGGACTTCGGATGGCAACATCAATGGGTGTACAATGGCTCGAAGTACGGGGAGACTCTAATTTCGCCATCTCGCAAATCAACGGCGAATTCGATGCTAAAAACCCAAAAATGGCAGCATACAGAAATGCCGTGCTTAAGATATCTGCACATTTCGAGGGGCTAGAATTCCATCACGTCTCCAGAGATAGCAATCAAGTTGTCGACGTCCTCGCTCGCATGGGCGCCAAGGGCGACCCCGTCCCTAAGAACACCTTCCTAGAAAGGTGCTTCAAGCCATCCGTCGTATGGCAGGAGGAAGACAAGGGTGCTGGAACCAATGGTGCAGAACATGTCGTCCCCCTATAGTCGAACCAGACGCGCAAATCATCGGCGACTCTGCAATTGAAGAAACACCTTCGGCTCACGAAGTCATCGCAGTAATCGCACCATGGACCGAGCCCTTCCTTGCCTACCTTCTACGCAAAGAACTCCCCGACGACCAGACTGAGGCGAGACGCATAATCAGGCGTTCAAAGGCCTACAAGGTCCATGAGGGTGAATTATACAAGAAAATCACTACTGTGGTCCTCCAACGGTGCATATCTGAAGAAGAAGGAAGGCGGCTCTTGGCCGAGATACACGCTAGCATGGGCGGCCACCACACAGCAGCGCGGGCCCTGGTAAGCAAGGCTTTTCGAGCCGGGTTCTTCTGGCCCACCGCTCGAGCGGACGCCCACACACTCATCCAACATTGTGTTGGTTGTCAGCTCTTTGCAAATCAAAGCCACATGCCCCCAACGGCTCTTCGGACGATACCGATTACCTGGCCTTTCGCGGTCTGGGGTCTAGATATGGTTGGACCACTTAAAGGGGGGACCAAGAAAAAGAAATATCTACTGGTCATGGTCGACAAGTTCACTAAATGGATCGAAGCAAAACCAGCAAGTTCAGTTAAGTGTGGGCCGGTAATCGACTTCATATCCGGCATGGTACACCGTTATGGTGTCCCGCACAGTATAATAACGGACAATGGATCCAACTTCACCGCCCAGGAGGTAAAGGACTGGTGCGCTAACTTGGGCATCAAGGTCGACTACGCCTCGGTGTATCATCCGCAGACCAATGGACAGGTCGAACAGGCCAACAGCCTCATTTTGAATGGTATCAAACCTCGTCTGGTCCGATCTCTTCAAGAATCTGACTGTCATTGGGTGGAGGAGCTTGACTCCGTACTATGGGGTTTGCGCACCACCCCAAATCGATCAACGGGATACACACTGTTTTTTATGGTGTACGGGGCAGAAGCGGTCCTCCCCTGTGACATTATCCATGACGCGCCTAGAGTGCGCATGTATGAAGAAAAAGAGGCCGAGCTAGATCGGCAGGACGACCTAGACGCCCATGAAGGAGAGCGCGATATAGCTCGGGCCCGATCTACTTTTTCTCAAAACAGCAGGCTCGGCGCTACCAAAGCAGGGAGGTTCGAGCGAAAGCATATAATGTGGGCGAACTTATCTTACGCCTCCCAAAGAAGCAGAAGCATAAACTGAACCCCAAGTGGGAGGGCCCTTTCATAATTGATGAAGTACTGGCAGGAGGAGCTTATCACCTCCGTAATCCGCAGGACAATCGCCTCGAACCGAACCCATGGAACGCAGCTTGCCTTCGGCGCTTCTACGGCTAGACCGGTGTCATCACCTTCTCTAAACCCTTGTATTTTCCTCTCCTCCTTATTTTACTTTTATAGGATTGGTTAGACTTTCCTAGGCTGTGTTCGGCTAAACCGAACTACGTTAAGTTTTCATCGGCATACATTCTCAAATGTCTTACCCGGTAACACCTCGGGGCTTCTTAACGAAGCCAAACATTTTTTTTGCATTTATTTGTCTTGTATGCATCCTTCCAGTATCGTTTTACGCCACTATATGCATCAATTGGACTTAAGATTTAGCCAAGCTGGGTTGCCTTGCTCCTGTGCTTACCCTCTATGTTCCCGATTGTTCGGCTAGGGGGTAAAGGGAGCACCTCTGCGATTGTGACTACCGGATTACCCGGATACGTACCTCAGACGGGTGAAGCCGAAGGCTAGCATTCTTAAGAAACAAATTGGTCGCCCACAAAGGAAGTAAATATACTTGGTGCTCTTCGCCACAAACTGGGATTATTCTCCCAAAGTAGCAACTATCCGCATACTACGGGTACACGGCTATGACATCTACGATCTACGTAGCAACCTGAAGAAAGGAACCCATAGAGGAACTATTTTCTTCGGAAGATGTTTCTTACGTTAAACAGTAATATAACATACCTCCCTGTGCGCGTTCTGTCTGTTCTCACTAGATGGCCGGATTGCCTAGTTCTCCAAAATGTTTTCCTCTTATTGTAGGATACACAGTACGGAACACTCCCCAGCTATTGGCGGGGGAGGCATAAGCCGATGGCCAGTTAAGACAATGTTTACAGCACAGACGGAGTCGGTTTGATGTAAAGTACATAGCTACATAGAATCAAACACTAGGTTGTCGGTCGAGATGATCTATTATGACATCCAGGGCGCAGTCCTCTTGTGAAATACGAGCGGCGGGCATCACTTGGTCATAGACCAAGTGAAGAGGTGCCTCTTGACCATCCGGACCTACCGGCCCAACCCGAGCCAAGTGCTCTGGGTTGAGTTTGGTAAAGCGGGTCTTCACCATGGCCCACGCCTCCCGTGCTCCCTCTCGACAAGCCGAGGTCTTCCATAGCTCAAAACGACTTCGGGCTCCTTTAAATCGATCGACCAGCTCGTCCATCCCTTCCGGAGGCGTCTCAGTTGGCCAGAGTGCCTTGATCTTGCTCCTCATAGCTTTCCGAGCTCGCTCGTGCACGATGGACAGTTCCTTCAATAGGTTCCCTCCGAATGAGTTGGCTTCTTCCTCAGGACGCCCGGTCAGGAGACCTAAGCACAAATTGCGACATGCTTCTTACACTCGACACAATAAAAGTACTTTACAGAATTCTAGGTTTGAATTTCACTTACAGAACATGCCACCCTTTAATCTCTGGATCTCTTCGTGGGCTTGCGCCAATTCAGTTTTTAAACTCTCAATTTCTTCGACTTGTCGCTGGTTTTCCGCCTTGAGCTGGTTCTTCTCCTCATGACTTCGGGTCAATACACGGCGGCCAGCCTCAAACTGAGACTCGACATACCTTTGAGATTCTCGGGACGCCTCCAAATCCTTCTGTAGCTGACCTATGGACTCGGCTGCTATGAAGAAATCCTTCATTAGAAAGGGTATCCCAACAATTTCGGCACATAAAAGTACTTTTTACTCACCATGTGCCTCTCTGGTGAACTTTTTCACCTCCTCAAGTTCACCCTTGATGGCTCGCAACTCTGTCTGGCTCGACTCGAGATCCTCAGACAACTTCTCGTTTTGTTGCCTTGAATCCTACATAATAACGAAACAATATTTAGACCCTTAATTCGGCTTGGGGGCTACTGGGTTAGGATTTGTGTTCGGTTGTCAAAACTGACCACTAACCCGCAGATTGGTGGACATTAGTCTGGCGGCTCCCTCGAGTCCTGCTCGGCGGCTCCCTCGACTCCTGCTCGGGAAGCTCCGAGGTATGCGTCCACCGAATTAAGAGCATTAAACTCTTGGTCGGAAAATATTGGGTGGCGCAATGAATCTTTTCGCCGCCGATGATTGATCGCACTTTCAACCTTGGAATTAGTAACCGAGACTTCTTCGGAATCGTCAGGAGGCTGCACTACTACAGAATGGTCCAAACACGACACATCAATCAGAGACCCTTCGACGAAACTGTGTGCGATGCATGAATCGCAAACGGTATAGTGCAAGCTCCGTTGCTAATGGTACGAACTGTGTGCGAAGCTGGATCCATCAAATACGATTCAGAAAGTAGTTGCGTGTGCGATCTACGGCAGACAGTTTGTTCTTATGAACCGTTTGTGATTAGATAAGATTACAGAAATGGTTACCAAAACTACATATGTGTGCGAAGTACGGCATACAGTTCACTCGGATAAACTGTGTGCGCTGATACAGCAGAACACAAACGACTCGGCATAACACGATGTATGCGATATACAGCAAACAGGTGAGTAATGAGAATCGTGTGCGAACACCAGAAATAACACAGACGATTCATACTGACAAGCTGTGTGTGTTGTGGGCAGACGGTTGCTGCCAAGTAATTGTCAGCGATGGATGAGATCATTAGAGACACTATGTTGGGAAGTGCTGGTTGCCTGTATTAATATCGCAGACGTTTTATTATTTTGACGCGTGTGCCTCTGCATCAGTCCGTCCTCCTCTCTCATGTCTTGTCACCGCGTTGCCGCCCGAGTATTCCAGTGCACACTTCGGCACCGCTTTTGGGTTTTGGCCACGCGCCCGCTCGATGACCTCGTTCCCGCTCAGAACCGCGCAGGTTCCCGCGAGCAAAACCGTCCTACGGCTCTAGCTTCCCGCCATGCTCGGTGAAATCCCCAATGCTTGCCGGCCTGCTATATAAACCCTCACGGCCGGCGACACCACATTTCCTTCACCCCCCCTCCCCGTAGCTTGTCTAGTTTGCTTCTCCCCCAATCGCCAATGGCAACGGCTGTTCGTCGTCGCCCAGCCACACCGCCAGAGGACAGCTCCAGGTGGGAGGCTTCACCGCGTCGGCGCGGCAGTCCTCTGAAGCGTGTAGTGCACGTGGCGTCCCTGGTGGGTGTGCGCACGCCACCAACTACACGCTCCACCACCGCTGCCTGAAGGCAGCTGCTGCCGGTGGCCGTCGGGGCTGCCACCACGCCTTCCGCCGCCAGGGCCACCACCCCACCGTCGTCCGTCTTTTCCACGACCCCGCTGACGTGGCTTGAGACTGTGTCGGTATTTCCCCAAAGAGGAAGGGATGATGCAGCACAGCGACGGTAAGTATTTCCCTCAGTTATGAAACCAAGGTTATCGAACCAGTAGGAGGATCACCGCCACCCAATAAGCAGCACCTGCACACAAATAACAAATACTTGCAACCCGACGCGAAAGAGAGGTTGTCAATCTCTCTATGGTAATAAGATAGATTAGGTAGTGATAGATAGGAGAGATAGATCTCTCAAGAACACAAAATAAAAAGGGCAAATAAAATATGCAGCAATATGTTTTTGGGTTTTTTGGTTTTGTAGATCTGAAAACAAAGATTGCAAAAACGTAGATCGGAAAGCAATATGTTGGAAAAGTAGACCCGGGGGGCGTAGGGTTCACTAGTGGCTTCTCTCATGAGTATAGCGCACGGTGGGTGAACAAATTACTGTTGTGCAATTGATAGAAAATCGAATAGTCATGACGATATCCAAGGCGATGATCATTATATAGGCATCACGTCCAAGATAGAAAGACCGACTCCTACCTGCATCTACCTCTATTACTCCACACATCGACCGCTATCCAGCATGCATCTAGTGTATTAAGTTCATGGAAAAATGGAGTAATGCAATAAGAACGATGACATGATGACGACAAGATCTATTCATGTAGGAATAGACCCCATCTTGTTATCCTTAATAGCAACGATACATGCGTGTCTTGTTGCCCCTTCTGTCACTGGCAAAGAACACCGCAAGATCGAACCCATCACAAAGCACCTCTTCCCATGGCAAGAAAAATTGATCTAGTCGGCCTAACTAAACCAAAGATTCGAAGAAGAAATACGATGCTATAAGCAATCATGCATATAAGGGATCAAAGAAGACTCAAATAATATTCATGGATAGAAACTGATCATGAACTCAAAATTCATCGGATCCCAACAAACACACCGCAAAAGTTTACATCAAATAGATCTCCAAGAGACCATTGTATTGAGAATCATAAGAGAGAGAGAAGAAGCCATCTAGCTACTGCCTACGGACCCGTAGGTCTATGGTGGACTACTCACGCATCATCGGAGAGGCACCTATGAGGAAGATGAACCCCTCCGTGATGGTGTTTAGATTGGATCTCGAGGTTCTGGAACTTGCGGCAGCTGGAATTGTGTTTCGTCGACTCCCCTAGGGTTTTTGGAATATTTGGGAATTTATAGGCATCAGAGGCAGTGTGGAGGGGCCCCGTGGAGGGCACAACCCATCAGGGCGCGCTGGGGGCCCCCTGGCGCGCCCTGGTGGGTTGTGCTCTCCACAGCCCACCTTCCTGGCTCTTCTTTGGCCCACTGGGTGTCTTGTGGTCCAGAAAAAATCTCCATTAAGTTTCGTCGCGATTGGACTCCGTTTGGTATTGATTTTCTGTGAAGTAAAAAAACAAGCAAAAACAGCAACTGGCACTTTGGCACTATGTCAATAGGTTAGCCCCAAAAAATGATATAAAGTTGTTATATAATGATTTTAAAACATCCAAGAAAGATAATATAACAGCATGGAACAAGCAAAAATTATAGGTACGTTGGAGACGTATCAGCACCCCCAAGCTTAATTCCTACTCGTCCTCGAGTAGGTAAATGATAAAAACAGAATTTTTGATGTGAAATGCTGCCTGACATGTTCATCACATTCTTTTCTTTTGTATAGCATGGACATTTGGACTTATAATGATTCAAAGCAATAGTCTAGTTTTAACATAATGACTTCAATACTCAAGCATGTCAACAAGCAACCATGTCTTTCAAAATATCAACACTAAAGAAAGTTATCCCTAGCCCATCATGCTCAATCCTTGATCCATTCATGAAACACACTCAAATATTAGCTATGTCCAATGCTCAAGTACGATCATAGTGCCCCCTAGTTGGTGCTTATAAGAGAAGATGGAGACTCAAAGCAAAAATAAAAATTGCATAAAGTAAATAGATAGGCCCTTCGCAGAGGGAAGTAGGGATTTGTCGAGGTGCTAGAGCTCAAGGTTTAAATTGAGAGAGAAAAAATATTTTGGGTGGCATGCTATTCCTGTCAACGAAAACGACAAAGTAGTTCACAATACTTTCCATGCTAGATATATCATAGGCGGTTCCCAAACAGAAAATAAAGTTTATTCCTTCTTCCACCAAACTTTCACTTTCCATGGCGGGCCGTATCCACGGTTGCCTTCCATACCAACACTTTCCAAGGAATTTATTATTTGACAACATAAAGTAAATATTTTTTCTTTTTCATTTCGGGAATGGGCATCCCTATTACCGCCGCACTCTCGTGCAATGACAAGTGAATGAACACTCATCTTGAGAATAACAAATCTAGCATGGAAAAATATTGGACACTCCCCACCGTTTCATGAGCGGTACGGGCACACAAAAGAGAAAATTTATTTTGAAAATTTAGAGATGGCACATACAAATTTGCTTGGAACAGCATGGAAATACCGCATATAGGTAGGTATAGTGGACTCATAAGGCAAAACTTGGTTTAAGGATTTTGGATGCACAAGTAGTATTTCTACTTAGTACAAATGTAGGCTAGCAAATAGATTGAGAAGCAACCAAACCAAGAAACGAAAATTCACATAAGTGAGCATTGAACATAACTAACACCGAATAATGTACCACAAGTAGGATGTAACTTCATTGCATAACTATTGACTTTCATACTTGCATAGGGAATCACAAACCTTAACACCAATATTCCTACTAAGCACAATTACTCACTAACATGACTCACATATTACTATCATCATGTTTCAAAAATATTACAAGGAATCAAGTTTAATTTATCCAATGATCTTCATGAAAGTTTTTATTATATCCTCCTTGGATATCTATCACTTTGGGACTAGTTTCATATATTGCCATTGCTTTTTGGCAAGCTCAAACAAATTTAAGTGAAGCACATGAGCATAAAGATTTCATCTCTCAAAAAGGTATAAGTGAAGCATGAGAGGATTTGTTCAAAATTTACCTACTCTCAAATTAATCTAAGTGAAGCATGAGAGTATTTCTACAAAAAAAATCCAAGCACACCGTGCTCAAAAAGATATAAGTGAAGCACTAGAGCAATTCTATAGCTCAAAAAGTTTAAGTGAAGCACATAGAGCAATTCTAACAAATCATAGCATGATTCTGGCTCTCTCAAATAGGTGCGTACAGCAAGGATACAAGTGACAAATTAACAAGCAAAGCAAGCAAAGATACAAGACGCTCCAAGCAAAACTCATGATATGTGACGAATAAAAATATAGCTCCAAGTAAAATACCGATGGTCGTTAGAAGAAAGAGGGGATGCCACTCGGGGGCATCCCCAAGATTAGTTGCTTGTTACTCTTTGTATATATCTTGGGGGTGCGGTAGCATTCCCAAGCTTAGGCTTTTATCACTCCTTATTCCTTCATCCATCATGATCTCAACCGAAACTTGAAAACTTCAATCACACAAAACTCAACAAAATCTTCGTGAGATCCGTTAGTATAATAAAGCAAATCACTACTTTAGTTACTGTTGCAAACCCATTAATATTTTATTATTGCATTATAACTACTGTATTTTAACTTTACCATGGCTCATACCCTTCAATATAACCCATAGATTCATCAAAACAAGCACCTAATGCAATGAAAACAGAATCTGTCTTAAACAGAACAGTCTGTAGTAATCTGTACTCTAACCATACTTCTGTAACTTTAATTTTTTTGAAAAATTAGGACAACGTAAGGAATTTGTATAGAAACACTGTGTTAAAATTTCAGCCCAAGATCACGTTCCAGAAAAATATTAAAATTCATATACTGGACGCAAAGTTTCTGTTTCAGATTCAGCATCGCTTCTACTCATCCTATGAATCATCCTAAAGGCTTTACTTGGCACAAACACTAAATAAACCATTAAAACACAATCATAAAAGAGGCATAATTGTGTCAACACTCAAAAACAGAAAGGAAAAATGCAAAATTTTATATATTCATTGGGTTGCCTCCCAACAAGCGCTATCGTTTTACGCCCCTAGCTAGGCATAATGGATAGATTCAAGTATTGTCATCTTTGGTTTTGGATCCATAGGATGCCCTCATGATTGATTCATATGGTGGCTTAATTATTGTTCTATGGAAGTGTTCCATACCCTTTCTCAAGGTAAATTCAAAACGAATATTGCCTTCTTTCATATCAATCACGGCACCTATAGTGCGTAAAAACGGTCTACCAAGTATAATGGGACAAGACGGATTGCAATCAATATCAAGCACAATAAAATAAATGGGCACATAATTCCTATATGCAAGAATAATAACATCATTAATTCTTCCCAATGGTTTTTTAATAGTAGAATCCGCCAAGTGCAAATTAAGAGAACATTCTTCAATATTGGTAAGACCAAGCACATCACATAGAGATTTCGGAATCGTGGAAACACTAGCACCCAAATCACACAAAGCAAAGAATTCATAATTTTTAATATTGAACTTAATGGTAGGTTCCCACTCATCATGTAATTTTCTAGGAATAGAAATCTCCAACTCCAACTTTTCTTCAAAAGATTTCATCATGGCATCAACGATATGTTTAGTAAAAGCTTTATTTTGATCATAAGCATGGGGTGAATTCAACATGGATTGCAGCAAAGAAATACATTCAATCAAAGAGCAACTATCATAATTAAAGTCTTTGCAATCCAAGATAGTGGGCACATCACTAGTTAAAGTTTTGACCTCTTCAAACCCACTTTTATCAAAATTTTCACCCTCCAAATTATTGGGACGCCTTCTAGCTAAAGTTGACTCTACTTAAGTCCCTTCATTATCAATTTTAATATTACTAAACAAGGAATCAATAGAAGAAATACCAATCACTTTAAGATCTTCATCTTTCTTATGAAGGCAATCACTAGAAAACGATTTTTCTAAGATTTCTCTTTTAGCTCTAAGCATAGCGGTTCTTTTCTTACTTTCATCCATAGAGACATATAAAGCTTTAATAGATTCATCAATCTTAGGCACAAAAGCTTTCAACTTGAGATTTTCAACATCATGAGAAATTCTATCAATGCTTCTAGACATATCATCTATCTTATTCAGCTTTTCCTCTATCGTAGTATTGAAAGCCTTTTGCGCATTGATAAATTCTTTAATATTACTCTCAAGATCAGAGGTGTTCCTATTATTATTGTAAGAAGAATTACCATAGGAATTACCATAATTATTAGAGGAATTTCCAGGAAAAGGCCTAGGATTAAAATTACCTCTATAAGCATTGTTATTGAAATGATTTCGAAGACAAAATTCACATCTACGGAATCACTATTTTGCTCAATCAAGGTAGACAAAGGCACATCATTAAGATCAATAGGAGCATTTTTACTAGCAACCATTTTCATCAAAGCATCAACTTTATCACTCAAAGTGCTAATTTCCTCTACCGAATTAACTTTTTTACTAGTAGGTGCTCTTTCGGTATGCCATTGAGAATAATTAGCCATGATATTATCTAGCAATTTAGTGGCTTCACCCAAAGTAATCTCATTAAAAGTACCACCCGCGGCGGAATCTAAAAGATTTCTAGAGACAAAATTCAAGCCCGCATAAATTTTTTGTATGATCATCCAAAGATTTAAACCATAAGTAGGACAATTCCTTAGCATCAACTTCATTCTTTCCCAAGATTGTGCAACATGCTCATGCTATGGTTGCTTAAAATTCATGATTTGCGTCCTAAGGGAAATAATTTTCGCGGGCGTAAAATACTTAGTGATAAAAGCATCCTTGCACTTATTCCAAGAATCGATACTATTGCGAGGCAAAGAAGAAAACCAAATTTTTGCACGATCCCGCAAGGAAAAAGGAAATAGTTTCAGCTGCACAATATCATTGTCCACATCATTTTTCTTTTGCATATCACACAATTCTACGAACGTGTTTAGATGGGACGCGACATCCTCATTAGGATTACCGGCAAATTGATCTTTCATGACAAGATTCAACAAAGCGGCATTAATATCACAAGACTCCGCACTAGTGGCGGGAGGAGCAATAGGCGTACTAATAAAATCATTGTTATTAGTATTGGACAAATCACACAACTTGGTGTTCTCTTGAGTCATCGTGACTACACAAACAAGATTGCAAGCAAGGAAGAGATCCGGCAAGAAAAAGGACAAATAAAAAAGAGGGCGAATAAAATGGCAAATTGGTGAAGTGGGGGAGAGGAAAACGAGAGGAAAATGGCAAATAATGTAATTGCAAGGAGATGAGATTTGTGATTAGGAACCTGGTAGATGGTGGTGGAGTCCCCTCGCAGCCTACGATAGGCACGTAGAAGAGACCGCTTCCTCCCCGGCAACGGCGCCAGAAATTCCTTCGACGTGGCTTGAGACTGCGTCGGTATTTCCCCAAAGAGGAAGGGATGATGCAGCACAGCGACGGTAAGTATTTCCCTCAGTTATGAAACCAAGATTATCGAACAAGTAGGAGGATCACCACCACCCAATAAGAAGCACCTGCACACAAATAACAAATACCTGCAACCAGACGCGAAACAGTGGTTCTCAATCTCTCTACGGTAATAAGATAGATTAGGCAGTGATAGATAGGAGAGATAGATCCCTCAAGAACACAAAATAAAAAGGGAAAATAAAATATGCAGCAATATGTTTTTGGTTTTTTTGGTTTTGTAGATCTGAAAACAAAGATTGCAAAAATGTAGATCGGAAAGCAATATGTTGGAAAAGTAGACCTGGGGGCCGTAGGGTTCACTAGTGGCTTCTCTCATGAGTATAGCGCACGGTGGGTGAACAAATTACTGTTGGGCAATTGATAGAAAATCGAATAGTCTTGACGATATCCAAGGCGATGATCATTATATAGACATCACGTCCAAGATAGATAGACTGACTCCTGCCTGCATCTACCTCTATTACTCCACACATCGACTGCTATCCAGCATGCATCTAGTGTATTAAGTTCATGGAAAAACGGACATGATGTAGACAAGATCTATTCATGTAGGAATAGACCCCATCTTGTTATCCTTAATAGCAACGATACTTGCATGTCTTGCTGCCCCTTCTGTCACTGGGAAAGAACACCGCAAGATCGAACCCATCACAAAGCACCTCTTCCCATGGCAAGAAAAATCAATCTAGTTGGCCTAACTAAACCAAAGATTCGAAGAAGAAATACGAGGCTATAAATAATCATGCATATAAGAGATCAAAGAAGACTCAAATAATATTCATGGATAGAAACTGATCATGAACTCAAAATTCATCGGATCCCAACAAACACACCGCAAAAAGTCATTACATCAAATAGATCTCCAAGAGACCATTGTATTGAGAATCAAAAGAGAGAGAGAAAGCCATCTAGCTACTGCCTACGGACCCGTAGGTCTATGGTGGACTACTCACGCATCATCGGAGAGGCACCTATGAGGAAGATGAACCCCTCCGTGATGGTGTTTAGATTGGATCTCGAGGTTCTGGAACTTGCGGCGGCTGGAATTGTGTTTCGTCGACTCCCCTAGGCTTTTTTGAATATTTGGGAATTTATAGGCATCAGAGGCGGTGCGGAGGGGCCCCATGGAGGGCACAACCCATCAGGGCGCGCCGGGGGCCCCCTGGCGTGCCCTGGTGGGTTGTGCTCACCATAGCCCACCTTCCTGGCTCTTCTTTGGCCCACTGGGTGTCTTTTGGTCCAGAAAAAATCTCCAAAAAGTTTCGTCGCGATTGGACTCCGTTTGGTATTGATTTTATGCGAAGTAAAAAAAACAAGCAAATACAGCAACTGGCACTTTGGCACTATGTCAATAGGTTAATCCCAAAAAATGATATAAAGTTGTTATAAAATGATTGTAAAACATCCAAGAATAATAATATAACATCATGGAACAAGCAAAAATTATAGATACGTTGGAGACGTATCACCCGCCGTCAGGCTGCAGGGTCATAACCCGCGCCGCCACCAAGGCCCGAATGCGGGAGGTGGAGTCCACCAAAGGCCCGCCGTCGGGCTTCTGCGTCGCAACCCTTGCGCAATACATCTACTTCCTAGAGAAGGAGGTGGAGCGCCAGGTCGCGCACGCGAAGAAGCTCACCGACGCCATGGCCGGAGGAGAAGCCGTAGCGGCGGCGCGAAATGCGGAGATCTACGCAGAGTCCCATCGCTTCGAGGACGGGCGTCTTGAGCGTCGGAGGGCAGCACTGGCAGGCAACGGACACGTCTCCGCCAACTCGTCGGCAGGCCCCTCCTCCACTTGCTCTTACTGAGCGCGCTCGATTCTGCTGGAAGTAGTACAAAGCCCCTCCGTAGAACTAGTATTTAGGGGCTCTTTTGTTCAGTTCATCTAACTATAGATATGGTTGAACTGTACCACGTACTTTAATTAGCTAATATATAGTTGAACTAGCTAATTCAGTACGTGGTTGGCAACAATTGGGGAAAAGTTTGTACGGTTCAGTTGTCGATTTGAACTGTATTGTACATAGACCAGTGCTTAATGTATGAATGAAATCCATGTTTAAAGTGAATTTCAGTTGCAAAATTACACCCTAATTGTGATTTTGTTTCTGCAATACTTGCCAAATGCCAGTGCTAAAATGTTGAAAAATGCCAGTGTTACTAGATCGACAGATGCCAATGTTTCTGATTTGACACATGGTAATTTACCCAGTATGATAGATGCAAATCTTCCCGGATTGTCTGTACTAGGCACACGGATCATATTCGAGAAATGTTTGCGATGACGCATTGGACCAATCCTTCGCGCCAATATTTTGACTGGGCTTACGGGCGACGGAAAGATAGTTGTCGATCTTCAAACGGGTATTCAACCTGAACCGTTTGTGATGTGTGTTCATTCAGATAAAACTATGCTGGTTTCTTATTTGCTACATGAATTCAGAGATAAATACTTAGTTTATAAAACCATAGATTTCATTTAGTCAAGCTTTCACTTTACATTCATACAATCGAGATACAATATAAAGAAAACTAGTTGCGGCGGCGGCGGCGTTCTCGTACTCCGGGGCGCAGTTGTACAGTTCTTCAACCGAGACCAGAATGTTATGGACTTCACAATCAGAGAGTCGGTCGTCGCGCGATCGACGGGCGCGGGGCCAGGGGGCGGCGACTAGCGGCGCTGCGAGAAAGCTGTCGACGGCGGCGGCCCAATCCGCTGAGGGGGCCGTGACGGGTGCAGGCGCGTGCACGGGCACGGGCGCGGTGGGTGCAGGCGCGCGCAAGGGGTCGGGTGCCGTCGATGAGAACACGCGCACTAGGACCGGCGTGGCGTGTGCAAGGGCGCGCACGAGCACGGGGGCAGGAGGAGGCGCTGGCGCTTGCACGTACACGAGCTCACGCGGGTCGGCGGGGACCTCCCTAACGCCCACGGTTTCCAGTGCTGCGATGATGCTGGGCGACCAGCCCGTCAATGCCACGGGGATGGTTGCCGGCGCGGGCGCGGTGATGGTTGATGGCGAGTGCGTCGGGGCAGCATCCGCTACGGCATGCAACTCTTCCAGGGCCATGTCCATGGCGTCCCATTCGTCTTCATGTTCTATCTCTTCCGGCTCGGTGTCAACTTCACCAAACCGGAAGACTAGTGGCATATGATCCTTCTGCAGCATGGCGTAGGTCGCCGTGGAGGTCTGAAGATGGAGGGGAATGTGAGGCGAAGATATATGGAGGATTGTGAGTGAGTGGGCAGTAAAGCCGCCTATTAAACAGCGGCTCGGGCGCCATTGATGGACAGGTTGGAAGCGAGGAGGGCGGATACGGAGGTCAAAGGGCTCGATTCCCGGTGAGTCTTCGGCGTACTGCCCGCACGCCTCCCGGTGAGCCTGCGTGGCGGATGCCAGCTCACACGCCTCCTGTCAACTCAAGCAGCTGCCCGCACGGCACCTCCTAATCCCTAGCCAATAAAAGAGTGCGACGCTTGGCAGCACGTAAAGGGCAATAGAACGCCAACGGTTTGAAAATAATGCAACCGTTTGCGTGGAGACGTGACAGTTCTTTGTTCCAAAAAGCTTTTGTTTGCTATTAATGACACGAAAAATACCACAGCATATTTGTGCTATATAATGACGACATGCCAAATTTTTTGAATTTTGTGTGAGTTCTAGATTTACTATAATTTAACTAATATTCTCAATGTTGGCTCTAAAAGAAAATATATATTAAAAAACGAGTCTCGGGTAGGAAAACAAAATGCTGTGACGCCTTTATGTGCCATGTTCATGAAACCATGCCAAGTTTCATGAATCTCCTGACGTGTTTTTGATTTACATGATTTAAAACCCTATAGTTTCTCAATGTTTCTGTGGCCGAGCCAAGACCCCGAGATGTTTGGAATTCGTTCACATGTCTTGCATGGGACCTAAAGATGCATGCACACTAATATGGGTTTCAACCCATTTTGATGCACCGGACCTTCTGATTGTAGTTTGGATTTGAATTATGCATGTTAAATAATGCATATAAAAGTCAAATAATGTATAAAAAGGCCAAACGAACCATGTATAATTTCATATTTTGGCACGACACTCTCATTTTGGTATATGTTGCCTATAGAAATAGTTCAAGATGAGAAGAGGCAGTGGATGTCGATTCGCCCACATAAGGTGACACATTCCATATCGAAACAACAAAGCTTCACGTGATAATTAATCTTTGGTTTGTGCGGGGCTTGTGCCAAAACTTGTCCCAAATTGGACATTATTTTACCAGGGCACATATGAGCCATGCATGTTATGACACCATGCCAAGTTTCATAAATTTTCTGACTAGTTTTTGATTTACACATGATTTAAAACCCGTGTTTCTCAATGTTTGTATGGCCGAGCCAAGACCGTGAGATGTTTGAAATTCATTCCCATATATTGCATGGGATCCTAAAGATGCATGTACACTTATACGGTTTTCAACCCATTTTGATGCACCGTACCTTGTGAATGTAGTTCAAATTTTAATTATGCACGTTAAATAATGCATATAAAAGTCAATTAATGTATAAAAAGCCCAAACGAACCATGTATACTTTCATATTTTGGAACGACACTCATTTTGGTATATGTTGCCTCTAGAAATATATAGTTCAAGATGAGAAGAGGCAGCGGATGTCGATTCGACCACATAAGGTGACGCTTTCCTTATCGAAACCACAAAAGCTAGCTTCCCCGTGAGTAGCTGAGGTTTGTAAGGGCTTGTGCCAAAACTTGTCCCAAATCGGACAATTTATCATCAGGACACATATGAGCCATGCCATGACACCATGCCAAATTCCCTGAATTTCTGACGAGTTTTTGATTTATACATGAATGTAAAACCAAGTTTCTCAATGTATGTGGCCGAGCCAAGACCCCAAGATGTTTGAAATCCATTCCCATATGTTGCATGGGGACCAAAGTAGCCATGGACACTTATATGATTTTTCAACCCATTTTGATGCACCGGACCTTGTGATTTTAGTTCAAATTTTAATTATCTACATTGTATGCCTAGAGAACTCAATTAACGTATGAAAATGAGAAAAGAACCCTGAATAATTCCATATTTTAGCAAGACACTCTTACTGGTGCGAGTTGCCTCTAACAAAAGTTCATGGCGAGAAGATGAGCGGATGTCGTTTTGCCTACGTAAGGTGACGTTTTCCTTATCGGGTCCTCAAAGATTGAAGTGAGAAGCTCTGCTTTGTAAGGGACTTGTGGCTAAAATTGTCCCATGTTTTACAATTTTTTTACCATGGCACATATGTGCCATGTCATGACAACATACCAAGTTTTTAGAATTTCTGACGCGTTTTGGATTTACAGTAATTTAAAAACCAAGTTTCTCAATGTTTGTGATCAAGCCAAGATGCCGAGATGTTTGAAGTTCATTCCCATTTATTGCCCGTGACCTAAAGATGAAGCCATGGACACTAATATGATTTTTCATCCCATTTTGATGCACGGACATTGGGACGATAGTTCAAAATTGAATTATACACATTAAATATCTAGAAAACTCAATTAATTTATAAAAATGACACACAGACCCTGAATAATTCCATATTTTAACACGACACGGCTATTTGTCAGTGTTCACTGCACATAAATCTTATTGCAATCCAAACACCGTCCTTTGTCGAATTAACCTCATTTTTTGTTTTAAAAACATTTTGAAAATTAAGTCTTTCACAAACAGTTGACGTTCATGAATCGTGTGTGATGCAGTACAAAATATCTTGGGCCAATCCTCGTAATGCATGGCTTAGGCCAGAAGCTTCATCGGCTGCAGTACACCGCCGGCCAGTTTACCGCACTGACTCCTCAGACAATTTTACTTTTCAATCGTCACCGGTGAAAGATGGGGACGTGGATCCCCGTCGTGAGGGCAACTTCGGCAACCGACTCCGGCCCGAGCGCGGCCGCATTAGCCATGTGCGCGCTCTCAACATGCTTGAACGCGGCCGCTACCTTCGACAGAGCGGCTGCAGCAACCGAAAGGGCAGCTGTTGCAGCTGAGAGGGCGGCAGCAACAACCGTGACGGGGATAGCAAATGGCAAGAATGGCACATCAGCTGTCAGTTCCTCGGCGGTCGCCGTAGCCCTGATGGCGGACGCCCAGTCCCATCTCGAGGCCGCCCACGCCCATCTCGTGTCGGTCGCTGCACAAATCACATCTGCCTTCTCCGACACCGGTTGACAACCCACCTCCGTTGAGTTAGTAATCGCTGAGTGTGCTCGAGCAGGCGTCCGTTCGTCGGCGGCCTCCCTAGCCAAGATTGTGGCCGTCCATGCCCGGAGCAAGGCCGTCCACGCCCGGCTCATGGTGGCCCTATCCGAAGAGATGGTGGACGAAGACTGCGAGATCCTGGAGTATGTGGCAATGGATCTCCTTTCCCCGGAGTTCGTCAAGCGGGAGCTGGTCATCGAGGAGGCGGCGGAGATCGTTGAATGCCAGGCGGAATATTAGTCTCTGTCTAGAGCGATGGTGTTTTGTTAGAGTAATGTTTATTAGTTGCTCGATTAAGTAAGTGCGGGCAGTGTTGTAGGCTCTTTTGTGTAGTATTACTCAAATTTGCAAGTGTTGTTAAACTAAGCAATGACCAATGTAACGAGGGAAATTCGGACCAAAATTTTCCGCCGTATCCCCATTTTCTCTTCCAAATGAACATGAAATGCAAGTACCGTGTGCAATGTACTATCCGATATCTTACGCCGGAAGATTGGAGACCAAAATTTCCACGTTCAGTCTCATCACACACGGGATAAACTATAGCATACGTTTGTGTTGTTGAATATCGCACATAGTTATGGTAAAGGTATTGTGTCCGATGTGACTGTGCACGCTACTTTTTCGCCGCATCGAACGAAATTTTGGGCTGCCGCGCAAATATCTACCTCCCCCGCCCCTCGTACCAGCCAAAAGCCACATTTCCCATTCCCCCTGCTCCCCCCTTCATTTCCTAAGTTCAAAACTTCACTGCTTGCTTGTAGCGCCGCCTCCTCGCCGGCGACGCTCCTTCCTGCTACTCGGCCTCATCCATCTAGTCATAGTCAGGTAATCCAAACCTTCCCCATACCCCCTCCCCCCTCCACCCCCTCCTCCTCCATTCCACATGGCCCGACCGCCGGCGCGACTCATTCCACCAAAATCACCGGCCCACCCCCCACATAATCGCCGCCGAAAGACATGGTGCACGCAGTATAGCCAGGATCTCAAGGAGCACCTGGCAGCGGAGAAGCAAATCGCGACCGCACGCGCGGATGAGTCCCCGATGGCTGCCATGCGTGCTGACCCCCAGATCTTGGAGCAGCATATAGACGTCGAGGCCACCGTCGACGCCTCGCGTGTGGACGCCGCCACGCGGTTGGCTGCTTTGAACAACAACTCGTTGTGTTTTCTCCAGGGCTCCGCTGTTGCCTTCGACGACGAATCCGTGTTGTTTTCTCAGCGTGCCCGTGCTTTCCTCAACTCCATAGCAGGCAGGTTGGTGCCCGGACAGTCTGAGGCAACTCACCACTACGAGGAGGGCACCCACGATGTGGAGGCATCGCCCTCGTCCAAGCCCATCATTATCGATATCTCCAACAATGAGGAATATCTTGTTTTTAAGCTTAATTACTAATGACCTGTGTTCAGCTAGCTACACCTGTTACGCATGTTTGTTTTACCTGCTGCATGTGCTGCTCCTGCCTTTCCTTAAGAAACTATAGTGAAATATGCAATGTAATGCTACTATGAAATCTGACCTTCTACTACTATGTTGTATTGTGCAATGTGATGCTCAGTTAACTGTTTGGTTCGGTTGTTTTGGTGATCATCTGCAATGTCATGTTCATTTATTGTTGGTACAATTTTGTTTTGTTATGCACGTGAAGCCTACAATTGCTATATTTCATAGTTCTTAGCACGCTTGTCTTTTCCATGTGGCTTGAATTCATATGTTGGATATGCAATGCGTTTATCTTTCATTAAAATATTTTACTGATCAATATCTATTCTTAAACACGTTACAGGGGGAACAATGGGAGACACTGAGGTTTACCATCGAGGTTTGCACTTTCATGATCCTTTGGCTAATAGCACGTTATTGTGCAATTGCAGGAACCATTCTAATATTTAGGTTTCTAACAATAATTTGGTTTTGCCTATGTAGGTCCTGCCGTAAGAGGTTTAGACCCACTGTTCAACCCATTTTGCATGTGGGGAAATGATGTGTTCATGAATATCAGTCAAATCAAGAAACTTAGAAAGATTGTTAAGATAAAGAAACTTGCGACGAAAAACAACAAGATGTTTGTCTGCACAATGAAGAAGACATCAGTGAACTATAGGATGGTACTATCTCTTCTACCTTGTCTTTTTTTCCCTTGTGATATTTCAATTTTTAGAAACGAAATTTACGCATATCTTTGTTTCCAGTCCTTTCCAAAGCAGTTCATCGATGAGTATGTCTCAAACCACCTGTATGGTCAAGAGGCGAGGAAGGTATTCATACAGCACCCACGGTATAATCTTGAAGTCTTCCTCAAGAGGATGAAGGATGGGCAACCATCCACAGGCACTGGCATAAAGTTGCAAGAACCTTCGACATCATTGAAGGCTCAATATTTGCCTTCCGCTTCAACAATTTTCTTGACGAGATTCATCTGTCTATTTACCGTATATGATGCTATTTTCCAAAGGTTTTAGATGTTGCATGTGAAACTCGGTCCTGTCGTGTAATTGGGTAGGTAGGTAGTATATGCCTATATGATGTTGTACTCTGATGTATTTCAATTATGAAATCCTGGTTGCTGTAATACGAAATAAAATATATTGTGTGCTTGATCTGAAGTATCAATTTGTTTACTAGCTGGATTATAAATAATAGAGCAATTAGCCTGATTATTGGGGTTTCATATTGTAGACAGTTTGTCATAGAACACCGTCAGCGATGACCTCAACAAACCCACACGCTTGCTGGAAACTTGGCGTGTTGGATCAGTGAACAATCACACACGATTTCCGGGCGCAAACTGTGTGTGTTAGAAAACCCATTCGCAAATGTTTTCACATAAAACGTGTGTGTGATGGACAGCCCTATGCCAAACAGTTTCTTCTAGGCACCGTGCGTGAGGGCCACCACTAATGCAGACGATGTTAAGCAGAAAATTGTGTGTGATGTACAATACAAATGGAAACGCATGTTTGGATTCACTGTGTGGGATGGTATGCACATCTCACACGATTTCTCCTAAATACCTGTTTGTGATAGTCCTTCCAATCGCACACGACATAATTTTGCCTATCGTGTGTGACCGGGAGCAGGCATCCCCAAGATATTATCCAAAGAGAAACAAGCAACTAAGCTTGGGGATGCCCCGAGTGGCATCCCCTCTTTCTTCTAACGACCATCGGTACTTTACTTGAAGCTGTATTTTTATTCGTCACATATCATGAGTTTTGCTTGGAGCATCTTGTATTACTTGAGTCTTTGCTTGCTTTGCTTTTTAGTTTGTCCTTAGTATCCTTCCTAGACACACCTATTTGAGAGAGCCAAAATTATGCTATGATTTGTTAGAATTTCTCTATATGCTTCACTTAAATTTTTTGAGATATGGAATTGCTCTAGTGCTTCACTTACATCTTTTTGAGCACGGTGTGCTTTAGATTTTTGAAGAAATTCTCTTATGCTTCACTTAGATTAATTTGAGAGTTAGTAAATTTTGAAGAAATTCTCTCATGCTTCACTTATACTATTTTGAGAGATGAAACTTTTATGCTCATGTTCTTCACTTAAATATATGTGAGCTTGTCAAAAGCGATGGCAATATATGAAAGTGGTCCCAAAGTGATAGATATTCAAGAAGGATATAATAAAAACTTTCATGAAGATCATTGGACAAATTAAACTTGATTCCTTGTAATAGTTTTGAGACATGATGATAGTGATATGTGAGTCATTTTGGTGAGTAATTATGCTTTAGTAAGAATATTGGTGATAAGGTTTGTGATTCCCTATGCAAGTATGAAAGTCAATAGTTATGCAATGAAATTACATCCTACTTATGATGCATTATTCGGTGTTAGTTATGCTCAATGCCCGTTTATGTGAATTTTCGTTTATTGGTTGGTTGCTTCTCAATTTATTTTCTAGCCTCCACTTGTACTAAGTAGAAATACTACTTGTGCATCCAAAATCCTTAAACCCAGTTTTGCCTTATGAGTCCACCATACCTACCTATATGTGGTATTTCCATACCGTTCTAAGCAAATTTGTATGTGCCATCTCTAATTTTCAAAATAAATTTCCTTTTTTGTGCTCGTACCGCTCATGAAACAGTAGGGGGTAAGCAATATTTTTCCATGCTAGATGTGTTATTCTCAAGATGAGTGTTTATTCACTTGTCATTGCACGAGAGTACGTCGGTAATAGGGATGCCCAGTCCCGAAATGAAAAAGAAACTTACTTTATGTTGTCAAATAATAAATTCCTTGGAAAGTGTTGGTATGGAAGGCAACCGTGGATATGACTAGCCATGGATTGTGAAAGAATGGTGGAAAAAGAAATAAACTTTACTTTATGTTTGGGAACCGCCTATGATATATCTTGCATGGAAAGTATTGAGAACTACTTTGTCGTTTTCATTGACAGGAAAGGCATGCCACCCAAAATATTTTTCTCTCTCAATTTAAGCTTTGAGCTCTGGCACCTCTACAAATCCCTACTTCCCTCTATGAAGGGCCTATCTATTTACTTTATGCATTTTTTATTTTTTATTTGAGTCTACATCTTCTCTTATAAAGCACCAACTAGGGGGCACTATGATCATACTTGTGCATTTGGTGTAGTTAATATTTGAGTGTGTTTCATGAATGGATCAATGATTGAGCATAATGGGCTAGGGATAGCTTTCTTTAGTGTTGATATTTTGAAAGACATGTTTGCTTGTTAGCATGCTTGAGTATTAAAGTCTTTATGTCAAAACTAGACTATTGCTTTGAACCATCTAAAAGTCCAAATGTCCATGCTACAAAAGAAAAGAATATGTGATGAACATGTTAGGCAGCATTCCACATCAAAAAATTTGTTTTTATCATTTACCTACTCGAGGACGAGTAGGAATTAAGCTTGGGGATGTTGATACGTCTCCAACGTATCTATAATTTTTGCTTGTTCCATGCTTTTATATTATCATTCTTGGATGTTTTACAATCATTTTATAGCAACTTTATATCATTTTTTGGGACTGGCCTATTGACATAATGCCAAGTATCAGTTGCTGTTTTTTGCTTGTTTTTTACTTCGCAAAATATCAGTAGCAAACGGAGTCCAATCGCGACGAAACTTTTTGGAGATTTTTCTTGGACCAGAAGAAGGCCAGTGGGCCAAAGAAGTAACCAGGAGGGAGCCCAGGACGCCCACAAGACACCAGGGCGCGCCAGGGGCCCCGGGCACGCCCTGGTGGGTTGTGGCCGCCTCGGGAACCTTCTCCACCGCCTCTGAGCTTTATAAATACCCAGATATTCCAAAAACCCTAGGGGAGTCGATGAAAAATACATCCAGCCGCCACAAGTTCCAGAACCGCGAGATCCAATCTAACACCATCACGGAGGGGTTCATCATCCTCATTAGTGCCTCTCCAATGATGCGTGAGTAGTCCACCATAGACCTACGGGTCCGAAGGCAGTAGCTAGATGGCTTCCTCTCTCTCTTTTGATTCTCAATACAACGGTCTCTTGGAGATCTATTTGATGTAATGACTTTTTACGGTGTGTTTGTTGGGATCCAATGAATTTTGAGTTCATGATCAGTTTCTAAACATGAATATTATTTGAGTCTTATTTGATCTCTTATATGCATGATTACTTATAGCCTCGTATTTCTTGTTCGAATCTTTTGTTTAGTTAGGCCAACTAGATCAATTTTTCTTGCCATGGGAAGAGGTGCTTTGTGATGGGTTCGATCTTGCGGTGTCCTCTCCCAGTGACAGAAGGGGCAGCGAGGCACGCATGTATTGTTGCTATTAAGGATAACAAGATCGGGTCTATTCCTACATGAATAGATCTTGTCTACATCATGTCACCGTTCTTATTGCATTACTCCATTTTTCCATGAACTTAATACACTAGATGCATGCTGGATAGCGGTCGATGTGTGGAGTAATAGAGGTAGATGCAGAGTCGTTTCGGTCTACTAATCTTGGACGTGATGCCTATATAATGATCATCGCCTTGGATATCGTCATGATTATTTGATCTTCTATCAATTTCCCAACAGTAATTTGTTCACCCATTGTGTGCTATACTCATGAGAGAAGCCACTAGTGAAACGTACGGCCCCCGGGTCAACTTTTCCAACATATTGCTTTTTGATCTATCTTTTTGCCGCTTTTATTTTCAGATCTATTATTCCAAAAACCCATCAATACCTTACTGCACTTTTTATTTTCCTCTTTTATTTTGTGTTCTTGCGATATCTATCTATCCAATCTATCACAACCTAATCTATCTTTTTACCATGGAGAGATTGACAGCCTCTCTTTCGCGTCGGGTTGCAAGTATTTGTTCTTTATGTGTAGGTGTTGTTTACATAGTGTTGCGTGATCCTCCTACTAGTTCGATACCTTGGTTTCATAACTGAGGGAAATACTTACCGTCGCTGTGCTGCATCATCCCTTCCTCTTTGGGGAAATACCGACGCAGTCTCAAGCCATGTCAAGCGACTGCTGAGGCGTCACACTTGCCTGGTGAAAGAGAGACAATCAACTCTAATAACGAAGTGCCATGCTGATACGTCTTCAACCTATCTATAATTTTTTCTTGTTAAATGTTATTATATTATCACTTTTGTATACTTTATTTATTATTTTATATTATTTTTATGAATTAACCTATTACTTTAGTGTCCAGTGCCAGTTTCTGTTTTCTGTATTTTTAATTTCACAAAAAATAAACCATACCTACTGAAGTCCAAACATGGCAAAACTTGTTGGTGATTTTTTATGGACATAAGAGACCCTAGTAGCTTTGGGGGATGATGAGAAGACCCACGAGGGGCCCACAAGCCAGGTCGGCGTACCCTAGGGGCCGCCCCCTGAATTGTGGCCCCCTCGTTGCTCCGATTGCCCTAATTGTTGGCCTATAAAATCCATAATATTCCGAAACCCTCAGAGCGAGACCCGAAACAATTTTACCTCCATCACAAGCCTTTGTTCCACCCGATCCCATCTGGGGCCCTTTTCCGGTACTCTGCCGGAGGGTGGAATCATAGGGGAGGCCATCTTCATCAACCTTGCTACCTCCATGATGATGTGTGAGTAGTTCCATAGCAGTAGCTAGATGGCTTCCTCTCTCTCTCTCTCTCTCTCTCTCTCTCTCTCTCTCTCTCTCTCTCTCTCTCTCTCTCTCTCTCTCTCTCGATCTTCAATCCAATGATCTTCTCTAAGATCTATATGATGTAATATTTTGCGATGTGTTTGTTGGGTACCGATGATTGTGGGTTTATGATCAGATTATTCATTGATCTATATTTAGTTCTTGAGCCTTCTGATTTACATAATTGTATATATTTGTATTTCTCTCCGATATATCAGTCTAATTTGGCCAAGTTTGATTGATTTATCCTCAACGGGGGAGGTGCTTTGTAGTATGTTCAACCTTGTGGTGATCCTGTCCAGTGAAAGAAAGTATAAGGACATGTATTTGTGTTGTTGCTACAAGGATAAAATGACGGGGTGTCATCATATTGATTGGTTCTACATTGTCCACATTATATCATCTTGGTTATTGTGTTACTCTGTTTACTAAGAACTTAATATTTTGAGATGCATGCTGGATAGTGGCCTTGGAGTGGAGTAATAGTAGTAGACGTCAATAAGTTTAACGGTCTACTTATCACGGATGCAATGCCTATGTAATGACTATTCCATGGATGATCTTCATAACTATGCGCAATTTTTTCAATTACCCAACGGTAATTTGTTTACCCTTCGCTATTCGGCTTCTGAGAGAGATGCCACTAGTGAACCTATGGTCCCCGGGTCCATTCTCAATTAATATTGCCAGATCCTACAATTACTATTACTATTTTGCTATCATTATCACTATTTGCTTTTAATCTTTTAACTGGGAAAAACAAGGGCAGTGACTCCCTCCTTGCCTTTGTTGGGTGCAAGCAATTATTTGTTTGTGTGCAGGTACTGTTAAAGTTGTTAGTGTGGTCCCTCCTACTGGTTCGATAATCCTTGGTTCTTAACCGAGGGAAATATTTTCTGCTGATGTGCTACATCGCCCCTCCTCTTGGGAAATCCAACAACTCCTACGGGAGTAGCACATGCTCAGGCCTCGCCCGACTACGCTTGTCTGGGGCCACGCGGGATGAGCTTCCAAGCCTCCCAACGCCCTCTCCTCTGGCACGGTGGTGTTCGATGGGTAAGGCCCCTTGAGGGGGTCGGAACGGGGTGTGCGGTGGACAATGTCTCTGTTGTGGTTGGTAGCAAGAGACTTGGATGGTACGAAACCATGATGTGTTGCACCTCTTGTGTGCTCGACCTTTCTCCCATCCAACTGGACGTGCCTGTCGCCTTTCGACCGTGACCATTCCTAGGGTACGCTATGACATTGTTAGACCCTGCCTGCTGACAATTAAGCATCAGGCAAATAGCTAGGCGTACTTTGGACATCATCAACAATAGCCACATGTTGCTACTATACCCCATGTCACGTCTTTTCCACAGGCCCGACCCCTGTGAGCGGTTGGGAGGCAAAGTCAAACTAGGTCATGCTGGACTATAAAAGGAGGAAGTGAAAAGAGCTAGAGGGATGATTTTTGGGAGTTCTATGTGCCCATTTTAAACAGAGAGGATCTCAACTCCATACACAAGAAAGAACACACATAGCAGGAGTAGGGTGTTACCCCTCGCGATGACCTGAAACCATGTAAATCGTCTTCGTGTCTGCAAAGTGGCTTGAGTGTTTTAACCCCTAGCCGAACAATCCATGAGTTCTCTTTGAGATCTGATATCAATGATCACCGGTCCACATCCCCCTTGTGGATCCATGCAGGTATGAAACTTTGCATAGAAGACCACCAAGCCAGCAAGAAGTCGCTAGAAACTGATGCAATTTGTTGAAAGAAGGTCCACCTGAGGGCCATGAGAACCAACGTATGGGTGTAATGTTAGGGGGGGTTGTAAACCCCACACCAGCATGGATCAAACCTCGGGTTTGACAACTGGACGTCTCATTAAGGCGGAATATTCTTTTAGTAGGAGGCGACATTCCTTGATAGTGAGGTGCATGTGGTCTCTTCACCATCTCAAGATCTGTGCGCTCAGCCTGAGAGGTGCTCGCTGGGTAGGGTGTGCATGTGTGTGTTGTAGGGGTCGATTGTTTCCGCATTCTGGTAACAAGCGAGCAAGTAACCTGGTGGGGGTGGCCACATTTCACGAGGAGATCAGAAGAGCAACTATGATTGTGAAGGACTATCTAGGCAACGAATTTGAACTTCATTGGAGCCCACACACTTCCGATTAGTTTGTCACAACCACACTAAGTGCGCCCTGCAAACGCCACCTCATAGGCAATTTTTGTAGAGTGAATGTCGTGCACGGTCCACTTCCAAGTCCAATGACCCGCCCCCTCACGGATCGGACATCCTGAGACCCGCAGCCAGATTTCAATGAATTGGAGGATTGCCACCGTCGAGAGATGCCCCCGGAGATCACACACCCAGGAAGAATACACGATCCCCTCCCTGAGAGATGCATATAGCACATGATCCCTTCCATCTTCAATGATTCCTAACTTCAGATTTGCATCCACTACCCCGTCAATCTCCCAAGTTCTCCTTACTAGCCCAATCTCCGACACCCGCTCGATAGTCTATCACTATAGTTGCACCCAATTGTGCCCCTCCTGTCATCCTACATTACAAGTTCAGGTAGCTCAAATGTATCTCGGTTGTTGGTGACCCCCCCCCTTACCCGCTCACTCACCCAACGACTAGATCCTAACTTATTCGGTGAGATCGCCATAATATACCTCTCCTTGTGATGTTTATTGAAGGCCCGACAAGTTTGTGCACGTCAAGGTGAGAAAAAGAATGTAAGAACCATGTCTTTAAATAAAATGGTATGCCTACTGACTCCACATGATTGTGCATCAGAACTTCTTTCATTGCAAGAGGGAAAAACAATGGATATTTCTGAGGGGTTTGAGTTAATGAAAAAATGGTGCGACGTTGGGTGCAAAGGATTCCTAGAACCATATAGAAATAAATGAATGGCATGAGAGAAAAGGCCCACGAAAATTAAAATAAAAGAATGGCGAGACAATAATAGAACGGTGACACATTAAGGCATGCGACTGCTGAGGCCGATCCCAGGTTGGCACCATTACACGGTCTAGAATTGTTCCTATAGGACCCAATCCTAAAATAAAAGAGCCCAGATAGATAAGAAATCATAATATTCCGAATCTTGTAAATTTCATATGAAGATCCTTTGGATCAAAGCACTAGTACAAAACAGGGCATTGGTCCACCCCTGAGAAGCCCATTAGTCCCGGTTCACTCACGAACCGGGACCCATGGGGGCATCGGTCCCGGTTCGTGAGGCCAGGGCGCCGGCCGGGCCTCGTGGGCCATTGGTCCCGGTTCGTCAGACCCCTTTTGTCCCGGTTCTAGACACGAACCGGGATCAATGCGCCTCGCTCCTGGCCCACAACCATTGGTCCCGGTTTGTGGCTGGAACCGGGACAAAAGGTGACCCCTTTTGTCCCGGTTCCAGCCACGAACCGGGACCAATGCGCCTCGCTCCTGGCCCACAACCATTGATCCCGGTTTGTGGCTGGAACCGGGACCAATGGTTGGCCTATATATAGCCCCCGCCCGCGAGCAGAGCAATGCATTGCTCATTGCTCTGTTTTTTTGCCCGGCCGTGGGAGAGCTTTTGTGGTGCTCTAGCTCACCTCCTATGCACATGAGGTGTTCGATGAAATGCTCGAGCCACACTTAAGCTTTCTCCTCTCGAAGCTCCTTGTCCAAGCTCCATTTTCCTCAAGATTTGTCTAGGTTTGGCGGTCTGTCCTGTCCCGTCCCCGTCCTCACCGCCGTCGATTGCCCGCGCCCATCTCGGCGCCGGCAACACCGTGGTTAGCCTCTTCTTCTTAACTTCTTTCTAAAAGAAAAAAGTTCTTACTTGTGTGTTTTAATTAGATGCTCTAGAGAGTTATATGTTGTTCAATAATAAGAACTATATAACGCACGCAGATGAACCGGCAATGGATGTATGGTGACCGACACACCTCTGAGTATATTAAGGGCCTGCATAATTTTCTCGAAGCGGCTGAGGCAAACAAGCAGAATGGTTTTATGCATTGTCCATGTACTGTCTGTGAGAATATGAAGGCTTTCTCCAACTCTAAAACCCTTCACTTCCACCTGCTTGAGAAGGGTTTTATGCCACACTATAATGTTTGGACCAAGCACGGAGAAAGAGGGGTTATGATGGAAGACAACGAAGAAGAAGAGGATGACGACAACTACCCGCCCCCTGAATACGGTGATGCTGCAATGGGGGAAGCTGAAGATCAAGAGGAACCAGACGATGTGCCCGATGATGATCTTCGCCGGGTCATTGTTGATGCACAGAGAGAATGCGAAAGTGAAAGGGAGAAGTTGAAGTTCGATCGCATGTTAGAGGATCACAAAAAAGGGTTGTACCCAAATTGCGAAGATGACAACAGAAAGCTCGGTACCACACTGGAATTGCTGCAATGGAAGGCAGACAATGGTGTATCTGACAAGGGATTTAGTTCGTTGCTGAAAATAATGAAGAAGAAGCTTCCAAAGGATAACGAATTGCCCGGCAGTACGTACGAAGCAAAGAAGGTTCTATGCCCTCTAGGATTGGAGGTGCAAAAGATACATGCATGCCCTAATGACTGCATCCTCTACCGCGGTGAGTACGAGGATTTGAACGCATGCCCGGTATGCGGCGCATTGCGGTATAAGATCAGACGAGATGACCCTGGTGATGTTGAGGGAGAGCGCCCCAGGAAGAGGGTTCCTGCCAAGGTGATTTGGTATGCTCCTATAATACCACAGCTGAAACGTCTGTTCAGAAACAAAGAGCATGCCAAGTTGATGCGATGGCACAAAGAAGACCGTAAGAAAGACGGGAAGTTGAGAGCACCCGCTGACGGGTCGCAGTGGAGAAAAATCGAGAGAAGGTGGGGGGACTTTGCAGGTGACGCAAGGAACGTATGGTTTGGTTTAAGTGCAGATGGCATTAATCCTTTTGGGGAGCAGAGCAGCAATCATAGCACCTGGCCCGTGACTCTATGTATCTATAACCTTCCTCCTTGGTTGTGCATGAAGCGGAAGTTCATTATGATGCCAGTGCTCATCCAAGGCCCTAAGCAACCCGGCAATGACATTGATGTGTACCTAAGGCCATTAGTTGAAGAACTTTTACAGCTGTGGAATGGAGAAGGTGTACGTGTGTGGGATGAGCACAAACAGGAGGAATTTGACCTACATGCGTTGCTGTTTGTAACCATCAACGATTGGCCTGCTCTCAGTAACCTTTCAGGACAGACAAACAAGGGATACCACGCATGCACACACTGTTTAGATGACACCGACAGTATATATTTGGACAAATGCAGGAAGAATGTGTACCTGGGGCATCGTCGATTTCTTCCGACCAACCATCAATGTCGAAAGAAAGGAAAGCATTTCAAAGGTGAGGCAGATCACCGGAAGAAGCCCGCCCTCCGTACTGGTGATCACATACTTGATATGGTCAATGATTTACAAGTAATCTTTGGAAAGGGTCCTGGCGGACTATCTGTTCCGACTGACGATGCGGGACGCGCACCCATGTGGAAGAAGAAATCTATATTTTGGGACCTACCCTATTGGAAAGACCTAGAGGTCCGCTCTGCAATCGACGTGATGCACGTGACGAAGAATCTTTGCGTGAACCTGCTAGGCTTCTTGGGAGTGTATGGGAAGACAAAAGATACACCGGAGGCACGGGAGGAACAGCAACGTGTGCATGAAAAAGACGGCATGCATCCAAAGCAGTATGAAGGTCCTGCCAGCTACGCTCTTACCAAAGAAGAGAGGGAAATCTTCTTTGAATGCCTGCTCAGTATGAAGGTCCCGTCTGGCTTCTCGTCGAATATAAAGGGAATAATAAATATGGCAGAGAAAAAGTTCCAGAACCTAAAGTCTCATGACTGCCACGTGATTATGACGCAACTGCTTCCGGTTGCATTGAGGGGGCTTCTACCGGAAAACGTTCGATTAGCCATTGCGAAGCTATGTGCATTCCTCAATGCAATCTCTCAGAAAGTGATCGATCCAGAAATCCTGTCAAGGTTAAGGAGTGATTTGGTGCAATGTCTTGTTAGTTTCGAGCTGGTGTTCCCACCATCTTTCTTCAATATCATGACGCACGTCCTAGTTCATCTAGTCGACGAGATTGTCGTTCTGGGCCCTGTATTTCTACATAATATGTTCCCCTTTGAGAGGTTCATGGAAGTCTTAAAGAAATATGTTCGTAACCGCGCTAGGCCAGAAGCAAGCATCTCCATGGGCCATCAAACAGAGGATGTCATTGGGTTTTGTGTTGACTTCATTCCTGACCTTAAGAAGATTGGTCTCCCTCAATCGCGGTATGAGGGGAGACTGACTGGAAAAGGCACGCTAGGAGTGGACTCAATAATATGTAGGGACGGGCATTCTTGGTCTCAAGCACACTACACAGTTCTACAGAATTCTACCTTGGTGACCCCGTATGTCGATGAACACAAGAATATTCTACGCTCCAAACACCCGGAGCAGTGTGACGACTGAATTACATATGAACACATCAGGACTTTCGGCAGTTGGTTGCAAACACGTCTCATGGGTGACAACACTGTTTCTGATGAGCTGTACTCGTTGGCCAGGGGACCATCTTCGACTGTATTGACTTACAAAGGGTACGAGATAAATGGGAATACATTTTACACGATCGCCCAAGATCAAAAGAGCACCAACCAAAACAGCGGTGTCCGCTTTGATGCAGCAACCAAGAGGGGAAAGGACACATATTATGGTTACATAGTGGACATATGGGAACTTGACTATGGACATGATTTCAAGGTCCCTTTGTTTCAGTGCAAATGGGTCAATCTGTCAGGAGGCGGGGTACAGGTAGACCCACAGTACGGAATGACAACAGTGGATCTCAACAATCTTGGGTACACAGACGAACCATTCGTCCTAGCCAATGATGTGGCGCAGGTTTTCTATGTGAAGGACATGTCTACCAAACCGAGAAAAAGAAAAGATAAGGAAGCGAATACATCATACGATGAGCCAAAGCGCCACATAGTTCTTTCAGGAAAAAGAGACATCGTGGGATTGGAGGGCAAGACAGACATGTCTGAAGATTATGAAAAGTTTCATGAAATTCCTCCCTTCAAAGTCAAGGCTGACCCAAGCACCCTGTTAAACGGTGAAGATTATCCATGGTTACGGCGCAATAAGCAAAGGACACAAGCGAAAAAAAAGTGAAGACTTTCTCTCCACAACTATATCATTGTAGTTACATGTGAAGAAATTAAATGCCTTTTGTAACAGATGAGTTTTCGTCCGAAACCCTGATACTTCGAAAGAGATTGTCCGTTTTGTACACGAAGTGCATCCAGTTTTTGCCGTAACCCTCTCAACTTTTTAGAACATGCTATGTGGGTGAAATGATGATACCATGCCAACTTTCAACCTGTTCAGAGTTCATTTGTAGTGCTTTTCAATTTCAGGGTCATTTAGCTTAAAAAAATCAGTAAATGCATGAAAAATAGGAAATGAAGTCAGAAAGGGTTGAAAATTGATGATGTGGCTTTGAATGGTGCATTTTGAACACACAAAACGTCTGGAGTTCAAATAAGTTCAAAAAAATGAAATCCCTTTGTAACAGATGAGTTTTCGTCCGAAACCCTGATACTTCGAAAGAGATTGTCCATTTTGTACATGAAGTGCATCCAGTTTTTGCCATAACCCTCTCAACTTTTTAGAACATGCAATGTGGGTGTAATGATGATACCATGCCAACTTTCAACCTTTTCAGAGTTCATTTGAAGTGCTTTTCAATTTCAGGGTCATTTAGCTCAAAGAATGAACTAATAGCAAAAAGAATGAACTAGAAAACCTTTATGAAACTCTAATAGCAAAAATAATGAACTAAAAATAATTAATTAAAAAATTCTGTTATGATCAACTAAAATAAAACTATAATATTCTTCAATAGCAAAAAGAATCAACTAAAAAGCTTTTATAAAACTCTAATAGCAAAAGGAATCAACTAAAAATATTTTATAAACCTCTAGTATTTATGAAACTAAAATTATATAAAATTTATGCAACTAAAGTTATCAAAGTATTTTTTGTTCAAAACATTAATAGCAAAAAGAATTTTCATAAAGAATTTTTTTAGAAACTTTAATAGCAAACTAAAATAACAAAATCTGTTTTTTGTTAAAACAGACATTTAAAATTACCTAAAAATTACCAAATTGAATATAATGATAAAACACAGTAATATTAAATAGCAGGAAAAAGAATCACTCAAAAATCTATTTTTATAGTAAAGTTATTCACAAACTAGTGATTCACACCAATTTAAAAGAATTCAAATTTAAACGATTCAAATTTGGAAACTAATGGCACTAACAGAAAGTTTATAATTTTTGTGACCTAAAAGCAAAAAAGAATCACTGAAAAACTGTAAGTAGAAACAAAAGAAAATAAATAAAGCAAAAAAGAAAACAAAAAAAGTAGAAAAAAATTAAAAAAAAATGCCGCCTAGTGGGCCACCACGGCCTGAATACGACTAGAAACCCAACCATCTAGTTGGGCCAGGATTCAGGCCCGCAGAAGGCCCATAGGCAGAGGTGTGTGCGATTAGGCCCGTAAGCCTGCTGTTGAGAGGAGCTAGAGAGGGCTGGCGCAGCAGCGCTTATAAACCACTCTCGAGCCCTCTCAGCTAGCGAGGTGGGACTAAACTTTTGGCCCCGGGCAGCAGCACCCTTTGGTCCCGGTTGGTGGCACCAACCGGGACCAATGCCACCCTTTAGTCCCGGTTGGTGCCACCAACCGGGACCAAAGGTCTCTGCTTCCCGCCCTTTGGGCTGACGAAAAGAGACCTTTGGTCCCGGTTGGTGGCACCAACCGGGACTAAAGGTTGTCATTGGTCCCGGTTGGTGCCACCAACCGGGACCAATGCTGAGTGTATATAACCAGCACTTGTGAAATTTCACAGTTTTCATCGCCACTTCGCCCGACGACGCCGACCTCCTCGACGCCGCCAGGCTGCCCCGACGCCGTCCATCGCCCACGCCGTCGCCATCGCCAGGCCCCTGCCCCGTCGTCGCCGTCGCCGTCGCCGTCGTCGTCCCCGAGCCCGTGGCCCTGCCCCGCCCCGGAGCCCACGGCCCTGCCCCGTCGTCGCCGTCGCCGTCGTCGTCCCCGAGCCCGCGGCCCTGCCCCGCCCCCGAGCCCACGCCCCTGCCCCGTCGTCGCCGTCGCCGTCGCCGTCGTCGTCCCCGAGCCCGCGGCCCTGCCCCGCCCCCGAGCCCACACCCCTGCCCCGCCCCCGAGCGCGCCCGGCCGCGCCCCTGCCCCGGCCCGCCCCTGCCGTCGCCGGCGCCGGCGCCCTCGCCGCCCCCGCCGTCGCCGTCACCTTCACTGGCCGCCCCCGCTGTGAGCCGCCGCCGCCCCTGCTCTGTGCAATTTTATATATATATATATATGTTGATTTTTTTTATATGATGAATGTTTTTGTTCATATATAATGTATATATGTATGTGGCTATATGTATGTATGGATGGATGTATATATGATGTTTTTTTGTTCATAGCATTTTTTTATTCATATATGTATTTTTTTCATATATGTGGCTATATGTATTTTTTTTGTTCATAGCATTTTTTTGTTCATAGCATTTTTTTCCATGTATGTATGTGGCTATATGTATGTATGTCGCCGTTGCCCTCGATCTCCTACCCCCTCCCGCCCCTACCCGACAAACTCTCGAGGCCACCCAAACCCCTAGAAGAAAACTCCGGTAAATTCGACATGAGGGGGGACGTCGGACATATCGGGCGACCAACTCTCGAGGCCACGCAAACCCTAGAAAAAAAGCGTTGTCGATCTCCTACCCCCCCCCCCTCCCCTACCTGACAAACTCTCGAGGTCAGCCAAACCCCTAGAAGAAAACTCCGGTAACTTCGACATGAGGGGGGACGTCGATCAACCCCCTCTCGCCCGACCATGAGGGGCGAGCGTCGTTGTCGTCTACCCCCTCCCCGATAACTTCGACATGAGGGGGGACGTCGGACATGACATGAGGGGTGAGCGTCGTTGTCGTCTACCCCCTCCGGTAACATAGATAACTCCGGTAACATAGATTTATCAAGAATGCCCCCATTATGGATGTGCACAAGTTGATCCAATTTTTTTTTGATCTCATCTATATATATTCTTTATATGTCACGTTGTCTGTCAAAGTATTGAAGAAATCCATGGCTTCATCATTAGCCGGAAGTAACATGCGTATGATGCTATGAAGCTCTTCAAAGTTGTTTTGGAACGGAGTTCCGGATAGAATAATTTGCTTTTTGGTACGAATTTCAGCAAAGGCCTTCCAAATAGCGATATTCGGAAGGCTCTTGCTGAACTTCGTACCAAAAAGCTAATTAATTATCCTATCCGGGACTCCGTTCCAAAACAATTTTGGAGAGCTTCGTACCATTATGCGCCTGTTACTTCCGGCTAATGATGAAGCCTTGGTTTTCTTGAATCCTTTGACACTAGACAACGTGACATATAGAAGGGTAGATGAGATCAGGAAAAATATGGACCATTTTCTGCACATTCAGAATGGCGCCATTTTGTTAAATCCCTTAAAGGTTAAGAGAATCCCTTGTTTGACATTCATGAGAGAGGCAGTCCGGACATTGGGAGTTGGGAAAATTTGCCAGTTTCCCCCGACGACGCCGAGCACATCGACGCCGCCAGGCTGCCCGAGCTCGCCGTCGGCGCCCTCTGCCCCGTCGACGCCGTCAGGCTGCTCCTCGTCGCCATCACCGCCGAGCCCCCGCTGCCCCGACGCCCTCGACACCCTCTGCCCCGACGCCGGCGCCGCTCCCCGCGCCCCTGCTGCCCCGACGCCGCCCGTCGTGCCCCCCTGCCCCTGCCCCGACGCCGCCCCCAGTGAGCCCCCCCCTTCCCCCGCGCCGCCGCCACTGCTCTGCTTGCCGCGCCGTGCCCCTGCTCTGCTTGCCGCGCCGCCGCCGCCGCCGCCGCCCCGGCCGGATCTGCCTTTTTTTTGTATGTATATGCAGTATGCATGTATGTATGTATGGATGCTGTATGTATGTATGTATATGCAGTATGTATGTATGGATGGATGATCCATAGAAAGTTTTTATATATGCATTGATACAATTTTATTTTTGTTCATAGATTTTTTTTTGTTCATAGATGTATGTTTTTTTTTGTTTATAGAAAGCTTTTATATATGAGCAATGATGATCCATAGAAAGTTTTTATATATGCATTGATATATGAGCAATGATGATCCATAGAAAGTTTTTATATATGCATTGATACAATTTTATTTTTGTTCATAGATTTATTTTTGTTCATAGATGTATGTTTTTTTGTTTATAGAAAGCTTTTATATATGAGCAATGATGATCCATAGAAAGTTTTTATATATGCATTGATATATGAGCAATGATGATCCATAGAAAGTTTTTATATATGCATTGATACAATTTTATTTTTGTTCATAGATTTTTTTTTGTTCATAGATGTATGTTTTTTTTTTGTTTATAGAAAGCTTTTATATATGAGCAATGATGATCCATAGAAAGTTTTTATATATGCATTGATATATGAGCAATGATGATCCATAGAAAGTTTTTATATATGCATTGATACAATTTTTTTTTGTTCATAGATGTATGCTTTTTTTTAATAGAAAGTTTTTGTCATGAGGGGGGACGTCGGACATGCATGAGAGAGAGGCGGTCCGCTCGTCGGACATGTCATGTGGATTTTTTTTGTTCATATAGAAAACTCCGGTAACTTCGACATGAGGGGGGGAGACGTCGATCAACCCCCTCCCGCCCCTACCCGTAAAAGTTAAAATGTTCATATATTCAAAATGAGTTAAAATGAGTTAAAAGTTACTTACTCCCGGTCCGCTCGCCCGACCAACTCTCGAGGCCACCTGTACCCCCTCCCCGATAACTTCGACATGAGGGGGGACGTCGGACATGAGGGGTGAGCGTCGTTGTCGTCTACCCCCTCCCCGATAACTTCGACATGAGGAGGGACGTCGGACATGACATGAGGGGTGAGCGTCGTTGTCGTCTACCCCCTCCGGTAACATAGATAACTCCGGTAACATAGATTTATCAAGAATACCCCCATTATGGATGTGCACAAGTTGATCCAATTTTTTTCTGATCTCATCTATATATATATTCTTCTATATTTGCAGAAACTATGGATCAAAGAGACTTGGAACAAGAACAGTTGTTGGGGGAGATAATCCTCGCCGGAGGTGATGCTGTCTTGTCGTTTCTCAACGACACCGATGGAACAATGGAGGAGGAAGGACATGATCATGATGGCTCCGGTGACATGATCATGATGGCTCCGGAGGTGCTGACTAGCTAATTGATGCATTAATTGTTTTGGTATGTACATATATTAACTCTTCTTTCTTCTTTTATAGCCCTCCGGATCGAGCCAAACTTCGGTAACGAGACGAGGCCCGAAGAAGAGGTTGCGCAAGGATGAAAGGTTCACGATCACAGCACTCGCGGACGATGGCCTACCGATTGAACCCAAGCGGACCAAGGACGCATTTTCTGCTCAGTGCGGAGCTATTGTTAGGGACAACATCCCGATCAGCATCAAGCAATGGAATAAGCCTAAGGACGACGCCCCTGAAGGTGATTATGTCACCGATAGACAGAAAGATGATCTTTGGACCTTGCTGAAGGCAAATTTCACCCTACCGCCAGAGGAGGATCCGAATAAGCCCGTTATAGAGCCACTGGTCAAGGCGTGTGCTCTTAAGAAGATGGCAGATCTATTCAGGAGGTGGAAGAAGGAGTTGAAATCAAAGTTTGTCGATAAAGGTGAGACTCCAGAATTCATCGGCCGATTTGAGAAGATAAGAGATCACTGGCCCGCATTTGTGGCCTACAAGACATCAGACAAGAGTAAGAAAATGTCAGAGACAAACAAGAACAACGCTGCAAAGAAGCAGTATCACCATCACACGGGGTTAGGTGGCTACCTCAAAGCCCGGCCGTTGTGGGACAAAGCTGAGAATGACCTGATTGCTAAAGGGGTCGAACCAGAGACATTGAACTGGCCAGACCCTTCAAGGACTTGGTTCTTCGGGGTTGGGGGAACTTTGGACCCTGAAATAGGGAAGTGCCGTTGGACGGACGAGCAACTTGCAATACCCGTCACGAAGCTTCAGAAGTATATCACCGCAGCGCAGGAAGGGACGTTCATTCCCGACAGAGAGAAGGACGAGCTGACTGAGGCCCTAGGGAATGCTGAGCACCCTGGACGAACACGAGGCACACCAGGCTCCGTTCCGTGGAAGTTTGGGTTTCCCGACGCAGGCGGTTACAGAAGCCGGGAGAGAAAGAGGAAAGCGGAGCTGAGCGACATGCAGAAGATGAGTGCAAGACTACAAAAGCTAGAGGAAGCTGAGAGCCAGCGAGCTGCCGGCCAACTATCTCAATGGCACGAAGCTACCCCAGAAGCTACCCCGCCATCTCAGCGGAGAAGCAGCGTGGCTTCCACGGAGCCCGTTCAGACTGACTTCACGGAGCCTATCTACCCCGTGGATACTATCACGGAGGCTCAAAATTGCGAGCTTATGACGAAATGCCATAACCTCACTTTCAAGGCGGCTCTCGGCTCTGTTGCACCTCCTCAACCCAACGGAACTTTTCACTGCCTTCCAATTCCACATGGCTATGCTGTTGTGATGGTGGATGAAGTAATGGAGGGATTTGAGGAGGTCGAGCTTTACCACTCTACAGGTGAAGGGGAGAAACAGCTGGTTCGTGCTCTGAGGAGCACATGTCTATGGCAGAAGGAGTACATCAAGCTTCCAAACTGGACGCCTCCGCCTCCTCCTCCTCCTCCGGTGAGTCAGGGCACTCCGCCTCCTCCTCCTCCTCCTCCGGCGAGTGATCAGGGCACTCCGCCTCCTTCTCCGGCTCCTCCGACGCGTGAGGGCACTCCGCCTCCTCCTTCGCCTACTCCGGCGCATCGGAGCAGTCCGCCTCCTCCTCCGCCTCGTCGGCAACGGCGGAAGACAGACGCCACCGGTCCGGCTCCTCCGGCGCGTCGGAGCACTCCGCCTCCTTCTCAGCCTCGTCAGCAACGACGGAACAGAGACGCCGCCGCTCCGGCAGCTAGCAGTACAAGCAGAGGCGGGAGGGAATTCAGATACGGTCCATCTCTCAAGCGTCTGGAAAAGTTACCATATGAGAGGACCGAGTCTGAAAACGAGGAGATATGTCGTGCTCAAGTGAGGGACCATTTTGCAAAGAAAACTCCACCTCCGAAGGAGAAGCTAGATCCGGTGAAAGTGAAGCGCACTATCGATGCCCTGAAGCGACCACCACCGCCTCCGCCGCAATCCAACTATGACCGCATTATTCAAAAGACATATGATGAAGCGCGGCGGTCGGGAAGTACTTCTAGTGATGCAAGGTTAGCAGAACGAAGAAGTGGGAAAACAATTCCCCAGCTCGGCGAACAGGAGAAGAAATCGTGCCCCCCGCTCAAGGTGTCTAGCGATATCGTCGCTAATCATCCGGGGATGGTGCTCGGTACCAATCCTGGTGATTACTTGGGGGATGATGTAATTTTTGAAATGGCTGAGGTACCAAAAGAAGAATATAAATACGTGCACGGGAAGCCTCTCGTCAAACCTGATCATCCTCCTTTAACAACGATGATGTACAAATTGCATGAGTGGTACTTGGAAACCTGCAGGAAGAATGGGTCCGATAGTTTGCTGGTGAGAATTAAAGATGAGCACGACCTCATTGGAGTCGACCTGATGCCTGTTGAATTTGTGGAGTTATTTCAGTTATTCAATCAAAAGGCCCTCGACAAACAAATCATGACTTGCTACTGTCTGTAAGTATTACTTCTGTAATTAAGTCTCTAGCTCAACTCGTTCATTGCATGTATATATAATTATCCTCACTATATTATGCAGATTGAAGATCTTCGAATGCCCAAAAAAACAAATCTATGACATTGGGTTCATTAGCCCAAATACCGTAAATGAATGGGCGGTACAAGAAAGAGTTAAAGATACCGAGGAAAACTTGCTAAAAGCGTTCCTTCGACATCAAAACAAAAGGGAAATACTTTTTCCTTACAACTTCAAGTGAGTGTTACTGTCTTGTGCATATTCGGTTTCGCTTACTCGAGGTTAAGTACTGTAATTGATGAGTTATGCGTGCGCAGTTTCCACTATATTCTGCTATCCATTAAGCTTGACGGGGGAGTAGTAACTGTCTTTGACTCGAGACGTAAAGATCCCAAGGATTATGCGGACATGACTGCAATGCTCCAGAAGTAAGTTCAATCAATACCGGGACCATATCGACAACTTTCGTTCATTTCCTGATATCAAGTAATCATTTTCTTTGCCTGGCAGGGTTTGGAAACAGTTCACCGGACAGGTTCCGGGTCTGAAGAACGAGCTGCGATTTACACACCCCAAAGTAAGTAGTACTAGCTAGTTCCGCGCATCTCTCATTGATTCCAGTTTCATCAATACCATTATCATGCTTGATTATCAGTTTGATTGAACTCTATTCTCGTAAAGTTCTTGTGGCAGGAACCCGGGAATAATTTATGTGGATACTTCGTTTGCGAGTACATTCGCCACAGGACCTCTGAGCGGGGCAGATCTGAAGAACAATTTGAAGTATGTAAACAATATTCACAATTTTTTTTATTACCATCAATTGTGTTGAGTTTCATTCATATATATGTATTGACCCCCTTCTTTAAATTAGATCTGGCAGATGCGGGGTGAACTCCTACCACATGATCGCATACGAGCAATTCAAGAGGAATTGGCGGGATTCTTTCTTGACCACGTCATACATGAAAAGGGAGAATATCATGCGGAAATTCAATGGGAGTTTGGCGCTTGATGATGTCAGGGATGTTATATTGTATATATGTAGTAACGTCGGATAGATTTACGAAAACTTGTTGTTCGAACAAGCACGGAGAAAGAGAGGTCACTTCTCTTTGTATATGTTCATGACGATCTTGTGTAATTAATGGTTTCCTTCATTTGCTTACTAGCTAGCGTCGAGTTCTCTCTATATGTAGTAGCTAGCGTCGACCAAGCACGGAGAAAGAGAGGTCACTTCTCTCTATTAGCTAGCTAACACAATATGAAACCCCTAAACCCTCCAAAACCCCTAAACCCCCCCTTTCAAAAAAAAAAAAAAAAAACCCCAGCGTCTTTTGGTCCCGGTTGGTGTTACCAACCGGGACTAAAGGTCCTCCTGCCTGAGTGCTGCGAAGCGGCCACGTGGAGCTCCTTTAGTCCCGGTTGGTGTTACCAACCGGGACTAAAGGTCCTCCTGCCTGGGCTCCCCACAGCAGCCACGTGGAGCCCCTTTGGTCCCGGTTCGTAAGCGAACCGGGACTAAAGGTTTTGGGCTTTAGTCCCGACCCTTTAGTCCCGGTTCCAGAACCGGGACTAAAGCCCCTCTGGAACCGGGACTAATGGGCCTTTTTCTACTAGTGAAGAGGCAGCTAATTAAACAGGGAAAGAAAACAAATGAAAAACCATGTACTTCTATACATTCCATTGCCAGCATTCATGAGGTCCTATATGTCACTTGTACAACTAAAGCTCAATCATGTCTCATATTTAGCATCCATGCGCAGAACAGCTAGCCCTCCAAAGGCACTTTTTACTGCCCATCTGCTCTACTAGCTAGCCGATCCTCTTGATCCCAACAGCACAAATACAAAACAAAACTAGTTTGTCTCTCTCTTGTTCTTCTTCCTCCTGATCTATCTATCCACCCTAAACTCGCAGTAGTACTACTTGACAAGAGCATCCAGTGCGCCATCCTGCTGCTGCATGCTATAGCTAGGTAGCTCTCAAAGGCTAAGTAAGCATGCATGCATGCACCTGTAGGACCCCTAGCTGGCCACCTCTTGTGCTTGTGCATACCCTTTTCAACTAAATACCCAGCCAGGGCTTTGTAAGAGGTGCCCTTGTCTTTATTACTCCTCTCTCTCTCTCTCCTCAAGCTGCATGCGTGCATGCCCTACTAGCTAAGCCAGCCACAGGATGAGAGAGGGAGGGAGAAGAGAACGATGGATGCAAGCAAAGGACATACTACAAGGCCTAGCTATTACCTATACACAAGAGTACAGATGTATGTGTGCATGTGTGATGTTTTGTGTGTTTGCTTGCACAAGATCTATGGAGAGAGAGGCGTGGCTTGCTCCATTAATGATTCATGCAGGGGTAGTCGTCGTCTCAGCGTATATGTTGCTGGTGGCAAATAGATACACAGTGGAGTGTTAAGTGTAGTGGTTTTGTGGGGCTTCCTTTCCTGCCTAGTGTGGTGCATAGTGACCTATACACTCTCAAACCGAACACAGATATCAGATTCCCTCATGCAATGCATGCTCTCTCTCTCTCTCTCTCTCTCTCTCTCTCTCTCTCTCTCTCTTTCTCTCTCACTCCCCCACACACACACACCCACTAGGAGATGAAGAAGGGACCAAGAGAGAGAAAGGATAGCAACACTGCTACCGCTTCGCTTTGGATTGCAATCGTCACAGAATCCAAGAATCACATTTGCTTCTTTCGCGCACACAGCATCTTGAAGAGGGATCTAGAGAGAGAGAGAGAGGTGTATGTAGACGTAGCAGGGTTGTAGGTGTGTGTGAATGGGTGACAGGAGAGAGAAAGGGACGGCTGTGTGCAGAGGTGAACTGATAGAGAACTTTCAGGCTTCTCTCTCTCTCCACCTAAACCTCTAGTGCACTCTATCTCTACACACCCCAAACCAACACTTTAAGACAGCCTTTCGCTCCTATGCATTTGATGTTCCCAAACTGCGCCGTCTTTTTACTTTTGTGCCATGATACTAAATCAATAATACTTCTAGTCCTACTCTCTCTCTCTCTCTCTCTCTCTCTCTCTCTCTCCCTCTCTCTCTACCCACACACACCTCCCCACCCCACCACCACCCGATATATATCCCCTCCCTTTTCCTTTCTCCTCCGGCCGGCACCTTCCAAATCTCCATTGCATCATAGAGTGTTCAGTTGTTGCTGTTTCTTCCCCTCTCACACCACTGCTCTCTCTGCTCCTGCTCCACCATGTAAGAAGAAGCCTCTACAAGGAAGCATGCATCATCTACTTCTCCTTGTCTTGTTGTTATTGTTCATCCCCATGTTTTGTACATCTCTTCTGAAACACTACTATTCTCCTTGTGTCTTGTTTATTCATCCTCTTCTCGATCTCTTGTGCAGTTCACAACAACTAGTTGCATATTTGTACATTTTTTCTCTCTATCATCAGCTCCTGTTGTCAAACTATCTAGCATGAATGGATCTCCATGAACAGCTGGCTTTTGTTTGGTGGTACTACATATGGTGTGTTCTTGCTGTTGGTACTAGGCAGTACTACTTGTCTGTTGCATCCCCATCTTGCATGCAGAGTTCCTATAGTGCTTATCATTCTGTGGATCTCCAACAACTAATCAATCAATGTTTTGAAGGAGGCAAGAAGGGAGCCCCTTGGACTTGAACAACCTGCCGGAGGAGTACGGCAAGCAAGCCGTGGAGAGCTCAACGACCACCGCCGCATCCAGCGCCACCGCAACCGCCCCCGACGCAACTAGTAAGAAACTCCAACAATAACTATTTCATTCGATTTGAAGATGGACTTGTATAAAAGATTAAAAGTACTAACATGTACCTGCAAATGTGTTTCAGGGATAAAGAAGAAGAGCATCGGCGGCAAGGATGAGGCCGGCAAGGTGTACGAGTGCAGGTTCTGCTCCCTCAAGTTCGGCAAGTCTCAAGCCCTAGGCGGCCACATGAACCGCCATCGCCAAGGCAAGCATCATCACTCAGATCACAGCCCTAGCTAGATGTTACTTTCTCTTCCATGCAAAGTTGGTAATCTTACTCTTCTTCGCTCAGAGAGAGAGACTGAGACCCTCAACCGCGCTCGACAGCTCGTCTTCGGCAACGACACCCTCTCCGCCGTCGGCGCACAGATGAGGTACCTACAGGCTACAGCCATGGCCGGCCATCTCGAACTCTCGATCATAAAACAGATTAGGGTTTTTCCATGGCCGCCATTGCAATTTCTTTCTCTTCCTGCAGTTTCAGGGATGTGGGCATGGGAGGCAGTGCTCCATCGGTCATGCTGGGAGGAGGATTCAGGGGAGGCGTCAACGGCAGCGGCGGCGGGGTCGGAGACCCGAGCCACCACCCGTTCCGGCCGGTGCACCCGCGGGTGTCACCGCAGACGCCACCGTCGTACCATTACCTCTACAGCACGACGCCGTCCGCGTTGCACCCCATGAGCTACCCGGCGACGTACCCTGCCCCTCCACGCCAGCAGCCCCCCTCCTTCGGCGACTACGTCATCGGCCACGCCGTCTCCCCCGGCGACGCAATGATGCAGCAGCAGCAGCAGCGCCGCGCTGCCGGCTTCTCCTCCTGCTTCGGTGCTCCACTCGCGGGGCCGCCGTCGACGGCGCCGGCGAACGTGCAGTCAGATCACAATTACAGCTTCGGGTGCGGCAGCCACACCAGAAATGTCAATGCCTCCTCCTCCTGAGTTGATGCAGCTAATTAAGCTAATTGGTGTAAAGAGTCAAGAAATAGGCATTTAAGTTTTTGTATATCTCTTGAAGAGAGAGAACTGTCTCTGAACTCTGAAGTTTGATTTGCCTTGAAATTCTACTAGGTAATCAGTACTACTGCATGTTTGAGCTTAATTTGCAGCTAATCTATTAATATTGGTTTTTGATTTGTGTGCATTTTGGTTATTATATGGCCTCGCAGCAATTGATGTTTTTTTACTTGTACTCCAAAAATGTTTTAGAATTGGGGAACCAGTTCCTTTTCAATTGAAAATGACATTCTTTTTATGCACGAAAGTGTTGAATTAAAATAGGTTACACAAAATCGACTACATAACATTCCGTCCTGTACTTTTGACTCCGCATATAAGATTTGTATGAAGTCAAACTTCATAAAATTTGATCATATTTATATGCAAAAATATCAACATCTATAATACTAAAGTTATACAATATGAAAACTTAATTCATGACGCATCCACTGGTATTGATTCGTATTGAAAATGTTGATATTTTTGTTCTATAAAGTTAGTCAAACTTTTTAAAATTTTAACTTTAAAAAATCTTATATGCGGAGTAAAAAGGACAAGGACACGAGGGATTCAACACTGTAACCCGTTATTTGATCGTCTAAACTTAATAATTCCCCATTGTTGACGACTAAACGCATCATCAGTTTGACTAAAAAATGAGAATGGATCATTTTGCACTCAGTAGCCACTTCATTTAATTTCCCTACCTGGAGACGGCAAAGCAAGTTGCAAAAGACAGTCAACTTGAGCTCAGAACCTGGCATGTCAATGCCACATTAAACGTGATTTGACATGGGCTCTGCAAGTCAACTAATGTAAAGATGGCAAAATTATGAACTGGCCGGTTCAAAAAACTATAGTGTTTGGTGCACTGAAGTATCTTTCGGATTATGGACTGCCCCGTAGTAGGAGTAGTACTACTACGTGTTCTCGAAAAAGATTATGGGCAGTGCCATGCACATTGACTAGTACCGTTTTTTGATGGAACAGCTAGCTTTCCTGTCGGCGTGCGGTAGCAGCACATTAATTTCTGGTATGCAGGTAGTACTCCATCGGCGTTATCATTTCTGAAATCATCGCCATCAAAAGGTCAACAATGCAGTGTAGTGGTGTTTTCTCCTCACAGGGACAGAGCTGCATATTGTTTTGAGATGCATATACATTATTTATCTCAAGACAAGCTTTCACAATAACATGATTTTATTCGGTTTATGCATAGGCATTACATATAAAAAATGTGGGTTTTTTTTTTGGATACCATGTCAATGCTCATAACTTTAGCTTTCTAATGAATTGATGATACTGCAGGCTATTTCAAACATTTTTCAATGTATTTTTTCATCATAGTTTTAAAAATATCTAGAAAAATTCCATTATTAGCAAAAAAAAGTTTCGTCGTAAATTGTTAGAAAAACAGAAATGGCAAAACTTAACCAAACCAACAATTTTTTCACCATTTCTTCTTATATTTATTTTTCTCAAGCCTAGATCAAGGTGGCTAAGGATATACCCCCCCACCCCGCGCGTCCGGAATTACTTGTTGCGAAAATGGATCAAAATGGATGTCTCCAGAACTAAAATACGTCTAGAAGCATCCATTTCTGCAACTAAGAAATATGAGGCCCGGGGGGGGGGGGGGGGGGGGGGGGGGGGGTACCTATTAACATATATACTCAGAATTTGGTTAAATTGAAATAGTAGATTCCAGTTGTAATTTATTTAAATTCCATATTTAGAATGATGCTTTTGTTTTATAACCTTGGCTTTCTTTATCATAATTTAGTTGCATGGTGAAGGATTTGGAATTTAAATATTGCGTGAGTATTTTTCCTCTAGTTTGTTCTAGAGTCTACAATAGTTTGAATGATAATCTCGAGGTATTGTGCTTATTTATGTGCAATTTTTTCCTCTGCAGCTCTAAATGTTTTGGAATAAGCAACTAATCTCAAAAGTAATATTTTGTTGTCAATATTACTAATATAGCGAAACAACAAAATTTTAAGCAATTCTACCCTCCTTTCTCTTCAAAAGTGTGTTTTTATATATTAGAACATTTAACATTAAACTGAATTGAAGTAGAATTATATATTTGGTAATTTATTTAACTACGTATTTGCCACAATATGCTGGTTTCATAATTTTCAAAGTCTATTCTTCTAAAAAAAATCTTGTGTACTAAAGATTGGAATTAGCTATATTGAGTATGAAAGATATGAACTTCTGCCACACTTTTGTGTAGTTCATAAATAATTAAGATAACTCATTTAAAATAATGATTGAGATGCAACCCTTTGATTTGAAGGGTATGTAACACTTCGTCAAAACTCAAGAATTGGCGTGACCGATCAAACTAGTCATATGATAATATGATGATGAGTTATGATAATGATGAGTTGTTATATCGTTGGGTTGAAAAAACATGGGTTAGATTATAGTCGATGGATCCAATTAATAAAATTAAATTAGTAGGACGATATGATGTTCGGACGGCACACAAGTGTGCCTATCATTCGGTACTTGTGTGCCCAACATCATATCGTCCTACTAATCCAACTTGGTTAATTGGATCCATCCAATTTAATCTAATCGGTGTTTCATTCACTACCTCATCGTTGTTGCCGTATAAAAACTTGTATAACGGTGTACAGATAAAAAAAATACAAATACATAGTAGTTGTGTTGGACAGAATCGTGTAAAACATGTGTTGCTTCTATCACCATTAGTAGTAGCGCGGCCTATAAAATGGGCTACTGCTAAATATTAGCTGTAGCGCCTTAGCAGTAGCGTGGGCAACCGCACTACTGGTAAGCCAAAAACCGGCGCTACTGGTAAGGTTTTCCCTAGTACTAATAGGGCCTCAATGCAGCCATGGTTTTTTGAAAGGTGGGAGTATGAAACAACTAGAAAGTATGATTCAGAATTTCAACGAATTTTTCGGTGATTGCCGAAATATTTGAAACCTCAAAATGTCAAGTCAGATTCAAAACTTGAAAATGAATTTAAATTATGTCAAGATACATTAAATTAAGTGAATCTTAACAGATTAAATTCCAAAAGTATTTCGAGACAAAAATCGGTGAGATCCAAAATTTTAAACCTTTCTTAGAAGTGCACTTCAAACCATCATTTTTTTAGGTCATCGTCTCAAATCATCAGTGAACCTTTTTCACGTGTGAGCTTCTCCAGCCCCATCCATCTCCAAGGATCGACTGGGCTAGGCTGTGGCCAAGGTGTGCATGCGCACCTGCCCCTAACCTAGCTACATATAACTAGCTAAAGGCCTGTAGCTGATGGGTAGCCACCTAGCTAGCCCACAAAACCCTGCATGCATGTACGCCCAGGCCAACCAAATGACTGGTGGTGGTGCGTGTGAGCTTCTCGATGCGTACACATACACACATGTACCACATATCATATCGTTCGAGTTGTCAAAGTAAGCAAGCAGGCAAGCATGCCTGCCTGCCAGCCTCCTCCGATCCTAATGCTCGAGCTAGCTCCCGGTCCTACTACCAGACCCACACTGGCTTTAATCAATGAGGCTGCTGCATGCTTCTTCATGTCATGCCCTCTGAATTGAAAGCAGCTGCCTGCAGCAAGTAGAGCTCCCTCCCTCTTTCTCTCTACACATATACGAATATATCAGTCTGTATTTTATTCTAGCGGTAGTACTGTTTTGAAAGGAGAAAAGGTCCTGGAAACCTTTGCAGTTTGCAATGTTTAGGTGTTCATGCCAAAGCAGCCATGCACAGCTATTTGCATAAGTACGTACACACACATGGAGTAAACAATGGCTTGGCATGCAGCAGCCGCAGCTACTGCAGCAGCACTGCATCCCAACCCTAGGCTCGTAGCTTCTGATCCGCTGTCTTCTTTTATTTTATGATCTCTAGCTGCTGCGCAGCCCCCATTTGGCACACAGATTAACAAGGGGTACAATCCAAGCACATGGAAACAAACGTCCAGATCGCACTTGCAGATCGTCCCGATCCAGAGTGGAAAAGGGGTGGTACTTGACCATAGTTGCCACGAGGAATGTGGTCGAAACCGGAAAGTGGGAAGCAGTAGCAACAAAAGGTGCTTTTTTTTTCCTTTCTTTCTTTCAGAGGGGAAATCATTATTTCTATCTCGACTAATTAAGTTGTACATAATTTCTATGGCAGAAATTTTGGCAATGATTGAAAAATCATTGGTGTATATGAGATTATAAAATATGGTAACATGCAAGTCGTTAGTTACGATACATTTTCTCAAGTCAAGTCTCCAATATTTCTATAAGGTAGGAGCTAGGCAGGATGCACCTCAGTGGGGTGGATCATAGTGTAGGCCATAAAGGGGCCTTGACCCTTCCTGCATGTGTGCATATAAGAATCTCCAAATAGAAATAGTACCACCCCCCAAAAAAGTTGGTTAATGGCTAATAATTCTGATCATCGTAAATCGGTCCCTTCGTATTTTGGCCCAAAGTTCCACACTGATCTCACAGTGTGGATGGTGGTAATCACCTGGGTCGGGCTAAGGCCTGGGTCGACATGACACCAAGGATAAGGCCTTTTCACATCAAATATATATAACAAATCATTTTGTAATTTTAATAATAAACTATTATACCTATTTTCTTCTAAAGTTTCAAAACACTTGTTTAGGATTTTTGTTGGACTATTAGACCGGGCTTCGGGTATATAACTATGGCTCCAGCGTGGTTGGGCTTTCTTTCTCGGGCGTCAGGTTGGGCTGCCCTTCCTCTGATCCTGTGGTATTAATGTGGTGTGTGTGCCGCTCTTCATCTTTCCTTTTCAAAGGCTATTAAATTTATTCGATTTATATATGAGTTGGGCTTTAGAACTTTTCTATTGCTGATGATTGAGGGTCGCATTGAAAGCCAGCCGAACGTGCATTCAATTTATTTTTTAGCATCATCTATTTAAAATCTAGTTGGGCATATATATTTGTGTTGGAGAAGTTGATGATAAACTGAACAAATTCCCTGAAAATGATCATGAATAAACACGATGAACTTTGAAAAACAGCAATGCATGTGTGTGAACTGTGGGCATGTGGAATGAAACGGGACAGAATGAAAGATGCTACTACAAGTAGTGGTACCTGCATGACAAGTCTTGTCTCCTTTTCTCTCATACTCTCCTATCAAAATTCATATACAAAGAAACAAATACATTAGGTCTAGCACTCTGGTTTGGGGTTATCAGCTGGGGCCTAGCGGCATCCAGGCACCTGCTGTTCCATCAAAAGGAAACCCATGGTTTCGGTTAGAGAGACATGGTTCTGACCGTGGGTCCCGTGACACAGTCTGACAGATCGCTGCAGTGACTCACTGGCTCTGTGGGAAGATACCCCTGGTACATAGGGGGCAGCCCTTTGTGTGCTGTCAATCAGTCTATGGTGTGAAAGCCTATACTTGCATGCACAACCAGGAGACAAGAGCTTGACACTATTCTGAAATGTGTCATTTTCAGTAACGGCACTATACCGTTAATTACTATTGTAAAATTGTACTCACTCCTAAAAAGTCTCATTTCGGGCCTATGTCTAGCCAAACATTCAGAAATGGCTATGAGCAACTTTCTAAGAGCATCTACAGCCGGCATCCTCGAACCCCCCTCAAACTTCTACGGTCGTGACCGGTCAATGACTGGACATGAGAGATAACGGAAAAGTGCCTCAATCGAACCCCTCATATTATCCCTATACGTCTGGACTGTCCGTACAACCATCATATTAGGCACAACTAATAGAGTGTCCGTGCGTTGCCACGAGCTTTTGATATATATAGCTGGAGTTATATATATACATAATGCATGTTAAATTTTCAATGTAGAGAATAGATAGCACGCGCACAATCGGGTAATAATTGAAGTCCACTTAACTTGCAATGTAAGTTAACAAAAAAAGGAAATTTGATGATGTATACATATAGAGTGACTATCCAACTAAAAATGTGTTAACAAATTAAGATCTACATGATGCGCTTAAGAAAGTCTCGCACGGTTATTGAAATGTTGTATTTAGCTTCATTCGCACGACATTGGTGTGGTCAGTGTTTTCTCTTAGTCTGCCAAATTGGTGTGGTCAGTCCGATCATCCCTAATCCATAGACTATGGAATGAATACTCCCTCCCTTCCGATTTAAAAGGCCCAATTGAAAAATCTCCTCAAACAAGGCAAATGGTGAGTGATGGAATCACTTTTGTAGTATGCAATACTAACCCAATTAAACATATGCATTAATTTGCATTAACTACGACATATGCATTTGTGGCCACTAAATGAGTAGATACGTTACGTGCATTGGATTTTTAATCCTTGCATGCAGATATTTAATATGCTTCGGAATATAAACATAGGATAGAGATAGAACCTTTAAACCAGGAAAGGAAAAAAATATGATGGGCCCTTTAAACCGAGGTGGGGGCATATCACAAGCTACTTGGCTTCAGATCTACATTGCCACCAAACTCAAAATTTACTTATCTTTTCTCCAAGTTCGCCAAATTGCCATAGGCATTCCTATCATCCCTAACTTAGATGCATTCATCATCCACTCCATCCTCAAAGTTTTGATAAATTCAGCAATATCCGCAAACAATTTTGCAATGTTATAGTCCTCTCATTTTTCTTATTTCAGCATTGCGTGAGAGCTGATAGTTCCACTCATACAAACCCTCATACCTCAGCAATATAATCACATATACAAAGAAAAATTGCCTAACACTTTTTATTATCCTAATAATTTCTCTCTATCGCTAGTACTCTTAACACAACCAAATATAACTAATCGTCCCGAGGTTGAAGATGTAATTAACAGTCGTGGATGTATCAGCTCGCGCCTCGGACTTGACCAACTTACACGGCACGGCCACTCATTGACCTCCCACCCCCTGCGACCGCATTGCAGGTTCCGTTTGTCGAAGCACGAACAATGTTTGGCTCCTCCTTTGGTATCTTACAGTACATAAGCGTATGAATATATTTTTTCGAAATGGCAGTTATCCTGCATTCATTAAGAAGAAAAGAGTTGCTTAGTTAATTAGGAAACCGAGCGAAAACCAGATTGCCCAGTTAATTATGGAGAACCAGGCGAAAACCATCACAACCACCGAGCGGCACACATAAGAAAACCCACGCACACCACTCCAAAGAGGGCCATAGTGAGATAGCACGCAGGCATCATCATCATCACTCCTCCCCCTAGAGGCGTCATAAGCATATGAATATGATGCTATCAAAATTCCCACCAAACAAAAACTTGGTATGTTGATATCTAATAGTCTATTGGAAACAACTTAGAAATAGTCTCTATGTGAACAATTTTTTTGCTTGGTATCCAAACAAAGCATGTTCATTTTTCCAGTGTACTGGTCTATTATTCACTCATAGGGAACATCGATATGATAAGTTATTATTCATTTTATTATTGCTCACTAAATTATTTTTAGTTCAACAATCGTCATACTCAAATTTCATATTCTATGGCAAACCATTTAATTTCAAGAAACCCAAACAAGTCTAATCAACAACAATTCTATTACTATGAAAAAAAAACACAAGTAAATGGGAGTAAACTCTAAAATACAAACCATTTTAGCATACCATATAATGTACAAAATTGGATCAAAACCAGATCATCTTCATGGGAAAATATACCTATTTATATTATTTGGGTTTCCTACAAAGAAGCTCTGGAAACCTAGAAGAAGGTTAACATAGAACTAACACTGTATTAAGTGGAAAAGCACAAATACGTATATACCGGACAATAATGGCATACCGTATGGGAGAAGAAACCACTACCGGATACAAGGCATTGCATGACGCGCCCTTCCTCTCGCCTGCAACATCTGGAAGACAATTTTCCTATGTGTAATGAACAATTCATGCTCCCAAATTACTATTGGTGCAATCTAATATATGAGATGATTTTTTTGTTGCCTTCTCCTATTTGTACAGTAAAATATTTTTCATTTACCCAGGTTAACAAGTTAGTCAGGGCCATAAAGAAGTATCATCCGTGCATTTAGTTGGGGAAGTTGCGTCAATCTATAGCGCATGCTTCCCGTGCAAAATCGACGCATGCAGCAAATTCAGAGGTGCCCAACAAACTTGTATGCAGCGATGCAAACTTGGATCTCGGGATTGCACACACGCTGGCAAATCAAGCAGGACAAGGCCTTACAAATTCTGCAAGAGATGAATGAGTCACATTAATATTGACTGTAATCCTAGTTGATTACAAAGTCTTTGGGGGTAGTTCTTCAAACATGTCGCACTCCAGTTGTTTATCTTGTCATCACTTGTAAAAACAAAACTTATGCATCATCCCATAATATATTTCTAGTGAGGATATCAATCCCTGTCGAACAAAACTTATGCATCACACTCCAGTTATTTATCATGTCATCACTTTTTAAAGTTTAGTGCCCATCTCCATATTACTGAGACAGAGAGGAAGAATTTCAGTTTGAAGCGGAAAGACAATAAATTCAGAATTGCCAACCTGCATTATATATAAAAAACAAAGCAAAGGAAACATTCTTATGATTTAAAAAATGACGTCCTATAAAAGAAACAATAGAAGTTATAACAAACCACTGGTTTGGTTCAAATATCAACATAGGTAACACCGGCACTGATTCACTATGGTATTGACTATTGAGAGATATAGCAGCAGATGCACTTAATTATAGATATCTATGCACCAGGATTCCTAATAGTGATTGTATGGGGTGTAAAAAACATTCCGGTTACATCTGGAGCTATCTATGTATGTCCAAATTTAGATCTAGGAATGGTACGTTTAAAGATACACAAAGACACATGTTACTACCAATAATTGCGAATGGATTGTACCTTACAAATACACCATGCTAAAAATATATTCCTTGAAGCTATCAAGGTCAATATCGAGCTTCTTGAAGAAAAAAAGAACACATCAATTGAGTTCTCGACAACATCTTTCCCAAGGACATGATGTAGAAAAAAAACTTGATCGTAGCATTTGGTAATTTGTTCCAGACCAAGGTTCCTTTTCTGTGTGCCACCATGGTCCTAAATGTGCAATTTCAGATAGTGGTGCTGACTGTTGACTACTAAGATAATTCTACTTGCCACCATTCATCCTTCTATAAGCTAGTGTTATAGAAAAAGGGCAAATCAGAGCTAACAAAGGGCATACTCATAGTGTAGTGTTCCTTTCCATAACAAAGATTGTACTAAGATCATCCAGGGACTACTACATAAAAGCAAGATATACGGTTTTAACAACATAGAAAGAATTTAAACCAATTCTTCCTTTAGCATAACCATTTCCCAAAAAGAAAACAATACTGGAACACATTACGGGTCAGCCAGAAAAATATATCAACAAACATGATTTTGTTTTGACAAAAACGACACCCAAACATGCTACATGCCGAGTAAAATCCTCTACACAAACAAATCGCCGACAAGATGCATGTAAGGATTAGGGATCACCCACGCATGCGGCGATGATGGTCATAGTGCTTGGAAATCCATGCACAAAAGTAACATCTGCCATGGTACTGCACGATGTCAATGACAAGGTGGAGGTAAGGATTAGGGATCGCCCATGGAGTGATAACAAACTAACAGGTGAATTGACTTTGATAGGTTGGTAATTAGATGAGCTCACATACCCAGCTTCAAGGTAGATACCGATTTGAATACTTTGTAGTAACAAATCTGAACCAAAATATATACGCACCACAACACAATGCATGTACTATAAATTCAAATGGCCAATGCAATCAAAGTAAGAGAGGACCAGTTAATAGCAGCAGCTATGATCACCCGCATCACCCAACTATTGCTTTATGCCACCGTTTGCAAACAAAAGACATAAGAGAATAAAACTAATAACTAATTAAAACCCATGCTCAAATTGTGGGCACAAAAAAACTTTAAAACAGAAAATGAACTTTCATTAAGCAAACAAAAAGGAAACCGTTCGCGATCCGTGCACCACTCTTCGCTATGGGCCCACGTGCTTTATCCTTCTCCTCCAACGTTCCTCTCTTTTCTGACCGACGCAGCACCTCCCATCTCCTTCTCCAGTCTGAGCCGCCGTCCCTTTCAATTATATGTGTTGATCCTCCGTCGAGCCTCGCCGTCTGTATCACCAAATGGCGACTTTTCCACCGCCCGTACCCTCCCTCCCCCACGAGCATCACTAATTTTTCGAATACACACCCCCCTTTTTTTAATGCTTGCCTCTCCCTCTTACCCCATCCATCCATTGCCAGGATCGGTGCCGCAAGCCAAGATGCCTCTGTCTGGCACCGATCACATGTCCCAGTAGACCGACACACAACATTGGCCAAAGAAAAACATAAGGTCACATTGAGGAAAAACTTTTGAGGTGAAATTCACATGAAACCTGCAAACATCTGAGAAAATGCCCCTCTGTATATATAAAACATGATCACACAACAGGTAATCCGGATTGCTGATTATGACCATATTAACCATGAGAGATGATTATATAATTTAGCCCAAACCGAGGACTCATTTCCACTGTTTTTTCCACTTTACCAAATAAACTATGGTCATAGATAAATGTTTATGGCTGGGACCTCACAAGCAACAAACTTCAATTTAGCTCCCACATGTACACTATTTAGGAGTTCATGCAAGCGATTCATGTACAGAGCAACACCACACACACTCTATGTTTCAGGACAAGTGTGTACAGTATTTTAGAGATTAACAATTGAGATTTCAGTCTGGGACCAAATAGATATATCCTTGCAGCTAGCACTCTCATTGAAATAATTTGTCACAGGAATGCGCTTGTCTACTAAATTATAAGATGAATTATTTGGCTTTATAGCTGCCATGATTAAGGCTCTGAAGTCCGAACCTGGTACTATTTTTATGATTTGGGGTGCTTCTACACATATATAAACACATGAACCAAACATCCAAGGTTCTGCTATAACCTAGGTTACTACCACCTTAAATTGATTGATTCATTAATCCTTATATATTTATGATAAGAATAAGGTACCCTGATGCCTCCCCTGTTTAAAGACATTGCAAACTGCATTGTTCGTTTGTGTACTCTCACGTGTATACACATTCTACAAAGCATATAATCAGACGGGCTATGCAGCAGCCGACAAGGATGTCGATGGAAAAAAGTGGAGGGGGTTCCTGTAGAGCTTGACGCGCTAGGGGCGGCTATGAGGGCCTCCCCCACCTTGAGCTCCAAATCCATCCTGTCACATGTGTTCCTCCCTCGTCTGGGCATGGAGCTCGGCTCATCATTTCCTTCCCCTTTTCCAGATCGAAACATGAGGGCACACAGTGAGGCAGGGGTGAGGGAAAGTGGGGAGAGGTAGCAGCTGGGCAGCGAGGGTAAGAAACCTTAGCGACGGCCTGGCGTGGGGGTGGGGGTTTGGCGCGCTATCGCATGGGGGGAGTGGAGAGGTGGAGCTGCTCCTGCCGCCGCGCCCGAACAAGAGGTCAGGCCGGTGGAGCAGTACGGGCGACGGCGGAGCGGGAGATGGGGGTAGCGTCGGAGCGGGAGATGGGGGCGGCGGCAGATCGAGAGAAGAGGGAAGAGAGAGGTCGCATCGGGAGAGGGTGGATCGGGAGGAGGGAACGGGCGGGTGGGGATGCGAGGGGGGCTGGCTCCCTGACTCCCTGTTCGTGCGAGGGGGGCTCGCTCCCGGTTAGTCTGGTTTTTTTTCGTTCGAGGGGCATCCCTACAGGTTTCGTCCGCTTTTTTGTGCGAGGGGCCTCACTAGGTAGTTTTGGTCCGTTGTTTTAGTGCGTTACGTACGTAGGTTTGTAGGAGGTGGGAGTGGAGACTAAAAAAACCAGATGGAGGTGGGAGGGATGACGAAAAAACCCAGGAAAAGAAGCTACCAAGTCCCCCTTTAGGAGTAGAGAAATGTAGAGAGAATATGAGGGCGCGCTGACGTGACAGGACGCGTCTGGTCAGTCCGCCATACCTAGGACGCAGCCCACCCCGGACCACTTTTTTTCTTTATTTTTTCCTTTTTCTTCTCTCTCTTCATCTCCACCAATCAAGTGCAAGTGACCAAACGTATGGGAAATAAAATAAGAAGTGTGACTGCATGTACGAACAAATAAAGACTCAAAACGGACACGTCAGGCCACTGACCGGACGTGTCCGCAAGCGTTTCGGGGATCAGATTTGTAAGTCCGGTTGTAAATGCTCAGAGGATCATCATAAATCTTTTGTATCGCTTTTCTTGTCTTCATAACTAGTACTTAGAGGATTTTTCAAACAAGTTGCAAAGGATAACCTTTATTTTAGCCGGAGGATTTTGTTGTTGTTGTTGAATATGGTGCATCCACTCGATCCGGCAATTAGTAGTCTTCCTCAAGCAGTTAGCAGCTTGCCAGGCATAACTTGATTTTTTATGATGATAAAACGGAATGATGTATTTCTTCGGTGAAGACAACCATGGGTTCCACATTTTCTAGATGAATTCCTTTGTTACCTATCTTCTATTTTAATTTTAGTCATTACATTTGATTGCTCTAAACCATTAAATCCAGGCATTATATATTGATATGGCATATTGTATTGCCCTTATAGGTGAAATGGACAGGGCAAACAACTATATGAACTTTCCGGGGACATGTCTAATGCACAGACACTAGTGGTTCACGTATCGGAGCTCGAAAACACACCCCCTATCATTCATAATATATATATGAAAATAGTTGAATACATGGATACATCCATCGATCACATGAGTGAATTCTAAATTGAAATTTTGACTCAGAACATTAAACAAAAAAGAATAAATCATGTTACAAATAATATAGTTAATTCAAATTGAACTGTGAAATTGGCCCATTGGGAACTATCATAGACGACTTTTTCGTGGACCCATTGAGTGAATTAGTGATATACTTGGTGTATACACTGTCCATATGAGAAATAAACATAATTTCGAATGACTTTAGAGGGGTATTTTCAACCTCCGATGCGTTAGATATGTACATTTCTGACCTTGAACATGAAATCTTTATCTTACCAATTGTGAGTTGTAAGTAATGCTCATCTACACACGCTCGCTCATGAGTTGCGACTGAAGAAGTTTTTTTTTTCTTTTCTAGTTTTGATTGGAGGCGCCAGTTTCCCACAATTACGATGGTCTGTCAGTCCACATATAACATCCGTATGTGCAGCTTTTTTTGTTCTTTTTTTTAATGCCTTTCTTTTCCTTTTTTTTCTCTTTCTTTTTTTCGTTTTCCTTGTTTCCTTTTTCACTTATCTCCTCTTTCTATTTCCATTTATTTTATTTATATTATTTTTTGTTTCTTAATTTTATTTTCTTCCAATTCTTATTCCTTATGTTCATCATGTATTTAAAACAATGGTCATAGTGGGTTTCTGAAAATCGTCATCGTGTACTTGACAAATGTTCATCGTGTATTTAATCACGTATTGTTATTCTCAAAAGTATGCTGACACTTTTCTTATTCACATGGACGTTTTCAAATATACATACACATTATTAATTACGTTACCATTATTTTCTTTCTAAAATCATGTGCGCACTTATTAATAATATATGAACACTTAATAAAATTAGATTCTAAAAGGATTTCATACAGAAATATTATTTATAAAAATAGGGGAAAAGGATAAAAATGTGAAAACAAAAACCAAAAGGGGAACAAATTTAAAATTATTTTTTTAGGGCAATTTGGAAAATTAACGTGTTAGTATGCTTTTGCACGTACACCTCATGCTGTTAGGCCTGGGCCCATACGCCCCACTGAAGGCGAGTCATTGCTAACGCGCGAGTGAGGTGTAGGCTTTGGGCTTACATGCTTGTATACGTCGTTTCCAATTTGACGTTTGCTTGTGGAGGGAACGCACAGATGAGTGAACAACTAGCTAAAGGGGTGAATCTAAAAAACAACTAAAGGGATTCTGGTTTTGGGAACTCTTTAGGATGTTTCGGACTGGTTTTAGCAGTTTTGGGGGCCTTCTTTTTCGTTTTGTGTGTTTTTGCTGCCTTTTTTTTCTTTTTTCATGTTTTCTTTAAAAACATGTACCCCTAATTAAAAAAAGTCTAGAATTTTTATTTGTTTTGAAAAAAAACTTAGAAAATCTAGTTTTTAAAAATGTACATATTTTATCCCTTTTTAAATATTTTTAAGGAAATATTCACATTTTCCGAAACCATATTCATGTTTTTTGGAACACCAAAATGAAAAACCTGACAAGATAATAGAACAAACCAAACGAAATGAAAAGACTAACAATAATAAAACAAAAAAACTAAAAAATCCATAGCAATGCTAGCTCCAGCTGACAGCTAAATGGGTTGGCCTAGGCGCAGTGGATGTGTGCGTCACCCCCTATTTGATGCAAACACCGTCAAATATGAGGTCCCTTTCTTTGACAAAAAATATGTCAGGAACATGGGCTCATTTGTCACAAACCAAGTGCTCCTAGTCTCCCCATAGCGCGTATGGAAATGAGCAACCACACAGGGCAACACTTCTCAGGCCCCTAAGTTGCCGGAGCACATCGGACATTTTTATTTAGTTTCATGCAGGCTACTGCTACAAATGGTTGCAATTTGTTATTTTTCTCAAATCCATATAAAAGCCAGCTAATGTAGAAATTTTGATAAATCGTAAATTAAAAAAATCCAAATCAAAAACAATGTCCATGTTTTTAAAATAATACCAAATTATTTTTTGCAACTAATATATATATTAATAAATTACAATAAATTGATAGAATTTAAATATGTCATGCATTTCAAAAAACATTCATGATATTTCGTCCCTGAATTTTAAAAAATGTCCCCGGATTTGAAAAAAGTTTTATCAAATAAAAATATTTTCCAATTTTTTTTGAAAAATCTCCAAGAATTTCAAAACGAAAATGATAAAACTAGTAAAAAAACAAATAATAAAGAGAAAATATCGTTCAGGGAAGGTTTTAGAACATTTCCCAAACCAATCGGGAAAGGACACTAGAAAAGTTGCAATGGACTGGACCATCTAGCGTGCGGAGCACTCAAGGCGTAAGTGTTTGGTGTGCAACTACTGCAACATTTTCTACCAAACCCCCAAATCGTAGTCATATGTCTGGGTGGCCTCTCGAAGGGAGGCCCATAAATCATCTCCACCTGTTTAGGTTATCAAGAAACAGATTTGCTAAATCTCATCTAGATGAGAAATAACAAAGTCTCATCTAACTCCTACACATCATTTGAGTAACCAAACAAAAAATTAAAAAAATAAACCCGCACGAATTTCCATCAAAATCAAATGGTATAGGAGTTAGATGTGACTTGGTTAAGTCTCATCTGATGAGAGCTAGACACACCCATCAAGAAAACACCAAACACATCCCATATGCAGGGAGGAAATTGGTAGTCCAAATTTGTCCAAACTGGACCTGCCCCACTGTATCACCTTTTCTCTTTCTTTCGTTTATCTCTGCTTTCTCCATTTTCATCCCCATCAATTATATGCATTTGTTTGTACAATTTTAGAACAAATTAGGTTTTCGTTCATATGTTTTGAATGCGTCCATGGATATATACAGATCAAATTAGCGCAATCGATTCGACATGCTCTTATGGGGAGCTCCTATTCGCCGGGAAGTTCGGCAAATGTACATCAATCATGCGCCCCCATTGCACCTCGGGCATGGTTTTAAATAGCGGATAGCGGGCTGGTAGCGGATTGGGTTCCGCGTAGCGGAATGCGGATAGCGGACGATATTGCAGGCGCTATGTCCGTGTAGCGGATTTATAATAACACTGGATTCTTGTTTATATCACTAGAACATGAACAAAAAGTAATGAAATTTAATTTGAGTGATAACGGTCGCTACTGCACTAGCGCTATTGCGGACGCAATAGCGGACGCTATCGTCGCTATTTAAAACTATGACCTCGGGACATCAATCATGCGCCCCCATGTGGTGGCTAGGCACCCTTAAATTTTCTATTTTTTTGTCCTTTTCTCCCTTTGAGAACTGTCCACAAATATCGAATTTAAAAAAATGTTCACGAATTTAACATATGTTTCAAATTTAAAAATACTTTCCGGTTTCATAACATGTTCATGAATTGGAAAAATGTTCGCGATTTAAAAAATTGTTCAGGAATTTGAAAAGTAGTTCTGAATTCAGAAGATGTTCAAGAATACAAAAAATGTTCGCCAAAAACAAAAATGTTTGCCAATAAAAATATTACTCAGCAAGATGTTCATGATTTCTAAAAATGCTTGTCATTTCTAAAACTGTTCGGGTATTCACAAAAGTTCATGCATTCATAAAAATGAAGGCGAATTCAAAAAAAGTTCACGATGTAAATAAATTTTCATGAATTCAAAAATGCTCTTGAATTCGAATAAAATATTCAATAATTCATTTTTTGTTAAAAAATTAAAAAATGTTCACAATTTTTAAAATGTTCATGAATTTGGAAATTTCCGTGCGTTTGATAAATGTTCGCCAATACATAGAAATGTTCACCAATTAATTAAGTGTTTTTGAATTAAAAAATTCCCGGACTTTTTATAATGTTCTTGAATTTAAAAAATATTCGTGAATTTGAAAATTGTTTGCATATTTAAAAAATAAATATTTAAATTTGTTCATGAATTTATATAGAAAAGTGCATTCATGTATTTGAAAAACATTTCCAAATTTGGGAAAAGTTCACAAATTCAAAAAAGTTCAAGAGTGAAAAAAGTCCTGGATTTGAGAAAAAAGTAATAACATAAAGCGAAAGATAAAAGAAAAAAAAAGGAGGAGATAAAACAAAAGAAAAAAAATGATTCGATGAAGGTTCTAAAACTTTCCCAAAACCGATCTAGAAAAAAAAACCATATTGGGCCGGCCCATAGAGAGGACGAGCGTGCGAGAGGGTATGCGTCCAGCAACCTGCTCGCGAAATAGGGATCGCCGCTCTTAGGGAAAATCCAACGGGCCGACACATTTCATGTGCCCGCATCCCTTTGAGTCCGCGCGGACAAAATTAACGACCCAAAACGGCGACGCAAGCGAATCGATGTCCGTTGTGGCCTGTTTCCATATCAAATTTGGGTTGGTTTTGCGTCCGTGCGGACACACCACAGACGCCCCGCGTTGTCCTCCCCTGGCTCGCCCACGAGTGACACACCATTTCCACTCCATTCTTTCCTCTCCCAATGCATGTGCGCTGCCCCAACCCCGTCGCCATGGCCGAGGCACCCACATCTGCTGGCGTCCCCTTCAAAGCGGCCCCCGTCCCCATCGGGGCCACCCGTGCCATTTTCTTGGTGAAGCCGAAGAAAGAGCTCACCCCCGAGCAGAGAGCCGTTGAGATGGCAACACTGACCAACCGAAGGAGGAGGGTCAAGACAAAAGAAGAAGCCATCGCTGCCGCTTAGGCACGGGGTGCTACTGTGGACACCGAGGCCATCGCCACCGAAGATGCGAAAGACATCCTCCTCATGCTAGGGATCATGCGCAAGCCCGTCCTTGGCGCAATCGCCACGCCGACAGCTAGCTCGGGCTCGTCGGAGGCCCACCTTTGCTTCTGGAGTCGCCCTCCAAGTCAACATTGCTGCCGACATATGGGTACCTCCACGAACCCGACCCTATAAAGTCTGGCTTCTCCACCTCACCTCAGGATAGCTCATCGGAAGTCAGCGATTCCATGCGGATCGTGCCCGTGGTGCTTCCCATTGTTCTCCACGTCGCACTTGTGGTCGACGAGTTAACCGAGACGCAAAGGAAGGCCCTGCGGGTCATCTCCCCGGCCAACCTTTTTTCTATACACATTTAACATTTTTTAAATGCTTCAAATGCTTGATTAAAATTTTCCAAATACACTATATTTTTCCTCTCACACATTGTATATTTTTTGTATACATTTTTCGTATACGTGAGAATTTTTTCTTTATACAGATTTAACATTTTTGTAATGCTTGGTTAACATCTATTTAATACATGGTCAACATTTTTTCTATACACATTTTAAAGATTTTTCAAATGCTTAATGGACATTTTTCAAATACAAGATTAAAAGTTTTTGAATACATGGTCAACATTTTTTTCCATACGCATTTTTAAATTTTCAATGCTTGATTAACATTTTTCAACATTTTTTTAATACATGATCAACATTTTTGTGCACATTTACCATTTTTCAATTGCTTGATTAACATTTTTCAAATACTTTCTAAACATTTTTAGAAATGCTTGATTAATATTTTTTAAATACATGAACCAAAGTTTCACACACATTATATATCGTTTCTATACATTTTTCGTATACATGGGTAACATTTTATCTATACGCATTTACATTTGTCAATTACTTGATTAACATTTATTTTTTCCAATTTTATATAAAGTTTTTTAAATATATTTATTAATAATATTTGGAAGTATAAACGGAAGTAAAATTAAAAAAGTGAATAAAAAAATGAGGCCGTGGCCTCCCGCGCGCCTGGGACGGCCCATTTAGGATGGCGCCTGACATGAGATCATGCTAGGTCTCGCTCCAAGCAAGACATCGCGCTGCCCTCTGAAACCATCAAACTGCTAAAGTTTGTCAATCCCGTGGGATTTGGTATTACTCGTACCACTGCTTTGGCCCATAGATGGCCGTTCATCCCAAGTAAGAGACAGCAACATCTGCGCCCCTTCGTCAGCGTTTTTTGACTTGTTACAGAGGAGAACCACTTTCTGACTCTGCAAAACCTTTTGGGAAAGCAAGATCACCATGCCTCGTTTAGTCCATACCATCGATGCTTACTAGCACAAACATTGACACTCTGCTTATGGCGCAAATGAAAGAAAGTTCGCACCTCCTAAATCAACCAGTAGATAGATAGATCAACGGAAGCGTCTTTTTGTACATGTTATCATCCAACTGTCCATATCTTTTATGCAGACGGAACACATAGGACTGGAGATAAGTCTGCGAGGCTGCTTTTTCTACAGGGCAAAGGCAAAGAGAGTAAGGAAGAAAAAGGAAAAGGAGGGCGACCCATGTGGTTATCCTTAAATGCAGAGGCAAATATAAACGTGACTTGGCACCATGCGTGCATGCATCATCTCGTGAGCATGATCGCCGTGGTACACCCTTAATGATGCAACTACTATGGCACACAAATGTTCATCACAAGTCCATAAAATCATTTTAGAACAAACCGGTGATGTCCCATGATGACACAAAAAATCGTAAAAAAGAGGATGGGCGGGTCGAGTGTGAGAGGCGATGACGGGGCGACCTCACCGACCACCATTAATGGCCGCCTAGCAACTACTAATGGACCAGCGAGAGCAGCGTCCTCTCCACTCCCACCCCATCCCTCTCCCTACGGGCTCCCTTCGCGGTCCAATCCCCTCCACGACATCAGCGCTCGCTCCGCCGACGAAATCGATCGACATGGCGGGGAGTTCACGTCGAGGGGCAAGGGCGCGGAGGGCACGACCGTCGCAACAGGTGGCGGCTCCGCCGGTGATCCCAGCCCCGATCCCGGCCGAACAGATGCCGCAGATCGGGGTGGACACTCCGGAGGCGCGGGCGGAGATCCAGCGGGTGGTGCGGGAGCGCTTCCCCGACCCCTCCAAGTGACCCGGAGTCTGTGTGGAGATCATTCGGCGAGCAACGTTGGAGGAGAGAGCGAGGTTCCCCGGCGACGAGGGATGTATGGACTACGAGATGATATTTTGGGCTATCCAGGAGGCGGAATCAACGAAGCTGGGACAAGCTGCGAGATGGGCGAGATTCAAGACAAGGAATCCATCCAGGCTCAACATCCGGCCACCTTCGGTGGTGCAAATCGCAAGTATTCCTCTAGAGTTTCTGCCTTCGGGATACCTTGAGGGCGGTCGTCCCCGGCGTGCGTGCCTCGCGGGGAGAAGAACTGCGAGGGCACAACGGGAGATCTAGGCGAGGCCACACCAACCTAGATCCTCCTCCTTGGTCGGGGGACCATGAAGTGATCCTGCATCTCTCTGATAAGGTGCGTACATCCAGACCAAATTCTCAGTCTAAATCGAAAGGTCTGGTTCATCCTGGTCATTTGGTTACTATCTAGTGTTGCAGTTCGGATTTGAGGGGTTTCCGATTGATCCAATTGATTTGACTTACCAATTGATGGAGTTCAAATTGCATGTCCAACAGCGGGTGATAGTTGTAGATCGTTAGTTGATTCTTCAGAATCACAATTTCTGTCGAACCTGGCGAACACTGTCGAACTCGTATTTGAGGGGTTTCATCTTGGTGCGTACAATTGATTTGACTTACCAATTGATGGAGTTTCAGTTAAGATCCGTGAATCGCAAGGGATATTAGATCCATTTGGTGAATTAACAAAAGCTTGGGTACAAATCGAGGGGATTCCACCAAAGTGGTGTGCTTGAAAAGTATTTGCACAAGTTGTTGCCGATTTTGGTATCCTGGTGGATGTGGACTGGAATGGTATATTCAAAAGATTTTATGAAACTATCATAGTTAAGGTGGCTTGCAAAGATCCCAAAAAAATCCCTTTGAGAGAGTGGTGGAGATGAAAAGGAAATTATATATTCTGTTCTTCACTGTAGAAGGTTTTGACCAGATTAGGGAGGAGTCTGATGGAGATGACCTGGACCCAGACATGGACAACATGGAAGGAGCTGATGATGATTCAGAAAAACACACTGATAAAGATGATATGGAAGATGGTGGTGAAGATGATGCAATTGATGAACTGGACAAAGCAAACTTCCCCAACAAATGCATTGCTTCTGCAAGTACAAGTAAAACTGTTCAGATGGAGGCTGTTTCTGCAGCTGAGTTCTATCCACACATCCTTGCTGATGATGTACATGAGGATTTTGTGGAGGAGATCAGGAACACCTCCCACCAGAAGGAGGTTTGTGGTCAGGAATGCATTGAAGAAAAAAGTCCTATTAGAAACACTATGTCCCCTGCTTGTGCAGGCCCTGTACCTACGTCAGTCCATCTGGATTACTTCTCTGAGCAACTCAGCAAGTTTGAAATGGCTGAATCTAATGAGGAGGAAGAGGAAATGAATACTGACATGCAATGCTTACCTGAAGATTTAGTAGCTACACTGGGATCTGTGAAGAGATCTTTGCTGGAGACTTTGGAAAAGGAAACACTGAGACAACATCAACTTGGGGCCCAATTCTTGTCAACAGGCCGAGGACCAGGGATCATGGAGATATCAAGATTATGGACAAAGCTGCTGCTTATAAGCAGAAGAAAAACTTGGAAATTCCATCTACTTTTAAAGGTAAATCATTTGCTAACATTGCTCCTAATGTTCTAGCTTCACATATCAGTAAAGTTGATCTATGCATTGGGAAGAATAAAGGGGAACAAGATGATATCATTCATGAACTAATTTGTGAGGAGAGACTTAGATGCCTCCAATTTGCTGATGCTAACCCCGAGACTGTTCTCCCTGATAATTTAGATTTGGTAAATACTGACATTGGTAAGGTCTCTGATGAGACTGGGCAGATTTCTCCTGCTAGATCAGGTGACACTGCTGATTTAGAAGTTGATAGCCCAGTAATTAACACCAGAAGGAAGCCTTGTGGCTTGTCTCATTCGTTCAAAGTTAAATGATTGCTGCTTTCTGGAATGTACGTGGTTTAGGGCAACCTGGTAAATTACAGTGCCTGGGGGATTTCTTAAACAATAATCATGTTGACTTTGTTGGTTTCTTTGAAGCCAAAAGAGAGAATATTGAAGGTCATATCCTAAGTAGTATTGCAGACAGAAATGACTTTAGTTGGCATGTTCTGCCTGCTATCAACACCGCGGGAGGGATCCTTGTGGGTCTGAGAAATGATCTTTTTGAAATAATTGGTTTTGCTAAAAAAAAATATTGTTGTGACCATTAAAAATAAGTGTGATGGCTTTATTTGGCATCTTGTCACAGTTTTTGGTACTGCTTACAATGACTTGAAAATGGAATTTATTGCTGAATTACATGAAACTATGTATGTACTTACATACCGAGTGATTCTTGGTGGAGACTTTAATCTAGTTAGATGTGCAGTTGACAAAAATAATGGGGTGGTCAATACACAACTTACTTATATGTTTAATGATTGGATAAACAAATGGGCTTTGATGGATATTAGCATTGCTAACAGGAGTTATACTTGGAGCAATAATCAAGAGAATCCTATTTTTGCCACGATTGACCGAGTGTTTGTTTGGGTCACTTGGGATGCTCACTTCCTCATGCCAGTTTTGACAGCCCTACCCAGGGTAGGCAGTGAGCATACCCCACTTATCATTGATATGGGGGCTCGGAGGGTTACCTCCCTGAAACCTTTTCTCTTCGAAAAATGGTGGCTTGACCACCCTGACTTTAGAAAACTAGTTAATGACATTTTGCTGCCCCTGGTAATAATGCGATTGATATTTGGATGAACAAGACCAGACTTCTTCGTAAGAAGATCAAAGGCTGGAGTATTAACATAGAAGCATGGATTAAGAAAAAGAAGAAAGAACTTTTATTAGAATTTGACATCCTTGATCTGTTTTCTAAAGAAAACCAACTGGATGCGAGAGAGATAAATAGACTGAATGATATTAAAAAGGAACTTGCAGAGATATGGCAACATGAAGAAACTGCCTTGCGGCAACGATCCAGAGATCGCAAGATTAAGGATGGGGATAAGAACAATGCCTACTTCCATGCGTTAGCAAATCATAGACATAGGAAGAACCACCTTTCGGAGCTAATTGGTGAGAATGGGCCAGTTCATACCACTAAAGAAATGCTAGAAGTTGCCACTTCTTTTTATAAACATTTATTTGGTTTTGAGAATAAACATGATATAAGCCCGGGGCCTTCCTTCTGGAAGGAAGAAGAAATGGTCACTGATGAGGAGGATGAACTTCTTCAAAAAAATAATTCTAAAGAAGAGATTAAGGAAGCCATCTTTGGGTCATATGCACATAGGGCACCGGGCCCAGATGGGCTTTCCTTCTTATTTTACCAGACTTTCTGGGAAGTAATTAAGTCTGATTTTATGGCCCTAGTTAGGGACTTCGAAGCCGGTTCTTTAGAACTGCATAGATTGAAGTTTGCTTTAATTGTGCTTATTCCTAAAGAAGTTGACGCTAAAGATATGAAAAAATTCAGACCTATGAGTTTAAGTAATTGTGGTGTCAAAATCTTTTCTAAGGATATGACTAATAGGGTTTCCCCTATTGGACATAGATTAATTTCTTTAAATCAGACTACCTTTATTAAGGGGAGATTTATTTTGGAGAGTGTGGTTATGGCTCATGAGGTCATTCATGAGGTTAAGATGTCATGTGCCCAGTGGTTGGTTTTAAAACTTGATTATGAGAAAGCATACAACAGAGTTAGCTGGGAATTTTTATTTGACATGCTCTAGTTTAGAGGATTTGGTCCTAAATGGATATCCTGGATTAAAACAATTCTGGTTAATAGCACCTTTAGTGTGAAAATTAATGATACAGTAGGTCCCCACTTTGTGTGTGTGTGTGGGGGGGGGGGGGGGGAGGTCTTAAACAAGGGGATGCTGCTTCCCCTATCCTATTTAACCTAGTAGATGATGTTTTTACTAAGATGCTACAAAAAGCAACAACTCAAGGTTTAATTGCGGGGCTTCTGCCTCAGGTTATCCCAGGGGTTGTGGTCAGTCTGCAGTACGCAGATGACACTATATTATTCCTGGAGAATTCAGTGGACAAGACAAGGAATTTTAAATGGTTATTATCATGTTTTGAAAACCTTTCGGGTATGAAAATAAAATTTCATAAGAGTAACCTTATGACAATTAATATAGAAGAAGATATTGCTAAAGAATTTGCCCAGATCTTTTGCTGTAAACTCGGCTCTTTCCCTATCAAATACCTGGGAGTGCCTCTGCACTTTGACAAAATTAAGAGAGAAGATCTACAACCTATAATTGACAGAATCATTAAAGGCATGTCAGGATGGATGGGGAGATTTCTCACATATAGGGGTAAAAGTATTTTGTTGTGTGCCTGTATTATTAGCACACCTGCTTATCTTATGGCCATGATGAAATTCCCCAAATGGGCCATTAATGCAATTAACTCACAAATGGCCCACTTCTTCTAGGGAAACATGGGTGATCAACATAAATACCATCTGGCTAATTGGGGTCTGATATATAGAAAAAAGGAGTTTGGAGGTCTGGGTATCCCTAATATTAAAGAATTTAACATGGCTTTATTGGCCTCATGGGGTAAACGTTTCTACGATGGCTCTGATAAAGACTGGAAGAAGATCATTTCATATAAATATAGAGTGAATGCTCCCAACATCTTTTGGGCCAAGGGGAGACAGGCTCGACCTTTTGGAAAAGTATCGCTTGGGCTTTTGCTGCATCCAAAACTTTTTACAGATGGAAATTGGGTAATGGGAAATTGATTAGCTTCTGGTATGATACTTGGACGGGGGATTGTTCCCTCAAGGTGCAATTCTGGGATCTATTCTAAATTTGTAACCAACCATATTGCACGGTAGCACATGTTTGTGTGGGTGTTAATTTGAAATTGACCTTTAGGAGGTGTGTAGGTCAAACTGGGCTAGATCTCTGGATTCAACTAGTTGAGCTGGTGTGTCAGTTTCCTCTGCTTGATGAAATTGACACTCCTATTTGGACTCTAGAATCTAATGGTGTTTATTCAGTCAAGTCTCTCTATGCTAAAATTAATTTTGGTGGTATAATATCTGCTATTGGTGACAAGTTATGGAAGGTTGTTTGCCCACAGAAAATTCATGTTTTTCTTTGGCTGTGTATATACAATAAGGTGCTTACACGAGATAACTTGGCAAAATGTAGGCCATTGGAAGTTGCCACTTGTTTATTCTGTGGGGAAGATGAATCTGTCCATCATCTTCTTTTTGATTGTGTGGTTGCTCAACAATTGTGGGACATTGTCTTTGAATTCTTTTTAACTAGTAGAATTACTGGATTTGAAGATATTTTCACTTTATGGCATAATCACAAAAGGAATATGGTGCTCAATTTTGTTGTTGCTGCCTCCTTGTGGAGCATTTGGAAACTGAGAAATGAATTTTGCTTTCAGGGACGTACATGGAGAAGTGTCAAGTGCATTCTTACCAAGTTGAGCGTTTATCTAAACCAGTGGAAAGTTCTCTGCGCCGATGCACGACAGTACTACTACAACGCTGCATCCTTCTGCTGGACAAGCGGCATGGAGAGGTGCTTCGGATTTCATGGAGATGAAGCCGGAGATGCCATGGAGCCGTCGCTAAAAACCTGCTGGATATGGGCACGCTTTGATCTTATGGTGGTTTCTTAGCGTTTGCTCTTTGGTACTGTAATGGCTTAAGTTTAGCGTTTGAGGGAACTTCTGGTCTCCATTTGCTCGTGTCTTCTTAGTAGATGTAAGGCCATGAGGCCGAATCTCTTCTTTTAGCTGCGTCCAGTTTTGGAGCAGTGGTGCTGAACTGTTGTTGGACTGGTTGCTTCATTCTATAAAATGGGGCAGGGGGAAACCCCTTTCGATAAAAAAAAACATCATAAAAGGCCAATTTTTTTACCAGTGCAAGGTTTTACCCTCGAAGTCTTACTTACTCCCCAATCCTCTTCGCCATCTGCATTATGACCCCCTAATCTCACTAGATGTGGCGTCGGACCGTAGCACACCGCACTCCCCTATCCACACCTTTTTTAGTGAAAACTACAAAGTCGATTTTCAAATAAATAGTACTCCCTTTGTAAAGTAAACTATTAGTGATCTAAAAAGTCTTATACGACAATACAGAGGGAGCACAAGAGATTGTTCAAAAGAATAAAATAATGGAAGAATGAAACAAGAAAAAAAAGAAAAAAGTTGTAGAGGAAACCAGAAAAATCAACCATAGCAAGACCTTATGGGTGCTATCTCAAATACTTTCCCCACTCTTCAAAATTAGCATAATCCTTCCTTGTGGCTTTGTAAGTGAGTAGATGAAGCTCCTCCTTAAATCTTTGTCTGCATCTGTAAAGGCTCAGAGGGATCCTTTTGATGACAAGCCATATAGATACCAGCATTATAATATCCATCTAATGGTAGCCCCTTGACTACCAACTGCGCACTCCTCCACATATATCGCTCGTTCTCAGGTTGGCATGGATTCTACACGATGCTTTGTCTTGATTCCTGGCTCCCTAGTGAGGCAATCCGCTCCACCATGTTGGCCTTGTTCTCCCACTGTATTGATGAGAACAACTCTGTCAATTACGTGCTTGCCACACGTCGGCAACATGTTGTTTATTGGATGATACGACAGATGGATCTCCAAATCAACATATAGGGCTTTCCGTGCAATAGGTGGATTTCCAAATCAACACATGGATGTGTTCTTGCTGAGTTGTCTTGGCTTTGACCTCTGAGACGGTTAAGATGAGTACATTTTACTGTTCTTTTATGAGATGGATTGCACAGTTTTATGCAAAAACATGAAGATGAAAGCAATGTTATTTTGACAATAAACACCTTGCATGCATTGCACTTTGTTATTTAACCAACAGAAATGTGAGAGACATACTTAGCCATGAAAGAACCAAAAAACAACAAGTGCCCAAAATTCGAGGATAAATATATGAAGATAGCTCATACACACTAAAACTTCCTAGAAATTACACCATAGATAAACAATCATATATTCTAGAATTTTCCATTTATCTACGCCTATGATCCTAAGACAGAGAACCATACTATTTGGAAAACTTGGTCGAGATATTTGTGACGTGATACAAATCTATATTTTAAGATATTTCATCATAGCAAAATGGACAAGAACATACATATTCACTTTATACCATCCATCGTTTTAACGACAAATAAATACTTTTGTTTCTCCTCGCAGCATATGCACCAATAATAAGCACACAACTGATACGTCTCCAACGTATCTATATTTTTTGCCTGTTCCATGTTGTTATATTATCATTCTTGGATGTTTTACAATAATTTTATAGCAACTTTATATCATTTTTGGGACTAACCTATTGACATAGTGCCAAAGTGCCAGTTGCTGTTTTTGCTTGTTTTTACTTCGCAAGAATATCAGTACCAAACGGAGTCCAATCGCGACGAAACTTTTTGGAGATTTTTCTGGACCAGAAGATACCCAGTGGGCCAAAGAAGTGCCAGAGAGGTGGGCTGTGGAGAGCACAACCCACCAGGGCGCGCCAGGGGGCCCCCGGCGCACCCTGATGGGTTGTGCCCTCCACGGGGCCCCTCTCCACCACCTCTGATGCCTATAAATACCCAAATATTCAGAAAATCCTAGGGGAGTCGACGAAAAACACATCCAGCCGCCGCAAGTTCCACAACCTCGAGATCCAATCTAACACCATCACGGAGGGGTTCATCTTCTTCATAGGTGCCTCTCCGATGATTGCGTGAGTAGTCGACCATAGACCTACGGGTCCGTAGGAAGTAGCTAGATGGCTTCCTCTCTCTCTCTTTTGATTCTCAATACAATGGTCTCTTGGAGATCTATTTGATGTAAACTTTTGCGGTGTGTTTGTTGGGATCCGATGAATTTTGAGTTCATGATCAGTTTCTATGCATGAATATTATTTGAGTCTTCTTTGATCTCTTATATGCATGATTACTTATAGCCTCGTATTTCTTCTTCGAATCTTTGGTTTAGTTAGGCCGACTAGATCATTTTTTCTTGCCATGGGAAGAGGTGCTTTGTGATGGGTTCGATCTTGCGGTGTCCTTTCCCAGTGACAGAAGGGCAGCAAGGCACGCATGTATCGTTGCCATTAAGGATAACAAGATGGGGTCTATTCCTACATGAATAGATCTTGTCTACATCATGTCATCGTTCTTATTGCATTACTCCGTTTTTCCATGAACTTAATACACTAGATGCATGCTGGATAGCGGTCGTATGTGGAGTAATAGTGGTAGATGCAGGCAGGAGTCGGTCTACTTATCTTGGACGTGATGCCTATATAATGATCACCACCTTGGATATCGTCATGATTATTTGATCTTCTATCAATTGCCCAACAGTAATTTGTTCACCCACCGTGCGCTATTCTCATGAGAGAAGCCACTAATGAAACCTAAGGCCCCCGGGTCTACTTTTCCAACATATTGCTTTCCGATCTATCTTTTTTCCTCTTTTGTTTTCAGATCTATTATATCAAAAACCGAAAAATACCTTGCTGCACTTTTTATTTGCTCTTTTTCTTTTGTGTTCTTGAGAGACCCATCTCTCCAATCTATCACTACCTAATCTATCTTTTTACCGTAGAGAGATTGACAACCTCTCTTTCGCGTCGGGTTGCAAGTATTTGTTATTTGTGTGCAGGTGCTGCTTATTAGGTGGTGGTGATCCTCCTACTGGTTCGATACCTTGGTTTCATAACTGAGGGAAATACTTACCGTTGCTGTGCTGCATCATCCCTTTCTCTTTGGGGAAATACCGACGCAGTCTCAAGCCACGTCAACAACCCACACACTAACATGATGCTTAGATAAATGCCCGCAAACTAACATGTTGCTTAAATAAATACCCATCCATCCATACTTTTATTTCGAGTTATTTGAATATTCCTTATATCAAGAGAAAAACTCCCACATAACTTTTTTTGCAAAAGACTATTTTACTTAATGGAATTGTAGCTACCTTGGACATTATAAGTTTATAATAAATAAAATATACTATTTAAGTAAAAGTATGAGTTAATTTTGTTAATTGTAATAGAAAACTATGTTATCTGGGAATGTCACCCTGGGCGTTTGGGTACCCAAATACGTTTCCCGAACCCGATCCAAACCAAAGTAACTGAATTGTTGGTTAATTTGGGTACCAGCTTTTGTTTGGTTATGCTTTTATGGTTGTTCATTTTCTAGTTAGGGTTCGATTTTCACTCTTAAAATACTGAAATGCCATTACTAATTGCTCTGTACATAACCCATGATATGCATGTGCGGCCCAACGAAATTCAGGTCCAGGCCCAACTCAACGCTCACCGCTCGCACACAAAGACAAAGTTTCGTTGCTCTCAGGCCACATCCTCACACTCTGATTCCTGGCTCCGCTCCTACCTCCTTGCCTCTCGCCCTAACCCTAGCGGTGGCAACGGCGACCGTGATGGCGCCTGCGCCGCTCCATCTCCTCGTGACGCCAGACACCGCAGACGACGACGCGTGACGATGTGAGGCCCGCGAGCAGCGACGCCGGTTGCTAGAGATGGAGGGGAGGAGATGGGCTAAAGGAGCGAAATACAACGAGGGTTGATTGAGTCCGAGGGGATAGGGGAGGACCAGAGGAAACACACTAAAGGAGCAGGAGTCAGTGACGGTTGACGGAAGCAACAAAAATCCAACAATGAAAGTTTCCCCACTCGACCACTCCCTAACTTCCTTCCTCTCTCCGGATGTAGATGTAGTGATGTTCAACATGTAGGGATATGCAACACAAAACAAAAAAACCATCCTACGCATCCGCCCAGGACCACTATCTAGATGCATACAAGGTTTTATCTGATCATTACCAACTAGCAGCAGTAGCGGAAGAAGAGTTGGTGACGATCATTGGTGCAGATTTCCGCATCTAGGATTTACAACCTCCCATCCGCGAGAATTTTCTCCCTCAAATAGAAGATCAAACGTACAATATATCTACCATGTTGCACACATACGCTATCACCGGCCTAGCAGTGCTTTGCCGCCCAGAACTAATCGCCATCGGAGACTAGGCAACCTTGCGGAACTTTGAAACAATTTCCTGGAGAGTGAGATAGAGAATAGGTGGATCATTGCATGCCAAAATGAGAGAGCTCAAGTATGGGACTTGTCGTGGTTTTGTCACAGCAAGATGTCCTCGTGGAAGAACTTAGGTGTGAGGCCATCGCAACTATGTGGCGGCTTGAGAGGGGTTGGTCAGAATCGAGAGACGCCAGTTTACCCAGGTTCGGCCCCTCCGATGGAGGTAAAAGCCTACGTCCTGCTTTGCGTATATTGATGATGAGGATGATCTCGATTACAAGGGTGCTGTTTTGCTACCTCTCGTCCCGAGAGTCTCTAATCTGTCTATGTCTAATGACTTGAACTTGTCCCTCTTGGGGCGCCTTACCCCTCCTTATATAGGTTGAAGGGGTAGGTTTACATGTAGAGTCCTACTGAGAGTAGAATTAGGACTAGTCTCTCTTGAGTCCTAATCCGGGTCTTGTTTCTCTTGTAAGGGAATCCTTCCTCTCCTTTGGGCCTTCTCTGTGAGCCGCCTTCCGCCGGGGAGCACGCCGGGCCTTAGGCCTTGTCCTCCAGGCTGACCCGGTAAATATGGTGATCTCATGAGCCGCCAAATGGTTGGGCGGGTCATACTCCTGGCCGGGTCAAACCGTGGGGAATATCCCCGACATTAGCCCCCAGGTTAGCTTGAATTTATTCATGGTAAGCTCCTGAAATAATAATAATATGTTAAGAGACCGGCTTGCTCCACTGGCCGACTTAATTTCATGAGGTGGCTCCTTGAAAATCCGGGTTTCTTCTTCATATTAATGAGCCGTCTTCACAATCATTTTGCAGGTACGTGTCCTTTGCAATAAAATATTGGGAATAAAACATCCATATGCCGTTGAAACGGCCTCCAATGCTTTGGCTTCAATGAAAATATTGGAGATAAGAAAACCATTATGAAGTTGAGCCGGCTTCCATTGCTTTGATTGGAAATAGAAAATTGTCCATTGTTAAATCGCTTTCAACTTGTGAAGCCGGGTTGCTTATATAGACCCTGCCAGGTTATGATCTTTTGATAATGCCGGGTCATGATTTGTTGGTGACGCCGGGTCAAACAACTGGACTCCAGCTGACTTGATAAAATTATTGGGAATAAAGAAATCCGTGTGATATTGAGCCGGTTTTTCAATGCTTCAGCTCCATGAAGAAATGAGACCCGTCTCGCTCACAATTGACATCTTGAAAGTGTTCTTCTATTTTTATATCCATATTACCTGTATCCCCCAAGCTCCGAGTTTATCCATGATGAATTGGTGCTTTTCAATAATATCTTTTGAATGTGTAGCCCCCAAGTGCCGGGTTGTTTTGCCTGCAGCAGCCTGGGACATGCAATTGTCTTTATACTTTATAAAACTTCAGCCAGTGTAGCCCCCAAGTGCCGGGTTGTCTTGCCTGCAACAACCTGGGACTTTGAACTTGGTGTTGAATGTTGAGAAATCGGGGTTGTCATCTGAGTCGCCAGATATAAACTGAGTGTCTTGTATTTCACATGTGTAGCCCCCAAGGGCCGGGTCGCATGCCCGCAGCTACTCGGGACTCATATGCACTTCTCTTTTGTAAAGAAAAACATCATATGATGTAGCCCCCAAGTGCCGGGTCGTATGCCTGCAGCGACTTGGGACTGTGTGAGAATAATATAACCCATCATAATTTGTTGAATGACTCCTTGACCGTGGTTGTAACCCGGTATTTTGTCGAATATCCTGGAATAATGCCTTTGTCCTTGAAATGAAAATCCCTGCTCATGGTTGCGGTGCAACCCAACAAATATATGTTTGAAAAATCCATAAGTGTTGTAGTTTACTACAGAGCACAAGTTGAAAAAATCGAAGAGCCGGTCAATTAGATGACCCGGCATTATATGTGATAGGGCGGCTCTTCGAGAATAGTCATTTCTTCCGAGCTGGCTTGAAAAACCCCAATCGTTTAATACTGGTTATGATAAACCATGATGAAGATCCAGCCATTTTGGCTATCAAAGATCTATTTGTTCCTGCAGAGGTTATGATGTAACCCGGTTTGATGACCGGCTTGATATGTATGTATGATGCATGATGCAATGCAGGATGATGTATGTATATGATAAAAACAACTAACAGAGAATATATACATGTATATCTCAAATATTTGTAAGTCAGCCTTGAAGGCACAACCAAAAGAGATCAACTCTTGTTCTTATTTTTTGAAAAACTCAAGGTTTTTGCTTCCAAAAAGCTTGGCATGAACACCTTTAATCCCGTAAGCCGGCTCTCACGTGACATAAATCCGTTGTTTTAACCTTAACTAGTCCAGGGTCTTAAAAAATATTGACTGTTAAGAGTACGAACGGGCCACATAGCGGAGAGACTACAGCGGACATGTGAGTTTATCCTAGCTCTCTGTAAGCCGGCTCTCTCGGGACATAAGCCGCCGTTTTAACTTTGACAAGTTCAGGGTCTTATTGAAAGATTGACTGTCAAGAGTACGGCGGGTCACCTGACGGAGTAGCAAGTTGCAAACAAGCAGGTTTAACCCATATATGGCATGTAAGCCGGTCAAGAGGGTATGAAAGCTAAACTCATTGAGTTGGAAGCCCCCAGGTGACCTACGATCATGGAAAAGCTCGACCATAGGATATACAGGAGACAAAGCTACTACTGCAAAACATCTGGGGTCCAGATAAGCCGACTTTATTCCATTGATCATAATATGATGATCCAATAAATCAGGGCACCCATGTTTGAACGGCGCATCATGGCGGCTCGTCCTCTTGGGCAACTTTTAATTTTTTGCCAATTAAGCAGGGCACCCATGTTTGAACGGTCGCATCATGTCGGCTTGTCTTCTTGGGCGACTTTAAATCTTTCGCCAATAAGGCAGCAGCCCCCGGGATCGGGTTGTCTCCCTTGTAATGACCCGAGGTTATTGTATTTGTTGAAACCGATCAAGTCTGTCGAGCCATGTCTGTGTAGCCCCCGAGTCTTAAGTCGACTCAAGGAGTATCCCCGACAGGACTTGTGTGTCTTTGGTGGCTTCCCTCCTCCTCTATCTATAGGACAAGGTGAGGGGGAGGCATGAAGGGGGCAGCCATCAAACCTCTCACCCAACAAACAAAGCTCCACAAATGGGGGAGGTTACAGCCAATGGGGGACCCACCCCTTGGCACACCACATGGACGGGGCTGCCCCCCCTCGCAACATTCTCCACCATATGGGGGTTGTCCCTCATAGGGGGCGCCCCACCCAACACCATCCCACCAAAAGGGGATGCCTCCTAAAAAACACCCACGAAAAGGAGGATGATGTCCCACACGTGGGAGCAACCCCCTTGGGTCTGTCCAGAAAGTTTCAGAAGGCCTCCGAACATTTTCAGAACCGTCCAAATTTTTTTGGACGCATTCCAAAACTTTTTTGACTTGATGGTATTCCCCGAAACTTTTCTGGTTACTCTGAAACACTTCAAGTTTCTCTCTAAAACATTTTCCGTGTCTCCAAAACTTTTCCATTGACTTTCTATCGGACTCCTAACCTAGTGCTCAGAAGATAGATGATCCTTAAGCGTGTGACCCTATAGGTTTGGTTAAATATAGATTTTATCGGAACTCTTTCCGATCAATGATCAATAGTGGAAACATGGACATCCATATTGAACCCTATACCCACACAAATGGATATTCGAATGAACCTTTAGTTACCATGTACTATTTTTGTTGCTTCACAATATGTTATAGACACCCAAGGTGAAATATAATGGCATTCCCATGAATCAACAACTTGTTCACTATGCCAGTTCCCTCGTTATAGGTTTTGTTCTCTTTTCTCATTTCTGTGTTCCGGCATCCATGTGATTGTATCACATTGTGTCTGGACAGATGGCGATAGATACCGGGACACCGACAGGGCCCAAAGAATAACTCTCCATCGACGGAGAAGCAAATCCCAGTCTTGAGCTATCTAGTCCCTTGTCATACTTTTCCGTGAACCTACAAGCTATCGTAATTGCCACTTTGTTAGAGATGACATTTGACAAACCCCAAAGTTATGAAGCAAGTATGAAGTAACTCGATACTCTCATGGCTAAGGAATTATGCAAATGCTTAATTTTCTTTGGGTTATAAACCATTAAATTGTGATGAATGGATATCATATAACAGCAATTGGGTGCGTTCAATACTAATGTTCTCCTAAGATTATGTCCTCAAAGTTGCCGGAATTCTCATGCCCATGATCAGGAAAACGTAACCGTCATGCAACGCTTGAGCTAGTCTTAGAGGGATGACTAGGAATCTATATTACCATTTATTACTCCACACATGCACATGCGTTCTTTTGTGAGCCTCTTGGATATACATACTAAAGGACCATTGAGATTCCACCACAAAACATAAACATAATATGAACTGGGAAATAAACAATAACATTTATTATTGGCTCTAGGGCATATTTCCAACATATTCGAACTTGCGCAAGAGTCAATAATCTAGTCAATGCTAATGCACTTTACATCTATGGCACATCGGTGTAAAATATGCTTCGCTTGTGGTATTGTGGTCATCCAACGGATCTGACAAGTTCAAGTCTGTGTGTATCTTTGCATATCCTCACGTTTTCATGCTTTCACAAATTCATAATTTGTGCGGTCTTGGCTTTGTATATTTGAATCACAACTCGAACCTTGGTTCCTCATACTGAGCTATGGAACCACTATCTACAATAGTGTTTCATTGACCTAAGCCATCTTGAAACGATACTAACTTCATACATGAACTATATGATCCAACACCCTCTTTTGTCGCTTCTAAAGCGGCAAGATACATATCCTTCATTATAGAATTCGTCACAATAACTTGTTTGGAACAATACCAACTTACAGTGCCACCATTTCGTGTATTATAAAAAACCCTTAATTTAAATCGAAAATCTCATGGAGCACCGATGAAGACAACATCGATGTAACTCCTTACAACGATCTCTTCGTAATCTCCGCATGCAAGAAACATGTCATTAGTCCTACTTTAATGACATTTTCACTATTTTCCTATATGATCAACACCTTGATCACTTTGATAACTTACTCACAACTAATTTGGAGAATCTTTTTGTTTTACATACCATGGAATAGATAATTAATCCGAACACAAAAGTGTGTAGAATCTTAGTGATGTACTTTTCTCATTAGTGTTTTTGGACACCGAGTCTTGCTCAAATTCTTTCCATGTGACTTCAGCAAGAAACTCTTCTTGGCGTACCCATGCTAAACTATTTCAACATTTTTTTTCAATATGTATTTTTTCTTAGCCCTATTATGCACTTTTATTTCCATAGATTATTATGCCTAATACCGAGTCTACATAACCCAAGTACTTCACTGAAAGACTATTTTCAATAAAGTCCTAATTCGTGTCAACAAATTTATATTACTTCCCATCAACAATGTGTCATGCACACAAAGTTTTAGAAATATTACCGTGTTCCCACTTACTTTATAAACACAAGCATCTTTGCTACCCTTGATGAAATCAGACTCTTTGACTATTTCATCAAAACGAAGATTTCAACTCCATTATGCTTGCTTCTGGCCATTACTAGATCTTTGAAGTTTGCACACTCACTAGCATCCTCTGGATTGACAAAATATTTTGGAATGTATCATATACATGTCATTGGTTGTATTTCCATCTCATGGAAATCCTTTTTGCGTCCATCTGTCATATCTCATAATTGAAATTCGTATTTAATTGCTAGTATAACCCAAACCGACTTTAAGCATCGATACGGTGAGACAATCTCGTCGAAGTCAACTCCTTGAATTTGTTATAAGCAATAAGTCAAGCTTTATGAATAAAAAAACTTATCCACATCAATTTATAGTTCCATGAATATTCGTTAGACTCTAAGTCTTCTAGAGGGTTTTGTCAAGATCTAATCTTGAATCATTTATATCGATACTATCATGGATTATTTTTGGCATTTAGCCAATCCCGGAGCCAGGGCCCATCAACTTTCCATTGTGTATCATATGTATATCATTGTCTAACAAAAATACCTTGTTTGCACACTTTAGAGGTTTGCATCGGTTTTGGCTACATGGTTCAGCTGAAAGCTCGACTCAAGTCCATACATCTCATGTAGAGGCTTCATATCAGTCGTAGTACGAAACTCTGAAACTACTTCCAACGTTTCTTTCCGTTGATCTAATGACAATTTTTTTATCTCCTGTAGCTACACTATCCTCCCACTCATTCTTTTCCAAGATTTTTTTCTCAAAATATACCGCTCTTTGTGGAAAACATTTTGCCACGGCATAGTAATGGAGGAATACCCAATAATTTAGGATAACCTACAAAGTAGCACTTATTGATTTGAAATAGGTTTGTAAACATTTTACACAAACATAGCTAGATGCAGTAAAAGATCATCATTACGACAAAGTTCAATAATAGATAACATGGACTTAATTAATGTCACATCTTATTCCTCACATATTGTAAGCCATCTCTTGACATGCTTCAAATATTCTACATAAACTCTCTTCTGATTTGCATCCTCCTACTCCTACAAAACTTTCCACAAATCATCATGTAACCTTTTATATTTTAGCTCCAATGTCTTCTTCTCAACAAGGTTATTTGTTATTGTGTGCACTATCCATATTGTCCCTAACTGTATCAGCCTTTTTGTTCTCTAATGTCCACAAAATCTTCAAAAGTGCTTTTCTGGTGTTCAAGCCACTCATCATCCACTCAATGAGCAAATCTACAATTATTTCCTTCCTATTCAAACAGAAATTTCATATAAAGTGTCAGATCATTTTCAAAAACCTGTACTAGAAAAAACGGAACCCTCATTTCCAAAGATTGAACTAATTACTAAACAACTAACATACTAATAAAATTATTCCTAGAGATTCCAAGTAAACATAGAAACTAACACATTCTACAATTATTTCACTATATTGTACAATTAATTTTCAAAAAGATAGATATGTACATAGATAGGTTATATTGTTATTGTGCTCCCCCCCCCCCCCCCCCCCCCCCCCCCCCCCCATTGTTACATCCTAGAAACCTCCCCTTGTTAGAGGGCCTTCAAATGTCACACATTTTTCTCAGCCTTAGCCTCACAGAAACATGTAACTTTGGAGTTCCTCTATATGCCGTAATAATCGGGGCCAAATATCTTCTTGGGGGCCTAAAATATCAGAGCCAAACTAGAAATTGTAAATGAATGAAAGGAATTGAGCTCGGACCAAAATTCCCAAAATCGGAACGAACCCTAACCCTAGCAAATAGAGATATAGAGGAGGGAGATCTCACACTCAATTCATATGATTCGAGGCTCGCATTCGTGGTCTCCTCGCCGCAAGGGGGGGAGAGAGAGAGAGAGAGAGAGAGACTGCCAGCGTGGGCCGTCACACCGTTGCCACGTCGACCTAACAGTCTGTCCCACCGGTCAGTTTCGGTGTCCAACGCTTGTTATCGATCTACCTGTGTGATTTGAAAACTGAACGTCGGTCGTTATCTGCGAAAAAATGATCCCTGGTGGTTTTCTGAAACTCTAACCACAAGTGTGTTATTTTCAATTTACACATCTTTTTGTTGCTGGTATCTTCCAACTGTCCATAGCTTTTTTTGCAGACATAAACACAGAGGATCCAAGATAAGTCTGCGAGGCCGCTTTCTCTACATGGCAATCAAAAGCAAATAGAGGACGAAGAAAAAGGAAAAGGAGCCAGGGTGCGATGTAGCTATGCATCCTTAAATGCGGAGGCAAGCCTGAGTGCGTGACATGCATTTGCTGGTCGCAGCCGTGCGTGCATGCATGCATGCATGCACCTTCTCGTGACCGATCCATCCGTAAAGCCGAGGAACACATGAGGAAAGCAAAGCCTAAAGCAACGCACATATCAAACTATCAAAGCCGGCCGTGCTTGTCACCACCTCAGCCCCGGCCACTTTTGCTTTGGGTTGTGTCACGCACACATGGTGACATGGTACTGCCGTCTGCCGATCCCAATATCTCTCTCTCCCTCTCTCTCTGCATGTCAGCATGCACCAGATCACATGCACCCAACTACAAGACGGAACCGGGCCGATCTGATCTTATTTTTCTACGGATAGATATACATTACGCCTTTACAACATCGTCGTCATCTCTAGTACGATCGATCTCACTTCTTTTTATACACAAGTAGTATATTGTACTACTACTAGTAGCTAGCTAGAGGCCGAGTGCGTTGCATATTCTCGTGTCTACGCAAACACTACAGCTTTATCTTTTCTTTTGTCGCTACACCAGAAAAAGAAAAGGGAAATGTAAAAGATAAGGTGAACGAAAGAAAGAAAAAGTAGGTTACAGTCAAAAGAGTGTCCATGGATGGATGGATGGATCGGTGGACGGAGGTTTTGTGATGGGAGATCGATCTCAGTGCGCGGGGAAGAAGAGGGGTGAGGGGTCTCGCTCCATGGTGCCCTGCTGCGGGTCGACCCTCAGCCTGCCCATCTTCTCCTCGCACCAGTGCAGCTGCTGGTCCGTGATCTCCGGCATGCGCAGCACCCGGGCCACCACCTTGAGGTCGATGAGCCCCAGCAGCACCGCCACCTCCTCCTCCTCCCGCACCTTGATCCGCTTCAGGCACCGCCGCGGCCGGCTCAGGTCCTTGAGCCGGCTCTTCTTCTGATCAACACACACAAAACAGAATTCAGAGAACGTACGTCCAGTCGGAATGCATGCATGGACACTTGATTGACGACGGCCACTCACGGCCTTGTTGGTTCTCTTGAGGGTGATGACGATCGACTGGTCGGCGGCGCTCGTCCTCCGCCGGACCATCTCCCTGAACATCTGGTAGTGGCTCCTCTTGTCGGCGCGGAGGAACGTCATGAACGTCCGGATCGACTCCTCCAGGATGTGCAGGAACTGCACCGCCGATATCAGGTCGTCCTTCTCATCCTCCTCCTCTGTGCACATTAGCCAAGTTAATTAACTAATCACGAGCAAGTTTGAATTAAAATGTAGAGCAAAATCATATGTATATAATTAGACAGTGCATGCATGGATAGATACCTCTGAACTCTGGGACGAGGAGCAATTTCGGGGAGGAGTTCTTCATCCGGGCGTACACCTCCGGCCGGCGGCCGTGCTCGTAGGGCTCGTTCTCGATGAACCGGTAGATCAGCACCTGGAACTGCTGGAACTCCTGTGCCACCCGCGCCGGGCAGCACCGCGCCTCCAGCATCATCGTGCCGCCGACGCCGGCGTTGTGGCGACGGAAGGTGGTGTAGTTCCAGTTGAGGGCCTCCCAGGTGAGGCAGATCTGCGCCACGTACACCCGCTCCAGCTCCGGGTACGGGTCGCGCAGCCCGATCGCCGGCGCCTCCGCGCTGCTCGGCTTCGGCCTCGGCGCGGCCATGGACAGCTTGTGCGTGATCCGCTGCGACATCGACCGCGGCTGGCACTTGATCGACCTGAACGACTCTGCATGCACAACACAGGTCGACGTCATCACCTAGTATAATTCTTCAGCCCGCAGCAAGAACACAAATTTAAAATGGAACTAGGAATAGATTGCGTGCATCGAGGAACGTGCAATAATTTCTTTTTCCTGGGAACATGTAATAAGAACTCTCCATTGAGCCCACACATGCCCCTGAAAAGCGTTGCAGAGAACTGGAAACGCGGGTGACCGGAGCTTGTTTGCAGCAAAAGTTGGTCTTAGGTGATGATGATGATGATAACTTGGGGAAATATTTCGTGATGATGATGATGAGCAAATTCATCAGTTTTCGTAGCTACAATCAATTTGACAGTAAACAATTTAGTGTATAGGTACCTGTCTCGGTGAGCTTCTGGGCGCCGACGCGGTGGAAATAGACCATGTCCTCGTCGTACTTGCGGAAGAGCGTGTAGGATTCCCACCTCGCCGAGCTCCGGCGCGACGACGACGAGAAGAGGTCCGAGTAGGCGTCCTTGCCGGTCGTCACCGTCGAGCTCTGCCACTCCACCGAGCTCTTGGACGTCGACTCGCTCGTCAGCGTCGACGGGCCGAACCGGCAGCTGTCCCCGTTCTCCTCCTCGCGCCGCGGCCGCAGCCGTGCGCCGCCGTCCAGCTGCAACTTCTTCGTGTCGGCCAGCGCGTGGCTGTTCACCAATCGCTTCACGTCTGGAAAGCCCGCGGCCTTCTCCTCCTCCTCTGGCTCTTCTTCTACTCCATGCCCATCTTCACGATGGTCACCGTCGCGGCGATCACGGTCATTATCTCCTCCTCCTCTGCTTCGTTGCTTCTCTGCAACCGTAGAGTTGGATAGCAAGTGTCAGATCAAGCTGAGAAGTGACGGATGAAAAAGAAGAGAGAATACGAACGGAATGGAATCTAGGTACCTAGGAGATTGCCTTGAACGGAAACATTCTTCGGTAGTGACGGTGACGCGGCCACCGGAATATTCTGCTGATACCCCTCCGGTGCCGTGGGGACGCCGTCGTCGGCCACGTTGCCGTCGACCCTAGCCTCTTCTTGTGCCCGGATCGCGGTGGCGGTTGCACCGGCAGTGGCGGCATCACTTTCGACGCGGTGGTCCTCCTCCTCGGGCGGCGGGAATGAGATGCGGTCGGTGGATTCCGGCGGGGCCGTGTGAAAGGCGCAGCTGGTCTCCGCCACCTCCAAGCAATGTTGTGCAGCCGTACCACCAGCACCAGTGTACAAAAGGTGATTCTTTCCTTGGTCGCCAAGGCCAAGCAGGGCGCTGTCCTCGAACACGGCCTCGTCGAACCAGAACAGCGTGTCCGTCGCCTGCTGCCGCTCCCCTCCGGCGAGGTGGATGTCGGCGGCGGCGACGTCCTCCCTCCCGGAGTTACTCTGTGCACGGTTGT